>CM019153.1:27660793-28360634 GCA_009733165.1 Naja naja
TTCCAGAGGTCGGGGGCACAACAGAAGGCTGCTCGTGGGGAAGTACCAACCGGCATTGGCCGCTGATGGAACCCGAGTCCTTGCCTATGAGCCCGCACAGGGGCGGAACTAGCTATTGGAAGAAGGCGCTGCCTCAGATATTGGGGACCCATGTGTGTAGGACTTTGAATGTTAAAACTAAAACCTTGAATCTCACCGAGCGCAATCGGCAACCAATGCAGGCCACGCAGGAGGGGGTAACATGGGAGAACCGGTAACTCCCATCACCACCGTGGCCGCATTCTGCACCAACTGCAATCTCGGATGGTATGCAAGGGCAGTCCTAGATAGAGAGCATTGCAGTAGTCGAGTCTCGAGTGACAAGGGCATGAGTAACTGTCGTAGGGCGTCTCGATCCAGAAAAGGTGAAGTTGTCGAACAAGACGGGCTGGGCAAAGGCCCCTGGCGGCGGCCCCCACCTGCTCCTCCAACCGGGCCGTACATCCAGGAGGACCCCCAGATTCCGTGCCCTATCCACAGGGGTAACACCTCCCCCTATGGCCAAGGATAAACAATCCTGGCTGGGCCGAGACGCCGACACTCAAAGCCACTCAGTCTTGGCCGGGTTGAGTCGGAGCATGTTCCTACTCATCCAGATCCGCGCATCAAGCACCGGGACATCAGGAGAGGGCATCGCTGATCTGGCCCGGGTGGAAAAGTACAGCTGAGTATCATCAGCGTACTGATGAAATTTCACCCCAAAGCCACGGATGATCTCACCCTTCTTAGCTTCCATCGGCATAGCCCATTTGCAATGGATTAAGCCTGTATGTGATTACTTTAATATACAAATTCAGCATTGACAGATTTATTTACTTATATAATTTATATTCCACTTTTATTTCAGTACAGACTCAGATGGCATAGCTGATGCTCTCATCTCCTATTTTCTCTGCAACAATATCCCTAAGGAGTAGGTTGGATTGAGAGAATAAAGGTAAAAGGTAAAGGTTCCACTTACACATACATGCTAGTCATTTCCAGCTCTAGGGGGCGGTTCTCATCTCTGTTACAAAGCCGAAGAGCCAACGCTGAAGGCACAGAGCGCTGTTCCCTTCCCACCAAAGTGGTCCCTATTTTTCTATTTGCATTTTTACACACTTTTGAAACTGCTAAGTTGGCAGAAGCTGGGACAAGTAACGGGAGCTCCCTCCATTACGTGGTGCTAGGGATTCGAACTGCCGACCTTTCTGATTGACAAGCTCAGCGTCTTAGCCACTGAGCCACCGTCCCTTTTATTGAGAGAATAACTGGCCGCAAATCATCAGCTGCTTTTCATACCTAACACAACTAGAATTCCTGATCTCATGGATACTAGCCCAATACTTCAAGAACTTCTCCAAAGCAAATTTCACATATCACATCCCTCTGATATTCTGAAGAAGCGGTCCTCAACCTTTGCAACTTGGTGGACTGGCTGGGGGACAGGGAAACCAGGCTCCACATGTGGCAGCCTGGTGCTCATGTACGCACAGCTCGACTTGCGCGAGTGGTGGGTTGGCACACATGTCGCGCTCAACTGCACAAGTTGAGTTGCATGTGTGCATGTGCATTAGCCCAACACTTGTGCAACTCAAGCTGTGTGCACATGCACCGCCCACCACTCATACGGCCCAGTTCCAATAGGCCATGGCCTGGTAGTGGGCTCGAGGATTGGGGACCCCTGTTATAAAGCTCATGATATAGGAAGGGCCTAGGACTTTTGTTTATTAGTAGAAGGTTACTTCAAATCAATTTATTTACTGTAGTAATTTGAATTTAATTCAATAATAATAATAAATTCAAGTGATGCCTTTCCTTTCTATTTATTGTGACCCTAAAGTCAGCTTAGAATTATAAACCATGCATTCTATAAGGCACAGCAAAAGAAAAACCAGTGTTAAAATAAATCCAAAGTGACTGTGCAAAATAATTTCAGAAAGATAACAGGGATACCTATCAATCTGGAAATAATCACAAAACTATTTCTAAACCTCTTCCCCAGCTGGCACTGCCTGTCAGAGAGCCTGGGATGGGCTGGGGTGGGGTAGGATGGGATGGGATAGGATAGGATAGGATAGAAGGGACCTTCGAGATCTTCTAGTCCAGCCCCTGCTGAAACATTTCAGCAGGGGCTGATGCCATTTCAGACGTGGCTTTCCAGTCTCTTCTTAAAACACCAGTGATGAAGTACCCACAACTTCTGAAGGCAAGCTTTTCCACTGGTTAATTGTCCTCACTGTTAGGAGGTTTCTCCTTAACACCAGATTGCTTCTCTCTTGGATTTGTTTCTATCCATTGAAGAAGAGAAAAAAAGATCCTAATTCTAATATTAATATTAACTAGATAAATCCTAAATAAAGCCAAGATTGTTATCCTGCCTGTTACAAATGGCATGGAAGGAATGACAACTCAGGCTCATTTCTTTTCCTTAACATCTGGGTTTTCCCTCCCAACAGGAAAATAATTCAACTTTTTGCAGCCTGGAATAGTACAGTACTGAGAGAATTTTCTCAGTATTGCAGTAGCTGGCTTTGAGCTTTCCTGCTTTTATTACATTTTTCTGATATGTTATGAATGATCGTACCATGACTAGTGTAGCAGTGTTAAAGAAGATCATTTTTGGAATTCCAGAAATCTGTGATCAGTTTTTAATATCTATTTTGGATTCAGGAACAGGAAAAGTATGCCAACTTAATACTGGTGTCTATTTCTGTGGTCACAATTGTGAACGTTATGCAAGACTGTTAAAACTTAATATTTTAAGAACTGTACAAGCTTAAAACAGCAATTTTAAAGCCAGTTAAAATATATTTGACTCAGGCTCAGCAGTGAGTTCTAACTTTGAATTTTAAAGTTGGAACCAACCTACAGTGAATTAGCTTCCTTTGATGCTATAGTATAGTATTGACTGAGGGGAGGGACAGACAGAACAAAAGTTCTAATTGCCTAAATTTACAATAGGTTCCCAGCAGCAGCTGTCACAAAAGAAATGTTAATGCAGTAAAAAAGGTAAATGGAAGGAAGCTAAATCCAACTTAGGGACAATTTAAACCCTACATTGAGTTATTTTAAACTCCTTCCTGCACATTGTGGGTACTTCATTTGTCATGCCAGGTTTTCTTTTTTCCCCTCCCTCCTCAGATTAGTCACCACTCTTCTTGTCCTACAGTACTTTTGAATTAAAATCAGAATGGGCAAAGAAGTGCAGGGGGAAACACATGGTGCCCATTATTTTGATTCAGCTTCCTTGAAAAAATGCTTGATGCAACGATCAATTTCTCGTCCATGTTTCTTGCATCTTTTAGAGGAGCATTGTTGTTATTTTCCTACCGATAAAGATTGGAATATCTGCAAATATAACAGATGGCCATCATTTTTTCATCCTTCAGCCATGAAGCAGGGGGCTAGGTGTCATCCAATAAGCTTCCACCCAGCCATCTATCCAACCGCATCAGAATAGTTATCACTTTTATGCTTGCTCAATTTTTTTCACTTCCAGTACCATGTACAGACATAATTTCTCTTCTGTGCACTATCATCTGCCCTGTATTCCTTTTTATAACTACAACTCCCAAGTTTGATGTTGTAATTAGTTAAAGCATCCTATAAAATTAAAATTGTTTTTCAGGAAACATGTGAGGAACCCATTTCAAGCTGTGAGGATCTCCCTTTAATTAAACACATTTTAAGTGTTTTTTTATCTCCTCCCCGTACTAAATAGTATTGCATTTTATGATAATCAGTGCAACTGGGAATTGCTGTTTCGATTCAGACTGATTTGCACAGAGTTCTTTGATTTCATGTTTATGTTCAGGGTGTAGGGTGCATTCCATAAAAACTGCTAATTTTTTTTTAATCTGGATCCAAATCAGAAGTGGGTGAGCCTGATTAAAGTCATTTCTGGGGTTGAGCAGATTCATGATGAGAAAGAATATAGAGCCTAACAGCTAAATATGTCTTTTTTGGCAGCTGTAGCCCAGCAAAGTATGTATTTGTTACTGTTTGTTTATGTGACTATGTGAACTCATGTATGATGAATGAAGAAATGAAGGGTGTGAAATACATAGCAGCTGATTTATGCATTGTTCTTCAGTGAAGCGAGGAATAACTACTTCTAAGGAACTCTAGACAACCATCTCCAAAAGTAGGCTTTAATTTAACAGGGGCAAAGGTTATAAAATAGAAAAGGGGCTTCTACACACACACACACACACACACACACACAGGGAGGGAGGGAGGGGTGTGTGTGCATATTTATGTTGGATGCTGCCACACACTGTTCAAGTTAATCTTGAAATAAATCAATATGATTCACAAGTGTTTTCAATAGTCCTATAATAGTGTAGGAAGTTAGCACCCACCCCTCTGCTAGAAAAATGAAATATCCTAGGAAATATTAAAAAGGCAGAATATTTTCTCTAAAAAAGAGTAGAAACTCAGAAGCAGAAACTCACCTCAGAAGCAGAAGTTCACCCCCACCTTTGTTAATCTCACCCTCACCTTTGTTAATGGGTGGGCCATTAAGGCCTGGGCCAGAATACTTTACATAACAAGGATCCCCAGGTAAAGCTATAGCAATTGCTCAAAAGCCCTTTTAAGGGCATAATCTTGCAGCAAGGCTCAACCAAGCCTGGAACTCAGGACAGCCTACAGAGTTGCCCCTGGGAGTCTGACAACCAATCAGGATACAAGCTTCAATTCAAATCCCAACAGAGGGTATAAAGGCACTCTCAGCATCTCAGTCCTTCTTGACCTTCTCTTCCCACCTTGAAGCATGTGATCATCCTTCCTTTTCACTCTGAAGCTCCAGGCCATGCGGTCCTGATATTAAACCTTCCAAACAGCCTCCATGTTTCCAGTGTCTTTTCCCCACTTGAAACTGAACCCAGAAGGATATTTCTTCCAACATTAGAAACAACAACAAAAAGAAATTACTGATGCTGGCATTTGCTAAAGAAGAAATGAAGCAAGCATGATAGGAATGGAAAGGAAGGACTTGCTATGGGACAGGAAGTCAAGCACTGAGGAATTAGTGGCATGCGAAACAAAATGGAAAATGGAAGAGAAAGAAATAGGTACATAACTGACTGTGATTGTTTTATATTATTGTATGTTCATTATATTTATATCCCTCTTTTCCACACAAATTCAAGGCAGCTTATTGGGGAGTGGATCTCCCATACTTTTTACCTGTAACAATTGTGAAGTATGTTGGGCCGAAAACTTGTGTATCTATGGGGCAGGGGATGAAAACATTCAAAATAGGGAGCATTATTATTAATTCGCGACACCCCCCATTGTATATCACTGTATATAGTCCTCAACTTATGACCAGAATTTCCATTGTTAAGCAAGCAAGCAAAACAACTGGACAGCAGTACCTACATGAACAATTCAGGCAGAAAGGGTACCCACAAGCATTTATCACAAGATGGCTATGCGACATGCAAGAGAAAGGAAGGAAGAAAGAAGGTACAAGACGCAACTATATGGCACACCCTGCCATACATCAGAAACATTTGGAAGCAGTAGAAGACACCTTCCAAGATCTGCAACTGGGCATCACCCATCGCTCAGAGGCTACCATATGAGGACAACTCATGCAACACAAAGATCGTTTGGAGGTGGAAAAATTTGCTAATGTAATCTACTGGATTCCCAGCATGAATTGCCACTGTGACTATGTAGGACAGATGGGGCAGACGCTAACCACTGGACTAAGAGAACACAAGCAAGTAGCTAGACAAGGAGACCCAAACTCATTGGTAACCTCACACTGCAGTGAACAAGGACATGCATTTAATTTCACAACTACTATGATTGTTGGCTGAGCAGGGACAAAAATAGCCAGAGAAATGATTGAACCCTGGGAAATGGTCTCCTTGTCAGTGAACAGGAGTTCTGATTTACCATCAGCTTATCAGGTACTTAGAAGCTGAGGACACAGTGGTACAAGAAACAATAGTCAATGACTTAATAGCCAGCCATCAACACTCTAATTAACAACTAAAAGCGACACACAACCAGGCACCGTATAAATACAATATGTAGAACAGCCTACTGCACATATTCTGGAAAGATAGAAGTTCCCTGATGATGGATTCCAGCACGAGCCTGAAAGCTTGGAAAAATGAACCTGTGGTCCCAGTGACTCAGATTAGATCTTGCAAAAAAAAAAAACCCACAGCCACTGTTTCTGAAAGTCTTTCAACTTTAAAATATTATTATAACAGATAATCAGAGTTGGAAGGGATCTTGTAGGTCATCTAGTCCAACCCCCTGCCCAAGCAGGAGACCCTACACCATTTCTGACAGATGGGAGTCCAATCTCTTCTTGAAGGTCTCAAGTGATGGCACTCCCACGACTTCTGAGGACAAGCTGTTCCATTGGTTGATTGTTCTCACTGTCAGAAAGTTTCTCCTTATTTCCAGGTTGAATCTCTCCTTGTTCAGTTTCCATCCATTATTCCTCCTCTGGCCTTCAGGTGCTTTGGAAAATAGCTTGACCTCTTCCTCTCTGCCCCTCAGATATTGGAAGACTGCTATCATGTCTCCCCTGGTCCTTCTCCTCACTAGACTAGCCATGCCCAGTTCCTGTAACAGTTCTTCATATGTTTTAGTCTCCAGTCCCCTAATCCTCCTGGTTGCTCTTCTCTGTACCTTTTCTAGAGTCTCAACATCTTTTTTATAGTGTGGTGACCAAAACTGGATGCAATACTCTAGGTGTGGTCTTACTAAGGCTTTATAGAGTGGTATTAGTACTTCCCTTGATCTTGATTGTATCCCTCTGTTAATACAACTTAGGATTGCATTAGCTTTTTGGCTGCTGCTGCTGCACACTGCTGGCTCATATTTAACTGGCTGTCCACTAAGACTCCAAGATCCCTCTCACAGTTACTGCTATTAAGCATGGTTTCACCCAGTCTATATGTGTACTTTTGGTTTTTCTTGCCTAAGTGTAGGACTTTACTGTTCTCTACAGTGAATTTCATTTTGTTAGATATGGCCCAGTGTTCTAGTCTGTCAAGATCCATCTGGATCTTGAGCCTATCTTCTTGGGTGTTAGCTATTGCTGCCAGCTTTTGAAGGTGCTTCCAAAAGAACTGCTTGTGGCCTATCAAATAAAGTTGCATTTTAGATTTTTGTGAGGGCAAACCAATATTGACATTTTATTTTCAAAAGGTAACTGCTCTCCCTGGCCTATCTACCAGAGCTCCCAGATCAGTTTTCTGATTAGCCATGACTCCGTCACTCTCCATCAGCCTATACTTTACAAACCTTTGGTGGATTGCTTTTTGTACAGTCTTTCATTATGAGAACTGATGCTTTTTTTAAATTCATATTTATATGCCGCCCTTCTCCAGGTCAAGCGCTTACAATTCAGCACAACCCCAATGCTCAGCAATAGCCTTCATTCCATTGTATATGCCTGCTTACTAGGGCTTTTGGCCCCCAAGCAGCATTTTACAAAGTCAGCTTATTGCCCCCAACAATCTTGGGTCCTCAATTTACCTACCCCAAGAGGATGGAAGGCTGAGTCAACCTTGAGCCTGGTGGGATTCGAGCCTGCAATAATTGCAGGCAGCTGGAACTAAGTGCTAGGCTATTAACAGCCTGCACCACCAAGGCTCAAGACTCTGATTGAGTCTTTCGTTTTGTTTTCTTTAACAGACTAAGAAGAACAGAATAATAAAGTTGGAAGGGACCTTGGAGGTCTTCTAGTGACTAGTCCAACCTCCTGCTGAAGCAGCAGATTCTAATCTATACTATTTCAGACAAATGCTCTTCTCTGCACTCTTCCTAGAGTCTCAACATTTTTCTTATATCTTGGCAACCAACTTTAACTAAACATTGATTCAAAAAAGAATTTCCTTACTCCCACAGCTGCTAAATTTGCTTAAGAGTCTTTTGGGGAGGCAATTCATAAAAAAATTAGGTACCAGTGAACAAAGAACACCAAATTATCCCTATCTTATGCTTGCTAAATCTCTGAAGGAACTGTACAAATGTAGTGAGACAATAGAACATGGGTATCAAATTCACTGTGTCACGTTGCCGTCACGTCATGTTTTTTCCCTTCATGGAACTGAGGTGGGCGTGGCCTGCATGTAACACATCTGGCCCACGGGCCGCCAGTTTGACACCCCTGCAATAGAGTAATACAGAGGCTTTTAAAGAAAATGTTGATTTCACTTCAGCAAAACTTAACTTTTTGTATACTTGGTATCTGTAACAAATCTCTTCACAAATTTAAATGGTTAGAATGTAAACTAATCAAATTGGTTATTTCCTTGGAGCTCCCTCCCATACCCTTGGCTTTCTTTTAAAAAATAGACATTTTTTTGGCCAAGAAGCCAACACTCAGTGTAATGTTAATTATATAGCTTGAGGATTTCTGTTTGAAAGGTTGAATAGCGTAGGTATTGAAGCCTTGGCCAGTAAAGCCATTTCTTTCATTGTAAAGACCTGTTTTGAAAAGTGACAGCAGGAAACCATATTGGTTTAATGTTGGAAAGAGTAGAATAATAATCTCTCTCTCTCACGAACCAGCCAAGTTACTTCAGTATGGATGATTTCAGATTGAGCGCTCCTACACTATCAATCAAAAACAAAGATGTTTGGCCTCCTCTAAAAATTCCACATTTGAGGCAGGTAATTATGGAGTCCTTGGTGTTCTCCAAGCTCAGTTGTTTTTGTACAGATGTTTTATTACCCAAGTAGATAGCATCTTTGGAGGCAGAAGGCAGTGGGGTTTGCTCTCAGAAGCAACTGAAGATGTTACCTAGTTGAGTAATGAATCACCTGCAATTAAATAACCAAGCTCAGAGAACACCAAGGACTCCACCGTTCAATCCTGAGCTACAAATATTTTCTTCCATTGGCAGGTAATTATGCACAAGCTCTCATAAAGA
Organism: Naja naja; assembly: GCA_009733165.1. Taxonomy (NCBI): domain Eukaryota; kingdom Metazoa; phylum Chordata; class Lepidosauria; order Squamata; family Elapidae; genus Naja; species Naja naja. The sequence continues at coordinate 27,669,727 of CM019153.1, forward strand.
AACACATCATTTTAACTGAGCCTGTCTCAGTGGAGGCATCTAAAGCTTCAAAATGTTTCTTTAGCTTTGCATCCATGTAGAAGTGGTTTGTGGTAGCTCTGCACATGTATTACACATATTAATACATCAATATGTATAATAGATGTACAGACCTATTGCCAACCATTTCTAGAGGGATGCAATGTTTTGCATATAGTTATTTTATATCTCAGAATTGCATCTCTATAATGTTCTAATGTGACTTCTAAAGGCATTTTATACATTTATCGTAGATATAAAATAAAGCAAAATATGGACACTTCTTTCACATTAGTTAAAATGGGCAATCATTATTATTCTTTGGCAACCTCGGGATGATTGGCTAGGTCTTCAGTGGTTTTGCTTGCATCATAGATGGCAGAACATATGGTAAAATTATTTACTTCATTGTGGTTCTTTTACTAGTCATATATCTAATGTGGCTCAATAAAAACACACTAACAAAAAAGTATTTTATTCAGATTGGATGGATTCAACTTTCATATTTGGGGCAGATACACTGGCAGTGCTAAATGGCAAATTTTGATTATCCTGGATCATTTCTGATTCTACAATGTTAGAACGTAACCTCGTCATGTACAACAGGATTTTTCTTTCAAGATATATTAGGTGTTCATCAGCTGCTTATATTTCATTCATGATAGGCTGCTATGTCACCTTGAATGATGTTGCTAAATTGCAGTTCAACGGGCTGCGGTCTAGTTATGACAAGTCAGAGGTTAAATGATTTGGGAATAAAATGTCATTTCACAGAAGACAAATTAATCCCCTGAGGCTTGCAGAAACTCTTAGTTTCTTTTCAATTGTAGGTTTAGAGTTTACTAATTTTATTAACGGAGGAAAGGAAATAAACATGGTTTGTTCACATTTCCATCTTAATTACAAATTTTATTATCTGTTGCTGCACTTCAAAAAATTTTTAAATGATTAGCTTCAGCAACAAATACAATAGCATTGGAAGTGTCGTTTTTTTCTGCAAGTGTCATTTGAAATACTGCATGGGTGGCTCAAAAGATTAATTACTGTTTGCTGTAGAGAAGACAAGTGTTTTAATATGTTTTATATACTCCGTTTGTCATCCTCATAAAAGTTCTATACCGCAAGTGTGGCACCTTTTTTTTTTCACCGTCTGCAAGGTTCACATTTTATAGTATATCACGAATGTGTTAATGTGTATTCAAATCAGTGTTTAAATGTTTAGAAATGTGTCATTCACAAAATAACCCTGATGGTCATGGAAGCTATGGTTTGGAAAACCTGAATCCTTCTGACTCATTGAGACATTCTGTAGGAACAGAATACGTGTTTAATTAAAACAGTGCTGGTGCCCATTGTGCTATTAAGGATATGAATTATGCATCAAGTATTATTTTGCACATCATGTGCATGCATATGTATACATACACATACCTGTTAGCTACTTTAAAACATTTCTGGGTGCTCAAAGTATTTCAGATACATCAATAATCTATTATGTCATCTTCATTGGCAGGTTATTATTATCCATTGCAAGAATTTAGGAAAGGCTGAGAGGTGATGGATTATTATTGATCTCATGGACTTCATGTTTCACAACTGTAAATTATAGAGGCAAAGCATATATGATAATAACTTCAGCCTGACCTGTGTTTATTTTTTAAAAATCGTTCTCATTCATTATTTTTTTCCAGGGGAAGTCTTATGGTGGCAGACCCTTATTTAAGAATAATTTAATTTGGCCACGACCAGCTACAGGTTGGCTGGGAAGGCTTCGGACAGGCAGGTGGCCCGCTGCCCTTCACCGGGCAGTGGGGGTTAGAGCCCGCCGGCAGCAGGGGAAAAAAGAATAATTTAATAATTTAAGAAATATTTAAGAATAAAATGAATAGAATAAATAAAGAATAAAATAAAAGGTCATTTGATAACAGATAACAGATAATCAGAGTTGGAAGGGACCTTGTAGGTCATCTAGTCCAACCCTTCACCCAACCCTAACCCTAACCCTACACCATTTCTGACAAATGGCAGTCCAATCTCTTCTTGAAAGTCTCAAATGATGATGCTCCCACAACTTCCAAGGGCAAGCTGTTCCATTGGTTGATTGTTCTCACTGTCAGAAAGTTTGCCAAGATATCGAGGAATAGGTATGAAAAATGAAAGGTGCAGTGGCTAATTGCTCTTCAGAATCATATGAAATAATTAATTTGCTATAGATTAAAGCTTCTATATGCAGAAATAGCTCAGTTTTTAAAAAATGGAGCATTCCCTACTACTATAAGGCTAAGGAATCATCAGTCTTCAAGTTATATCCAGCATTTTAGGATCCTAGTTGGTTTTGGTGAATCAAGAAACTATTTTCGATCTTTCAGGGTGGAATACAGGTAGTCCTCAACTTACGACAATAATGGAGCCTGCCCATTACTGCCAAAGGTTGAGTTGTATGTTAAATGAAATGTATAATTAATGACCTCCCCCTCCCTGCTTTCCCCAATGCATTTGTTAAGCAAATGAACAGGTCATTAAGTAGCACTTAGGGTAACTCAGAGGTGGGGGAGACCGTGGGACGCTAGTGCAGGCACACCCAGAAGACCTCCCAAGGCCTACCCCTCCCTCTGAGATATCCTGTTCCTGCCCCTTGGGTTCCCAAAATCCATAAGCTCTGTATCCCACCCCATCACAATCACACACTTAGCTTTTGAGGATATCCAGAGCTCAGGACAATGGAGTAGGGAAGGCCGCTCCATTTCTGGGCCATATGGCGCAACAGAGGAGAAGAAACACTGGTGCTTTTCCTCCGCTTGCAAAAGCAGTTGTGTTGGGGTGGAGCGGATTGCAAGGGGAGCGAAAGCAGCAGGATTCCTTCTCAATTATGTCACATGGTCCAGCATCAGCCCAGAAAAAGAGCAGCCTTCCCTACTCTGACTTCCTGAACTCTAGATAGCTTCGAAAGCTAAGTGAGCCAAACAGTCACTGGGAGTGGGGAGGAATGTGTAGAACTGGGTGAGGCGGCAGAGTAGGCCAAGTGCCTGCAGGGACCTGTCAGGGCAGGATGGGGGGAGGAATAGGTAAGTGGGCATGCTGCAGCATCTCTGTGATTGGTCGAAAGGGTGCATCACCATGGGGGCACTGTTGTAACTTTGAAATGGGTTTATGTGTAGGATTGAGGGAGGATTGTAAATTTGAACATTTGTTAAATGGTCTGTCATAGCAATATGCAATAACACTTAGATTTATATACCGCTTCACAGAGCTTTACAGCCCTCTCTAAGCGGTTTACAGAATCAGCATATGGCCCCCAACAATCTGGGTCCTCATTTTACCAAGCTCAGAAGGATGGAAGGCTGAGTCAACCTTCAGCCGGTGAGACTCAAAATGCCGAACTGCTGGCAGCCGGCAGTCAGCAGAATTAGCCTGCAATACTGCATTCTACTGCATTCTAACCATTTCACCACCACAGTCATATCTCAAGGACTACCTGTATAATCTCATTTAAAACAAGCAATAGCTGTTCCCAATGTATTACCTGAAGGGTTAACCATCAAGGATTCCAACCTGTTAGGATTTAGTTTCAATTAACTAGTCTTCATCTGTTCCTAGCATTCATAGGCAACCTGAAAAAATTACCTTTGCTCTTGGATCTGCTGCAAAAAAAATTTTGAAATTTTTTTTGATGATGCTGTATGCAGTGCTCAGAATGATCACATTTGTGAATGAAATCAAAAGTTCTGTTAAGTTTCACATGTATATCAGGTACGTAGAAAGATTTTGTGAGTATGAGAGCTGTGCCGTACTTTGGATTTGACTTCCAAAGGACAAATGCAAGACAGGAAGCTCATTCCTGTCCTCTCTCAGACTCTTCCATGTCTTCCTTAAATACTCTCATATGCTCCAGGACAACTTTTGGAGATCAAGGCCTAAGTACAGCACAGCCGTAGTCAATTTATATCAACCTGTCAAATTGTATGTCCTTACTCATACGTTTAATAGGTTAGACCACTTTCATATCCACATTAGCTAATATGGCTAAACATAAAAGCGAAAAAGAGCCTAAATGATCCATGTGGGAGCCATATCCAAATTGCACATTTGGCCACATATTTATGACGCAGAGCAGGTGGTTTTGAATAGGTAACCTGTACAGGTAATGTTTGGGAAGAGAAGAGTATATGGCTAGAGATTGGCAGGTGCTAAATATTCTGAGAATTGACATTGATCCCACTTTGTATAATGTCTAATTCTGTTTAGATAAGGAAAAAAATAGGAAATTGGAAAAAAGTTTCACTCAATCAACATTAAAAAATAGTAAACAAATATTTATCTTTATTGGGGAATGTATATCAGACTGCTTGTCTGATAGGCAAGATATTTATTAAATTTATATACCACCCATGTTGCTGTGTGGGACGACTCTACACCCCAACTATATAACTATATGGTACAAAAATGGAATTAGATTTTCATGCGTCATTTCACATTGTAATACATAACAGTCATATCAAGAGAGTATGCAGTAATATTTATTGAATTTCCAGTTCTTCACTCATTATAATATTTTATGATACTGTACATCCTTTTGTTTATCTGGAAGAATAGAAGGATAAATACAGTTCTGTTAAAGAGCTTTTGTTTTATTCAGTTAATTGATTCCATATGTATGTATATGAGGATGTTTTTATTCTTTAGCTGAAATGATTCATTCAGATATAGGGGAGAAATCTAAGGCATATTCCACCTAGTGTTTCTCTCTGAAAAGTGCTCCCCGGACTCTGCTTTGGGATATGGAAAGAATCTGTTTTGCATATAAAAGTTTTAAGAAGCTTTATGGAGTTGATATTTTTTAAACATCATTTTAGTAGTTCTACATTAAAGCTGAAATCAGAGTAACAAACCTGGTATTCGAACTATGTATTTGTACAGCTCAGTAAAGTTTAAATCATAATCCACCAGTCACTTACTGTCTAAATCCATTAAATGGATTTGTGCATCTCATTTTCATACAGCTGCTGCAGACATAACACAAATAACTATTCAAGCATGCAGTCGCCTTACACAATATGTACAATGCAGGAGGAAGGAGGGAGATGGAAAAACCATGGCCTTCCTTCCGGGATGCTGTTTTTTTTATCCACTGCAAAGAGAAGTCTGATTTTACATGAGAAATTGGTAGTGGAAGAAATTGATAGAAACAACAACAACAACAATAGTAATAATTGCAATGAAACATAATAATAAGAATTGGTAAAATAGAGAAAATCATAGGAAATGAAGAAGCTAAATATTACTACTACTGCTGCTACCACCAATAATAATAATAATAATAAAATAAAATTTGTGATTTGCAAATTGAAGTTCAGCAATTATGAAAGAAGAAATCAATAGTTGTACCAATAGTAATAGGAGCCCCTGGAACAATACCTAAAGGGCTGCCTAGATACACGGAAATTGCCTTAATATCCTTTTTTGCTTGAATAGCTAACCTAAGAATAAAATATAATTCTTTATTGGCCAAATGTGATTGGACACACAAGGAATTTGTTTCCGGTGTGTAAGCTCTCAGTGTACATACAAGCAATAAATGATAAATCATTATCATGATCACAATCATAAATACAATCATCATAAATCATAAGATACAGCACTCAGAGATAGTCATAGGATACTCAATAATCAATCAACATAAATCATAATAGGATACTAAATAAAAGCAATCAACATAAATCATGAGATAAAAACAACAAAATTACAGTTGTAATAAGCTAAGGAAATAGGTAATAGAAAAGATGAGAAGTAAAATAATACAGCCCACTAGGGCATAAGGGCAGTGTTGTGGGAATTAGTTTAGCTGAGTGATAGCATGAGGAAAAAACTGCCTTTTTGTCTGATTGTTTTGGTGTGCAATACCCTGGCCTATAGAGTCATCTTGAGGGAAGAAATTGAAACAGTTTATGTTTAGGATGTGAGGGGTCTGTAGATATTTTCACAGCCCTCTTTCTGGCTCATGCACTATACAGGTCCTCAATGGAAAGCAGGCTGGTTGCAATTATTTTTTCTGTAGTTCTAACTATGTGTTGAAATCTGTGTCTGTCTTTTTTGGTTGTTGTGTCAAACTGGATAGTTATAGAGGTGCAAATGACAGAGTCAATTATTCCTTTCTAGAAGTGTATCAGCAGCTCCGTACTAATTACTAATTATACCAACTAATAATACTAACTCCTTACTAATAATCCTTACTCCTTAGATTTCTATTCTAAGCAATCACTTCTTGTCCCTCCGGTGTCTTTTTTCTGCTTGTTTTAAGATTGAATTGTAGGGCCAGTGAGTTGCATTGGTCTAATATTTTACAGTCACTGAAGGGTCATTTTGCGGGTAAGAAGCAGGCAATATTGGATGATTTAAAACTTTATGATGGACCCATCAGCTTTATTAATCTGGAGCTGATGTACCAAGATTGACAAAGTATAGATATTCTGTCAGGCTTGCCATATAGCTGTGCCTTCATTACTTTATTTCTCACTAGTGCCTGGGTCATAAACATAGTACTATTAGAGATTGCCACTTGAGGATGACAGGGAATAGAATGGAAGAATGGAATGGAATGGAATGGAATAGAACAGAACAGAATCTTTATTGTCACTTTAAATTATAAATTATAAATACATTGAAATTTCATTGCATTCGGCTCTCAAAAAGATAACCATTATACATATATACACACACACATGACACAGAGAAACATGTCAGTCTAGTTCAAATGTATACATATACATGGCGAAAAAAAGAATCTTGCGAGTTTACAAGGCAGATGGCATAAGGAACAAACCTGATAAAGAATCTAGTAGTCCCGCTATAGATACTTCAAAATGTCCCCCCAGAGGGGAGCAACTGATACAGACCGTGAAGTGGGTGTTTGGAGTCTCTAACTATGCTTCGAGCACTAAGCACATAGGGGCTATAAATAGTATCCTGAATAATGGGAAGTGAGTTTCCTATAATCTTCTCAGCTGTCCTTACCACTTTGTGTATATGGACCTTCTATCTAAGGCACTGCTGCCACCAAACCAAACAATGATGCAGTTTGTTAAAACATTCTCAATCATATCTCCGTAAAAAAAAAAAGTGGCCAGAGCAAAAAAAAAAAAAAAAGTGGCTAGGACAGTGTGGAGAGTGTTCTCCCTGGTGGCACCTATCACAAATAATCCATGTTCTTGAGTACTCTATGCCTAAACAATGATATATTTTAGGCATCTGTTAAAGTTCCACCTTTTTAGTTGCCCTCCTAATCACTTACTCTCATTAGCAATTCCCCTTTAATTGATTTTTTAAAAAATAATTCTGCTTTTTATTGGATTTGCAAGGAAGGATTCTTTGCATTAAGAACAATTGCTTCAGTCAATCAATTAATCCATTAAGACTTTCAAGCATTATATTCACCCACTCTTTCCATGATATGCCAAGCCCTGAAAGCTAAACTTGAGAGATCTTTGAACCCTGAGAACTGTTTGGAGAATGCATACATTAGAATGGCACCCCTATGAGTGGCTGTTCATTTCCATGATTGTTAGATGTGTTTGCATTCCAATAGATATGGGTAGATGTGTGGATGCTGTTGTTAGCAGCATTATAAAATTAGATTTCTTACCTATGTAGTTTAACAACAGAAGAAAATTAGTTGTGTAATATTTGTATTAAATAATTCTGTTGAAGTTCTAAGAAATCATTCTATACTATAGCAACAGTTTATAACTAATATTGTTTATGCTTCTATTTGGAAAAAAATTATCTCTCTTGCTATGGGTGAATAAATTGACCGGAAAAGGAATAATGATTTTCAAAATTCTTTTGTTGTGCAAAGCATCTGCCCTGGTATCAATTTTCTCAGGAGCAATATGAGCAAAGATAAAGATATTCCAAGATATGCATTTTTTTCTTTTTTTGCCATGAAGTTGCAAGAATCTTTCTAAGTGGAAAGTAAGAAATGTATTGTTGATCACACATTTAAAACTGTAAATTGCGAGAGCTGTGGCAAATTAAGGGAGATGATGAACAATGATTTTTCCACATTTCTTTTCAATTTGCTAATGTTTTGCCTACTCAAATGAGAAGATGCTTCAAAGATCATTATTATTGTGCATCCTGCCAAATTGATTGTCATTCTGTAACTTTTGGTAGATTACACATAATACATGATCCCTGATTGTTCCACAAAGTAGGAAAAAACTCTTCAGGAAAATTCTCACCAGCAGAGTTCCACTTCTCACTTAGACCCGGCTCTTGAGAAAAACTGTTTTTCCAATGTACATTGGATCTTTAAACTTTTGTCCACGAACTTCTATATTAAAGGTTAATATTAGAATATACAGGGGCACCAAAGCATCTGAAGCATTTTTAGATGTTATCAGTGACTATCATAAAAGGCCAAATTAATGCAAGGTGCCATGAGTTATGAGCTTTCAGTGTTCTTATATGAAATTTCAAGTAATAGTGTTCAGTGTTTCACAAGCAGTCGTGTTAAATCTTCAGGGTAAGTTACTTAAGTTTTCATTTGACTGCTTAATATATATATTTAAAAGGGAGGCTTAGAGGAGGTTTAATCATCTTCTCTACAGTCATATTTTAATTCCAGTTTTGTGTTTTGGAAACTGATGGCAGAGAGTAACTGGTTAATAAGCTCCTCGTGTTGAATATCCCTGTGTAAACCATTTCTATTCTTTGAAATCTTATCACAAAAGGTAAAATTCATTCTTTAGTGGAACGACTTGAAGAACCACAGGAAATGTCACCTCCTTGATTGTATTCTTTAACAGGTTGTACTTTTGGACTGTTTCTCTCTTCTGCAACTGAAATGCAAGATGTTAGGAAGTTCTCATGCCAGTATGATGCAAACAAGGTGAATGGAGCAGCATTGCTAAAGAGCTGACTTTCCACAAATGCTGGCCACAGGTAGGGTTCAGAAATTTTATATTTAAAGTGGCTACGGCTTTCACTGGTGCCTCTTGGTTTCAGCAAGCTATTGTTCTCTCTTCAATAAATATCATATGGTGTCACTGGTTAAAGTTAGTTGGGAGAGAAGTAAGTCATTCCACCAAGAAAGATTCAAATGCAACCTGGTGTAACTCTGCATTTAAATATTTAACTCATTTTTTCCTAACTCGTTCTTTTCGGAAATGAACTGAAAAATGTTGAAGATGCCTTAAAAAAAGCATCAACGCATGAATTCATAGAATCTTTCGCTAATAGAAAATTAATGAAAATAGGTTTAGAACAATCAAGTTAAAATGTAAAATCTGGAACGTTGGAATGGGACAACTTGCTGCAGCCATGGACAACTCACCACAGGATAACTCATTGCAGGACAATTCAACTATTCAATTTAATCATTTAAAATAATTTTTAAAATATTTTATTTTTTGTCATTCATGTTTCATTTTATCCCTCCTTTATCATCCTTTCTTTAATGATTCTATTCCACAATTTTTTAAATATTAGTATAATTCTTGTCCTGTGGAGAGTTGTCCCACTGTGAGTTGGCCATGGCAAGTTTGCCGCTGTGAGTTGGCTGCAGTGAATTGTCATAGATCCCTGGAACATAGGCTGGTCATCTGAAGCACCTCAGTCTATAAGGGCTTTGAAAAGGAAGGGGAGAGGCTGGGATGCTTTCTGAGAGAGGACATTAATTGAGAATAATTGAAACATCTATGCTTCTTTTGTCCATCAACCTCACAGGATTGCACAGGCTTTATAATCTATTACAGGGGTCTTCAACCTTGACACCTTTAAGACTTGTGGACTTCAACTCCCAGCTTTGCTGGCTGAGGAACTCTGGGAGTTGAAGTCCACAAGTCTTAAAGTTGCTAAGGCTGAAGACCCCTGATCTATCAGGTAGCTATTTTCTACATTAGCTGAAGACTGCATTTTCACTAGCATCTGAGAAATCACAGCAAGCCCAAAATGTCAACCTCCATGCAGTGGCATTATTATGGCAATACTGGCACTAGTACCCATGTCATGGTGACCATATGTCATCATTTGCTTCTTTTGAGCATGCCTCCAGACACCCATACCTGAATGGTCCAAAATTATCCCCTGAGTTTCCATGGCTAAAGATGAACTTGAAGTAGATCTACCTGATACTGATCTAGCATCTTAACCACTACCCACACTGGCTCTCCAAGGCAGCATGTCTCCAAATACCACGTGCAGGAGAATAATGGCAAAGTCTTGATCTCCCGTTTGCAAGCACCAAGAACAACTGGTTGACCACTGTGAGAAACAGAAGTCTGAACTAAAATTGTCTTTGGCCTGACCCAGCAGGGCTCTCCTTATGCTTTCTTTATGTTTTATGCATTCCTACAGTTAAATGGTTAAGAAGTGAGAGAACCCCATTGTAAAGTAAATTTGGTATGTTGGGGCAGAGTAGAATTATTGTATAGCTATGTTATGGATGCAACAACAATGTCTAATCCCATTCATGTCTTTTTGTCTAAAAACAATTGCTTGACGATGTACCAAGAGGGGAATCTCTATTGAATCCAGTGGGATTTGCATCAATATGAATGTGCATGAAAACCACAGTTGTACCATATATCTAGGGATTGAGCAGCATGTTCAACAGAATCTTTTGGTGCCTGTAATGTTAAATTGTACCATGCCAGTGGGGGTTTGCTTTTCTGAATGATCTGCCTAGACTCTATTGTTTTCAAAAAGAAGTAGACTAGACACCTTTTCGACATGCTAATTTATTATATGCAGATAGGAAGGAGAGCAGTTGCTAATATTTAGGAATATTTCAAGATGAACTTCCATTCCAGAGTGGGTAATCTGAAGACCAGCTGATGCTTTGGATTGTAATTCCCATCTGCTTAGCTAGGATGGGGAATGATCAGAAACAATAGAATTTCAGAATGTAACCTAATTCTTGCCTATAAAATAACTACTATATGAATGAATAAAGGAGCCCAGCTTGCAGAGATTCTGTGCTTTACTTCCCCAACTTTTCTGGCATTGCAGACCAGAGGGGTGGGTAGGAGAGGGGGTGATTCTGTGTGAGTGGCTGGCAAGAGCGCACACATCCATGCACAGCTCCATTTGCGCAAGTGGTGTGCACACATACCTACCACTCATGCAAATAGAGCATGCATGTACACGCTTGTTTAGTGTTCACGCAAGTGGGAATACGCTTGGCCACTATTTCTGCAGCCCTAGTGGGCCATGGCCTGGAGGTTGGGGACCCATGCCTTAGAAGACTGAGAGTGTTTTATTATACTTTTCTAAACTATTAATTTAATATGTTTCTTAAGATAAATATATCAGCTGGTACATTTTCTAACTTGCTAACCCCAGCACAGCTCCTCAGCCAAATATTGGGCTTACTATTTACTTTCTAATCCATGTTCAGCAATGGGCTGTTTCTCTTCTTAAGAAGGTCAGTGTGTTTCTCTATCTGTCTGTCTCTCTCCCTCCACCCCCTAAAATATGCTTAAAGGTAGTAGTTTATAGTAAAAGAAGCATTTTTTGTAGCTGAAAGTTGACTTGAAGCTAACTTCTGTAGGAGGTAGTGTGCCTCTTAACCACGGCTCTTGTTGTTGTCCACAGCAAGTAGCACAACCAGGCAGCATTATTGAAATCTAAGTAGGCTGTTGATCCCTCTGTTGCTATTGCTTGTTTTTAGCTCTGGGTCCCTAGAGATGTGGAGTATTGGGTGAAACAATCTGTCAAGAGGCGCACTGGGGGCAAGCAAAATTTATGGTTCTCAGCAAGCATAATGGCAGGGCCTTCAGAATCAACCAATGAAGGAAGTCTAGAGTATCTTTGAAGAGAAAAAGGAGTACAAGGATAATGGAGTCCTTTTACTGCCTCACATAGTTTGAAGGACGAAGGTGGATTGATGAGTTGTTTGCATAACATTTTTGCTGGTGGTTTAATACAAGACATCCTTACCAAAAGAAAAGACTGAGCCACTCAGAGGACAAGGCCCCGGGCTGAAGTTATTTTTCTTTCTTTCTCTTTTTAAGGAAAGCAATTCTTAGATGAGATATAGCTGCTGGCAATGGTTTTACATTTTATGTCAGCTTTCTTTTGTCAAGAATTCAGTATTGATGCTGTACTCTCGGTTTTAATTCACACTTCCCTGCTAATCAATTACAGCGTTTATCCATTAATCAGATATCCTGACAGGGTCAATAACTGCTCTTCAGTTCGGTTGGCTGATGCATGTTCTCAAGCTAGTAGCAACAAAGCAACAGTCAATAGTTTAGTTTAGAGCACCATTGTATTTGCAGGCGAGGGAACATCTGGATGGGTAAACAAGTCTCACAAGCTTTCCAACAATTACCCTGTTCTCCTAACTGTCTTAACAATTTTTTTTGCTTTGTTGCAGAAAGCCACTTGTGTGTTAGAATGCCTCTTGAATCATATGTTTGTTCTTCATTCCAAGTTAGATACGCATATATACCTTCTCACATATGCCTGTTCAAATATATAATTGACAGCCAATTCTAATATGGCAAATTATCAGAGAAGTTAAAAGTTTTTTTCTTTCTCTTGTAGAAATCGGTGTAGATAAGAGGAGGCAACATTTAATTGGAGAGCTACAATTTTGGTAGTTAAATTGCTCTCTATAATGCTGGTAACAGGTTTCAATTATCCTTTTTATGACATGTACCAACATTTAATTGTTCCTCATCAAGTGTGGAGAGCGAAGGCACTTCTGTAGATTTTTCCATTCTTCGACATGTCACTTAGCTGTCTACACCATTCTTTGAGCTTTTTTCTCTCATCCCTTTGGCTGCAATGAGTTGTGTCATTCCCTCATGATCAGCACTTTTGTTGTCTTTGTGTTTTGCTGCACCTCAGAAGTTCATCTTTTCTTTCATCTCCTTCCCATTCATGCATGAGGGAACAGTTCGGCCCTGTTGTGGGGATGTTCTGCTGGATTTCAAACAGTGGGGTTCCCTTTTATTCTCTTCTAAGTCGTACAATGGGGCTGAATGTCTCTTGCAGAAAGCCCGCACTAATATGCTGGGTTATTTGGTTTTTAAGAAGTCAATAAAAATGGTGCCTTTGGTTGCAATGCTTGGCTTGTTGTTGTTGTTTTTTCTTCAGTTATGCCTTTCCATCTTTGGTTAGAAATCTGTTTGTTTGTTTCTGGTTAAAAAATACAATCTTCCAAATTAAAACCAAGCATGGGATCAACAAACATTTAGGGGAGGAAAAAATATCCAACAACTCAGGTTTACTGGCAGTTGAATATTTTTCACACTCGCTGATTTGGCAGTCTCTGATAAGGAAGTGGAAACTCTGCCAGCTCTAATTAATGGGAACTATTAACAGGAAGGATAACATAGGGAATGATGGAGTCGGGAGTCAATTTTGGCAAAAACCAAACCCCTTGGAGACTTTACAAGGCTCTTCATTTAGAGAAGGGAAAGAAAACAACTTTAGGGGATATATTTTCATCCTAGATTATTTCTCCAGGACATAATATTTCTGTATGCTTTCCAAACATCTCTTCAAAAGCCAGCACTGGGAAAGGAAATGTAAGGATCCCAGTGATGTGGTGTTCAGAGATTTTGTTGTAATATTCAGCAACAATCTTCAAAATCCTTCTTAATAATGTCATAAAGGGGGAAAAATGAACAAGTAGTACTTGTGTACCTCTCTAAGACATGACACTGAGGTCACTTACCATTTGGTCATCCCATTTGAAAAGGGATTGGAATAGTTCAACCAAGCATTACATTAAGAGAGAGACTTTGATGAATTCCTTCTTTTTCTCCATTGTGTTGCAGATATTTTGGGTAAATTTGGGAGACTTTCTTCTTAGTCAGAGTTGACGGCTTAAAGTTCTTGATATGTCATGCTGGCTGTTCACATTTATTAGGCCCTTTTAATTCTAGGAAAGAGAAGCATAGGCTGTAATCAGCCTTTGGTAAACTTGGACCAGTGAAGCTATTCCTTCAAACAGGACAGTTATCTCAGAACATATGAAGGGGACTCTACAACATTGGCCATGGGGATAAATACAGCATTAAAAGTGGCAGCTTAAAAAAAACAGTAAGTAGGAAAATAATTAAGAGAGGCATTCATTTGAAATGTCACACTTAGCATTTTATTTAAACATTTTCCAGTCAAGGAGCATTGGTCTTAGATTTGTCAGGAAATTCAATAAAAACAGAAAAAACCCTACCTCCAACTGCTTATAATCTGGTTTTATTTTAGAAGGAGAAATGGAATCTGGATTAAAACGTAGTCCAAGACTGATACTGAACTATTGCTAACATGGTGCTTGTTTAATATGTACTACGTATCAATTTTGGTTTTTTTTTAAATTGACTGCATTTAAAACACTTCTTTTAAAAATTGTTATTCCTAAAATTGTGAAAGTTTCTTACAAGTTTTAAAACTTTTTAACATTGCATGTTTTCACATCAGAAATGCATTAACTGCATAGGAAAGATTTTCCCTCATTTTCCCCAAAGTATTTTTGTTTTGAAATTGTATGTATTATTTACTCTAGAGACCAAGTATTATTGGATATACATATATATAGATGCTTTTTTTAGAAGTGTGGTTTTGACCTATAGACCGTAACGGCTCCCAGGGTACCTTTATGGTCATTGTATAAATCTGTCTAGTATTCAGTTTACTTACTTGATATACCGTAACGGCTCCTAGACCTGTAATAGGACATTGTGTTAATCCAGATGCTATGTATGCATGTACTAAAATGAAAAGGAAAGAGATGAAAATTAAAAAGATTTTTTTTGCATAAAGACAGTTCATTCTTTAGAATTCTTTCTCCTTTTCTAATGGAAAAAAACCAGCATTTCCTTTTATGAAATAAATGTAATTTATAATTCTATGTAAATAAATAATTAGGGATTCCAGAAAATTGTCTATCCTGGGATTCTTGATAACCTTCCACTCACTTACTAACTAGATATGAACTTGCTTACTTGCTGATCCCCAAAAGACCAGCCAACTACTGGTCTGGCTACATTCACTGAAGCCTAAGAGATGATCCACATGATTGGTCATAGGTACAATTTATTCAAAATCAAATGAATTAGGACTGTGATATCTGATATTTTAACTGAATAAGCGCGGCCAAATGTTTAGGAAGAAAGGACAGTAAGGTTAAATGTTAAAGGTTGGTTAAGTTGTGAGCTCCAAAACCAACAGGGCTACATCTATAGTGCATATCTTGAGCAAATGACCAGCAAATCCTATCAGCTGTCAGTGAAAGAAATAGCAGTGCCTTGGCCAGAAAGAATGACTATGTAAGCATTGAGTATGGTACAAACTCTAAAACTCAAGGCTGGGAAGTAAATTGTCCGAAGTCTGTTCTCTTCACAGGGTGAGAGGGTAGACCAGGGCTGTCAAACTTGGTTTCATTGAAGGCCACATCAGGGTTGTGTTTCACCTTGGGGGGTCAGGGTGGGTGTGGCCAGAGGGGGCATGGCCTGCTTGATGTCACTCATGACCAGCCTGTGGTAGCCCGAGCACCTGCCAGTGAAAACGGGCTCCCGAGCTCTGTTTCTGGCTGCAACAGCCTCCTGCAACCCTCTGCCAGTGAAAACAGAGCTCAGGAGGGTGGCCCTCTCGAGCTCCATTTTAGTTGGCAGAGGGTTGCAGGAGGCCGTTGCAGCTGGAAACGGAGCTCAGGAATCCATTTTGGCTGGCAGAGGCACCATGGGCCAGTCCCTCACTGATTCCAGGGTGGTCTGCGGGCTTAAGCACCCTGCAGGCCAGATCCGGCCCACGGGACTTGAGTTTGACACTCCTGGGGTAGACCATAGGAGTTAAATTCTGGGACTAAATATACAGCAGTGTCTCCAAGGTGGGTAAGGAGAAGGGATTAAATGATAAAAGCAGCATCACAGCACTGCAGTACAAGCCCTGCCCCTTGTCTGTGTGCATCATAGTGTCACAACAGCACTCCAAAGGAAGAGAGTGTATAGGTTTGATTTCTCTTTTCTGAAGTCTGGTTCATGCAGTATACAAGTCCTCAATGGAAGGTTGTGATAGTTTTTTGTACAGTCCTAACTATCCACTAAAGCCTCTACCTGTTGGGTAACTGTGCCAAATCAGACAGTTATAGAGGTACAAATGACAGACTAAATAATTCCTCTATAAAATTGTATCAGCAGATCCTTGGGCAGTCTGAGCTTCCAGAATTGACATAGGAAGAACATTCTTTGTTGTGCCCTTTTAATGTTGGTTCTAATGTTAAGTCAAGTCCTAGAAATAACAGAACCTAGAAACTTGAAGGTCTCTACTGTTGATACTGTGCTGCTTTATATTGTAAGAGGTGATAGAATAGGAGAGCCTCTTGTAAAATCTATTATCATCTCTATAGTTTTAAGGGTGTTCAGCTCCAGATTGTTCCAGCTGCACCACAGGGCCAGTTGACCAGCCTCTTCCCTATATGCAGATTCATCATTGTCTCGAATGAGACCAATGACTGTTCTATCATCTGCAAACTTCAGTACTTTTATAGAGAGATCCTTTAAGATGCAATCATTGGTACACAGAGAGAAGAGTAACGGAAAAGGCACACAGCCCTGGGGGGCTCCTGTACTAATTGAGCAGGCGTTTGATGTGATTTTCCCTAGCTAATAATAATGTAATGTCTACCATTATATCTATTAAATTACAATTACTCACAAATTATGACCAACAATATTTGAATGTTTATGGGTTTTTTTTTAATATTGTAGATTTTTAAATGTTGTGTGCCACCTGGAGTCACCTATGTATGAGTTGGACGGCCGCATACATTTGTTTAATACAAAAATTACAAAAATTAAAAAATAGGTATTTTTCTCCTAAACTATTGCTATTTATCATGCACAGTGTCTGCTTCTGTCACAGAGAGCACAGGCTGTTACCAAATAATTAAATTCATACCTATTTTTGGAATTTAAGGATTAATTTCTAAATTTGTACAATTCACTTGTTTGCATGCTGATCTCATAACATCATTAACAGTTAAAAATATTTGAGTTTTTTTAATGTATTTATTATTTAAACCCCACCTTTCTGTTCAAAAGCAAACCGAATGGCATGATATTTGTATAGATACCCGTATATTTCCTGAGTTCTGGAAGATTCTGTTTTAAAGTAACTGTTATTGGTTTAAAGGAGGAGATGTTTACAATCACAATTCCGAAAAGCAGGTGGTTTGTTCATTGTGTGTATCCTTTAGTCCAAATCAATCAAACTTGATTTCATTGAGGACTGCATCAAGGCTATGTTTGACCTGGGGGGGCAGAGTGAATGTGGCCAGCTCAACATCACTCGTGTTGCCTGTGGCAGCCTGAGCGCTCTGCGAGTGAAAACGGGCTCCCGAGCTCTGTTTTCGGCTGTGATGGCCTCCTGCAATCCACTACCAGTGAAAACGGAGCTCTGGAGGGCTGTGGGTGGCCCTCCCGAGCCCCATTTTTGCTGACAGAGCACCACAGGCCAGTCCTTCACTGTTTCCAGGGTGGCCCTGCAGGCTAGATCTAAGCACCCTGCAGGCCGGATCTGGCCCCCAGGCCTTGAGTTTGACACCCCTGCTTTAGACTCAATCACATCTGGATTCAATTATGAGACCAAACATTTGGAATGCTATTACAGGTAGTCTTCAACTAACAACCATTTGTTTAGTGACTGAAGTTACACTGAAAAAAAATGACTTATGACCAATTTTCACACTTACAATCCCCAAGTCAGATGATCAAAATTCAGAAGCTTGGCAACTGGTTCATATTTATGACAGTTGCAGTTTCTGGGGTTATGTGATCAGCTTTTGTGGACGTCTGTAAAGTAAAGTCAATGAGGATGCCAGATTCACTTAACAACTGTGTTACTAACTTAACAACTACAGTGATTCACTTAACAACTATGGCAAGAAAGAACATAAAATGGGAGAAATTCACTTAATAAATGTCTCACTTAGCAACATAAATGTTGGACTTAATTGTAGTCGTAAGTTGAGGACCACCTGTATATCAGACATCGCTAAATATAAAGTTAAAGGACTTTTTTTAAACCCTACTTAGATAAAACTTATTAGAACTAAGCCATTGTATATTATCAGGGGTTATATTAATTAATGAAGAAAACACTTAGGGATATCCCCTATATATGTCTATTTAGAAATAAGTCCTTTTGAGTTGTATATAATATTGCAGTTGCTAATCTAAACTGTCAGGGTCAACTGAGCCAAGATAATTGTGAGAGAAAGTAATCTGTGTCCTAATCCTTAGTGGTTATAGGGTGGCTGATGAATTGGAACTAGGATTTTAAAGGATTAACTGAAAATAATTATCTAGGTGTACGAAACTACTATATCCATTGGAGATAGAAATTGATAGCAACTGAAAAAATGTAACTGGAGAGATCATATGTAGGATAGGATAGGAGGGAAGGGAAGGGAAGGGAAGGGAAGGGAAGAGAAGAGAAGAGAAGAGAAGAGAAGAGAAGAGAAGAGAAGAGAAGAGAAGAGAAGAGATTATTGGCCAAGTGTGATTGGACACACAAGGAATTTGTCTCTGGTGCATAAGCTCTTAGTGTACATATAAACAGCAAGTAATAGGTCATAGGTCATATAAAAATACAAATCAAGATACTATACAACAAATAAGAATAATGTAGGAAACATTGGGAAAAATGACCCTAGTATTTATATAAAATAATACAGGCATTTTAGATGTTAATATATCTTGTATTTGCATTTTGTTTATTCTCATATATTTTGCATTTATTAGTATGTATGTAATGGGTGTATTTAAATGCACTATGAGGTTCTTCAATTAATATTGGGGCTAGAAAGATGACACATCCCTGTGTATGGAGAACTTTGCATCCATATACTAAATTTGAAAATGTCTTCATTGTGTATAACCATTATTTTCTGAACTTATCCTTTAAAACATTGGGAAATCCTACCAGTGACTTGAAAAAGCTGGACTAAAAACAGTACTGAGATCACAGCAGCACAAGAACAGGCACTAAGCACCAGATCCATAGAAGCAAAAGCCTACCACACTAGACGGGAGCTGAGGTGCAAACTATGTAAACGGGTGTCAAAGACAGTTCAACACAGGATGTAAGGTGCAGGCAGCATTTACTGAGTGATGCAACAAAGGAGCTGGCATTGTGTACAGAAGCATCCGAACAGTGTGTGAGCCCTCTCATGTCCAAATAGGAAATTCCCTAGTAAGTGTTGGAGAAGAGCAGGGCAGAAGTCCTGTGGGACTTCTAGATCCAGATGGATGGGCAGATACCAGCCCATCAACCTGTAGGAAGCTGTTATTTCTTCCAACAAACCAGGCATCATGGTAGTAGATAAAGACCACATTTGCAGGACATTTAAGTAAAGTTTTATAAACCTTGAGATATTTACCTGAACTTGTGAGAGCTTGAAAGTGTGTAAAAGATGAGGGGCACCTATTTAGCCATTTCATCAGTGACTTTCATGCATTCAGCAAAAGACTTTGTTTTCTCACAGTCCCGGATCACAGAGAATAATGCTTATATACAAGCAAGCCCAGGAAGTTATGAAGATTGAGGCAACTTCCACCCACATTGAAGTTCACACATCTTCAAAAAAAGGCTTGAAAAGAACTGTAGTCAGTTTCAGTCTTGAATTACCTTGGAGAGGATTACTCAAATTGTAATGTTTATTGCAACTTTGTAAAAATTGAGATTATTTTGTATGGGATTCATATTTACATTTTTCGATATACCAATTATGTGGGATATACCAATTATGTATTCTACTTCTGCATTTTTGAAAATCAATTTAGGTACATTATCATGTTTTAGAAATAAAACTAATATTTTATGAACTGTAATAATCATGAACAGTAGACAATTAGTAATATATACTGTACAGTTGATAATATTTTCATATTTCCTTTTATTTTGTCATGGAAGACAAGTTATAATTATGTTTTATGATTTAGGAAAGCAGAATAGAAATGCCTCAAAATAAATAATCAATCCTCCTATTTATTCCTATAGTGCTTTAACTCAGGAGTCTCCAACCCTGGCAATTTTAAGACTTGTGGAATTCCTCAGCCAGCTTTGCTGGCTGAGGAATTCTGGGAGTTGAAGTCCACAGGTCTTAAAGTTGCCAAGGTTGGAGACCTCTGCTCTAACTGACCTAACAAAACAACACTGAAGTACAGGTAGTCCTCAAATTACAACCACAATTGAGCTGAAAATTTATGTTGCTAAGTGAAACATTTGTTATATGAGTTTTGCCCCCTTTTTTGACTTTTCTTGCCACAGTTGTTCAGTGAAATATTGCAATTGTTAAATTAGTAATATGCTTATTAAGTGAATCTGGCTTCCCTATTGATTATACTTGTCAGAAGGTCACAAAAGGTGATCACATGACATCGTAAAATATGAACCAGTTGCCAAAAATCCAAATTTCGATCATCTGACCATGGGGATGAGTGTGAAAAATAGTCATGTCACCTTTTTCTGTGCTGTTGTAACTTTGAATGGTCACTAAATGAACTCTTGTAAGTCAAGAACTACCTGTATTTAAAAGTGTTCCTGATTACTAAATCCACTCTACAGGTAAAAGTGAGAATAAATTAAAATATAAATAACAAGAAAAAAATCAAGGAAACAGTCGGTCCACTAAAGAGAGAAGATGGCAAGAAAGTAACAGGAAACAGAGAGAAAGCAGAACTGCTTAACTCATTCTTTGCATCCGTCTTCACACAAAATGAAACTATAGCTCAACCCACCAAAAACATAACTGTAAAAGACAGACCAGAAATAAAAGTTAAAATAAGCAAAAAATAGTAAGAGAACACCTGTCTGATCTTGATGAAAACAAATCACCGGGGCCTGATGGATTACATCCCAGAGTTTTAAAGGAGCTGGCAGAGGTCATCTCAGAACCACTGCACCACATCTTCCAAAAATCCTGGAGCACCGGGGAACTACCAGAGGACTGGAAAAGAGCTGATGTGGTTCCCATCTTCAAAAAGGAAGAAAAACCAAAAACCGCAAACTAAAAAAAGATAAAAATCAGATCTGCCAACATCTAGAAACAAGTAAAGTAATAACTAGCAGTCAGCATGGGTTTGTTAAGAACAGATCATGCCAAACCAATCTTATTTCATTCTTCAACACAGTGACTAAACTAGTAGACCAGCAAAATACTGTGGACATAATATATTTAGATTTCAGCAAGGCATTCGACAAAGTAGACCACAACCTACTTCTTAGTAAGCTAGAAAAAAGTGGAATAGATAGCACCACCACTAGATGGACTGGCAACTGGCTGGCAAACCGTACTCAACGAGTAGTCCTTAATGAGTCTAAGTCTACATGGAGGGAAGTAAGCAGTGGGGTGCCACAAGGTTCTGTCTTAGGCCCAGTACTCTTCAATATCTTCATTAATGACTTAGATGAGGGAATAGAAGGGGCACTTACCAAATTTGCAGATGATACTAAGCTGGCAGGAATAGCTAACACCCAAGAAGATAGGCTCAAGATCCAGATGGATCTTGACAGACTAGAACACTGAGCCGTATCTAACAAAATGAAATTCAATGTAGAGAACAGTAAAGTCCTACACTAACACCCAAGAAGATAGGCTCAAGATCCAGATGGATGTTGACAGACTAGAACACTGGGCCATATCTAACATATCTTTACTGTAGAGAACAGTAAAGTCCTACACTTAGGCAAGAAAAACCAAAAGTACACATATAGACTGGGTGAAACCAAGCTCAATAGCAGTAACTGTGAGAGGGATCTTGGAGTCTTAGTGGACAGCCAGTTAAATATATTACTGTAGGCTCAAATCCCACCAGGCTCAAGGTTGACTCAGCCTTCCATCCTCTCGGGGTAGGTAAATTGAGGACCCAAGATTGTTGGGGGCAATAAGCTGACTTCGTAAAAATGCCGCTTAGTAATAAGCAGGCATATACAATGGAATGAAGGCTATTGCTGAGCACACTGGGTTGTATCCCAAAAATTGTAAGCCGCCCTGAATCTTCGGAGAAGGGCGGCATATAAATCTAATTTTAAAAAATAAATAAATAAAATAAAATATGAGCCAGCAGTGTGCTGCAGCAGCAGCCAAAAAAGCTAATACAATCCTAAGTCATATTAACAGAGGGATACAATCAAGGTCAAGGGAAGTACTAATACCACTCTATAAAGCCTTAGTAAGACCACACCTAGAGTATTGCATCCAGTTTTGTTCACCACATTATAAAAAAGATGTTGAGACTCTAGAAAAAGTACAGAGAAGAGTAACCAGGATGATTAGGGGACTGGAGGCTAAAACATACAATGAACGGTTGCAGGAACTAGTCTAGTAAAGAGAAGGACCCAGGGAGACATGATAGCAGTCTTCCAATATTTGAGGGGCTGCCACAGAGGGGAAGGGGTCAAGCTATTTTCTAAAGCACCCAAAGGCCAGACAAGGAATAAGGATGGAAACTGAACAAGGAGAGATTCAACCTGGAAATAAGGAGAAACTTTCTGACAGTGAGAACAATCAACCAATAGAACAGCTTGCCCTCCGAAGTTATGGGAGCGCCATCACTTGAGACTTTCAAGAAGAGATTGGGCTGTCATTTGTCAGAAATGGGGTAGGGTCTCCCGCTTGGGTGGGGGGGTTGGACTAGATGACCTACAAGGTCCCTTCCAACTCTGATTATCTGTTATAAAATAAACATTCCGTGTTTCAGATTAAAATCTAAATAGTAAAGATTTATGTCACCTTAGATGCAAGCTAAGCATTTTTTTTCAAATAGATTACATACTTGAGCTTTGAAACACACCTGCTGCTTGTCATCTTCTTTCATACAAAAAATCATTGCAGTCTACTATCTTCATAATAGAAAGGGTGCAATCATATTTTCCCCCATTAATCATCATTATTATGCATGCTGACCTTGATTTCATCTAAAGGTCTTTGGGAGAAGCAGATCCCAGATTGGTAGATAGCGATGCTGCATTCAACTGGTTTGTTGCTTCCATAATTGCCTGTTCCTGACAATAAGTTGAGTTATAACATGAGTAATATAATGTCATAATCACAGATGAAGTGAGATCAAATCCCTCAGCAGTGAGATGCTAGGAGTTCAGCATCTGTACCAACTGAGGAATTGGAACATACCTGTAGCATTCAATCATTAACAGCAAAAAAAAAGTCTCATTATGAAAGGAATTTATTCTCATGCCAAAAAGTACTCAAAATTGGTTTATCAAGTTTGATCATCCTCTTGTGGAAGGTAGAAAAAAACCTGTAGCATCAGTGCAAACAAAGAATAGAATGTCTTAACTCCTAAGATAATTGTTTCTTCTTTTTGTGGAGAACAAGTTACAAGTAAGAGTTTGTGTCATGCTCCTGTTGGAATCTGATTCCGAGGGGGAGGCCGAGCAGCTGACAGGGAGTGGGAGTGTGGCTCCATTGGCTGTGGAAGAAACTGGGGAAGGGCACAGTCCGGCTGGGCAGAGCAGGGGAGAGGTAAAGCAAGGGAGAGGGAATTCAGAGGAAGACTCAGAGCCACCCCCTCTTCATTCTAGGGCACGCAGGGAGGAATGGAGAAGGGAGCAACATGAGTTGCATGGCTTACAGAGGAGGAAAGGGCCCTGATTTCCTTCATTAGCTGCAGCTGGCAACACAGTGTTTAAAAAGGGAAACTACACACAGCAAAGTTGTTCAAAGCAAATCGTGAGTTATCTGTTACTGTCGAGGCTTATCTGAGTTCCTGGCATCTTCCCAACTGTGTGTGTTTTGTTGGCCTTTCAAGTTTGCAATTTCTTATCCTACCCTGTCAGTTTAATTGCTGCAGCGTGGTTTGGTGGATTTTTATTTAGTTTGTATGTACTTTGTTTTCAGATTGAATTTCCTCCACTTAAAGGCTGTTCTTGGGAGAGATTTTTCCCCAGCCGAAGGTAACCTGGACATTGGGGGCAAAATTGGAGGTATTAAAGGGACTTTCTGGCTTATTTGACTGTGTTGCCTTTGTGCCACGCCCTGGGTCATCACAGCTTCTGTGTCTGTGTGTGTATGTATGTGTGCATACATGTTTCAAATGTTTCATAATAGTAGCTAAGACAATAACAATTGTCCCTTTTCACAAACCATAAAGGCATATTTAGATAACAGTAGCATTTTATATTTTTTATTTTATATTTTGAAATTATTTTTACCTTCAATCAAGCATTAGAATGTTTTCTGCTGCAATTGCTCCAAGGACAAATACAAATAGAAGCACATAATATCAAATAGCCTCATTCACATGAGTATGAGGGAGGGAGGGAGGGAAAGAGAAAATCAGAAAAGAATTTATTTCTTCACTGGTATCCTCTAGTAAGAAAAAATATAGAATATTTTTGGGAAAGATAGAATAGTTACATATGTGTCATGGTTGTCTTGATCAACTGTAAAATGTTGTGAATGAATTAGGGCAGTTGATAATAAAAAGCCTTTCCTGGAATTGATAGCCCTGAATTGTGATAAGAATTTTGAACAATTCTTCAGATATGAGTGTTCTCTAACTTTCTCTTAAGCTTTTGCATAATTAAGAACTTAGCATCCTGATCACAGCGCCAGGAATCTAAGAATTGAGCGTTGTCTTAGGGAAACTGTTCAGTGGACTATGGACAAAAAAGAAATACATATGTCATAAAAATAAATAAATAGTTCTAATAAGGACAGATGCTTTCCATAATGGAAGTTCCAGTGAATTTCCCTGGCATCTCTAGTTTAAAGGATTAGGCTGCAGTTTTGATCATAGTAGACAATGTTGATCTGAATAAAAGAGCTTCTTTGATTCCTTGGCTTTAAGCTTGATGAAAATGTGTGGCAATCCAGTGATATGTGAGTCTTCCACAACGCCATATTCTCCTGGCCTTATCAGAAAGCTCTGTGGCGGCTTTCCCATATCACAAACCTGAACTGTCCATTTCAAAAGCTTCAGGCCAAAATCCCCTGAAGCCAATCTGTTTGTTTGCTTGAGGCCCTGGACTTTCCTAGGCTGTGCTTCCCTGCTGAAATCATGGGTTTTGTTTCCAAGGAGTTCAGAATTACAGGGTGGGAGGGGGCAGAGAGAATCAGTAGCGAGATTGGAGTTGAATAGCTGCCAGTCACCTTGTGTTCTTTGTGCCCCTTTTCTTATTCCTCTGTTAGCCATTGCCACCCTTTGCCCACGCAGGGAGTGACAGCGACTGCCTGAAATGCCTCTGCCCTGGAAAAAGAGTGGATCTTTTTCACAATTTTCATGGGCCAAATAGTTGTATCTTCAGTGTAATATGCTCAACTCTGTCTTCTTGACTCCCAGCCTCTGTAAAGCATTGTGCAGAAGAGAAGGTTGGCTTTGCAGAGCTGCCTGTCAAAAAGCTGAAATAATAAACAAACAAACAAACCAATAAATAAATAAACAAGGCATCTGTGGTGCTGGAAGATGCTGATATTGAAATTCTCCTCCTCGATTAAAGTTTTTCAAAGATAGAGGAATCCAGGAAACCTGGATTGCTGAGAACAGCACACCTTTGGGTTCTTAAGTTTCAAGTTTCAAATGGTTTTATTGTATTGCTCTGTTGCCCAAATGGATGTGGCTGGCAGCAATCACAGCCATGTAAGTTAATGGCACCTGTGAAAGATAGATAAGAAACTCCTACTGTGTGCACACATGTGTACTTTGTAAGTTGATACACAAAATGGCTTCTGGGAGCAGGTTGGTCTTTTTAACAGTTTAGTTTTATTTTAAAAATAATTGTGCACAAAAACAATATTCATTCATCTACTCTAATTAAAATGATGGGGGAGAATTTTTAATTTGCTACTTAAGCATTAAAAAAATATATCAGGAGGTGTTTATCTTTATGATTGTCTCTTAAACTGACCAAAGCTATGTTTAAGGTTGGCGTTCCAAATAGTATACATCACAAAGCAGAGGCATAACTACAAGCTCTCAGCTTGGAAAACACTTTCTTAAAAGGATTTTAGGCTCTGTTAAAGATTTACCATTGCTTCGGTCAGTACAGCATACTCACTAAATGATTGAATTGTAAACGCTGGATGCTGATTGCAGGATCTTATTTCCTCAGGTGCATCATTTGAGTTGAGAAAAGCTGTTGATCTATTTACAGGTTTCTTCTAAAGGACTGAAAAGAAATGATGATGATGATGATGATGATGATGATGATGATGATGATGATGCCATTTAAGTTCTCAGGGCCTCACTACTATGCTAACTGGAATTTAGAGTTCTTAATGCTGCACAGCATGAACAACTGTAAACTCTTCTTTAACTATTTACACACACAGGGAGAGGGGAGAGAGAGAGAGAGAGAGAGAGAGAGAGAGAGAGAGAGAGAGAGATTTGGCATAGGGATCCAAGGTAAAGCATTCCTAACAAATGTCATGGAGCCTGTGCTTGAATAGAGGCGTAAAAGTACACATAAAATTTTCTCCTGTCCAGTCATGTCCCACTCTAACTGGTGCTGCTCATCTCCGTTTATGTCAGATCTGCCCCAGTTGGGTCCCTAGGAAAGAAAGATGCACGACTCCATTTATTTTAAGTGGTAGGTTCTTTTATTATTAAGGATTAGTGATTGCAGAGAAAGTAAGGCTAGATCTGAATATTTCCATGCAGAGGGTACATATTTTCCCTTTGTTTGGGATGTTTTGGGAACTGCTTTGATGTCAGACATGACTCGAAGGGGTTTCACATTCTTTCCCAGGCCAGCTGTCCTTGGATGGCTGGAGAATTCTGGTTTGACACCTCTGGTTCTTTTCAGTGTCTTTCCCTCCCCCCCTCGCCTTACATCCTTCTTCTTTTCTCCTCTCACACTTCCCTAAATTCCTTCTCCCCAACCCCTCCATTTATGCCCAGTGAAGCGACTGAAGATGGCAGAGCTGACAGTTTCTTAGCCAGGGTAACCAGCATTGTCTAAAGACATTTCCACAGTCATGTGGTCAGCAAGACTATACGCCGATGTGCAATGAACACTGTTACCTTCCCACCAAAGTGGTACCTATTTATCTACTTGCATTTTCATGCTTTCAAACTCTTAGATTGGCAGGACCTGGGGCAAGAACAGAAACTCACTCTGTCATGCAGTACTCAGGTCTCAAAACCAGGCTGTCAGCTTTCTAGCTGACAGTTTTCCAGCTGACAAGCTCACCTACATAACCGCTGAGCCATAGTCCCACCCAACTCCCCAGATATAGATCAGAGGTGGTATTCAGCAGGTTCTGACCAGTTCTGGAGAACCAGTAGGAGAAATTTTGAGTAGTTCAGAGAACCAGCAAATACCACCTCTGACTGGCCCTGTGCCCATCTGTTCTCTGCCTCTTGAGTCCTAGCTGATCGGCTGGCTCTTCTTTTGTTGCCCTGCACAGGAGAACCGAGATGGAAAGCAGGTTAGTGGGGTGGGGAGGGAATGGGATTATGCAGTAACCTTCCCCCAGGAGTGGGGAGGGAATGGGGATTTTACAGTATCCTTCCCCTGCCATGCCCACCAGGCCACGCCCACCAAGCCACACCACACCCACCAAGCCACGGCCACAGAACCAGTAGTAAAAAAATTTGAATCCCACCACTGATTTAAATAAATATAAAACCATGATTCCACATTCTTGTACTGTTAACAGTTCCACTACAATTCCACTAAATTCAGCTTTTTGATTTAACACTTTAGTATTCTTGATGTGATTTCTTCCGATTCTGATGGTGAGCAAAAAGACATAGGCTGACTTTAGTTCAATTTGGAACCAGGCTTAGCAAACTTTAGAACATAAATTCATACATCACACTAAAGTGTGGCTTTTTAACTATGGTTGATTAAGTAATCCCATTTGGTTTACTTAACTAAAGACAAACCATGCTTTAGTGATTTGTGGCTAGCTTCACACATGAGAATAAATTAAACTGAAATCAAACTAACTGCCTCAGATAAGTTATTTCAATGGATTTGTACTCTAAATATGAGGTAGCTTGGATCTAATCCACACAGTGCCTATTTCTTCTGATTATTTACACTTGATGCTTTGTTATTCAGTGTTTGCAGATGTTTTTACTTTTATAATTTCATTTGTACATCAACCTTAAATTAATATTAAACATAAAATATTTCTTCTCGTGCTGGGCATAATTTAGTTATCTAGCTAAATTTATCTTGAGCAAATTGAACATTCCAGTTTTGTGTTGCTTTGAAAAAGCAGTTGTCTGCATTTTGGGTCTTTAGTGAGAAAAGTAAGGATAAGAATCATGGCCCAATTATGCTGCAGCAGCAATTACTCTAAAAATGGAATAAAATCATATAAAATCAATCAAAAATGGTGATGAACCAGCAGAAAATTATTTGAAAGCACAGTAGAACTAAAAGTGCCTCTTAATTCAGAGCTAAAAGAATGCAATTTAAAAGTCCATTTAAAGTCCATTTAAAGCTATTATAAACAGCAGAACTAAAATAATACTTAATAAGTCTTCACTGGATCTAAATAAAGAACCACAATTGCTTCAATCTTAGAAAATAGGGGCAATGTTTTCATCCCTTTCTCAAGAGGAATTCAACAGATTTAAAATATATATCTCAGTTTATCAGAAATCAGTTAATTAATGGATGAAATATTTTAAAAATGATAAGGATGAAGTATGACCTTAATGAAGTAAAAAAAATCATAGAAATCTATGTAAAGTTGTCTTTCATAAATTACCAGACAGAAATTTATACATATTTGGAATACAATTAATTCAACTTGCTCTCTAGGATATTCCATATATTAAAATGCTTGTTTTATGATCATCATTGTTACATGTTTATTTATATTCTATTTTTATTTTAAGCGAACATAACTTGCATTTACTAAATATGGACAAGTTCTTAATATTTGCAATCAAAGTGAGAATTATAGTGGTAACCTATTTAATGAATTAATGAGATGTCAGGAGTGTTAATGCTAGTTTGATAGAGTGAGCCTGTTTATCTGTAATAATAGTTGATTATTAAATGCTTGAGCCATATTCTCTTAGAAATGTATCAATTACATTTTGATTTTTGTGTTCATATATGACCTTTTTTTCCCCTCTCCAGCATTTATTTTGAATTACTATAGCATTAAGAGAAGAAATATTTGAAAGATAGCTCTGAACAAATTTATGTGTAATTACATTTCCTTTTTAAATCAAAAAATTTAAGGTGAATTAAAATGCAATAGGGAGGTTGCAATAATGCCACAAAATATTAATAAGATTAGATGACATCTTTGATGAATTAATACAATTACTTTTCATTCTCCTGCTTTGTTATATATCTATTTAAAAACAAGGTTATATATCTATTAAAAAACATCCATGAATGTCTATTGCAGACATTTCAAATGCTATTCTCAGGTATGATACAAACCACCTTAGCAATTGATTGCAGATCATCCCTCTCTCCGCCTCCTGCTTCTTTGACTTTTCCAGCAGGCAGTTCCTCAGCCATGTACTCTAGTCTCTTCCTCTTGAGAGCCAAGATCTGATGTCATTCATTTGATTATTTAAACAGTATCTTTAGTTCTTTTCACTCTTCTAGTGTTAGCTGTTCATACTGAGTATTTTCCAAAGAGCCTTGTAATTTGAATGGAGGCAGCTTGAAATAGAGACACTGTCCTTAGTGCTGATTAGACTTACATTAGCCTCAACCTGGTTTCCCCCCCCCCACCTTACTTGGTGTGAATCTTTATAGTTATGCAAACTTGAATGTGATCAAAATTGGAGCTTATATAAAGGATAGAAACTTTTGTTTCCAAAGTTCTACTTCTTTAAAAGTTCAAAAGCTCTTAGAACCATTTGTGGATCTATCAAGCAGTCCAAATATTGCACATTCAGTGATTTGTGGTTTTTCTTAAATATCATGGTAAATATTTAATTTAAAAAAAACCTCAGTATACAGATTGTGTTGGATGTCTAGACTGGCATGATTGTCTTTCAGCTTAATTTACTCTTCCTGCAATTACTTGAATCAACTTCTGAAAAAACGTTAAGCGTGAATTATGTGATTCATTAATTTGAACTCCAGCCATTTATGCTGTTAAAAGTAGTGGAACAGTATTTAAGAAAACCTCTTTCAGGATTAGGAGTAAATTTAATTCTTTAGACAAGAAAAGATGCTTTTCTGCATTTTTCGTAAGATAATAGTTCCTTTATTCCAAAAGTTAAAAAAAAAACCACATCATATTCTAAATAAATGGGATGAGTCATCTTGATGTTAGTTTTTGATTATTAGAAGTGACTGAACTCTTCTTTAAAGCATCAGCTTCTCTGCTGTTCTTGATATTTTTTACTTCCCTTTCATATAGATGTTTGTAAGTTCTTGACACTTCAAACAGTAGAACACCCTCCTCTTTTCTTTTGCTTTACAATACACACTAGGAGAGGGGGCTCTTCAGGCGGCCCTGTTTCTTCTTCTTTTCTCCTCTTCTCTCTCTCTCTCTCTCTCTGCATTTTCCTCCTCTTGATCTATATGATACTGTAGCTGATCAGGTTTAAAACACTACAGTATTTAGCATCCCTGGAGTGCCATTTTATGTATTAGTACCAAGAATATGCCCCAGGCAAATAACCACCTGAATTTATTTTAATTACACAATATAGCTGCATTTACTTCAGGTTCTTTTTGACTAAAGCTATAAGGCAATTGTAACCATGGATGATGGGATTAAGTGCCTCTTGAAGTGACTTTAGCTCCTTGTGTGAACAAAGAGAAAGAAGAGAACACTTAGCCCCTTTATGAGTAAGAAGCTTTTTTCCCTCCACCAGGGTACAAAAGAAGTACAATTAACAAACATTATCCCCAGAAGTAAATTGAAATGTGCATGGAGACAAATGTATATGCAATTAGACATATATGATCTAGGCTATTTTAGCCATTCATTATTGCTAACACAGTGAAAAACAACCAAATGATGTAAAATGTTACATCAATAACTGGGATTGCAAGAACAATCCACATGTTTTGCAGCTTTATCAATGAATGAGGAAAAGTAAATTTGGATTTTTATTTTATTCATTCGTTTGGAGAGCCAGTTGTATTTGTTCAAGCTCCAGTTGTTTATGGAGAATATCATTCTTTTCACAAGAGAGGATATTTAATGGGATTTTGTCACTTCAAAATCATACCATCATTATCTGTAAAATCTGTCAAGCAAGAAGGAAGGGTGGCACTAACGCCAAGGGTACATATTATTCAAAATCAGCAAATGTGCTTAATTTGAACTATTGCTACAGGTTGCCGAAGTCATTCTAGAGAATATTTAGTATATTGGAATGGTGTCCTCGTTGACATTAATATAGTCCTCATAGATGCAACTCTTCTCACACAATTGAATGACAGGAAGCAGCTCAGTTAGTGGTTTGGAATTCAAAAATAAGACTTCCTGAGGACCTCCAAGAGAACAGAGATGGATGGTGGGGAATACAAACAAGAAGAAACTATTCCTTATGACTTGGAAATCTGATGCAGTTATGGTTCTTTTGCATTATATCTAAAAGTGTGAGAACTTCAAGATGGCAGAAAAAATTAAAAGCTATATGAGATTGTGGTTAGAGTTAGTCTCACATTTACAAAAGAAAATCTTTTGCTGTATCCTGCAACTAGGGACTAGGTTACCTTAAACAGAACTTAATCATTATTTCAACCTAAATTTAAATCCAATCTTTCAACCTAATTGTCTTTCCTGAAAAGCACACCTGCCTTGTACTGCTGTCTCTTCATGTATAAGTGGGATCATCTTTAGAGAAGCCTACAAGCCCTGGAAAAGACCTGGCTGTTTTAATAATCTGAAGACAGGGGTTTTTGTTCAAGGACATGCACATTTAAACAGCCAGAAGCAGCTTATGAAGAGGCTGTAGAAATGCAGAGAAAACAATCATGACTTTTAATTGATTGAAGAGAGGTGAATCTTAACCATCTTTCATTTGAAGGATTTTCACAGCTTTAGTCTGGAAATATTTGCTCTCAAAATCCTGTCCCACTTCAGCTGTTCTCCCACTTGTGTGACCAAAATATAGAGAGAATATTTATCCTGAAGAGTGGGAGGAAGGGGAGGGGCAGCATTCATTGCAGAAATGGGATCTGTAGGGAGAAATTTAAGCAATCTCATGATCCACTTCTGCTATAATCAAACTCCTGATGCCTTTATTAATGTGTCCATGTAGTTTTAAAAAGGTTTGATATTGTCTTCTTCTTGGATTGTTTTCAACCTCTGAATCTAGACTACAACTCTTCTGTTTTCTGAGGTCACCTATCCAATCCCATTTAGCCTTTCATGAGCAGTCAAACTCAATCAGGGAGTTGGACTTTTGGTGAAAGTAGAGCCAATAACCACTAAGCAAAGACTAAGGTACTGGTAAATAGATCAGTTCTTTGGAACTTCTCTGGATAAGGAGAAGATGGGAAATCACCCACATGTGCCCCAGGGCAGTGGTTATCTTTTTAAAAATCACTTTCAGTTTGAGTGCTTGGAAATGGAAGAATTAAAGAGAAATCAAATCCTAGAACAATATTGGATTAAATTAAAAAATAACTGTACGGTTTTTTCAATGTTCTGGCAATCCCTTATGGACTTTTTGCTGACACCAGAATGGGAAAGTTGATGTCTTATGGGTTTACTTATAGATTATGGATGGGCTATGGAATGAAGAGATATCTGTTTAACCTCATAGGAGATGAAGACTTACTAAACTTATTCTTTTTTTTTATTAAACATATATATTCCAGGGTAATTCTTGGATAGTTTATACTTGTTGTGATGAAGGTTGGAAATCACTTCCCTATATATTTCTTTTCTTTTTTATTATGTTCTCTCCTTTTCTTCTTTTTTTCTTTTCTTGTACTTTTTATTCTTTCTTTCCATTCTCTTCTCTTTTCTAACTTTAGTTTACATTAGTTTTTACTACTGCAATTGAAATTTTTAATCAAAATACATTTTAAAATATAGAAACCTAGGGAGTGATAGCAGTTCTCCCCATATAATTTTTCTTTCACCTCTAGGAATTAGCTCTGATCAACCTCTTGTCCAAATTGCACGTTATAATGTTCCAAGCCACAGATCTTTCTATTTTCAAAATTTGTTCCAATTACATCAGACATTTTGGCTGTAGATTGAAGAAGGGTAAAGTATGAAGTAACTTGAAATCACTCAGCAGGAGGGACATCTGTTTTATAGCTTTAGAAGGAAGATGGGCAACTTCCCAGAACAAAAGATATGTAGGTACTATGTCTGGTACTGAGACAAGGATGCTTTTGAAGGCATGGCCAAGAAGGAGTTCTCTGGTGGGAATTTCAGAGACAACTGATTGACTGTTGAAGGAATAGAACGCTCAACTAACCAAGCCTTGGGTTTCATTCTTGTAAGATCTTGCCAGTCTTATGAAATGTTCTTTGAAAAGTGGAATTCGAATAATCCGATTTAAGCTTTATCACTAAATAAAGCAAGTACTCTAGCCATTTAAGAAGAAAAAAAGTTGCTTAATACTGGCAGCCAACTAGCCTCCAACCCCGGTGCATTTTTAAACCCCATGGTTTTTTTTTTCTCCTGCTGTGTCAGTGTTTGCTTTCCAAAGGATTGTTTTGAGCTCTATTTTTTATTCTGAATAATTGTTGGCCTTTGGTATTATTATGAACTGCTTTGGGATTTTGTGGGGTGAGTAGCAATATATTCCATACAAATCAATAACCAAAAACCTCTTTTTTACAGGACCACTTCTCTCCTACCTGTAGCTTGTCCCAGGGTTCATTATCATGTGACACCCTCTCGCAGGTACATACCCCGGAGAGCCGTTCTCTACGTGCCTGCAGATGATGTAAGGAAAATACAGAAGATCCCAACTCTCAACGTTGATTGTGCAGTACTAGATTGTGAAGATGGTGTTGCTCTAAATAGAAAGGTAATTAACATGATTGCTTGGGGGAAAAATTTTGGATATGGGATTGACTTAGAGAAATGGCAAAAACTATGGTCTCAGAATTATAAAATGACAATGCCAACTGCTTATAAAGAAAATTTGTATAAGATGTTTTACAGGTGGCACTTACCCCCGACGAGAATTGCAAGAATGTTTAAGAACATGTTGTCTGTTGAGTTTGATGAAATTAATATGCCACCGTGAGTTATAATATGATGTAATAAAACCATGCATTGAAGCCAAGCTGGGATCCCTATACTATGTACATTTCTTCTGCAAACAAAGGATGAAAGTACCACAGCAGTTCAATACAAATTTCACAAAGCAGCCGCATAGTATTTTTCCTCTTGTCCTGTATAAAAGCGAGAACATCCTTCTGTTACAACCTCTTCTCCCTAGTGTTCCTTGCAACTTGGACTAATTATTGAATGAGTAACATTGTAAAATCAAATTACCGCCCAAGGTGTTGGTATTCCTTGTCTCAGTGCATTCAGGGTGATCTGCAGTGGCAGCAGATTCTTGCAGCTTGTGGGAAATTCCAAAACAAAACACGAGGGCACTGAACTTCTGTCCTTATTCCTCCCAGTACATTAATATATAGTGAATTGAATACACAAACACTTTCTAGGGAATGTGGGTATATTTGTATTAAAATAGCCATAATACAAATATGATTGCATTTTGAATACTTAGTGATTCAGATGCAAGGCAGTGGGGGATTTTTAGACTTTGTCCTCTTACTAAATGAAAAGAGACTTTTTTTGCCAATTGCCAAGTAGATCATTGTCAAAGCTTTCTGCTTGCTTTCTTCTTCCAAAATGGACTCAACAGAGACTTCATTGTTCATGCCTTTAGGAATCAAACCATAACATTTATGAGAATGCTTGCTTTTTAGGACAATTTCTTCCTTTGTTATAGTTCTTTAAAGAAGTAAAATCATACTTAGCAGTCCTATATAAGACCACATAGCAAAAAATAATCTTTACTATGGAATTTAGTGAATTACTCCCTGGTTGTTTTTTGTGTGTGTGTGAATCTAGGAAGTTAAAATAGACCCTGTGACATTATAGCCCTCCAGTCTGGTTACTCCAGTAAGCTATAAGCAAATAGTTCCCACAATTAATAAACGCAACTGCCTTTGGAATAGAGATTATGATGATGTGGAATTCTGCAGATTGATGATGTTAAATGGCTGGAAGATAAATCAGTAACAGAGAACTGTAAAATAATAGCTGTCGGTTCCTTTAGAATAGATTTCTTCTACCCATTGTTTCAGGAATGAAGTATGTTCTTTATATGGAAAAGTTCCCAATCTGTAGATCATCAAGAAAGGGAGGGAAATGCCCTTTCATAAACCTGAAGGACTGAATTGCATTACCTGTGGCCCTATGCAGAGGTGGTATTCAGCAGATTGTGATCAGTTCTGGAGAACCAGTAGCGGAAATTTTGAGTAGTTTGGAGAACCGGCAAATGCCACCTCTGACTGGCCATCTATTCTCTGCCTCCCAAGTCCCAGCTGATTGGCTGGGTCTTCTTTTGTTGCCCTGCACAGGAGAACGGAGCTGGAAAGCAGGTTAGTGGAGTGGGGAGAGAATGGGGATTTAACAGTAATCTTCCCCCAGGAGTGGGGAGCGTGTGGAGATTTTACAGTATCCTTCCTTTGCCATGCCCACCAAGCCACGCCCACAAAAATGGTAGTAAAAAAAATTTGAATCCCACCACTGGCCCTATGACCATTTACAGTTTTGGGTATAACCCTCAAATAATTTCCAAAAGCCCCAGCAAATTGTCATGTGTAAAGGACCTAACTTTTAATTGTCCTTTATTTAATTCTACTTTGTGTCCTAGCTCAGCCGTTCTCAACCTTTCTAGCTTCCTGGATCGGCAACAGCAGTGGCAGCAGAGGGAGGGGATGGCTTTGTGCATGGTACCTAGCTCCCGCACATGCGCAAATGAAACCTCACACCCTTCCTGGCTGCTTGTACAAACCAGTTCCCCACAGGCCGTGGACTGGCAGCACCAGGCTATGGCCCAGGGATTGGGGACCCTTGTCCTAGCCCCATTCCTGTAGCCCCAAGCATACTTCTCTAAATGTGGCCTTCAGCAAAAAAAAAAAAACCTGTTGTGCTCCCACAGTGGATAATACTAAGCTAGAGGAAGCAATCGTTTGATCTGATGTACAGCAATTATAGATGTTGCTTTTGGCTTGATGTCACCAGCATATTTCAGATGCATCCTCTCCCCCCCACTTTTCTTAAAGAGAAACAAAAATTATATAATTAGGTACCAACATCATTGAACATGATGCCTGCATATCATGCAGGCAAATAGGTTTATTTCTCTATTGTTTAGCAACGGTATAGTGACGTGAAATGTTCATTCTGCCTTGTAGTCAGAGGTGAGCTGCTGCTGGTTCGCACCGGAAGTTAAGATTGCGCAGTTCAGCAAACCGGCACATCCCACTACTGGCTGGGCCTGCCCCCGCTTGTTTTTTGACCTGTTTTGGGGGCCATTTTCCAGGCCATCTTAAGCCCGTTTGGGGGCATTTTGGGGACCGTTTTCAGGCCATTTTTGGGGCGAAAAACAACCTGAAAATGGCCCAAAAAACAGGCTGGAAACGGCCAAAAATGATAGAAAACTGGCCATTTTGGGGCTGTTTTCAGGACATTTTTGGGCTGTTTTGGTTCAAAAAACAGCCTGAAAACAGCCCAAAACAACCTGAAAATGGCCCGGAAAACGGTCTGAAAAACAATGGCCTGAAAATGCCCCCCAAAATGGCCCCAAAACAGGACGAAAAATGGGTGGGGGCGGGGCCAGCCAGTGGTGGGATTAGCCCCAACCAGCTGAATCCTACCTCTGCCTTTGAGGCGAGTGGCCAGGAAGCAGGGCTGGATGTGATGAGTGATGTCATCCACCCAGTCACATGACCACGCCTACCCAGCCAGAGAAGCAGTTATTAAGTTATTCAAATCCCAGTGCTTGCAGTTAGTTCTTATCTCCCAGAATAATCAGGAGTTTTCAAACCACGTTTTTTGTGCATCTTCAGATCTCAAGATCTTAGGTATACCCGTCAAATGCCCCAGGTCCTTGCCAGTGAACAGTAATTATTAATTTCAGGCAAGATAAAAACTATTAAATGCATGCAAGGTAATCCTCCTGCCTGTATTTAATTAATTCCATGTAATGCCAAATAATGCAGCCTGTGGGGAGCTACAAAAGAAAACATGAGAGTGCTGAAGTTCTGCCTTTATTGTCCCCATGATATTAATGTGGGGCTTTCAATAGGATTCAAATTTGATTCAAATGGAATGAAATTTAGTTTGGAGGTAAGCTTGGTCTCCAGCAGGTCCTTCTAAGATGGCAGCCATCACCCAGAAATGATGCTAAAGACATTGTCTTCTTGGATCCAGGATCTGCTGCACAATCCTTGTCTACCAATTTGCCCATTTGAGTTTTTCTTTGGAATTTGGGATCTGAAACAACTCATGTCAATAGATGGGAACAAATCATGATTAAAGATAGAGCTACACTGGGTGCTTCTTCAGCTGTATTGGGTTTTGCAAATCTTTGGCTACACTTATCAAAATCATTATCTTGTGTTATGTGATGATTTATCACAAAGCCAAAGGCAATCTATTTGTCAATCTATCAGGTATTTTTCTTAACATTGTGAGAATTTCAGCAAGGAGAGAGAACGGTGAATTTTTACAAGACTTCTGTTCTATTTGTTTTCTCTTTGTTGTAATATCTAAGGAAAATATAATTCATAATTAATCATATGTATGCCCATGATCGAATCTCAGTTCTTCAAATGATACAGAGCACTGCAAAGAAAGTACTATTTTCCTAGGCATTCTGTAGCCTGGGGAAAAGTCTTCAGTCAGATTTGACAGATCCAAGCGTCAATCTGTTAAAGCAGAAACAAGGTGATCTGTACCATCTCTGCAGGGCATCTCTTATCCCAGAAGACAGCTGGAGTATACAGGTTTTCATAAAGACTAGTATTTCTACTGCATTATTAATCTGTGTGTGTGGCGATAGACATCCTGCCACTTCTGAATGACAATGCTAGCAATAAATGTAACAATTTATGGAGTTTCCAAGGTCAGAATTCTTAATTAATTCCAGAATATTGTTTAATTCTAGGGTGTTTTTTTAAAGGGAGGAACGAAAGTTACAGATTCCCCCCCCCCAATATGACCTTCTTAGAGGAATTGAAAATCCATTGATGGGGATTCAGTCAAAAAGATTACTTGGAATGTCATGAATAAAATGCCTAAGTACATTTAACAAGCCATTCTTGTGGACAACTAGCTCTTTAAATGCATTCTTCTGTTATTGTGTGTTAGAGCCAGGTTAGACTTTTTATTGAAACAAAAGCATAGAAAACTCATGATGACACAAGCTTAAACACAACCATTTGCCACATATTATATCTGAGCCAGTTACCTTTAGCAGGAGAAACATCTTTTCTATTTAGTCTCTGCCTGTCAGAAAGCCTGAGGAATGGCTGTCAATCAGCCAGATTACAGTTGGGAAGCTTTGTCCATACTACTTGCTGAACAACACGTTCAGCATTTGTCACAATTGGCCATGTTGACTGCAGCTACTGAGAATTGTTCATTAGAATGTCACAGATTCCTGCTTCATGAGGTCAACCTCATGTTACCAGACCAATGGCTTGACTTGATGCAAGTCTCTGTATGTTGATGACCATAGCCATATGCTTTTAATCATTCAGGGGCATATGATGTGATATGGTCTTCCCCAGGCTAAATAATTGTCAAGTACCAATATGGGATTCATGGACAGCAGCTGGCTTCCAAATTTGGCCAACTTAACTAGACCAACATGTCCATGTTCTTTAAGCCCCAAAGAGATGGAAAGGGGCTTACATTCCTGATCATACTGAAGTTATATTAGCAGAAAATAAAGATTAAACTGTGCCCATAAATGTAAGTTTCTTTTAATGAGTTAATGAATGCCCATATAGTAAATGTCTCTTGGCATCTTGCACAAG
This sequence comes from Naja naja, assembly GCA_009733165.1. NCBI lineage: Eukaryota > Metazoa > Chordata > Lepidosauria > Squamata > Elapidae > Naja > Naja naja. The sequence continues at coordinate 27,708,694 of CM019153.1, forward strand.
ATCAGGAAGCTGAGAGATGGAGAGAGAATATTGGGTCTGAAGCATCAGGGTTGGTACGATACTGCAGCAACAATGTGACACAATCTCTGCTTTTTTTACACACAAACACACACACACACACACCAAAGAGAAAGAGATTATATTATTATGCCACAACCATTAGGAGCCATGGTGGTGCAGTGGTTAGAATCCAGTGCCACAAGCTACTTCTGCTGACTGCTGGCTGCCAGTAATTTGGCAGTTTGAATCTCACCAGGCTCAGCCTCCCATCCTTCCAACGTTGGTAAAATGTGGACCCAGATTGTTGGGGACAATATGCTGATTCTATAAACTGATTAGAGAGGGCTATAAAAGCACTGTGAAGCAGTATATAAGTCTAAGCACTATTGCTATTGCTATTTTGCCAGATTTGACTCTGCATCCTGTGGTTTCAACATAGAACCTCTAATTTCTCTGGGGCAGCATTCCCAAAATATTATTTTGGGGGTAGTCTGCCTCCTTCAAGTCCTTTTCAAAGGCTTCACAGTAACACCTCACTGGCAACAATGAGAAAAAAAGAGTTCCTATTAAAGACAAATAATACAGAACAGTTTGGGGAGGAACTCTGGCTGTTGTAAATATTTGCTTATTTATTTTTTAGAGTTCTTTTGTCTTTTTACAGTTCTGCTGCACTGACCCTTTCTCCCAGATACTATGCAGACAAATGATAGCCTGATTTCCTGTTGTCTGTGAACAAAGTGTTCACCTTGACAAGGAATGAATCCTGCTTACCCTCTCTGTATATGTCTTTACCTACTTGCAATCTGGTGCTAAGGAGCAGAGATGCCTGTACTTCCTTGGGAAATGCCCACACCCTCATTTAAATAGAAGATCACTTGGTAGCTACATGACAAAGAACATGAGAACAAGGAGTTCCCAGTTCTCATCCTTTCTCTGTTGTAAACTCACCAATAGAGATAACCTTCCCTGAATTCAATAAGACTTCTTCTTAGTATATATGGAAGATTAAAACTTTAATAACTGCAGGTTTGGATGTTGATACTTCAAGCCTTGAACTAAACAAGGCTTGAAGTATCATTGGGTTAATGTATTATTAAGCTTGTTCTTCCTGCTCTTGCCTTATTTTATAATTTAGAACCATGGTACTGGGTATCATTGCATCCTTTATTGCTGGCAGAAACTGTTCTTTTTTGAGACCTCAGAGCATTTACTGATTACACCTTGGTTACTTCACCTTACCTTTGCTTACCTTTCATGCAGGTAAGGTAATCTCAGGACTTGTTGTAGCCCTCTTGTAAGACTCATTGGGTCCCCATGGAACCCAATTAACCCTGCAGGAGGTTCAGGGTGGGAACAAGAAGGCCCCTCCAAAGGGTGGAAATAGGTGCCTTCACAGATAAGAAGTGCTGTTTTCTGTCAGGGCTCAACAAGGAAAAGAGGATCACCGCTTACTAGTAAGAAATATACTTTGCAAACATTGGCTCCCAAATTCAGTCCATGATCTCTGACCAGCAGCACAGAACATTTTAATCTGAGTAGCAGAGCCAATTAAACAGGTAGAACTGATTTTTTTTTTGCATTGTGTTTTTAATTTTCATTTTATGATCGCTGCCCAAGTTTCAGATGGGCATCCATAAAAGTGAAATAAATAAAACAAACTGAGTCAAATGCTATAGTTTTTTTAAAGGGAAGACAAAATTAGCCAATCAATATTTGCATACCTGCAGATACACTTTTGGTTTCCTTTACTCCTAAAATCTTATCGTTCTTTTCTTCCATAAACTCATGCTTATTCCCAACATAACATTCCATAATGCCTTGCATTAGGACAGCAGAGGTAAGCAACATTTTATCCTTATTATTTTGAGGCTGGTATGATTTGAGAATTTAAAATGAAAACTTGCAGTTACACTTAAAAAAAAAACCAACAACAAAGCTGGCAAACCGTTATTTTCTCATTTTTTCCCCAACATACCAGAACTATGGTAGTAGTAATGGGGCTTGTCACAAAGCAGTGGAGGAAGAAAAAGCGTTAATTTTGTCATACCTGAAACAATACATTAGTGGAACTTTCTGCAAAGCTAATTAAGTTAGAGGTTTAAATGATGGTCTCTCCTTTTCAAATTGTTTTAATACTATATGCTGTTCAAGTTATTTTGGCATTTTCTGAAGCAGAAAATGAAGAAGCATTTTGATTTAAGTTCCTCACCTCCGTCTCTCAGAAGTAAAATCGTAAAGCCAAAGTCATAACAGATTGGGACCGCCTGTAAATCTCATAAATATTTGTTATTTATTTAATTTTTGCAGCAGCTGCTCCACACTGCTTAATGGCAGAGCCATGGACACAGACAAAGAGGCTGACTGACTGAAAGAAGGGAATGTTTTCTGTTTCTGTGACTTCATGATCTTGTCCTTCCTTTTAAAGCAAAGTAACCTACTTCAGCAGAGGCAAACACATAATATATCCAAAGCCTCCGTTTTGAACAATACCGTGTTTCCCCGAAAATAAGACACTATCTTATATTTTTTTGGCTCCCAAAAACACACTAGGTCTTATTTTCGGGGTAGGTCTTATATATTTATGGTGCCAAATAGTGGGTGTGAGTGTGTAGGGGTGTTTTGGGTGCACGGTTGCTCCCTGAAAAGTCTTCCTGGAACTGGAGATTTACACTAGGTCTTATTTTCGGGGTAGGTCTTATATTAGGGCAGGTTTAGAAAATAGTGCTAGGTCTTACTTTCGGGGTAGGTCTTATTTTCGGGGAAACACGGTAGTAATACATTTGGTCTCTGAAAATAAGAAAAAGCCATTTATTTTTAAAAGATTTTATTTTAGCAAGGCTTCATTCACGCCTATCATTTCTCTGTGTTAGAGCAGACAAAGCCACTGCTGTCTACTTGGTTATACTCTTGTGGTGGGTACTTAGGCATTGCAGCGATTTAGTACTTCGAAACAACAGAGCAGAGAGTAATACAAGGTTGTTGTATGTAATGCTGTCGTGCTTTCTATGATGCCTCAGGTCATGCAAGTTTTGGGATAAGGTGAAGATATGACCAAAAAAGATACTATTTGGAATTCAGGGCATATAGTGAATTGGATCTCTTTATTTAATTACAACATAGTTGTTATTTGCTTTTTTTTTGTAATTTCCATGAGTTCACAAACCTACACCGTAATTAAAATCATGTGAAGTATTAATACCACTTTATAAACCTTTAGTAAGACCTCACCTGGAATACTGCATCCAGTTTTGGTTACCACATTACAAAAAAGATGTTGAGAGCTTGGGAAAAGCACAAAGAAGAGCAACCAAGATGATTAAAAACCTGGAGACAAAAGCATATGAAGAACGGTTGCAGAAATTGGGTATGACTGGTCTACAAAGGACCAGGGGTGACATGATAGCAGTATTTGAGGGCCGCCACAAAGAATAGGAGGCCAAATTATTTTCCAAATGGATAGAAAACTAATCAGGGAGAGAAGCAACCTAGAATTAAGGAGTAACAGCTCTATTCTGATTGATCGACCCTGTTAAATATGTAGCACTGCCATCCTATTCAACCAACACATGTACAAGCCCACTGCCAGAGCACCTGACAAGGCCAGGGATGTGGGCTGGTGACCAAATCCATTTTTTCCTGTTTGGCTATGTTGTCTGTTTAGGCTGAATAGCTGAGACTGCAGCCCTCCAGTTTTCATCTTTTTACACATCAACCCCCTCTCTTCCTTTCTGCAGGCTTGTGTCCTTTTAATTTATGAAATACAAATTTAATGGAGATCAAAGTATAAATTTCTCTCTCAATGCAGCAGAGTGTGTTGCAGTATTAGGAGAAGTACAAAATCTGTTGCTGGCCCAACCCTGCCTGATTCACAGGTTATTCCAAAAGTGGGGCTCAGGACTTATTCTTTTGTAGGACTGCCCAAAGATAGGGCTCCTCAACATGCTTAGAATCCACAAATACTTTCCCCACACTTTTTTTGAAGGAAATGTTTTGATGAGCTGCAACTCTAAATATGTGAAGGCGGCCAAGCCATTGCTTTTGTCCAAGTATTAAGTGGGGAAATTACAGCCTAACTCTCTTCCTGTTTATTGTAAACAAGGTGGCCAGCCTAGCAATGGAGTCTGATTAGTCCATTGCACCTTTTGTGAAAGGATCAAGAGAACCCTACTGTTTTCCGTGTTTGACTCCAATTTGCATTTTTAAAGAGGCTTGACTGCATTAGGATCCAGATTTCAATTTCTTGAATGCTGGACATAGTTGGTACAATGCATCATACAATTAACCAAGATCCCCATTGTAATGCACTTTTTTTAATGCAAGCGCATATTCATGCTATTTTTTGTGATGCCACTTTGAAAAAGAATAGACCACCCATCCCTCCAAGAAGTTTTTTTTGGGGGGGGGGAATATATCTGTGCCAGGAGAAAGCATTTTGAAAAGAGAGTGGGGTGGGATGGGTAAGAGGGGTGCTTCTTTCTGGAAAAACTATCTATAAAAGTCACGAATCAGTTTCAGAGTACTGGGAAACTTCATAAAATAAAATACTGCTGTGTGCAACAAGATCCATGCAGTATATATTTATGTACATTTCTATCCTAAATTATATTTATATACATTTATAAGGTTAAAAAAGGAAATATGATTCTGGATGGTATTGTATTTACCATGTGCCAGGACCATGTCCAGTCTTTGGATTCATACTTGGCTTAGCATAAATTGAGCCCATCCTGAAAGTTTGGTTTGCAGGGAAGAAAGATTTCCCTTTCTCAATTGGATGTGGCTTTTATTGATCCCAGGGCAGTTGGTTATTCAAATTGACTTCGTTTGACTTTGGGGGAGTGGGAGGAGTGGGTAGGGTGCCTTCAAGTCAGTGTTGACTTCTTAGGACGGGCTGGACTAATCCAATTTTCTTGGCAAGGCTTTAGAGGAGTGGCTTGCCATTGCCTGCTTCCCAGGATAGAGAAACTATCACTGGCCCAAAGTCACACAACTGACTTTGTGCCTAAGGTGGAACTAGAACTCATGGTCTCCCTGTTTCTAACCTAGTGCTTTAACCACTACACCAAAGTCTCTTTCTTTTTATGAACATAGAGTATAGCTTATGCTATCCTGCTTAGTTCTATTCTGTCTCAGTAGTAGCAGTACAATGAGGAGTATGTTCAATTTAGTTTTCTGTGAGCTGACCTCATTATGGATCTGTTTTCTCTTTGGTAGTTTTGCTTCAAACCCTTTCTTTCTCGTCCATTATATCACCTTAAAATTGTTGGTTTTCTCTGAGAAGCAACTCAGGCACCATCCTAGTAGTTCCAAACTTCTGGCCTTTGATTCAAAGCCTTCAGATGTGTTGCCTGTGTTTGGGAGAAGGACTTTGTAGGATACATCGTTCTGTCAAACTGGCAACCAAATTAACATTAATTGGAATTCTTCACGAATTTACAGACCATTTTTTAGACATGAGCAGGAAACTTATGCTTATAAGACTGGTTTTCCAAGAAGTAATATCATCAAATAAATAAGAAAATACATATTATCTTAGCCACTAAGCGTCTAGAAAAAATATCAGTAAGCAAATACTGCGTTTTCATAAATGGGAGACACAATATATGAAATGCAATCAAAAGAAGTATTATATGCTGCTGCAGCTGCTAATTAATATGTAAAAGGTATACCCTAATTCTGCAATTAGTATGTAACTTCCTGAGGTTACAGTGGTGTAATAATTTAAGGCAAAAAATTATGAGATGCTTGAGTGTCTGATCGGTTCTTCCTACAGAGAGAATATGTCGCTTTTTAAACCATGCCCCAATCTGGTTCTTGTGGTTTAGCTTGAGGGACTCTATAATAAAAGGACTCCCTTGAAGCCCCTTGTGGAGTTTATTATTGCTATCATTTGGATATAATGGATTTTCCCCCCATAGTGATGAAATATTAGCTTAGAACACACATGGCAAATCTCTTTGGGTGATTTATGAGGCACTGAATGTCAAAAGGTTTCCTGGAACCTATCATGGCCACTCTTCTGATACCTCTTCAAGGCCCACAGTATCTCCACAGCCCCTCCATTTCTGGATCTCTTTGTGATCTCTTTGTACTGGATCTCTAGTAAGGAAAAGCAACCTGGCTTTTCCTTATTGGAGAAATCAGTTAGCCCGTTAGTTGTATTATTAGGTTACATAGAAAAAGGTTATATATAGGGGTGTATAGAAAAGTACATATATGGAACTGATAGTTCTAGGAATTCAGCATTACATCAGCCCATCCCACCCAGTCAGGTAGAGAAGGATTGTTGCAGAACCTGTCAGTTAAAGAACTTTGGCTGGCGGGATCTAGAAGAACTCTGCTGTTAACTGTGCACTGTGGAATAGGCAAAGGTAAAGGTTCCCCTCGCACATACGTGCTAGTCGTTTCTGGCTCTAGGGGGCGGTGCTCATCTCCGTTACAAAGCCGAAGAGCCAGCGCTGTCCAAAGACGTCTTCGTGGTCATGTAGCCGGCATGACTAAATGCTGAAGGCGCATGGAACGCTGTTACCTTCCCACCAAAGTGGTCCCTATTTTTCTACTTGCATTGTTACATGCTTTTGAACTGCTAGGTTGGCAGAAGCTGGGAGAAGCAATGGGAGCTCACTCCATTATGCGGTGCTAGGGATTCGAACCACTGAACTGCCGACTTTTCTGATCAACAAGCTCAGCGTCTTTTCCACTGAGCCACCGTGTCCCTAAATATCCCTAAATTCTACTGTGGAATATTCTTCTCTAAATATTCTTTTGAAAGGCCCTCACTCTCTTGGCCTTCCAAAAAGGAGTTAAAACATGGCTCTGTGGCCTGGCATAGGGACCCCAGGGAAGCATGCAGCCATGGGGCTTAGTCCCCTGACAGCCACTGCCTTTGCTTTTTTACTAATTTACATTTTTTTTCCTCCTTTTAAATTTTTTAACATTTATATATAATATTTTATATTTTCCCATTTTGTGGTACGCTGCCCAGAGTCTCTCTTTGAGGGAGTTCAGAAATGTGAAAAATAAATAAAGTTCTGCTTTTAATAAATAGCAGTTTGCAGAAAGTTTCTGAAAAGCTGCCATCAAACAGCTGCCTGAGCAACAAGAGTCACACAAGTGTGATGAGTGGTGTAGAAATTTGGTAAAATAAATACATAAACATCTCCCAACATTTATCTTCCATTTCTACTGTTCAGAGATACTGCCTCTGCCTTGTTAGTTTCAGTTACCTAATTATCATTAGCAGACCTATATTCCATGGGTTTATTCTAGTGAATTATTATATACCTTTCTTTTTAAAAAATGTTAGAATATCATCATCTTTTTTTTAAAATTAATTTTAGAAAAAACTTTATTAACAATTTTAAAATATATATATATACAATACGTCAAATACAACTTGAAGTTGTCAACAAAATCGATATATACCAATACTATATAAATAAACGTATAAAACATATAAAACATATACTTCTTATCAGCTACACCTTCTCTACCTTACTAAAAAGGTTATGTGAAAGCCTTAACTGATCAAAGCCCTTTTGGGCAAGAAAGATCAATATCTATGGCCTTGTTTGGTCATAGTCATGCATAAGATTGAAACTTGGAATGTCAGAGAAATAATGGTAAAGACTATGGAAATAAGAAATGAAGAGAAAGGGAAAAATAGATTTCTGGGTATCTGTGAAACTAAGAGAAAAGAAAATGTAATAGAAATCGGTAAAGGTAATCTGAGCTTCTGGAGTAGTTGCAAAGCAATGAAGCAGTAGCTTTAATTAATGGACAACAGTCATCATCATCATCATCATCAATCATCATCTTTTAATGACCCCATAATCGCTTGCAGGGTGGAGTCTGGGCAACTGAATGGAGCTAGCCAAGTGTATTAATGGCCAGATGCCCTTCCTGTCACCAATGCGGAGTTTGTTCAGCAGATACTTTCTCATTGTGCCCAGAGAGAGAAATATCTGCCCCTACCTAGGATAAAAAAAAACGTTAGAATATGTATTCCATAAATAAGATAGTCTGAACTAGGAAACTCAGTGTAGTAACAGTGGATCTGTTCTTAGTGGGCTGTCCTAATTTACTTCACTGTAAGTACAGGAACCTTTTCCTCCTCTTTAATCTCTGTTACTTTCTCTGAATATGTTTAATTTATTTCATTTTTCTTCTAGTTAGACAATAAGTTTCAAAGTGTTCAGTTAGAATATTTGATGGGGAAGTAATTCTTCAATTTTGCCTCTTTTCTAGCTTTAAACTGAAAGTACTGTAAAATTAGTGAATTTAGCCAATTAAACAATTTACACAAGTATACAAATTTATTGCAATTATTACTTTATGAATATTACTCTACACTAAGGATATGGCTCAATTTCTTTCATTCACATTTTAAAAAGATAATCAGTCTTATTAATCCTAAATGCTTATCATTCCTCTCAGCCAACATGTACTGTGACATAGGATAAATGTTATGCAAAAAGATTTAACTTTTCAGCAGATGATTTATCCTAGAGAATCCCTTTCCTAGGCAAAGTACTTTTTAAGAGATAGGAGTTGAGTTTTTAATCCAATTTAATATGCCTATTGTAAATTGAGTTCACTTCTTAATTTTGGACCTTTTCTTGCTGTTCAGGTTTATCATTTCTGACTTGGACAACTTGACAAAGATTTTGCAGGAAATGGGTGATATTGGATTAAATTTTGTTTAGTGTTTTTTTTTCAATAATAGAAATCAGTGGCCCTTCAAGGCAAAATCCAAGACCTTTTAAAATCCATGGAAATTTTATTGTTGATTTCAGAAAGAGAGTGAATTGTAATTTGAGTTCTTTAATGTATTATCTGAGTGGGAGGGAGGAATGCAATATCTCTGTAATTAAGTGTTTCTATTTTAACTAATGCTTTTTTTGTAAAAGGCACAATTCAAGAATTGCAAACACACACACAAAAACCCAAGGCTATATATAAGCCAACACTAAAATATATATTAAATATACAAGCAGAAAATTTCATGCAGCAGTTGAAATGCTGGACCAAAAAAAAGCTATAGGAGCATTAATGAGGGAATTTATTTGATACAGCTACATTTCCACACATGTATATGATGGTGAATAGTCATAACAGTAAAACAAATACATGTACAAAAATTAAAAATATTAAAATACACAGCAGGCAAGAAAACCAGCCATCATTCACAGAGCCTGGAGACAGCACAGAAGGTCTTTGAGACCTTAAAAGGCCAGGAGGTCAGAGTCCACCTAATCTCTGGAGGGAGAATGTTCCAAAGGGTGGATGCTGTGACAGAAAATGCTCTTCTTCTGGACCCCACCAGTCTGTACTCCTTAGCCAATAGGACCTAGAGCATGCCCATCCTGCCAAACCAGATGCAACAGGCAGAAACAACTGGGAAGGAACAGTCCCTTAAGTAGGGGTGTTACATGTACTGAATGTAATGGCAGCCATTAACTATTTTTGCCACTGCGTTCTCCACCCAGATGAAGCTTTCAAATGCTCTTCAAAGGCACACCTGCGCAGAATGTTTTGCAGTTGTTCAGATAGGTGATCATGGGGCATGAATGTTCAAGAGCAGGTCTTCCCAGTTCAGGTCCAGGTGCAAATAGCACTAAGACAAAGCTTGTCAAAGACCCTTCTGGTCAGAGCTATCAAACTGCTCTTAATGCAAGAACCATGAGCCCAGGTGGACCCCCAGGTTGCATACTAAGTCTGTCTGAGAAAGTGCCACCCCATCCAAAACCAAAGATAGTAGGTCAATGGCACCAGGAGGTCCAAAGCCATTCAGTGTTGTTTGGGTTGAGTCAAAGCCTATTGTGCCCATCCAGGCCTTCACAGCCTCCAGGCATTGGGATAGAACGTCCACAGCATCCCTCAGATGACCTGAGGTGGAGATATAAGGCTAAATATCATCAGCATACCAGTGATACTACTCCCCAAACTTTCAGATGAACTCACCCAGGTTATAATGTAGATGTTAAACAGGAAGGTAAAGAAAGCTGAGGTTTGCAGCCAGATCTCCTCCCTCCTCATCAATACCTACTGGAACCAGCCCTGTAGAAAGAAGGAGAACCAGTACAATATAGTGCCTCCTACACTCAACTCCCAGAGCCAGCCCAAAAGAATACCACAATCAATGGTATAAAAAAGTTAAAGAAGAGCTACGATGGATACAGCGCCTACATCCCACTCCCACTTTAGGTCATCCAAAAGTATGATCAGTCCTACCTATCCTATCCTCAGACTTGAGGACTAGTCATAAATCCATTTCTTCTGCACCATCATAACTTTGAACAGTCATTTAACAATTGTTTGTAATTTGAGGACCAACTGTATTATAAAAACAATATTATCGAATTATCTTTATGTCACTTCAACAAATTACCCATGGCAATTTCATCTATTTTTGTCTTAATAGGAATACTGTGGGAGATCTTCAAATATATTTTAGTACATGTGGCAATCTTTAAGTCAATTTTTTTGGGGGGGAAATTTATATAAGGGCCTACTCGCTCATGGCGGCTCTAGGCAGCTTACAAAAAATCAAAACACAATGTAGAAGGAATAAAAATAATAATAAATAATAAAATAATAATCCCCTCGGCGACAATACATACTCATATCGGCTATTGATGGGCTCTGGGTTCTCCAGGCCCACTGACAAAACCACGTCTTAAGATCCTTCCCAAACAGTGTCAGAGTGGTGGTGGGGGGCAATCAAATTTCTGGAGAGATCATTTTCCAGAGGGAGGGAGCCACCATGAAGAAGTTCCTTTCTGGGTCCTGCCAGATGTACCTCCCTGTTGTAGTAGGGTAATGGGTTCATGTATCATAAAAGTATGTCCAAAAAAACCCACTTTTACTCAGTTTAGGGTAATTTACCCAGCTTTGGGGAGCGATGTCATAGGGGATCAAAATGTTTTAATTTTACCTACGTCATGTTGAAGTTCAGGTTAATATTATATGGAAATGATCAACCACATGCACATGTTGATTGAACAATAAAACTGCCAAAATGTCTCTATGTTAGCTGTGAAGCAACTATTTCAGAATATGATGTAGCTTGTGGTTCATGCGCCTTAACAATATGCATGCACAAGTACACAGAGAGGGGAAAACCAAAACAAGGACTGGAGCATCTTTCTTATAAGATGCTCAGCTTTTTCATCTGAAACACAATTTGAAGGAAATGATACTATAGTGTGGAGAAATACAGAAATGTTTCCTCAGAATTATTTGATGCAGCTGAACGATACGAAATTCAGAACAGGAAAAATGCTTCCTCACACAATCTGTACTTAAACTATAGTATTTTCTTCCATGAAAGAGGGGTGGAAGCCTCCAACTTAAATGGCTTCTGATCATCATACCAGATGCTGCAGTAGTAGAGATACTCTGACCCCAAATCCTAATTGCTGGGGTACTTAAGGTAAGATACAGCTATTGACCATCTCTGCTTCTCAGAAACACAGCTAATGCCAGTAACAGGCCACCTACTTTGGGATTTGAAATTCATCTGCTACTAAAGACAGAGGAGGCAAAAACAGGCCCAGAAATGTGGACCTTACTACAAGCCAAGTGAATGATGTGGACAGCCATGCTAAGCTTGTGTGCAAATCCTTCAGTGATACAAGATTTCCATTCTTTATCTCCAAAATGTTTACATCAATGACTCTTTTGAAGGCACCTTCCTTCTCCCCCCACCTCCCCCCCTCTCTCTTCTGCCATTGCTATTCATGCTGTGCTTTGAGGTAGCAATATAAGGGAGGACTCATTTGTTTCTACGGCTTGGCTTTATCTATTAATTTTCAGGAGGGAGAATTCTACTTTAATCAGAACCGATAATTTTCTCTTGGCAAGTAAAAACTGTTAATAGTTAGAAAGTTATGTTTTTAGTGAAGATGGTTAGTCAAGCACGCCTCTTCCTGCCAAAATCATCCCGTCCAATTATCAGCAATCCTCCCCTGCTTCGCACTCCCTCGGCATGAGTTTTTTCTCAGAGAAGCAGAGTCACTGCTGGCTGTTTTGTTCAGCGATTCTGTCAAAAAATATTTTCTGCATCTCTAATTTCATTAAGATACGCTTGACTGAAATAATCAAACTCACTAGGAGAGGAAGATTTATTTCGAAATTTCTTTTGGCTCGTATTGTAAGCGGTTGAACAACCCGAAAGAAAAGCATCTGAGAATTATGTCATTCTGGTTATTATGAGTATGCAAGAAATGGGGGGGGGAAGCTTCTTACTTATTGTGGAATATAATTGGTTAGCAGATGAATGTTGGTGAATGTCAGGGTGTTAGGATTTGGCTTGTTCGCTTTGACTAGGGTTTTATGGCTGCCAACTTCCAGGCTCCTAGGGTTTCTCACAGAGGAAGAAAGAGAAAGAGACTTCAGGTTGTTGGAAACATGAAGAGTTTGAATTCAAAGTCAGCTGATGTGGATAATGAAGGGCATGTGTCTCATCCAAACTTTTCACAAGAATTTGCTTTACAGGTTATACCACTTTTTTTGCCCAGCCAAGGATTCATGGAAGCTAAATACAGATTATATTAGCATAAGGTCTTATTGATACACAAAGTATATTACATATGTTCTTCCCATGCTAAATTACTGTGGAAGGTTTGGAGAGTTGCATATAAAACTAATGTTTAAGGCATCAGGCTAGAAACTGAGAGACTCTTGAGTTCTACTCCTGCCTTGGCATGAAAAGCAGTTGGATGATCTTGGACTAGTCACTTTTTTTCAGCCCAACTCACCTCACAGGGCAGTTGTTGTGGAGAAAATAGGAGGAGGGAAGTGTGTTGGATATGTCCACCCCCTTGAGATATTTGTAAAAATAATAATAAAGGTGGGATACAAATAAATAATGCTTTCCGGCGCGATCTAAAAACCTGGTTGTTTTTACAGGCTGGGCTGGACTGGTCTCCTGGGGGAGAGGGTGGGTTTTAAATTCGATTTTAATTTGGTTTTATAGTTGTATTTTGGCTTGTTTAGTTTAATTTCTTTTTAAATAATTTATTGTTCTGTGTTTTTATCTGTGAGCCATCCCGAGTCCTTTTTGGAGAGTGGCGGCATACAAGTCAAAATAAAATAAAAATAAATAAAATAAATACAATCATAAAAAAATAATAAAATAAAATAAATTGCAGAACACTTTCTTTTTTTTTAAACTGCAGTCTAAACTTGGGATTTCAATCCTCAAATGTTTTTGTAAGAGCCAATCTTATCATACCTCTATGTATCCAGCAAACAATTCTCAGATGAAAGTATGAATTGCCTATAATTAAAAACATTATTTGCAGCCCAGATCGCTCCTTCTGTGAGTGGAAAGCTACTTCTGCTTATGGGAAAGCTGCTTGCAGCCTAGCAAAAGATAGCTGTGAGGTGGAAAAGTGGAATAAAATCCATGTTTTTCTAATTGTACAAATCCATGCTTGCTTCTTTAGACAGGATGACCTGATTTTTCTATGGGTTTTCTTTAACTGTTCATAATTAAACTGTGCGTGTACACACACACACACACACACAGAGCTTTCTCATCAGAGCAGCTCAAAGCACCAGTCCATCAAACTAAGTGCACCAATTTATTACTTGGCCTGGAAATAAATGGCTTATAATGTATTTTCATATCCAGTTAAGACACTTATTGTGGTAATTCTAAATTCCCAGGTATTTTTCAGGAGCAGATTCATTACAGCCACATAATTATAGTTATTTAGAGATCTCAGAGAAGAGACAGAGAAAGGTACACGTAGATCACATATATACAATGTGTTTGGAAATGAACATCTTTCATGGATTCCAAATACAGTATCATAAATGAATGCTGCCTCCTTTTTCAATGTTTATCATTTCCCCTCATACCCACATACAAACAGAGAATGTAGTAGGCTAAAAATACCCTGTAAATCTGTGCCAAATATGCCCAGCACTAGTAGCTGTGTAAAATGTATACAAAAATGTATACTGTGTACAATTACATCTCTTTATGAAGAATTGAAGTGAAAGCAGCTGGAAAGCAAGCAAGATGTGTCACATAAAATTATGGAAGCACAGTCACAAGTTAGGTGGCTTGATGGCACACAGATAACACCCACCCACAAACAGAAAGTCCAAGAGCTTAAAAAGAGACATGTGCATTAATCCTGCAAGATACTCCAGACAAAAGGTACCAGCTCCATTTTTTTTTTTTTTTGGTAAGGTTATATTAACAGAATTTTGCAAGACTGAAAGTACTTCTCCCTTCCTTTATTTTTACTCTCCAGAAATCCTTTCTAAAACTTTACCCACTCCCTTCTTCCTTCTGTGGGCTGAGATATTTTCACATCAGTTGTCCCGTTTGTGTCTCTCTCTCTCAAGGCCATTCCCACAGACAGTGGAATTAGATCAAAGGCCCATAGGTTCCAGCATTCTTTGTGGCCTCTTGTATGGTTCAAATCTAAAGCACAAAGGAATCCGAAAACACCTTCCTGTTTGCAAACAAATTGATAGTAGAGTATAGCTGAGGTAATATGCAGCAATCAAATCTAGTTCCATGATCTCTGAGACCATATCACAGATGACTAAGAAGAATCACTGGTAAAAAAAAGCTAGATAATAACTTATCTTCCTTACATAAGACATATAACAATAAGGAACTTCAAATTCTATTAAAAAAATAGAGTCAGGCGCTACCTTATAACTGAATTATGTAATGGTGATAATTCATCTCCAACCCTGTACATCCCTTGTGCTATATGCAGACTAGCAAGACATTGACACTTATTGATTTTGAGTAAAATATAATCAAAAATATAAATTAAAACAGGATAGATGAAAGGATTCACAAGTTTGTGTCTTTTATATTTCTTGAACATTATTAACACAATAATATTTGGTTTGATTACTATAAAGAAAAAGCATGCTATCTTGGAGGAATAATTTGCCTAGTTATCATCACCAGCAGCAGGTGATTTATGCAAATGATCAGCTAATAATGTAAAAAACAAATTTAGTGGCCTGGTTTTCTGATGAATTAGAAGGAGTTCAGGTAACTTTGAGGCACATCATTTCTCCAGTCAGGGCAGCTTTGGGTCATAAAAATTACACTAACCCAGACCAAAGCCTATCATGCAAACATAAAACATATGCTAATTTCTCTTATGGCTAGCGGGAATAATAGATTTCTACAATTCTGCAAGTCAGTCCATTTCCGATGAAAGGGAGGTTGAGTACATTTAATATATAATGCCAAGCATTCTCATTTATTAAGACCCTTTTGCATTTTGACACCCTGTTTTTGTAAGCCAAGTCTAAAATAAGGCAAAACTGTGAATGGGGCTCTGAGAAGATCTCCACATGGGTCTTGCCGTCTCAAATTTCTGCAGAACTTTCCAATGGCTCTTGGTGGGGAAAACAATAGTGATAACGGACCATCAAAGATGGACTTTTTGAAGCTGGGGCCCAAGGATCTTTGCCAAGTCCACCTACCTTCCAGCCAAGTTGACATTCAATTTGTCTGCCAGTCCTCTTCAGTCCTGTTCTCAGTCAGCTGGAGGATAATGATGCAAACCCTTTGAATCTTGCCTCAAAGACTGACTCAATGGATTATGTCTAGATTTCTCACAAGCCCTGCCAGCTCAAAGACAAGAATGACTTTAGCAATGGAAATCAAACAGTGGAGTTGGGAGAGTTGCTGCATGACTGGGCGGTATATATATGAACAGCATGTGATGTTCTAAATATTGTTTGGTTGGTTTTCCCAACATTGGGTGGTTTCATCTGCTACTGCTCCTTACCCTTGCCTCTTTCTACCAACAGCATTACACAGGGAGCTCTTATTGATCACCCAGAGAGGCAAAGGTGGTGGCTTTTGAGGTTTTGGCTATGTCATTCTTATGCTTGCATCACTTTTAGTTAACCACAAACATCCTACTGTGTTTGAAAAAAATGCATTACTTTGTTACCTGAATTTATAGTATAAATAAAGCATAAGAACATTTTCATCTTTCAGATTTTACATTTCAGTTCCAATATATTATGATAGAGAATTGGGAGCTTTGCACTGTTGGCTTCTTCTTCTTCAGGCAATGCAGATCAGAAATCCGATAGTTAAAGTACCATGCAGACAGATAAAAAAGAATTTAAGATGGTGAAGATAAGATCACCACGTTGATGGGAAAAAATATAGTATTTCTACAAATATTTTTATCTGTCTAATTCAGCTGCAATACAAATCTTACAACCTTGTTTAAGCTGATAGCAAAGCTGAGCTATGGAATTTTGTCTTAAAATTATAGTTTGGTAGAGGCATCAGCATAAATCTTGTATTGGCAGGCTTCTCAAGAGAACAGAAAGAAGACAAAGGGAGAAAAGCCCAAGAGGGATTGTGACACTGGTGAAGGCAACATTAGAAATTATGTTTATTACGAAAAACATTGCTTAGAGCAGTGCCTCATTTGCTGCAGACACAAGACAAGTAGAGATCAGATCTTTTCATTCTGTTTTCAAGGGCACAGAAACATTCCTCTCAATTGCACTTAGTAAACTTAATTCCTAGTAGCTGGTAACATAGTTCTATTGTATACTAATAGGGTAATCCTCTTCCCATAGATAGCATTCTGTTTAATCCGATAGTCCTCAAACTATGACCATTAGTTCAGTGAACATTCAAAGCTCCAAAGTTGAACAAAAAGTGATAGAATAGAATAGATAGAATAGAATTCTTTATTGGCCAAGTGTGATTGGACACACAAGGAATTTGTCTTGGTGCAAATGTTCTCAGTGTACATAAAAGAAAAGATACATTCGTCAAGAGTCAAGAATCATAAGGTACAACTTAATAATAGTGATAAGGTACAATAAGCAATCAAATCATACTAGGAAACAGTCAATATAAATTGTAAGGATACAAGCGACAAAGTTACAGTCATACAGTCACAAGTGGGAGGGGATGGGTGATAAGGAGTGATGAGAAGATTAATAGTAATAGTAGTGCAGACTTTGTAAATAGTTGGACAGTGTGAGGGAATTATTTGTTTAGCAGAGTGATGGCATTTTGGAAAAAACTGTCCTTGTGTCTAGTTCTGGTGTGCAGTGCTCTATAGCGTCGTTTTGAGGAAGGAGTTGAAACAGTTTATGTCTGGGATATGAGGGGTCTGTAAATATTTTCACAGCCCTCTTTTTGACTTGTGCAGTATGCAGGTCTTCGATGGAAGGCAGGCTGGTAATAATTGTTTTTTTCTGCAGTCCTAATTATCCTCTGAAGTCTGTGTCTGTCTTGTTGGGTTGCAGAACCAAACCAGACAGTTATAGAAGTGCAGATGATAGACTTAATAATTCCTCTGTAGAACTGGATCAGCAGCTCCTTGGGCAGTTTGAGCTTTCTGAGTTGGCGCAGAAAGAACATTCTTTGTTGTGCTTTTTTGATGATGTTTTTGATGTTAGGTGTCCATTTTAGGTCTTGTGATATGATAGAACCTAGAAATTTGAAGGTCTGTACTATTGATACTATGTTGTCTAGGATTGTAAGAGGTAGTAGTATGATTATGACTGGTCTTCGAAGTTCTGGCCAGCACAGCACCCACACAGTCACGTTATCATAATCTGAGCACTTGGCAACTGTTTGGAGTTATGACTGATTGCAATGCCCTACAATCACATGATTGCTATTTGCAACTTTGGCTGCCAGCTTTCCCAGAAAATCAGTGGGGAAACCAGCAGGGAAGATTGCAAATTGCTGGGATAAGTGTCCTACGTGTGCACCTTCCTCAGCCCTCTGCACTTGTGCTGTGCCAAATACTCCACAGACTCTCCGTGTTACAACCTTGCACAGCTTTTCCGACTCATGCTGCACTCTTGTCCCTCCTTCCCTGACCCTTGCCATATCTCTCATCTATCTCCTCACACCTTTACACATCTTCCTGAACTCTCACCCAACCTTCACCATGCCTCACCTGGCCCACCTACACCCACTCACTCCCCCATGCACAAACTCTCCCCAACTGTATTGCAACCTTGTGTAATTTCTCTTGATCTGTACTACACTCTTGTGCATCTTTCACTGACCCTTGCCATGCCTCTCATTGACCTCCTCACATCCTCATGCATTTTCCCCAACCTCCACCATGCCTCTCTCAAACTCCCATGCACCCCGTCACTCTCTCCCCCACCTGGCGGCTGCCACTTATCTTCCTGATAGCCTGAGATTTGAAACTGACTTTGGTGTTAACTATGGGAACTGAGACTACACGGATTACCATCGCTAAGTAATGGTCACACTTTGTGACGGCTTCATTTAGCTATGGAAATACTGGTTTCAATTGCCTTTAAAAATCAAGGACTACCTGTGTGCTTCGAAAAATTATGAAAAGATGATGATCTGTGCATACAAAGAAAACAACATTCAACATCTCTTAAATTACAGAAATTAGACATTAGGTGTGAACAACAGAATGTTAATGTTACTTCTAAGAAGAAAACAGCAAAATAAAACAGTGTAATTAAAAAAAAACTGTTGGAGAGCAACAGACTTGCTATGCTTTTTGCCAATATGTTGAAATCAAGCAAGTTCCATTTGAAAAAATATAGCACAGAAGTTAAGCAACAAACAACTTTATGGATTTTTTATCATAACAGAATTTATGAAATATGTCTTTAATATCAAGGCAACTATGTTAAAATTTAAGCAGAAATAATAAATCAAGAGAGTAGGAAGAACAGGTGAATTCCATTATCAGTAGTAATTCAATGTTGGATTGGATCTGGAGCATCCTTGAGAAAAATTCACCAAATCTTTAAAGTAGATTTTGAAGAGATACTCATCAAAGATTAGAGATTGAATACATAGGTACTGTCTTACCATTGGAGGAAAAGTCTGCTACATTTGACATTTGATGAGCATTTTAACAGTGATGATGGTTCCATGATTGTTCACTTTATAGTCTGATCCTCAGATTATGAACGGAATGTGTAAACTAGTTCTAGAATAGTAATAACATTAATCATTACTTAGTACAGGACTACTAGAAAAATGAATACAGGAATCAGATCCTATGCATTAAAAATGTATTAGGTTCCACTTGGAAGTCTTCTAGTCCAGTGGTTCTTAACCTTTTTGAAAGAATCGCCCCCTTGAGCCATTGAGGAAATTGTCATCGCCCCCCTCCCCCAACATAACCGCCCCCCTGCCACCTCTTAGCATCCCAAGGGGGCCACAGAGGGTGCTAAGAGGCGGCAGGGGGGCGGTGCGTCAAACGTGGCCATGGCAGCACGTAACATGCCACTGTTTCCGCATTGGAGGTACCAGCTCCGGAGCAGTGCTAGTCAATGGGTGAACCTGCAGGGCCAGCTGGCACCTCGAGCACCCCCCTGTCGCCTCTTAGCACCCCTCTGCTGACCCCCTTGGGGACGCTAAGAGGCGTCAGGGGGGCGTTCGAGGTGCCAGCCCTGCAGGCTCACCCCATTGACTGTTGTACCGCACCTGAACCGGCGCCCATCCATCCATCCATCCAAAAGGTCTGTCTGTTTGCCTACCTGCCTTCCTGCCTATCTACCTACCTGTCTGTCTTTTTGTCTACTTACCTACCTACCTATCTACCAATATAGATCTCTCTCTCTCTCTCCCAATATATCTTGCTCCATCGCCCCCATATCGCCCCCCTTCCGTTCCTTCCCCCCACGTCACCCTTTTCATTCCATCGCCCCCCCGAAAAACAAAATTGCCCCTTGGGGGCAATATCACCCAGGTTAAGAACCACTGTTCTAGTCCAACACCCTGCTCAGGCAGAAAGCCCTATATGAGGCCTGTCAAAATGGCAGCCCGCAGGCCAGATGCATCATGCACAGGCCAAGCCCACCCTGACTCTTCAAAGGCAAAAAAACCATTGCAATACGTCATGATACATCACGTGACGCGATCGAGTTTGACACCCATGCCCCATATCATTTCAGACAAATGGTTGTCCAATCTCTTCTTTTAAAACCTCCAGTGTTGCAGCCTTCACAAATTCTGAAGGCAAGTTGTTTCACTGAATAATTGTTCTGTCAGGAATTTTCTCCTGTGTTTTAGGTTCCTTCTCTTCTTGATTAGTTTCCATCCATTGCTTCTTGTCCTGCCTTTAGGTGCTTTGGAAAATAGGTTGACCCTCTGTTCTTTGTGGCAGCCCCTGAGATATTGGAACACTGCTATCATGTCATTCCTAGTTCTTCTTTTCACTAAACTAGACATACCCAATTCTAGCAATCGTTCTTAATATGTTTTAGCCTCCAGTCGCCTAATCATCTTTGTTGCTCTTTTCTGCATTCTTTCTAAAGTCTCAACATTTTTTTATATCACGGCAATACAATATTAACTGAAGGGGCTAATTTCCTGAGGAAAAATAGCAATGCTACATCTTGACTTCAGTGTCAACATTATGTTGCACCAAGACAATGGTAATTTCCTTTATACTTATTTCTGGTCTTTTCTGTGATGACACATAGGAAGAACAGCAAAATTTGCTTGCAAAATGTCCAAATTACAATAATATCACCCCCACTCAAGACCATAACACTGGCAGATGGACAGAGGAAGAAGTGTATGTAGTCTCATTTTCTGCCATTATAACACAGGCCTTTTCAGATTGCAGCAAGCAATTTGCCATCTGCAAATTGCAGTTTTTTTGCTTTCTGTTGAGGCACAGATTCAAGATTCATAATCTTCCAAAAATTCTTGCTGTTGTATGATCATTAAAAAGAAATAAATCTAAAATCTGCCAAATGAATGTTTTTTCCAGCCTCATCTTCAGAGTCCTTTCTGCAATTATCTGATATCATTGCTAGTCACAGAATTGTAACAGGCAAGGAGAGCCAAAAATCACTGTTGCAGCTCATTCGGTTTCTGTAATTCCATTTGCTGATTGGAGCTGCAACTCCAGAAGTGTAACCTATGATGGTTTTGGTGGTTGGGAATTCTGGGAACTTCAGGCCAAATGTTTGAGCAAGCAGTGCGAATGTTCATATATAGCCAATGAACCTCTGGAAATAGATTTTATATTCCTTTTTAATTTAGGTTTTCAGCCAATGTCACATTTTTATGCATATTAACCAGATATTTAAATTGGCTTAGAAGACTGGAATCATGGGGGCATGTGGCATTATTAAAACTCTTTACCATGTATGATTCAAGATAATGGTATAAGGAGTTTTTCATTGCAACATTATCTACATATGGCTTAGTGTTGTAATGCTTTATGAAGGGTGTGTTATGATTCTTAGGATTGACAGACAAACAATAGCATGGAAATACTTTCTTGTAAACTAGGTCAATTTTTCTCTTCTTATTTATAGCATATCAAGCATAGAAACCCATTAGTTTTTCTATGAGATTGACTCTCTCTCTCAGATAATTATGCAAGTAACATTCAGTTATTTATTTTATTTTATTTTATTTGTATTTATTAAATTTATATGCTGTCCATCTCACCAATAATATGACTCTAGGCGACTCACAAATGATAAAAAATATAAATATAGAAACACTTAAAATTTAAAAGTTACATAAGAGGTAACACCAAGGAGGCAGACAGCATGAAATTGAGATCTTTTTCTTGTCTCGCCAGTATGTCCAGCCAGGAGTGGCCCATTCGGGCCCCAAGCCAAACCCAGATTTTTAAGGCCTCTCCAAAGGTCAGAAGGGTAGAAGCAGATGGATCTATGCCAATTCACCACAGCCAACTCATTTGCTAAGGCCAACTTGCTGCGGTTAACTTGTTGCAGCCAAATCACCATGGCCAACTCAACACAGAACAACTCACCGCAGAACACATAGTCAAATAGAATAATTAAAGAAAGGATGCCAAAAGAGGAACAAAATAAAATGTGACTGACAAAAATTTAAATAATTTTTAAAATTGAATTGTTGAATTGTCCTGCAGTCAGTTGTCCCATGATGAGTTTGCCATGGTGAGTTTTCCTGTGGTAGGTTGGCTGTGGTGAATTGGCCATGGCAAGTTGACCGTGGCAAGTTGGCCAAGGCGAGTTGACAATGGTACGTTGACCTTGGTGAATTAGCTGAGGCGAGTTGTCCCATTCCAGGAGCAGATCTCATCTCCAATGGTAAAATGTTTTACAGAGTGGAACAGCAGAAGAAGTTCTTTTCCTCAATCCCAGCAGCCAAAATAGCTTAGGAGATGTGGTCTCCAGTAAGCACTTTCTAAAATACTTTTAGAAAATCAACATAGTTTAGTGAGCAGGATGGGACTAGTTTAAGACCACCTTAAACTGAAGACAGCAAACTTTCTGAGGCAATCCCTCTCTCTCAGTCTACCTTACCTCACAGGGCTGTTGAAGGCAGAGGTGCTATGTTGGCCAACTAGTTTTCCTAGAAGAAAGGGGAAACTGCATGGATGTACCCAATGCCCATGTAGTTAAAAGTAATTTAAATATGCCCTTAAGTTTAGCTCAAGTCCTAGAAACTACTAGGGCACATCCATGCAGTTTTGTTGGAGGCAATATAGGAGTTGTTATGTTCCTACCTTTTTCTTTGGGATTTTCTAAAGAAAATTCCGATCCAAGTACAGTTGCTTTCCTTTTGCACCTAAGTAATAAGTAACGTATATAATGCATAATAGTTTTTTCAACAATGTAAATGTAGACTTAAGTCTTTAAATAAACCTAAAGAATCAATAATGCACAACAGGACATCCATTGTTCATTTATCTACTATGACTTAGTCTTGCTTTCAACAGTTTTTAAAAGCTAGACCTTATACTCTGATCTGCATTTTTCACTTATTATTACTTTAAAACTTTATAATTTTGCATTGTTCAAAATATTATTAGTTCGTCATCTCAGCTTGATTGAATATTCTTAGCAGTTCACACCTTCTGTTTGTTAGTTTGTTAGGATAACCTCATTTGTGTTTATGCATGCATAATGAAGTAAGACAGCTGAATGTTTACAGCCTTGATGGCTTAGTGGCACAAATGCTGGGTTTAGATAGAAAATATGAAAAAACACTGCATTTTTATCTGTTTATTTGATCTTATAGTGTATGTGTGCTATGAGTGACCTCTGTACAAGGTTTTAAACCAACTGGTAGGGTCAAAGCCTAACTGAGTTTCTATGTATGGGGCATATCATAGTTGGGGCTGTTTTAATTACAGTTGTTGTGGGTGGCTTCAAGCTGACAGTTTGAAACAATTTAATGGGGAAAGGTCAGTTAGTGGCACGTGATTGTCAGTTGAAGGAGGACTGAAGGCACAAATCTTAGAAACTGGGTGAAACAAAATTGGCAGTGAGAGAAACAGAAACTTTGCTGTTGGATTGTTCAGACAGTGTGCTCGGTAAAAAAAGGCTTTAGACAGGGAACTGGCCTTTGGGAATCTTAGCTCTTGAGACATCCGAATGATTCTGAAAACCCGAAGCAGTAGAAACAGCCTGAGATAGAGGTAGTAACTGTTACTCAGTTTTGTTTCTTTGGATGAGGAATTAACTTATTGTTCTTACAACTAGCCAGGTTTACTATATATTTTAGGAATTTTGAGGTTCTACTACTTGACCATTGTCTCAAACAACGACAATATTCTCCTGCCTCTCTTGTGGGTAGCAACACTGTTTTCTATTTTTAAAAAAGCATATTGATTGGGTACTTCCTATATGCTGTGTTCTCCTGGCATTTACCTTTGAAGGGATAGAGAAGCAATATTGTGTCATGGCTGAGAATAAATATTAAACAAGTCATTTTTGCTAGCCTTTGGTAATTATCATCAAAATGTCTCAACCATTTGCAGTATACATCTCTGACTTTGTCAAAAAAATGTCTGTAGAGGATGCATTTTTATGAATATTTTTATTAAAGGAAGTCATTACAAAGATTTTAAAAACCTATAGAAACATAGAAGAAAGAAAAAGGGGTTAAAAGAAAAAGTGAAGAATAACAAAAAAGCTAGAAAAACAAAGATATCTAAAGAAGCAGCTGAAGAAGATGCATTTGAACCATCCAGATGGATTTGCCACATGGAGAAGTATTTGCTTGTTTCAGCAATCTGCATTAAGTTTTTGGGGGAGAACATTAGACCAATGAGATAGCTCATAATAAAATAAAAGTATCAACCAATTAAATGATTAAAAACTTTAGCCACTGTTCAAACACCAATATCAAGTTGGTGTTAAAATGTCAGCAGCATTCAGATGTAAATTCAAATTTAAATTTTACATTTGCAAATTCAACAACCATGCTAAATAAAAATACAAACTTGTTTGGGAATGCTAAAAATAAAGGAAGCTGATGGACATATTAGAGAAGGAAATTGTAAATGACAAGGACCAAACAAATTACAAAAGCTCCATCATCTAACCTTTGGCATGGTTAGGTTGATCTCTCATCAAAAATCAGAAAAGATTATGTCTATTGTTCCTAAGTCCACTAAAACAGCAACGTGCATTGTTTTAAGTGTTTGAGGTGAAGAGGCTAAACAGAGAAGTCACAATTCCATTTATAGCTCCTAGCATCCAAGCAATTAGGAAGCAAATGACAGAAGTAGTTGCTGCAATAGATCTAGAGATTCAATCAGAAATGGACCGTCCTTTTCAAACTATTTCCATACTTACATCTTTAAAAAAAATGGACCTCAAAGTAGATTGGCTTGGTCATTTTAAAAACATCATGGTTATTTTTCTTGTGGTAACTCTTACCTTGTGATAGAACAAGCCCAGCATTTATATTTTATTTCCTCCATTGACACTGATGAAGAAAAGTAAGAAGCAACATTAACTCCCAAGTTGTGTGACAGTGAGAGGAGGAAAGGGTCAGAGAAGGAGAACGGGCAAAGGCCTCCAATCTGGACAAGGTAGATGAATCACAAGTAGGTGAAGGGACTACATTTTATCTCATTGCTTGGTCTGTATCTTTGCATACCATAAACACAAGATCAGCACAAGTCATTTTAGAAAGTTCCTGAGATAAGAAAAGTATGACACTCATTGAAAGAGCAAAATGAAACAGAAAGAACTATTGATATTTTTGTGCAGGGCAGAGGTTGGGGCTTAGAAGCCAGTTGAAGGAAACTACTGAAAGAATTCTCCCAGGGAAGTTGGCTTTCTGCACTCGATGTGGTGGGATATTTTTAAAACCTGGTTCTCTAGCAACAGAATTTCATTTTGGGAGGTTGTTTTTTTTTTTGCAAACTGTTTAGTGTTCATGTGTCACTATCACGGTTGTGCCAGCTTGCACCTGGCATCAATATAAACAAAGCTTTGGCAAAGGCTCTTTCCTTTGGGATGGATACATCTGATTTTCAAGCTGAAAACATGTCAGTGTTGCAAGACACTCCAAATAGCCTGCTTTTTTTTTCTTTTTACCAGTATACTAAATTAACCCGCCTAGTGTCGTGTTAAATGCTTTGCAAACACCGACTGCAGGCAAGGAGGAAAATGGCAAAAACAAACAAAAACACTTCAGTAAATGGTTGGCCTGGCCTTGCCGAAAGCAAAATAGCAGAAGCTGAAATAGGATGGGGGAGCTGGTGAAGAATACGAAAGACAGAATGGCACAATTGAAAGGAGGTGTTTTTGGGCTTCTGACGGCTTTCTCCAGACCCCAGAATTAAAAGCAAGAGGTTCAGCAGAGCAAGGCTCTGCAAAAGGAAGAACAGGAGATGTTCTGACAAGGGGACCAAACCTTAACAAGCAACTGCAAATTAAATTGTTGTAATAACTGGTGCCGTGGCGCATAATTAATGGTGTGGCTCTTACAAATGTTATAAACCTGTGAGAACAGCAACCCAGGAAGCATGAAATGGATGGAGCTCAAGTGGAACTCTTAGATCACCTGTAAAGTGCAATCAGAATAGATTGCAAATCTGTGGGATAGGAAGTGTTTTCTCTCTTCCAACAATCTTCTCTCATACAGCAATATAAAAATGCTGCAAAGAGAGTAAGCAATGTTAAAATGTTGAAGTATAAGCATTGTGTTCTTAGCATCCCTGTACTAATAGAGATACTGATCTGAGGTTCAGAATTCAGTGTTCCTAGTCTAAGGTTGTTCCTGTTTTCAGATTCTGCCTTGTGAATATGGGCTTGAAAAGGGAGTAGGAAATGCCCATTGAAAACTCTGTTATGAGCCTGGTTTTGCAGCTCACCAGAGGAGTGTATGAATTGACAAGGTGGAGATGTTAAACATAGCTTCTCCATTCCTACTGCAATAGTGAGTCGCATGAAAAAATACACCAATATAACCACAAAAAGCCAATAGACTAAAAGCCAAAAAGCCAGTTAAAAAAAGAGAGAAACAACCTTATAACTTAATATACAGTACCAGTGGTGGTATTTGATCGGTTCTGCCTGGTTCTGGAGAGCCGGTAGGAGCAATGAGCAGGGAGACTGAACCGGTTCTCTCTGCTGTTCTAATGGCTCTGCTGTTGGGCCCACCCGCCTGCCCGGGCTCCCATACTCACCTTTATCCGCTGAATTTGAAGTGCAGCTGCTTTGCGCGGCACAGAATAGTGCCGCGCGGCAACTGCTGAAGCAGCTGGGAGATCTTGCAGGAGGTGAGATAGAATGCCTCTGTGCCTGCGCAAACGCCTCTGCACCTGTGCAAAGTGCACATTTGGCACACGCGTGCACGCAAAGTGTGTGCACGCGTGCAAAGTGCGCCCACCAAACTAGTGGCAACAATATTTGAATCCCACCACTGTGCAGTACATCTTAAATGTTGTGGGTATCGGCTATTATATGGCTGGTAATACCGTCAGCCAGATGTCTAGACTAGATTTGGCATTTTTACCCAGCTGTTGTTTCCTTCCCAAGGATCTGGCATAGGTGATGTTGTTGTTTGATGGTGATAAAGGTATAGTGGCAGAATGTAAGCTGTTCCTGATAAAGTAAAATCATTGATGGTGATTTTGTCAATATTGATGGTGTTTAAGTGGTGCTCCAGATGCCAGATATTATGGTTGTCAAGGGCCGAAGTATGCAATTTATTGATATCGTTGTACCAGGGGATGCCAGAGTCGAAGAAAAAGAACTGGAAAAAAATCACGAAATATCGCGACCTGGCCATCAAAATTACATGGATATGGATGAAACATGTAACAGTGATACTCACTGTCAAAGGGGCACTTGGTACCATGTCCAAGCATTTTACAAAACACATCAAGAAATTGCAGCTTCCGAAATAAAACTAGCGGAACTGCAAAAAAACCTGTGCTACTCGGAACATTGTGTATTTTAAGAAGATACTTGGTTGATACCTAGGACACTGGCAGCAACCCGTAACAACCATTAGCATCAGTCACTGGTATTTATGATACATTTTTAAAAGTTCAGTTGACTGAGTTTCATGTTTAATGAATAAAAGAGACATTTGTGATACATTTTTAAATGTTCAGTTGACTGAGTTTCATGTTTAATAAAAGTTTATAATAATAATAGTTGGAGTCCCACACTAGAAGTCTTTTTTTTTAATAATAACCACCCACCTCAATCTGTTTGGTGAAAATGGATAGCAGGAGTCTAGGAGGGAAGCTAATAATCTGAATAACCCAGTGAGGGTTTTAGAAGTTAAAACCAGCATTTTCTAATACTGTGATATTTTGGAGAATATCGAAATTGGAAAATGGAAAGCATTAACATACACAGATGAAAAATTTGCTCAATTTCAAGCTGCAAAGCTTGCAGTACAGTTCCCTAATGACTTTTCCAGGTAAGAGTTGCTCTATGACGGAGAGGGGCAGTTCCTAAAAAAAAAAAATTCCATTAAAAATGGCAGCGCACTCAGTTGCTGCGGCTTTTCGCTCTCCAGTTTGGTGTGTGTTTTTGGTGTGTCTGACTCTTGTTGCATGAGGGGAGGTTTACAGCCGACAAGAACTAACATGCTATGGACTGCAGTCTGCTAGAGCTATTGAGTCAGATTTTCAGAGGACTCACAGTATGCCCGAGGAGATAGCAAGACCACCAAGATCTCCGTGGATTGTAGTGGGGTCGTTTAAACGGCACAGACGGTGCAAAGAGAGAAGGTGGAGAAGGGGCTGCAGAGCAGAAGTTTTAACTCGCTTAAAAAGAGAGCCACACAAACCATCATTGCCAAGTATCTTTCTCTCAAATGCTCGGTCCCTCCTCAATAAAATGGATGAGATTAATCTGATGGCAGCGAGCAATCACATGATAAGGGACTGTTGTGTGATAGTTATTACAGAGAGCTGGCTTCACTCAGCTATTTCTGATGCCTCACTACAACTGGCATGTTGCACCATCCACCGACAAGACCATAATAAGGACTCTGGTAAGACTAAAGGAGGTGGACTTTGTTTATACATTCATAATAACTGGTGCACCAACAGCCGTGTTATAAACAGATACTGCTCTCCTGATTTAGAGATGATGACAGTCATGTGCAGACCCTTCTATCGACCTAGAGAACTGACAGTGGTGATTTTTACAGCTGTTTACATACCTCCTGAGGACCCATGATTGCTGGGGGCAATAAGCTGACTTTGTAAAAATGCCGCTTAGTAATAAGCAGGCATATACAATGGAATGAAGGCTATTGCTAAGCGCATTGGGTTGTGCTCCAAAAATTGTAAGCAGCCTTGAGT
The DNA here is from genome assembly GCA_009733165.1 of Naja naja. Lineage (NCBI taxonomy): Eukaryota > Metazoa > Chordata > Lepidosauria > Squamata > Elapidae > Naja > Naja naja. The sequence continues at coordinate 27,737,253 of CM019153.1, forward strand.
CTCCGGAGAAGGGTGGCATATAAATATGAATTTAAAAAAAATATTAGTACTGCACTTGCATATCTGCATATTACAATAAATAAACAACTTAAGGCTTATCCTGATGGGGCTCATATAATAACTGGTGATTTTAATAAGGCATGCTTAAAGACTGTATTTCCTGAATTTGCTCAGTATGTGACATGTGCCACCAGAGAAAACAACACACTTGATCATGTGTATTCTAATGTAAAACATGCATGTAAAGCAGTATCCCTTCCACATCTGGGATTTTCAGATCATTTATCACTGTTCCTTATACCAGCATACACCCCCCTCAGAAGGGAAACTAAGCCTGAAATCAAACTCATCAAAGATCTGGCCGGAGGGAGCACTTGGGCAGTTGCAGGATTGTTTCTCAAATATAATTGGAATTTATTTGAACAAGAGGATTTGGAGGAATATACAAAAACTGTACTGTTTTACATCTTGACCTGTGTGGATACGGTTACTGTGAAGAAACGCATCCGGATTTTTCCAAACCAGAAGCCCTGGATGAACAAGGACGTGCGATTACTTCTCAGGACACGTGATATGGCATTCAGGTCTGGGGACAGGGTTTGGTATAACAAGGCAAGAGCGGAACTGAAGCGGGGCATCAAGGAGGCAAAAACGGACTACAAAGGGAAGATTGAGGACTACTTCACAAATAATGATCCACGATGGGCTTGGCAAGGAATTAATCACTAATTACAGGGGCAGCAACCCCGTATCGATCAAAAAGGATGCATCACTGGCAGAAGAATTAAACTGCTTCTTTGCCCGGTTTGAACTGAATAGGTCTTCAAACACACTGCCTCTACAAACCACTGGTACTCAGCTGTTCACAGTACAAGAGTATGATGTGAAGCAGGTGCTTAGAGCAGTGAATGTAAGGAAGGCCGCTGGCCCTGATGGGGTACCTGGGAAAGTACTCAAAGCATGTGCTGACCAGCTCGCAGGTGTGTTTACAAATATTTTTAACCTTTCTCTTACACAAGCCATTGTTCCACCTTGTCTCAAAACTTCCATTATTATTCCAGTTCCCAAAAAGCCCTCTCCTAATACTTTAAATGACTATATACCAGTAAGCTCTCACACCCATAATTATGAAGTGTTTTGAGAGACTGGTCTTAAAACATATACAAGATTGCCTCCCATCAAACCTTGACCCACACCAGTTTGCCTATCAGAATAACAGATCCACAGGGGATGCTATTGCCATGGCTCTCCACGTTGCACTGAACCATCTGGAGCATAGTGGGAGCTATGTAAGGATGCTTTTCATTGATTACAGCTGCGCTTTTAATACCATCATTCCGGATATACTGATTAAGAAGTTGCTAGAATTGGGCCTCTCCTCTCACATCTGCTGTTGGATAAAGGACTTTCTTACTAACAGACCCCAAACTGTTAGGATTGATAGCTACCTTTCCTCCACTCTTGCTCTCAGCACTGGCTCTCCAGAGGGTTGTGTGCTGAGCTCCCTTTTGTATTCACTCTACACCTATGACTGCACTCCCTCTTGTCCCACTAACTCTATAATAAAATTTGCAGACGACACCACATTGGTGGGACTCATATCAGAAGAAGATGAAACAGCCTATAGGTCAGAGGTTCTCAGACTGGTCTTGTGGTGCAAGAGTCATAACCTCGCCCTGAACATCAAAAAGACCAAAGAATTTATTATAGACTTCAGACAATGCAAAGCAGAGCCTCTCCCACTATATATATATCAATGGAGATTGTGTGGAAAGAGTTCATAGTTTTAAATTTCTAGGAACTCATATTTCCGACAGTCTTACTTGGTCAGTCCACACTATGGCCACTGCAAAGAAGGCCCAACAGTGCCTGCACTTTCTGCGGCTGCTGAAAAAGAGTTGTCTGGGTGAGAAGTTGCTGGTTACTTTTTACAGTTCTACCATCGAGAGCATTTTGGCATACTGTGTGGTATGCTGGATGCTCTGTAGTGGATAAAAAGATGCTCCAGAGAGTTATAAACACAGCACAAAAAATAATAGGTTGCTCTCTTTCTTCTTTGGAAGAGATTGTGAAGACCAGACTCCTCTGTAGAGCACTAAAAATCTCCACAGACCGTTCTCATCCTGGTCATTCATATTTCGAACTGTTACCATCAGGGAGATGTTATAGGTATCTTAAAATGAGGACTAATAGACTGAGAAACAGTTTCTTTTCCAAGGCAATAATTGTCTTGAATCAAACAGTACATTTGTGACTTAGTTCTATGTATAAAGTGGCATTTTAAACTAACTTAATATATGTTTTAAATAGGTTTTAGACTAGGTTTTTAATTATTATTATTATTATTATTACTTTAATTATTTTACTTTTTAATTACTGTGTAGTATGATTGTGATGTAGTGTTTGGGACACTGTGCTGGAGTAGCTTTCAAATTTCATTGTATTTTGAATGCAATGACAATAAAGGTTCTATTCTATTCTATTCTAAATATAAGGGAGGGGGGAGAGAAAGAACAAGAGAGATACAAGTTAAAATAAGAGATAGTCTGTGTGGAATGTGTTTCTAGAGCTAAAAAAAATTGATTTGGTTTGGTTTGGTTTAGATAGCTGCCCATCTTGTAACCCTGGGCAGTTCACAAACAAAATAATGGAAGGAAAATTCAAGAATTATGATAAAAATAGTAAATCAATCTGTGTGATACTTATGCAACTTTGAGACAAGCATGGTGTAAAGTCACCGCATCATTACTATCCTTCAGTTACCATTAGTTAAAGTTTAAAGAATAAATGTTTTTAATTATTGGAAATACAGGCTGGTAAATGCTGTTCATGTGTAATTTAATATTTAATTGGTATCCAATTTTGTTCTGAATTATTATAAATCAATCAGGAAATTATGTGTCAAATGCTCTGGAATCTCTCCTCTTACCAGCACAAAAAATTAGGTTCCTTTGTTAAGGAGTTTTTTAGTGGTGGCAATGATTATACAACATATTGGAAGACTTTCCTTCCATGTTGCAATGGCTACAAAACATTGCCGAGACAGATTAATTTTGTTTGAAAAAGGACATAATTAAGGGTGTGAAGAGGCCTTTTGAATGGAAGTCACAATTGCTGTGGGTTTTTTTTCTGATTACAAACTGTGCAAATTAAATATTGCATGTAGGATTAGAAAAACTAATTTCAAAAATAAACTCAGTATGAAGCAATACTCGGTGGTTACAATTGGACTACATGCTTTTGCTAAACAGCCCAGTGAAACTAAGCTAAATATGTTTCAAACTTCAGCAGCATCTCTAAAAGTGGCAATGAAATTTAGGATTGGCCTGTGGTTTTTCATGGGAAGACTCTGCATGTATACACATTTTACATTGGGCTGCTTCTTTGCCTTGCGGAACCTCTTTGATTACACGGGCAAGAGACATGGTCTCTTTACAGGTAATCCTTTAGTTACAACCACAGTTGGGACCAGAATTTCCATTGCTAAGCAAGTCAGTTGTTAAGTGAATCATGCCAGATTTTATGACTTTTTTTGCCATGGTTGTTAAATAAATCACTGCAATTGTGAAGTGGTTGTGACAATTGTTAAAGTAAATCCAGTTTCCCCCGTTGATTTTGTTTGTTGAAAGCTGGATGGAAATGTCACAAACAGTGACCATACAACCCCAGGATGCTGCAATCTTCATAAATACATGCCAAAATACATACGAATTTTGAGCACAGGACCGTATTCTGTAACAATTCCAAATGATTGTTGTTGATCTAAGTTCATGGAAAATACTTTTAGGAATGCATTACAGGTAGTCTCCTATTTACAACAGTTCATTTAGGGACCGTTGAAAGTTACGATGGCCCTAAAAAAGTGACTTTCACACTTTTTTTCACACTTAAACCTTTGTAGCATGCCCATGATGAAAATTCAGATGTTTGGCAACTGGTTCATATTTATGACCGTTGCTGTATCCCAAGGTCATGTGATCACCTTTTGCAATGTTCTGACAAGCAAAGTCAATGAAGAAGCTTAACAACCATGTTACTAACGTAATAACTGTGACAAGAATTGTTGTAAAATGGGGCAAAACTCACTTTTCTTTTTTTAAATTACATTTATATGCCGCCCTTCTCGGAAGACTCAGGGCGGCTTACAATTTTTGGAGCACAACCCAATGCGCTCAGCAATAGCCTTCATTCCATTGTATATGCCTGCTTATTACTAAGCGGCATTTTTACAAGGTCAGCTTATTGCCCCCAACAATCTTGGGTCCTCAATTTACCTACCCCGAGAGGATGGAAGGCTGAGTCAACCTTGAGCCTGGTGGGATTCGAGCCTACAGTAATTGTAGACAGCTGGATCTTAAGAGCAGGCATTTAACAGCCTGAGCCACCAAAGCTCTTAACAACGTAAATTTTGGGCTCAATTGTGGTTGTAAGTCAAGGACTGCCTATACTTCTTACCAAAGATGAAGGATCAAATATTAATATCTATTTTCATATGGGGAAAAAAGAACCCAGTTTATACTACAATTACAAGCAGAAGAGCTTTATCCCACTTTCACCTTTTCTTGTATTGATTTACTTTGTGGAAGGTAATACTTTTCTTTGGATGAAGAAGCATTCAAACACAGAAAGAAAAACCCTTGCAGAAATCGACAAGAGCAGATTTCACAGTGAAATGGGGCTTCTGTAAGTCTCGCTTTGGGTTTTATGGGCTCAAATTAAGCATCTGTGAATCCCTTTAACCCGACTGATGCACAAGCTGAACTACAATTATAATTCCATGATGGAGTTTGTGGGCTACTTGCATTTGTGGCAACTATTTCATACTGGAAACATATGGAGACTAAGTGCGCTGAAATATTACAGAAATTGATATCAGCACCTCTCAAGGTTATTGAAGAGGCAATTTAAAAAATCACCAAATAAAAAATACCATCTTCCCGAAGTACTAAAATTATTTTATTTTTTTGCTTATGGCAGTGATTTGCTTACATGCCTAAATTAGCTAAATATACAGAAAAGCATGTACTACAGGCAGAATGTGAAAAACATCTCTGTAGGAGAATCCAAATGGCTGTAGGAAATGCCAAATATAACAGTGTATTTGCATGCTTGAGGATGAGCTTGTGTGTTGTCAAGAGAGAGCAAGTACTTACTAGGGTTACCATATGTCCATCGTTTTCCTAGAGATGCCTCCATTTCAATGCTTAAAGCTCTACCCAGCTGGATTTTTTTTTCCACATAACTTTAAAAAATGTATGGTTCTGAATGCCAAATGTTCCTGTTTCTTGGATTGGTGCCTCAATCCAAGCTGCTTGATGTGGTGGCTATGGCAGCAAGATAGCAGGATCACAAGAAACTTGGGGGGACTATTTGCAGAGAAAGTACTCCCCAGCTGGGCTGGGCATGTTGCAATTACTGTCCTTGACCACCAAGACTGTGAGTGTGCCTCTCTTTGCAAGCTCTCTAGCTGACCTCTAGCAGGGCATATCAGAGTGGCTGGAGTTAATCCACCTCAGCCGAGCAAAAGGTACTGGGAGGGAAAGAACCAAGATCAGATTCTTCAGAAGAGACTTATAGTCCAGAAGTTGGGTCCTTGCAGATTTTTCAGCCACTTGGAAACACCACAAATACTGTCAACTCTACCACCAGCAGCACTGGCAGCAGTGTTAAGATGAGTCACCTTTATTAAGCAGATTAACTTTATCAACGCATTGTAAAAATCTGGGGTTTGGAGGGGTATTGTACGAATCCCACCAAAGGAGATGCAGAAAAAGGAACACCATAGGGTCTGTTTGTTTTGCAATAGCAATAGCAGACTTATATACCGCTTCACAGTGCTTTACAGAGTTTACAGAGTCAACATATTGCCTCCAACAATCTGGGTCCTCATTTTGCTGACCTCGGAAGGATGGAAAACTGAGTCAACCTTGAGCTAGTGAGAATCAAACTGCTGGCAGTGGGCAGAATTAGCCTGCAATACTGCATTCTAACCACTGCGCCACCATGGCTCTTAATCTTTTAACATTTTAATCTTTGGTAGAACTAATTAATTCTTACAAAAATAATCCTGGGGCTATCATACCAGTAGTATTAGTGCCTAATTTAGATGAAGAGAGAGATGGGAAGTAAAAAGTGGGAAGATGTATTTAGTTGATGGATGCATCAACTATGGAAGCTCTTTAATTCTGCTTGAGCCCTGTTCCTGTATCCTGTACATACCAACAGGATGCGATAGTATTTATTTTGTAATTAATTACTCTCGGAAGGCCTCCAAATATTTCTTTGCCATGTTAATGATTCCCATTTGTGGAGATGGATGTTCAGGAGAAAAAAATATATAAACATAGTAGCTGGAGGTATTTATGTGATATGTCTTTAACGTGATTATTTAATGAGTTATTTTTCTGGTTTCATACAATACATTAACCCATAAACTAATCAAACTTGCTAGTTTCCAACAAAAAGTAAAGAAAAAGACTTATTTCAGTTAGGAGCCACTCATTATTTGGACACATATCTTGGTCTGTGCCAAATGATAATTCAACACAAGTTATTCATCTCTTTTCCTGTTGCATCTGTCCTTTTAGGACTTGAAATAAATAATGAGTGTGGGCTGAGAGTGAATAGGCAGTAGAGAGAAATAAGTGTTGTGTCTGCCTGAACTACAGAGAGGACATTGGATAGAAGCCCATCTCCAAAAATCCTGATAACCTTAACTGTTCCCAAAAGTAAAATCTTGAGATTAAGTGCTATATATTTCAAAGAATACAACATTGCCTCCGAAAATAAATCCTACTGTTATTACACCTAATGTTTCTATTTCTGGTAAAGCAGTGATGTTGGGGGGAGGGAGGAAGTGGGCGGAGAAGGGAGGATTTTAAAAAATAAAAGTGATGTCCACAACACATATAAAGAGGGGCGGGGCATCAAACATGTGATTGTGTCCTTTTAACCCCATGGTGGTGGTGACTTTATATTAGAGAGGGACCTAGGTTCCAGTTCTATTCAGTTTTTAGTCTCAGTTGGGTTACAGGATTTAAAAAGAATATATATATATATATTCAGAAAAATCTTTTTCTAAATGAATTGGACAACTATAAGGTTTCCTTAAGTCCTTCCATGTTTACAAATGTTGCATATGTAGCTTTGGATGAAATGCAGGGTTGATGTCTGTTTTTCATTTGTTAAAAAAGGAGGAGTAATCTAACAAAAGGAATGGATAATCCTGCCTTTCTGTTCACTGCTGGAAAAGTGGGGTTATTCATGCAATAAATACATCATTTATTTTATTTGCGGCAGGATCTCCAGATTCAATTTTGACTGCTTCCTTAATATGTTTTTAGCTTTGGAAAATAGGAAAGAGCCATTACAAACTACATTTCAAGATGCTTTTTTTAGAACAAAAGTGGTAGCTAAATTGTTCTCATTATTTGCCTTCACCCACCTATCCCTTTTGCTTTAAAAAAACAGTAATGTGATTATTTGTCCCAGTCGCATTCTCAGCAGGGAAATGGAAAAGAAAATGACCAGGCTGTTTAGACATGGCATTTCTAGAGAAGGGGCACCAGCTTGTTAAATAAGTTTTGCTCTTGGCACCAAGTAATCCTGCAGGACTAATGGCCTCCTTAAGAAATATGTAGGTTGCTTTTGACAAAGAATAGCTGAAATCCAGAGTATGGTGACTCTTGGTATAGACAAGAGACAAAAGCCTCAGCAGTGTCAGGCTAAATAAACAAACCACTACAGGGGCTAACATTAAATCATAATTGCATGTTTTATCATGTCAGTCCTGTCACAAAACAGCTAACTCTAGCTGCGACTACAGTAATTAATTTTCTACTGCCATCTGAAATATATGGAGTTACCCTTAACTATCAGGCAGAAGCTACAATCTGCTTGCCAGTATACCAGATCAGATTTTTTAACATTTCATGCACTGAAAGGTACTGTAATTAAACAGTCTTCTTGGGGTGCTGCTTTGCACAGCCATTCCAGCTCACATACCCGAACAAAGCTCGATTCTGATCTATGCCTCTTTGTTATATTTAGCACCATTAATTTGTCAATTACTTTCTGACGTTTACTGGCATTTACCTCTGCAAAAGCTGCATGTCATACAACAATGATTTTTCCTCTTCCTCCCACCCTATGGCAATAGCAAGAAAAAGGGACTGGGGGGAGGGAAAGCCAGCATTTGGACTACAGCGTGGATGGTCAACTCCCTCCAGTACTAACAAAGAACTACTATCACCTTTAATGCCAGTCCAATAAAAAAAGAATATATTTACTAAAACGGTTTTTATTCTTGTGACCTGGTGTGTCTGGCAAATCTACCTCAAGAATGAAAAAAAACCAAATCTTTTTTTTCCCCACATCTAGGAAAAATGATCAATAAAGGCATTGTTACTGACATACTGTTTTTCTTTGTTTTCCAGTTCTGTGCCCACTTCTCTGATTTGAAAGGGGAGGATGTGTCTATACTAAGATCAGTAGTGTGACTTCTTCCTTAGGATGCTAATTCAGACATTGGGTGATCGTGCTGTTAGTTAAGGCATTTGTTTTGGGGTGTTTATATATTTGATAGTTTTATAAATAAACCTATGAGGCTTCATCTTTGACGTCGGTTTATTCCCCAGTCTGTCTTATCCTATCTGACTGTAGAACTGCGATCACTTTAATCCCTGAAAGTTTGGAACTAATGAAATAACTGCTGAGCTGCTGCCACTGAGCCTGGTCCCAAGCTATACTGTACTTCACACTCGATTTATTCTCCAGATGGCAAAGTCTGTGCAGCCCCGCTGTGAGGACCCACCTCATCCACTGGAGTGTAAAAGTAGATGGATGTTGTTTTCTTTGCAGATGATTCAGAACTAGTAACTTGTGAAGATGCTGGTTATTAGCATTAATGGTTGCCAATTGAACCAAATGCATGTATATTCCTTAATTTCAGTCTCTGCTTATTGTGGTGATGCTTGATTCATCAGCAGTGCATAGGTAGCCAGAATGGCTACATTTCCACTGTGTAGTAACAGACATCACTGTGAACGTTAGGTCAGAGATAGATATTAGAAGGATATGATTAACAGCATATGCTTGCATTTTTAAATATCTCTCTGAGCATTTCATGCTTAAAACAGATGTATTTATCAATGTGTTATCATACTATTATTAGAGTTTACAGCATACTTTTTCATCTATTTCCATGCAGTCAACATAGAATCTAGATGTTAATGTTCACTTTTGGATTATTCATTGCTTGGGAAAGTGACAATTCAAACTCTAAAAGACATTTGAGTTATACTACTGCAGTAGGAATTGAAGGAGCTTTAGAATAAAGACATGCTAAGCAGAAAAACATTCCTGTAGCATAGAGGGGGGAAAGGAGAACTTAATTCAGAACTAAAACTTAAGTGCATATGTTATACATATTATGCATATGTTATATATATTAAGTTATATGTTACATGGGACAAGATATATATATATATATATATATATATATATATATATATATATCTGTCTTGGTGTATTCGGGTCTTGTCCCGTGTAAGATTGAGAATACCTTGGCAACATTTCGACGAAATCTCATCCGTCATCTTCAGGCTGGTGTCTTCAGCTTTGTTCTTCTGGGAGAAGTGTGTGATAGTGGCTGTTTTTCCTTTTAAACTCCAGAGTTGGCTGTGTTGTTACTTCTTGATTGGTTGATGGAGTTGATGTATGCAGATTGGATGGCTTTTTCCTGAGACCCTGTGTGGCTGAGGTGCTGGCTGTGTGTCTCTCAGCCTTTTGTGTTGTAACGACCTGGGTAATGGGCTGTGTGATGACCTTCTGAGTTCTATTGTTGTGACATCCTGGGTGTGGTGCTGTAATCTCCTGGGTCGTTGTCTGTGTTGCAACCTCCTGATGTTTTGTGTTGTAATCTCCTGAGTTCTGTGATGTAGTGTCCTGGGTGGAAGGCTGTGATGTGACATTCCGGGCCTTGGTTTGGCTCCGAGTTTGAGGTCTGGCTATGTGTTTATAGCATGTGTCAGTTTGCTTAGTTTGGGGGTTGGAGTGGGGTGTAGCAGCTGGTGTTGCAGCCATGGTCTGGTTTCTGGATGGTGGTTGCCTTTCATCTGTGGCGTGGGCTTGGGTTTGAGTCTGGTGAAGGAGATTGGTGGTGGAGAGTGGTGGTGGAGTGGATTGGTGATGAAGGAGATGACGGATGAGATTTTGTCGAAACGTTGCCAAGGTATTCTCAATCTTACACGGGACAAGACCCGAATACACCAAGACCTACATACCTTTACCCGTGAAAATCTACGAATATATATATATATATATATATATATATATATATATATATATATATATATACACACACACACACACATACACACACACACACACACACACACATACACACTGTATTTGCAGGTCTTGGTGTATTCGGGTCTTATCCCATGTAAGATTGAGAGTATCTTGGCGACGTTTCGACGAGATCCCATTCACCATCTTTAGGCTGGTGTTTTCGGCGAAGATGGCGAGTGGGATCTCGTTGAAACGTCGCCAGGATACTCTCAATCTTACATGGGATAAGACCCGAATACACCAAGACCTGCATACCTTTACACGAAAACACACACACACACACATACACACACACACATATATATATATACACACACACACATACACACACACACACACCACACACTAACTAAAGTTGCAGAGGGAAAAAGGGATGATTATTTGTTTGCACATATAATCAAATGCAAAAAATGTTTTGCATAAACCATTGCGTATCATTGATTCCGAATCACGGGAGTAGGGTCCCATGAGCTTAACATACATAAGACTGGGCCTAACCAGTGCTAAGAAGATAGACTGGCCTTATTCCTTCAGGGAAAAAAATGGTGAGATAGAACATAATGAATAAATAGTAAAGCAAATGGGAAATAATAATAACAATAATAATAAATTGATTTAATAAATCCCTAGAACAGTTACTATTTCAAAAGAAATCTTAAAGACAAGATATTTGCAGGAGGCTGGGGTGATGGGGTCTGATTGACAAAAGCAGCATTGCAACCTTGAAATGTAGCTTCACATTGTACATTGCAATTCACAGCGTTCTGCAGTTATCGCTCCTTGAAGAGGCTTGAGGTAACCCTACCCAAGCATCAAAAGAGCAAAATGCTTTTTTATTTTATTTATATTGGTTATTTAGTGTGTGCCCGCACAGATGCCTACACTAATTTGGACTTTAAAAGAAGGTCCTTGGACAGGTCTAAAACTGGTTCTTCTTTGAGCAAATTTGAAGAGCATCCCTGGGGCGGGGCGGGGAGTAAATAGCAAAACATGCATGTTACAATGCAAACTCCATCCTTTACACCCTATGTGTGGCACCACAATGTAAAAAAAACAGCTGGTGATATTACTTTGGTATCCTTGTTGAGAATGAGAGAAAGTATTAAACATCTCTCTAGTTTTTCAAGGAATTACTCCCAATCCTAAACATTTAGATCAAGAAATGAGATGCACTGATTTTTGTGGCATATATTTCCAAGTAAATGTGTTGATTGCTTCCTTTCTGTATTAGGCTCAACTAGTCCAGAATTCAGGAGACATTCAATTTGTAAGCAAAGCTCATTCATCTCTGCAGGGTCTTTCTTGTGGCAAAAAAGAGACTATCTTACATGGTCAGTGTAGACTCTTGTCATAGAAATGTAGGTTTTTAAATAGGTTTTCATGAGTAAAATATATATTCACTGGGCCTTAATGTGGAGTTAATAGCCAAGATATGCAGTTTCCCTCTGAAATGTCTTTCACAAAAGCCCCTTGTGGTAACTGAATAAAAACAGTTCTACTACTATAGGATTGGTGAACATGAATGGCCAAGATGGTTTCTTTAGGCTTCATTACCTTTCACAAATGAAGGTGAATATATGTGTTGCAGGATCCAATCTGGGTCAGTTACCAGGACCAAAGGTTTTGTCTTCCACGCTTTCAGATTCGTGGACTGGAGCCCGTCTTCAGGGAACTTCTCTCTAGCAGAGTATGTGCTTTGCACTATTCTGTGTATTTGATTATCTTTGATTATCTTTTACTTACAAAGATTACCTTTCCAAGGAGCTCCTAGCACTGAGAGGAGCTACTAAGATTAAAAACCCTTGTAAAGACTGAACACTAACACTGGATTACAGGAAGAGATGAGAAAAAATGTTTTGATATAATGCATCACACAATATTGTCAACCAAATTATTCTCAGTCCGTTGCTTTATATTGTTCTTTTGTATAGATGTAAATAGTTCAGCATTTACTAATGGGCTCAAGTGAATTCACATTCAGACTTTACCACAAAAAATTTTACTTGGGATTTTGGGCCAGTTATACTCCTTCCTATCTCCCTGGTTATTGCTTTGAGGATACAATGAAGAGAAACTCTCATGCGAGTCACTCTGTGATCTTAGAAGGAAGATAGAAATCAAATACTGTACATAAACATAAATATTGGGTTGTATGATAGTAGAAAACAGATATTGAATAAAACACTATGTTTTTATATAATACACGTTGGTCTCCACATATGGTAACACCCAGCTGGCTTTATCTGTTTATAAGTAGGTTTAAGCCTGATTAAATATTTGGATGGGATTCCTCCAGGTAATACCAAAACTAGAGGCTAGAAGGCTAAGCATTGTTGCCAGAAAATCAGGCAGATAGCTGTGTCACTGAAATTGTGAAAAGACAGAAGTTACTTTTTTTCAAATTAAGGACCCCAAACTTTCCACTAATTGAATTGGAATGGCAGGAACACTTCTTTATTCCTCCTCCATTTTTAGCTGGAGCCAAAAAGAAAGTCTATAATTATGTAAATAAAGAGAAGGATACTATTTCATGTTTTTTCTCCAGCTCATTTCATATGGGTTCCGCTGAATGACCCGTACGCACTGATTATGCGTGGGAAGTTAAAACTATTAAAACACAGTGCCCTTATTGCTGTTAATGATGAAAACTTGAGATTGATGATCTAAAAATAATAAAATAGAATAAATGGATGCTGAAAATGACGACAGCTTCTAAAAGTACCAAATGTGCATTCCTTCACAATTTTTGATTGAAGCATGATAAGAAAATATAATAAAGTAACAGTGTGACTTGGTGTTGCCAAGGAATCATATTTCCTTTAAAATGGACAGTGCTAGAATGCAATGGTTCGAGGAAATTTCTATCCTGCACCCAACAGATGGCATGAGCATAAAATCTCTCACAGTAACACGTTTTTCTGTTGAAATATAGTGAAGAACAGTAATTTCATTGCTGGTTGGTTATTTTGAGTTGTGTTATAGAAAAGGGACATATTTGAAGATTACCAACAGCAACAGACTGATGGACAGGTTCTCAGTGAGGTGGTTAATCTGTGTCCAAGCTTTATCACTTGTGATTTCTGGTGGGTGGACAGGGTTCACGCCTAATTGATGCTTCTTTGTAAAAGTAATTATTTCTACATAGAAGACAAGGTAGTTCAGCAGCATTTAATTGCTTATGTAGTCAGATACTTCCAAACTTAAAACCTACCTTTGATTAATGATACAGGCAGGCAGACAGAAAGACAGACAGGTACAAAAGGAGAACAGCTCATTCAGGCTGTTTTCCACCTTTTCCTCCATCTTCTCCAAAACCCTTTCAGAACTTGGACTTTTATAGAGAGTAGGAGAGTGGAGGTAAGTATACAAAATGGTATCCCTTTTTTTGAAGTTCATCACCTTTGCTATCTTGACTTCTTTTATCCATCCCAAGTGGACAACACTGCATCAGAACACTGGAGAAGCCCATCAAATGCTTGTATTGTTTCTCTGGGAGCAGGAGATCCATATTGGCAGAGCCCCCTGGTGAAAATATTTTGCCTGTGTCTGTTAAGTCCTGCAATTTGGCTTCTTGTGGGGGACTAACACATCATTTGTGAGTCAGTTGTGTTTATATTGCAAAGTAGAGTATCACCTGCTTGAAGCTGTTGAAATCTAGCACTAGATGGCATGAGCAGAATGATCTTTTGCGGTGTTTATTGAAGAGTGATCCAAGGCTCTTTGGAGGTCCTCTAGATCCTCTAAGCCAGGGGTCTCCAACCTATGGGTCGCAGCCCACTAGTGGGCCATGAAGCAGTTGCAACCAGGCTTCAGAAATGGCTGGCAATTGCACGTGCAAGTGGACATCCTCACTTGCACATGCAACGGGCAAGCGCGTGTACGTGCTCCATTTATGGGAGCGGCAGGGACTCGTGCATGCTGCTCGCACAAATAGAGTTGCATGCGCATGTGCTTGCCAGATGCTCACATGGAACCTTCCCTTCCCCCCCATCCCCGCCAGTCTGCAAAATTGGAAACGTTGGGGAACTCTGCTCCAAATGGTCTACAAAATCAAATATTTCAGTTTGCAAAAATGTAAAATAATGGCACTCTTCTCGTTATTATTTTTTGTTAAAAATAGTCTTTTTTAAATAAAAAATGTTAACATTTAATCAATTTAATATTGTTATTTTTGCAAGACTATAAATAAATAAAATTTACATATGTCAATTTTAATTAATATGCTAAATATTGGTAAATGTAACCTACACAAACAAAATCCTCCAAAATTTTAAAAAGTGGATAGGTGTCCTCAGAGCTGTTGTACTGTTTTTTTTTAAGAAACAATGATCTGTTATACTGTTCCTTAAAGCAGGGGTCTCAAACCTTGGCAACCAGAATTCTGGGAATTGAAGTCCGCCAGGTTTAAAATTGCCAAGTTTGGAGACCCCTGCCTTAAAGTACAATAAATTTTTCAATTCAAGAAGGAAAAATACACCATCTCACAATAATTTTGCATGAATTCGTTATGTCCCACCTCCCACTGTGCTGGGAGAGTGAGGATACTATTCAAAGCAGACCCCAGTGGAAGTTTGAAAGAAAATCTCCCAGTCCCAGGAAACCACAAAAAAGTGCTCCTAATTCACTAAGAAAGTGCCTAGAAATCTCCCACCTGAGGCATATTGAAAGAGATGGTAAGCCTCATCTGATGATTGTTTGTAGAGCCATTAACCGTCTTCCTTTTTCACACTTTCTGAGGAGGGGCATTGCTTTCTTCTCTCTAAACTTACATTTGTACTAATATTTGCTCTCATAAATCAGTGTGTGGTAACAGCTGCTTTATACCAGTCTTGTGAATCTTATCTGATCAGTCCTGACAACTGTACTGTTTTCTCAGACTCTTTAATGCAGAACACATTTTTAAATCTTTTCTGTCTCTATTTCCAAGGCTGGGTTGAAGTCTTGTTTCAACCTTAATATTTTATGCTGTATTTTTAAATTGTTTTGCCCTAGATACTAATAAAACACACAACAATTTACTGATCCTATAACTCCAATAATTAATTAATTAATTTTTCATGCCACCCATCTCTCCAATGAGACTTAGTGTCTTGTAGTGCCAGCTGGCTTAGTGCCTGAGGCAGGACTACAACTTTGATCTCTTGGTTTTCTAGCCTGATGCCTTAACCCAGGGGTCTTCAAACTCGACAGATGTAAGACTTGTGGACATCAACTCCCAGTCATGTTAGCTCAAGAATTCGGGGAGTTGAAGTCCACAAGTCTTAAACTTGCCAAGTTTGAACCACTACACCAAACTGGCTCTGAATAATATATTATTAGTGTTATCTAACATAGTATAATGTGAGAAATGTTATCTTAACTGTAAACGTGATTAATCTTTTCATGATTGATATTCAGTTATTGGGATTATATATTAGCTAATGGACCAAGTTAGTTCCTCTGTCCTTGAATTACATTTCCCATCAGTACTTGGCCAAGGTTAATGAATAATGATCAATCTTGTATGACCCAATCATATTTTTATTAGATCAGTATCACAATCCCTTTATAAAAAAGAAAGTCTCTTTCAAGATGATTTTGACCTCTGCTCTGTCTGTCTGTCTGTCTGTCTGTCTGTCTGTCTGTCTATCTATCTGTGTAATTTTTTATGATAACACTATGGAAATAGCCATCTATTTATTTTATTTATGTATTTGTTAAATTTATATGGCTTCCCATCCCTT
The DNA here is from genome assembly GCA_009733165.1 of Naja naja. NCBI lineage: Eukaryota > Metazoa > Chordata > Lepidosauria > Squamata > Elapidae > Naja > Naja naja. The sequence continues at coordinate 27,753,326 of CM019153.1, forward strand.
GACAGGTGACTCTGGACAGTACTCCACAAGCAATAAAACTACATATTAAAAACACACAGATACGACAAATATAAAAATCACATTTTAAAGTACCATAAAAACAAAGATTCTAGATTCTAAGATTTTTTGGGGAGGGGGAAAGGAGTTATTTTCCACCTTAGTGTATAGCTTTAGTCTAGACAGCAGTTTGGTCTAGTGATTAAGGAACCAAGATAGAAACCTGGAGACTGTGAGTTCTAGTCTTGCTATAGGCATGAAAGTCACTCTCTCTCTCAGCCCATGACTTCACGCTCAGGTGACAAGCCAGTGTCAATCAATTCCTGCTGGATCTTTAAAAATGGATCTTTAAAAGTGGAGCCTGCACTTGTGAGAAAACGCTAAGAAGAATATATATATATATATATATATATATATATAAGGTTATTACAACAAGATACCTATGAAAATATATATATATATATATATATATATATATATATATATATATATATAGGCGGGCTGGTGTCTTCAGCTTCGTTCAAGCTGAAGACACCAGAAGATGACCTCATATTCCAATCATACACGTACACCAAGACCTACATACAGAAAATCCAATATATATATATATATATATATATATATATATATATATATATATATGCTTAGGATTCTTCAATGGGATTGTCTCATCCAAGTGCCAATCAGATCCAACCCTATTCAGCTTGTTCAAGTTAAAGTACTCTAGATGCTGCCATCTGCTATGAGTCACGAATAGTTGATTAAACACATTAAATTGTGGCTAAGCCTAATTGCTTTTATTTAAAAAAGAATAGCACCTTAGCAGATGTGTCCACAATGTATGGTCAAAAAGATCAAGATAGCATATACAATGCACATGAAAAAAAATAGAATTTCATCATCTTAACTTTTTTGACCACGGCCCAGGGATACCCTTGCAACTATGTGACCTATATATCATGATCTGTAATGCAGGTGAATTTCTCCATTGTTCACTTAAACTTGATTTTTTTTAAACTTAAGTTCTCAGTAAAACAATGCATTTGGTTTATCTTTATCTTTTTCCAAAAAAATAAAAAATAGGCAGAAGCTAGAATAAAAACTGTGGAAGCCCTTGAGAACTTCGACTTTGGTCAGACGGAGAAGTGTGTTAGGATCAATTCAGTGTCTAGTGGTCTTGCAGAAGAAGATATGAAGGTCATTTTGAAATCCAAGATTCTTCCTACTAGCCTGATGCTCCCGAAGATTGACAACGTAGAAGAAATAAAATGGGTGAGTTTTATCTGCTATTATCTCAGATAAAGTCTTGCGTTCAATTCATTTCATATGCGTTCCACTGAATGACCCGTACACACTGATTATGCGTGGGAAGTTAAAACTATTAAAACACAGTGCCCTTATTGCTGTTAATGATGAAAACTTGAGATTGATGATCTAAAAATAATAAAATAGAATAAATGGATGCTGAAAATGACGACAGCTTCTAAAAGTACCAAATGTGCATTCCTTCACAATTTTTGATTGAAGCATCAATCAAAAAAACAAAATGGGGAAAAAACAAAATGATATCATAAAGCAAATATGAAATACTTCTGCTGTTAGTACTTGATTCAGTTCATTTACTGTATAATTTATCCGTTTTGTTTTGGAATATCAAAAAGTAATTTATCTTCTCTTAAGAAAAAACTAAATCAGACTTGAGAATTGTGATGGTTGTCCTATGCAGTTCTGAGACATTGAACATAGTAGACTTTCTTAGCAGGGGAGAACAAATCACATGAATACATTTAAAACTGTATTTTCAAGACCCACAGGACAAAGAGAATAGTTTGCAACTGCAGTTGCATTATGTGTGGATAAAAGGAGTTAGATTTAGAAATGCAATATTGATATATTATGATTCAGTTTGGACTAAAAGTAAAATGAAACAAATCTGTTAAGAATCAGTGCTCCTGTTCAATATACTTGAAGCCTAACAGCCATGATATAGAATTTATTCTCCAAGTTAGAACATTTTGGTGGATGGAAGAAGCATTTTACCAACATGTGAAAAAATTATGGTGAGATAGAAGGAAAGGTCACTCCCAAGGACAGCCCAAAGAACAAACAGGAAACTTTCAACTAGTGTTTTTAATTAGGAAAGATATTATTTCCTGTCCAGCCCCCTATGTCTTCCTTTTAAATTGCTGGCAGGTGTGTTTATTTTTCATGATTAACTTTTCAGCCAATAGAAACTGGAGATGTAAATAGGTAGTCTGTCAAATTGCATAAGAAAATGCTGAAATGGGCCTAATTATGCTACAATTGTGTTGACTATGAAGAGGAATTTTCATTTCATTTTACCACATTATTTCTTGAGAATATTACTGAAATCAATCAAGCTTTATTTTACTTTGTTTTCTGAGCCCTGCCCAGGGATGAAGATAAGCACACATTAAATATAAAATCCATAAAGGAAAAATATGGGGATAAATAGATTCTGAAGTTCAAACACATGTTCTCATCTAGTCTATATCTACTAGTATTAAGTGGCCATAGGTTCTTTATAATTCTTGCCCAGTCAGCAAGTCAGGACAGTATTATCCAGTAATAGAGTCTACTTCTTAATTGAATATCAGTGAAAGAAAACGTTGCAACATTCAGAAAACTTAATATCCAGTATGCTCAAACATACATTCAGTGGCTCTTTGACAGCAAGATCTACATTTATAATTGTATTTAACAACTGCTATAAAGATTATTGGAAATTAATTCTATTTTATTTCTTTTTTATTTTTCTTTAGCTTTTTTCCTTCCTTGCAATTTTAGCTTTCTCTTTTATTTCTTTTTCTGTTCATTTTCTTTCTTTACATTGTGTGTGTGTGTATTATATAAAATGTATACTGTATATTTATACTGTATAAAAAGTATATTTTGTAGATTTATAAAAAGTATATGTAAAAAGACAGCAAAATCTAAAGGCCTTTTGCTGATTGAGCAAACAGCAGACTAATGCAATTGAGAATTGGCTATGCAAATTCATATTTCCACTCTGTCCAAGGTTTTAGAACAATTCAATAAATATTCACTGGGTGTGAGAGGACTGGACTCTAGTTTCCCTCAGCCTTGATTTTTCCTGGAAACAGAGCCCATCCTTCCTTCCCCTACCCTTTCCTAGATGCTCTCCTCTTACTTTGCTTTTAAAATGGCTATTGCTATGGAAAGCTTTTGGCTGTTTATTTTTGTCCTTCATTTTGATTTATGCGAAGCCTAAAACCTGGAGACTGATGCACAACTAAAAGACGGGCTTACTTGTTCCCTTTTGTGTGAGAATCTCTTGCTCTCTCTTTGTCCTTCAGATGGGTACTTGTTTGACTGGCATGGCTTATTGGACTATAACAAGCCTAACTCTGGCTCTTTTGTTGTGGGACAATCTGCCCACAAATCCTGAACAGTGGGCATTCTTCCCAACACACTATCGGGTGTGCACTGGAATTGAAAGAATGGCTAAAGCCTGCGCCTTCATCCCCTCCCCAATCTTTGTTTTCTGTCTCCCCCCTTTCCTTTTTTCCAGCCCTCTCACTGAAATGAACACTTTACCAAGCCGGAAACATTTAATTGTCTCCTTTTGAAAAAAATTAATTGAAACTTCTCTACTAGTTGCCTTTTGTATTTGGTGCTAATAGTACTTAAAAGGGGGGAAAGGAAGGAAGGAGGAAGACAAAAATAATTAAAATAGGAAAAAGAAACATTATTAGATCCAAACTTTACCTGATGGTCCCAAAATGCAAGACATAAAGATTTCAGCAGATACATAGAAGTAGCTCACGGAGGAAGGGAGGAGCTTCCATTTTTTTTAACCATTTAACTTAGAAAGAAGGTCCCATGTAAAATTTAGATTTTGAGTATTAACCAATTCATGCCTGTGAAATCATTAGTGAATAGCTTTGTTTGATTATCACACTGTTGAGTCTAGCATCAGATTTGGTTCTGTGTCCATTTAATTGGAAATCAGGCTATTGGCTCTTACTTTCTTGTCTTGACTTTCTCGCCTTAATTCCTTACATTCTGGGGTTTACTAGCCTGTGAAAAGATTGGAAAAGCAGTGGCAGTGGGGACAATGATGACTGTGCATGAAAAAGAGGGAAGGACGGAGAATATGCAGAAAGAATGTTTTGATTTATTTTGACCTAATGTAAAGTTACTGCAAAGTGCTTAGAACCCTTTTCAAGATGCTGTGGTTCTATTTTACTTTTGTTTTGGGGAGGGGTGAAATTGGGGGGGGGAGAGAAGCGCTAAAAGGGGAAATAACACCTCTAATCCAGTTTCTAGTAAATAGGCTGCCAGGTTTCAAAATGAGTTTCCTTTATATTAGTCAGAATATTATGCTAAGCCTTAAGCATTAGTTTTTTTATGTTGCCATAGCAGCCTTATTCCTGCAGGGTTGTGACCTGTGATGATTACAGTACAAAGCTTATAGGGACTTGAAACCCCCTTTGAAGATGAAAAGTCTTTGATGGTTTATATTTATGCAAATCTCTTAGATATGATTTACCCAACTGAGACTGAATGGAGAGATGATTAAAATTCCCTTTCCCTTTGATAGCCATTAATGGTTAAATATTCCTTAAATATAAAAATGATGCGAGATTTTTTCTCCTCCTGTCTTTATTGACTAAAATTTACTTAGCATACCTGTGATATGTTTATCTGCCCACACATTGCTAGATCTGGACAGACATAATAGATTTACAATATACTGAGGTAGTTTCTCCCCCACCTTCTCTTTTGAAAAGGGAAAAAGAGAAAAAAGAAATCTGTACAAGAGCTTTTGTATGTTCCCAGATGATAGATTTGGGAATCAGGGGTACCCCACCGGCAGCTCAGAGCTAGCTGTGAACTGCTCTCATGGAAAAAATTGGAAAGCTTTGGTCTTCAAAGAATTAAACTTCCTTTTTAAGGCTCTTCCTAGGTAAGCTAAAAATTATGAAGAAAAGGCCTCCAGGACAAAGGGTAACGGGGCCGTGATGAATAATGTGGATGCTACTTTGGGAGGCTGGAAAAAATATACAGGCATGTCAGTGTCAAACATGAAAGAAAACAGAATGTCAGGTATATCAATCCTTCCTTGTTTTACAGTTCCTGCTTATTTGCATTTAACAAAGGCAGGGTGATGATAGGTGTTAGGCAAATATGTATGCAGTTAAACCTGTACTGCTGAAAACATAAGAGTAGTGCCAGCATTCTTCAAGATAGGCCTATAACAACAGACTGAAAACACAAGGGCAGAGAGTTGGACTGGCAATCTGGACTCTAGATTGTCTGCTTGGTTGGTCTGCAATTTTGTGCAAAGAAATTACAGACCATTTTTGTAGAGGTTTTAAAAAGCCCAGGCCCTAATAGGTCCTTTCTGTAATGTTCCTAGTTTATAGAGAAATGTGCGTGGCACTTACAAGGCCGAACACTCGTAGAGCCGATCAATTTCATTCCTTTTGTGGAAACTGCAATGGGTTTGCTCAATTTTAAGGTAAGATCTGTTTAATTTAGCATGCGTGAATAAACTCCTAGGCTTATAGATTATACGTTCCATTAAATAAATAACACCACCATAACAAGAAATGGGAAAGAAGCCAACTATTATGTTTTTAAATTATATTGCTTTCATATTTTATATAAATCCATTCATTAGCCCTAATTATTCAGCTTTACATGACATAGATGCATCTGACATAACTGCTTTCTTCTGTACTGCTGTAATTACTTTAAACTCGTCAGTATTAATGCACCAAATAAAAGACACGCAAGTCTCAAAAATAGCCCCAAATAGTTAAACTTGTTTCTAAATATTCCGAAACTATCATGATTTATTTTCTCTCATTTGCCTTTGAATTTTAGGCATTATATTAAATATTTTAAAATAATTTTAAAATGGAGTTGAAAGAATATTAAAGATTTTTTTCTCCAATATTCTTTCTTAAGATTTTTTTAAACGTACATGCTCAGCTGGCCCTAAAAAAAAATGCATGAGAATTTCCAGGCTGAAATATCTGCATGACACTACTATGTGTACAATCTCTTTCTCTCCTTGGCTCCAGAAATTCATTTTCTACCTCCTCCCCCATGTCAGTAGTGATGAATGCATGCAGATAGCCTATTTTTGGCATCCGGCCCGCAGTTTTCTGTGGAAGAAAGATATTAATGCTGAAATTGAGTGCAGCCCAGTCAAGCCAAGATTTCTTGTAAAAGTTTGGTATTATTCGAACGAGATGCTGGGAGGCCGTTGTGGCTAGTGTGTTAATAATATAAATCCCAGTTTCAGATATATTTTTTTTCAATATAGGTGAAAGAAATACTAATTTTACATCGTAATGCAAAAAGTTAAAGTACTTCCTCCTCTCTTTTAATAATGCCTTTCCTCAAAAATGAAACCCAAAGAAAAAGGAAGATTAAATTCTGCCCTGAAAAATATCAACTATGATTTCCTAGGAGTTATAGAGAATAAAGTAGCATTACAGATACTGATTATATCTGCTTACGGTATTGCTTAAAATAATAAATACAAGCAGCTGAACTTATTTTAGTACTGGTTATTCACAAGAAGATCCTTGCCAGCATTGCATTATTGCTGTCTACCAAATTATACTTCTAAATAAATAAATATTTTATTATTCAAAGATTGCAATGATACTGGGATTGCTGCATTTAGAAAATCCCCAAGGTATCATTTGCTTTTCAAATGATTTTCTATGCTACTTGTTGCATTTTATATCTCCTGTAATTATATTAATTTGAAGATATCCAAAGAGCATCAGTTGATAACATACCATATGCTGCCTATTAAATTGTGAGTAGTTGCAATCTCCATCTGCAATGTATTAAACCAAATATGCTTCAGCTGTGTTTCTTTGCAGTACTAAATATTTTGGAATCTTTTAAAAAGTTCCATACTGTAAACACTATTTGGTGGTTTTTTATTTTTTATTGCTTTATTAAATCCCAAAGTAGTTGCCACATTGGAAAACTTTATCAGAAAAACCAGTAAGGAAATAAAATATTATATTCTGCATTTTAATTTTAATTATACTACATTTTTGCATCCTGAGTATGTATTTTTTAATTTCTGTGTGGCTATCATTTGTTATTATTTTAGAATAAGAAATATAGTAAAAAGTATATTTTTATTGCAAAACTAATTTTTGAAATGCTACTTCTTGTATTAATATTTGTGTTGCACTTAAAGGCTGTTTGTGAAGAAAGTCTGAGAAGAGAACCACAGGTTGGCCTTCATTTAGATGCTGTGGTATTTGGAGGCGAGGATTTTCGTGCCAGTATAGGTATTTCCTTTTTTAAAGAATATGTTAATTCAGCAGTAGTTATGATATTCTATTCAATTTTATCTTAAACCTACTGAAATCAACAGTAAATATATTTGACTATATCTGAATGTAATTCTGTGATAAACGTTTGCATTATCTTTATAGGCTAAAGAGTACCAGAATTAACATTAACCATTTTGTAATTTTTGCAAAAAAAAATAATAATAGAAAATTCTGTTTACTGGCTCATAAAAAATAATATAAGGTTTTATGGGGGAAGTCAATAAGGAGACCATCTCTTTATATGCAAATTTAACATTTAAAAAAATTCTTGAAGTAATGTTAGTGTATGATGTAATATTTTGGTGTACTAACTATGAACTATTCTTAATACTTTAGCAATCTGTCTTTATTTGCATGTCTATTTTATTGCACACATCTTAACATATGTGCTTGCTGCCTGGGGATACAAGAGTTGTAGACAGAGACATATGGAGGGTATCAGATTAAAAAAAATGCCCTGGGCAAATAATTTATTTTTATTGCCTCTGTATCTTCAGATGCTGTTTATCATTTTTCAAAAAGTAAACAAGGTCAGCAGCTTTTCTTTTTACTATTCACTTATGGCAGGTGCCTAAGTGTGAACTATATTGCCTAATAAGAACTCGTGGATTATGTCCCCACAATGCAGGATTCCATATTTAATTGACTATAGCTTGAGGAATTAACTCAATTTCCTAGATCCATACTGAGTTATAAACTTATCATGTTGGGTACTTTCCATACACCCTAAGCCACAAACTACACAGTCACATTCTAGTCTGACATGTTAGACACAACCTCTGAGCAGAATGTAGTTTAGAATCAGCCCTTCCAAAGGAAAGGAATTCAATATATAATGATGAATAATAAGATCTTCAGTAGGTCTCTTGTGAATGCTTCAAAACAAATCTCAAATATTCCAGTTAAGGTATTAAATATGATCATTAACGTTTAACGTTTTAAAAGTTAAAAATTTAAATTTGAATAAATTATAAGAGAAATTAGTATACTTGCATAAGTGTAATATATATAACCAAAAAGTTTCCTTATGATAGCAAAAAAGCAATTGCAGATGCATTTAGTGGCACTACTCTGGATTAAATGAGTTCAGCAATATGTAAGGATATTTTCTTAAAGTTTGCGTATGTTTTATTATATCCATAACTTTATAGTGGGCCTTTTTAACAAATAAAAATAGATGATAGCAAAACTAAATAAAAATTATTAAAAAGAGACATAGTAAGAAATAATAGGCTTTTGCAGAAAGCCAGGTGTCTGTGAGTTGAATAATATTCTTCAACCGTTTCTTAAAAATTGTGATCACATAACCATCTCTTACTGTCTTTCTTTTGCAAATCAAAAACAAATTTATTCTTAATCAAAGCTCTGTTGCAAACATTTGTAATATGAGAATTAAATTTTTATCCACAATGTGGTTTCATTTCAGGATCAACAAGCAGTAAAGACACTCACGATATTCTTTATGCACGGCAAAAAATTATCGTCACAGCAAAGGCTTTTGGCTTGCAGGCCATAGACCTTGTCTATATAGACTTCCAGGATGATGATGGGCTACGTCAGCAATCAAAAGACGGTGCCTCAATGGGTTTTACTGGTATGCCTTTTGGTTAATATTTCAAATACATTAATCTTCTTCTTAATCCTAGACCAGATACGATACTGGAGATTTTGCTTCATAGCTTAAGCCTACTTGGTGGATGGTCAAAGAAGTCTGAATGCTACAAACTTTTCAGAATTTATGCTTGTAAAATAGCAGATGTAAGATTCAAGGTGGAAAAATTAAGCCCTTAAAATTCTTTCAACGTATCACACCCTGGTGTCATTCTTTTATTAGCAAAAGTACAATATAAACAATGCGTAGTCTCCTGCCCTTACCATTCAGGCGAGATATAATCTTGGCCAAAAATCTGGCACATTCCGTTTTCCCATTCAGGGAGCCTGCAGGCATACATTTATGCTCAAAAATTGTTCCCACCGCACTTTGAATGTCAAGATGTTTTAAAAATCTTTAGCTGATTTGAGCAAAACTTTCCTCTATATACAAATAGCTATTATAGATTCAATTGAATAATTGGGGGGGGATCTTGAGAGCCAGCATTTTAGTATGAAGTATATGAGAAACCCCCACCCCATATGCTAATTCGGCTTTGATAGCTATTTTCTTGTCACTCTTCTCTGTGAGCTGCTGTCCTGTATTCTGACTTGTTTCTCAGTAATTGCCTGTTCACCTGATGACACCTACGGGAACTGGCAAGACTGCACAATCAAGCAAGCTTCTTACAGCCAGCCACTGTAACCTAGGCATTTCACCCATGATTGGTATACTAGATCATACAAGCACCCCTGTGAGATGCGACACATAACAAAGATTGCAGCTTCGTGATAAAAATCAGCTACTTAGCTCACACATGCAGCCTTTAATGTGCTTTCAAAAACAAAAGCACCAACATTGCAGTAAAATATTTCATTTGCTTTAGATAGAAGATATGCAAGTTTTAATACCAGGGACTTCTTAATCTAGTAAGAGGCCAGTTTTAAATTAAAAGATCTGAATCCAGACATGATACCTTGCTGGCTTCTGGGAGAATTAAACTGAAAGAATTGCCTGAATTGCTAGGTGGCATGGAGAATACTTATCCTGAAAAACACAGACAGAAACACACACACACACACACAGACACACGATGGATGTGTTTTCCCTTCTTCTAAATAAGAATTTACAAAAAGAATCAACCAATGAATTGATTACTTGCAAAATATGTGCATGTTTCCCACTCACTTGATTCAATTTTTTTGCTAGTATTGTTTTATAGCAAAAAGATAAAATCTCCTTCAAGTTAAATTTGACTTCTATGTCTGTATAGTTCTCTTGACAACATAGAAATGTTTTCTCATTGCCTTCTTCCAGTCTGTGCTCCAACTTTCTAATCTCTGATGGTCGCCATTAGTCAGAACTTCTGAACATTTCAAGATTGGTCCCAGTTAGCTAAGGATGTACTTGCACTCAAATTATTTTTCCTTAGTTGAAAAACTGGAAAAAGGCCTGTTCACCTGGATTAAAACTACCTCAGTGATAACTAATCTGATATTTTTTTTAAAAAAAGGAGTGGCCCATCGTAATTTTTTTTTAATTTCATTTTTGTGCAAACATTAGCATTTGCTGTTACTGAAGTAAAATGTATATATTTTTAACATGAGTATTTCCTCTTGATATTAGTTTGCTTTTCTTGTTGCTGTGTAGCTGAAGAATTTTCCCCAAGCAGGTTAAAGCATTTCAGCTTGACCCTACAAACCTTATTCCCTTATCATATTTGTTTATACCCAAATTACAACTTTTACCAAACAAACCATTTTATAAAAATGAGTTCAATCATTGTTTAAAAGAAGGTTGGATCTTCTAAATAAGATCCTATCTTATTTGAGAGGCCACTCAGAAGCTTGGTAGCTACTTTAAAGAGTTCTGCTATGGGTACAAGGGCAGGATTGAATTTTTAAAGAATAAAACACTCTTCCTAAGTCAGTGCTACCTGTATGTGAATAGATGATTTACAGGCACAATGGCTTGGGTTATCAATATACCATTTTTTTTATCATGTGAGCATTTTCTCAAAAAAAAAGAGCTTCATCAGTTTTAAAATTCAGCTGAAGAGAGAAGATTGGTTTTGCCAACCTGGTCAAATGGGAAATGTGAAATTAAGTATGGAGATGTGAGCAGGAGGAAAATTCTGCAACCCATCAAGCCAAAGGATCTTTACTTTCCAGAAGAAGGAAATCACAACCCATTTTTATTGTTGCTTATCTGTAAGAATGTGGCTGAACCATTCAAACAAGTTCCAGGAATATACTATGGATTGAATGATGATGAATGATTAGTGTCACTTAGAAATCTGAATAAGGGTGTCAGGATGCTTTGACCTGGAGAACACACAGCCAGAAAGGAAATATTCAGTACACTTACCTTTGCAAACAATTGGAAGAGATAGGCAAAACTGAAGGGGGGGGGGAATCCCAAAATTTTAAAGACAATAATAGCTGTTAGAACAATAGCTTTCCTTAAAACTGAAAAAAATGGAGAACAGGAAGATCAACATCTAACTTTCAATGCCAAGCAAGAAAGGAGAAGAATAAATACCTTGATCAAAAATATCACCAAGCAGAGGGAAAGAGGAACACAACAGGCACTTTTAAGCAAATCTGAGAAATCATAAGAAAATGTACAGCTGAAGTAATGAATATTAATTACAGTAGAGATCTATTAGAGCAAATGAAGGTGAAAAGGCTGTACTGAACCTTTATATAAATTAAAGTACAAAATGATAATGACAAAAAATATGCTTATTTGAGACAGAGAGCACTTGGAGCACTGGAAAAGGCTCTCTATCAACCAATATGGAAAGATACCAGCCTAGAAACTGGAAATAATTGGAAATTACACTGAAACAAAGAAGGGAGAAATAAAAAGGAATGTATAAATTACTGACTTATTGTAATGATTCCTCACACCAAAAATTTTTAGCCTAGGATCTTAGAAAAAAACAATACCAAATATGGAAAGAGAATAAAGCCAAATGAACTATTGTGTCAAAAAAGGCAGAGAGGCACAAAGTCAGAAAGTGAATACTGTAGAAAGTATATATAGTAGATGGAAGAAATGAATACAGTAAGGAAGTGGAGCTGGCTTCATTGTACAATGCAAGGTTACAGATTATAAAAAAGGATATTATCCCAATTCTATTTAATTTACAATGATTATTGTGGTAATTTACAGTCATTGTGTGTGAATATTTGGGACTCTAATATGGATTGCAGACTTGGAAATGATGTTATCTATATCAGGGTCCCAAACACTATTAGAGATATGTAGATGACACTATTGTTTTAAGCCAAAAGCAAGCAAGACTTAGAAAAATTTATTATGAAAGTAAAAGGAGAAAGTGAAGAATCAGACTTATTGCAAATGCTATTTGTGTCAACCAGCCTACCTAATTATAAGTTCATTTGAACCTAACAGCCAAGAAGTGAAAAAGATACCTAATTTTTTTGAAGAAAAGATGATGAAGAACAAGGATATTTCTACCACAGCAAAGAACAAGACAGTTAAAGCACTTGTCTTCCCAGTGGCCTCTGGATATGAAAGGTTGCATATTAAGAAAGAATGAAAGAAGACGCTTTCAAATTATCAATCTAGAGATATTTTCTGAGGGTACCATGGAATGCAAGAATAACTCCACATAAAATGAAAACTGGCAGTTCTCTTGAAGTAGGAACAGCAAGCAGAAATTCAAATACTTTGGACATGTGATTCAAGCTGATAGATAAGGGACTAGAAAAACCAACTATGCCTGGCAAGTTTGAGAAGACAACAGAAAATAAAGAAGATGGATGAATCAAAGAAATTACAGATCTGTCCCTGGAAGAGCTACAAGTTGTGACTAAAGGCAGATCAAGATATCAAGCATTTGTCCACATAAGTACCATAAATTTTAAACTTGACAACATATAGCTAACTGGGGAATTAATACCAATGGTAGGCAGGTCCAGATGATATTAAATTTCTAATAAATTCCTTTATACAATCCTTTATGATACATTCTCAAGATGGCCACTGGACCTCAACTTTACCACTGTTGGTTCAGAACCTTGAAATGATTAACCAGCCAACATTTGCAGAATCAAAATCAAACAACTTACCCTCAAGATTTGTTAGCATGAACCTCCAAGTATCAGTTTACTATTTTATCCCCAAATAAAGGTTATATTTTAAAATATAATAGCAATCCTATCTGGTTCTGTATAGGATTGGGCTAAGTATTAATATGCAGGTGTAGATTTGGTCAATTTCACAATGGATTTTGCAGATTTCTAAACATTTACCCATTCAAGATAAATATGAACTCTTGAGATAATTATGTTTTGTATTTCCCTAGGTAAGCAGACAATAAGATGTTGAATAAGAGTTGATTTCTAGGGCAAATTGAGCCTAATCTAGAATTTCATAACTCCATGCTATTTCCTGTTTGAGGTTGGTTTCTCTGAGTTATGGGCCTCATGTAAAATAAATAGAACCCAAATTCATTCTGAAATATTTCTTACACAACTTGGCATTTTTCTTTAAATTAAAAAGTCCTAGCTTTCAGCTTTTGTTACTTTGTTTGATAAAACCATTTCAGGATATTTTTGAATGCAGAAGTAGATATATGAGGATATGATTCAACTGTTTGGCCCACCAGAATAATTTCTGGAAAACACTGCCGCAGAGTTGGGATGGTTTGCTGTCATCTAACTTTCTCACCTAACATACAGTTCAAAACATTGTTTCTTCCAGCTTCCTCTTTAACTTTAGATTGACAACATAAAAAAGCAGAAAACAACAAATTTGCATATTAGTATCTACTTGACAGGACTTCTTGTGTTAAAACTACACTTGGAGCAATATTATCAGGAAAGTGTGATAGTTTTTACTATGGCTATCAATAATACCAGCTAAGAATGACTTTGATAAGAAGGATCCATGGCATGTACGGGAGAGGGAGTATCAAAAAAGGTAAAGATGACACTTTCAACTGCATGATCAAAGCCATGTTCTATTGGAAGAATCTAAATCTGTTATCATTGAACTAATGCATGAATACATCCCTCAAAGCTTTTTGCCTTAATGTAGTAAAAATATACATATACACACATATTTTTAAAAATAGTTGAAATTTAATATAATTTCAGAACCTGTAATTTCTAACAGTTTTCATTTTTAATATATTTTTATTAAAAGTTTTAAGAACTAATAAAAACTACAATGAATGAAATTAGAAATAAAGTGAAAAATAAAAAAAAGGAACATAAAAAGCTAAAACTGCAATAAGTTGATAGGCTTTTCCAGTCACCAATAAATGTGGATATTGTCTTTTTTCTAATGAAAGATGCTACTTTATCCATCTCAGCAAGATTTGTCAATTTCACTAGTCATTCCTCCATAGTGGGTAGTGCCGACCACTAGTCATCTATGGTGCTTAATAAATAATCTCTATTCCCACAAAGGTTCAGTCTGTCTAATTAATTTTGCTATTTTCAAAAGCACTTTCATCAGAATATAAAATGTATGATAGCCACCTTTATCCATTTAAAACCTTCCTGAATCACAATCTTGTCCATTCCCAGAAGAAGACAATTCACCAAGAGTCCTGAGGGCCTTTGATCTTCTCTGCTGTTCAGAATATCTCTTCAATTGTAAATTAGTAAAATTATATGTCCGTAAAGGCTACTTAGTAGTTAAAGGCATGCTGATAATCTCTTGATTCCTAAGTCATTCAACTTGCAATCTGCCACAAGAAACTTAATTCTGGAGGTCTCCTTATGAGGAGCAGCTCTGCTAGGGCACAAGTGGACAATCCTACAAATTCTTCTTTTTGAAAGGTTTTTTGCAAGCCGGAACTTGGCTCCTGGATGCTGATTTCATTGTGTTGATGTCCGGGCTCATGGAGCCACTCATAGGGACGTCTAACTTGCCATAGGTCCTCATCTGGAAGTCGAATGTCTTCAATTTCTTCAATTCTGGTTAAAACGTTCTTATGAAAAACACTGATAATGAGTTTTTCAGGACTATTATGGTGAAGGAAGTGTAACACGATTTCTAGTTCTCTTTTCATATTCATTCAGTAATAAATGAAAATTTGAATTTCATACAAATATACAAGGTACAACTGATTACTGACTCATAGTACCTTTCTGTTTTGTAATTCTGCATGCCCCTTCCAAATTTGGCACCAAAATATTTTTTTAAATATCATTGTTAGTTCCTCCCAAAAGTTCTTAAATTCCTTTTTACCTTAAATCTTTTACTGTATAATAGTATGTATTAAGTGTAAATCCCATGTTAGTCTTTGCCCTAGATTGCTCTAGCAATGAAATAAGACCCCAATGTGTATAGCTTCCATTACCTTTAATCAACACTTTGAAATTCATTGTAGTTTTTAAGGCCATGTTTGATAACTTTAATCTTTATAGCCTGGGGATTTATATTAGGACTCTTCAGAATTGGTCATACTAATAGGAAACCATTTAAGATCAATGAAGCCTGTTTGTCATGACTGTCTCCAGCGAATTCTGCTGGACACTTAAGTCCACGAGGTATTTGGCTATATAAGGAGCAACAACATGCAATTGCAGCTTTTTAGATTGTTGCTGATCTTAAAAGATTGAAGGCCTTTTGCTATGTATATAATTTTTAAATTCCATCCACATCTTTATCAAAACAAAAAATGTCTCAATTTAAAAGATAATTTAACAACAATTTAGAGATCCCTGTTTTGAAATACAATGCTTCTTTTGAAATATATTTTATCGGGGCTTTCATCATGAAATATTTGTACAAAACTATTCTGAAATTGTAATTTAATTGTTTACGAGTATAATAGACTATAAATCCAGTATATAAGTATGTTGTTCATTCTTGTGACATAACTTCAAATATCTTAATTTGGAATAATCAAAATTTGAGCAGGACACTGATGTTTTTATTTGTTTTACAAAGTAGCCTTTGAACAGCTGAAAATAAATCTACTCAAAGTTATGGAGCAGCTGAATCTCACATTACAAATTACCTCAATTATAAGTGATAACATAATTAAAATCTGGAAAAAAATAATGCAAGCTGTGGTTTCTAAAGGATATCTTTACCATAAAACAGATTTTATATCAATAAATTCCTAAAGACATGGACAAAATTGATCCTAAATGTTTTAAAGTACAAGCAAATCATTAAAAATAGTTTTCTTTACCTTTAGAATGTTTAAAATAAAATAAATAATAATCTGCACTCTACATATAAAATTATGACTATATACTGTGGATAAAATTAACTACTGCACTATTGAAAATCAAAATGCTGAAACAATTATATATTTCTTCCAGATGAATAATTTGTCCTAAGTTGAATCCCTTAGAAAGAAAAAAATATTACTTCTTAAAAGTACATGGTATAATTTAATTATTGTTTTGCTTGTTTAAGGAATATATTTTAATCATTTTTCAGTATTTCCAAGTACTGTATACTGAACATACTTTTTTTAAAGAAAATGAAACATTCACTACATTGTAATTACAAAATTGTGAAGAAAAAATGTAAAATGTTAATTTGTTAAGGACTTTCAGTTAAATCTTATGTAGTTTGTCTTGGCTGGCCAAGCAAGAGCAAAATGGTAATCACATTAGAAAAAAAGAAAGAGAACATTTGCATGGGTCCTGTCCAGTATTTGTGAAAGTCTACATTTTGATATGAAACAAGCTATAAATAAAATAACCATAAATCTGTATTGATATTAACTACATAAGGAATATTTTCAATGTATTTATTTAGAATTATAAAGGATTACCCTGTGCTTTATGTTTGGGTATAGAAGTTAATTTCAGAATTAATTTAAATTCTGGTTTCAATAAAAATTTGGCGAACAGGTTAAATTTCAAAAGGGAGCTAATTTTAAGATGATGATGATGATGATGATGATGATGATGATGATGATGATAGTTCTAGTGATAATAATAGTAATGGGAAATTGTTAAACATGCATATGCATGCAGAACTAGCAATTACAACATTTTGCTAGAACATCTGTTAATGGTGACTATGGTTATTAATCTTGTTTGTAGGTAAGCAGGTGATCCACCCTAATCAAGTTCCCATTGTCCAGGAACAATTCTCCCCAAGCCTTGAAAAAATAAAGTGGGCACAGGAACTGATTACAGCTTTTGAAGAACATCAGCGTGTAGGAAAGGTAAAACATTTTCTTCAAGACTTAGAATGTGGATTCAAATAAAAATCAGTGTCAAGTGTTCCTTGGGGAATTTAGACAAACCTGTTTAAAGATACAGTAACACACACACACACACACACACACACACATATATATATATAATACATTGAATAATAGTATTTTTATCCAGGACACTGATGTTAGGAAAAGCATTGTGTCAAAATTTATGCCATCTTGGATTTAAATAAAAACAATCTTCCGGAAATTATTGCATTTCTAGTCTTTTAAATAAATATAGATTAGATATTTATCCTCCAGTTACACTCCACTAAGATACTTGTTTTATCTTACTAAGATATTTGTTAAAGTAGTAATTGAAAATCAGTGCTTCTTTCTTCATAGTGAGGGATTCTTCACAGTCTTTCAGTCAAATTCATAAGGCAGCTTCCAAAATACCCAACTAATTTCAAGAACATTATTTAATTATACACAGTTGCTTTAGTTTTTTTATTGCCTGCTCTGCCCAAATAGCAGGTACCAGTTATTTTTCTAATTACAAGCTACAGAGTTCCTGACAAGGTGGAGGCACTTTTATTGCAAAATGAATATATGAAAACCTATTTTTTATCTGAAGGTTCTTTTAATATTAAAGACAGCATAGTAGCACTCATATATGATTGTTCCTAATTTAGTGCATCATTGAATCTCGTGTTGCCTGCTCTGTGGGTTTCTGCTATGTAAACATTGTGGTGATAAAGCACAATCTGTCTTCACTTTGTGCCAGTAACACTTAAATTAGGGGTCGCCTGAAGGAAAATTTTATGCTAGCTACAGCATTGTCAGCTAATTATCTTAAAGGTTATTTGCTAGAATATAGTTTACCACTTTGGGGGGGGGGGAGTTGAAATTAAATGTGCTTCTTTTAGAAAGAGCAAAATCTGACATGCTTATCAAGCCAGCAAAGTTG
This sequence comes from Naja naja, assembly GCA_009733165.1. Taxonomy (NCBI): domain Eukaryota; kingdom Metazoa; phylum Chordata; class Lepidosauria; order Squamata; family Elapidae; genus Naja; species Naja naja. The sequence goes on from CM019153.1 coordinate 27,771,394, forward strand.
TCCAGAAGTGCAGAAGAAAAAGTGTGATCCTTTTGGTGCAATTTACCCAATATTTGATTGCCAAAATACAATATTCTTAGTAAAGCCAAGTACACACATACGCAGCCACACAGAAAACCCCACAAGTGCATATGGATTTCTGGCTGTCTCTTATAAAGCCCATTAACACTATACTGAGCTATGAAAATATACAGTGTGCAGAATAGGAATTGCAGTTTTATGTCTTCTGTTCTAAAGAAATACTTAGAATTCATAAGCTATTGGCATTTTATATTCTTTTGTATTGTTGAAATGTGGGCATTTTCAATACCAACTCTTCCAGAACTATGGCTTAAACCATCACAGTATCCTTGCAGTTGGATAAGTAGCATTCTCATAAATAAAACATTATCAAGTAATTCCAGAGATGTTCTAGCTACAAGTCCCTTCAAACTACTGGTGTATTTAATACTGCAACTTACTTAGGATGATTTTGAAATAAATTGAGATAAATGATCTACAATTAAGGGCAGATAGTTAAAGACCCTTTTACAGAGAATCGTGTCTCTCTTACCTGCTTTGCAACTGCCTATAAAATGTAGTCATGGAAATTGAAGCTTCTGTGTGACCTACTATTAATATTGAATATTTATAAATATGGTACTGGATATTCATTCTAGGATTAAATGCTGACCTCATCAAAGAAAGTGAGAGGGTTAGCACTGACTTCAGTAACAGCCTAGCGTCATTCAGTGGGTTGAAGCAAAATGCTGTTTAAGCAGTGCTTCCTGGAAATCTTTAATCAAAATTGCAAAGTACAACAAAGCATAAAAATCTGATTCTTGAAAACTCAGCCCACATCTGACTACTTAATTTCCCCAAAGAGCTGCCTTTCACTTATGGAGATGGCACTAATATTTTCATCACAATTTTCATCACAATTTAAGGAATCTAATTTCAAAATGTTCCATTTTAGCATGGATAACTAAATATCTTAAACTGAAATTGGGAGTGCTGTCCTCAATTTTGTTAGTATATTACTCTTGCTTTCTTTGTAAGCCTCACAAATATTAAAATGCCAGCTTCTCCACTTCGTTTCTTCCTCTCTTTTTTATTAAGCTAAAACTTTAAATTTCAGTGAAGAAGGAACAGAACTTTAGTTTGATATTGTTAAGCCTTGCATGAGGAGAAAAATGTGAACATGTTTATATATGTGTGTGTGCATTAATCAAAACTGAAAGCCTGGAAAAAAATGAAACACAAAGGATTAGAATGACTAGCCTGGTGTCCGATAAATTGCTAATCTTCAACCCTGAAATTACAGCTTGTCGTTAATTGGAAATTGTTAGCAAACCAAGTTTAATGCTGCCACTGAATATTCACACAAAGCAAACAGTTCCCATTATTTGTCATAATTTGGAGAATACAGAAATATTTGCTTTGAGGGAATCTGATATATGATAGGATGTTTTAATTAAGGTATTCTGAGTCTAATATTATGATCATTTTGAAATTTTAGACATTAACTAAAATCAAAATGTTTTTTGTTTCATGAAAAAAAATTGCTATGAAAAACATTCAAAAAGAGTAATAAAGGCATATTTTATTTAAATAGTACACTATATATCTTTTCTTCATATAACTCCCTATAAAAAGCTGAACTAATCAACATTTAACTGAGATATATGTTTTTGCTAAGTTTTCATTCATAACAAGTAAAGTAGAATTCTTTCAAAATATATTCTAAAGAAGTATATATTACAATGTATGTTTCTCAAGATTTAAATAATACAATAACTCTACTGCAATTTTAAAAACTTAAATCTTTACAATTTTGCACAAATCTGTACAATTTTATCATTTTCTAAAACATTCTCAAACCAATTCATAGTAAAATACAAGTATAATGTGATTCATTTGCTCCAAAGTAGCACATTATTAGTGCATTAAGCTTCCATCTTTATTTTATAGCCTTTTAAAATAATATTGACTTTCAGTGTCAGTTTTGAAATAAATTTTAATGCATTTAGTTTTGAATAATTTGTTAGTAATTTAAGAAGAAAACAGAAATATCTTATTTACTAGTTAAGAGGAAGACACTGGAGATAAGAGCTTTCGTGTATTGTACAAAGAGACACTTGGTGTATAAGAACCATTACAGGCATAAAACAGCCAAAATGAATTTTTTCAGTCTATCATCATTGTACATCTTTAACTGCGTCATTTGTTCTGACAGCTATTTGATGTGATCTTGCATAATATGCTAGTACTTTATTTTATAGAGACATTGACATAATAGTGGGCAAATTACTATGTGCTCTGAATATAGCCTTCTGAAAATTTAAGTTACCAGTTCTCATGAATGCAAGATTTGTTTGAAAATATCTGAACAATAGCTAGTAGAATTGTCAAAATAGAATTGTGACTATCAACCAATTATTAGGTGTTGTGGGAAATAAATTGCAGTTGACCCAAAATAAATTCTGCAAATTAGTAAAATAATGCAGAATTACCTTAATTAATCATTTTTCTTGGTTAAAATAAGACTTTTAATTGTAAAGTTAAAAGTCTTTGGGTGTAAACTATTGATCAAAGGTTGATCGAAAAAACAGATTTCAGTCCCATTTCACCAGGGATTCTTATCTTAAGGCCTGAATATATATTAACAAATAATCTACAGCAAAGTGCTACAGGATCAGTCACCTAATATGCAATATAATCTTAGCAGGTCCTATATAAATTTTCCTGCTACATTTTCAAAGGGTCAGAGGTTGCCCAACTGTTTACTTCAACAGCAAATTGGAGCTATTAAAAATGAAATAATTTCATTTAACTGCATAATTAAAACATAAATTTTCACATGCATATCCCCAGAGGATTGCGGTGCAGTCTTAAATAGGAAATGCATTCTTGTTTCTACAGCTGAGCTGGTGTTTATTTGAAACCCTGAGAAAGGAAAAACGTAAAGGGGTATGTGCATATGTATATTTTGCTTTCCTAAGAAGAAACAGACATTTTGAACATATGTTATATACAACTATTTCAGCATTGTTTTCTGAATCATCACAGATTTAAAGTTGCCTAATGGGGATCTGAAAAATTAAGAGGAAATATAATGAAAGGAAAACAAATACTTCTTGTCTAATAATGGAATATTTCAAAACATTTCCTCAAATTAGAGTATGTACACACAAGAATGTGCTGGGGGTATGATAAACCTCAATGTGGAGCCAATATTTTTCACTAGAAAGGGAAAATATGAGGCTTCAGGAGCTTGAGTGAGAAGGAAGTATCGGTAGGATGGGGCGGGGCATTAGGATTGAGAAGATCAAGATGTGGCTTCAGTTTGTAAACTGTGACTGCCTGAACTAACTCCAATACAAATAATTTTCACGACAGTTAGGCCTTGAGCCATGTTTGGGAAATACATACTTTGATTGAAAGTGTTATGCAGATTATCAAATTATCAATTTTTAAAATACCATTTCTTTATCCCTTCAAGGAGTAAGATTTAATACCAGGTGACTATTCATGCAGTCCGCTGTGCAGTGTTTTGCTTTCAAAAATGATTTTTAAAAAAACCTTCCTTACAGTTTTGAAATTCTTCAATGATCTCCTTCTAAGTTCTAACCAGGTCAAAGCCCTGAGAAGCCAAGGTGGACTAGATGCTTCTACCTGTGGAGGTTCCACTCTATGGAGGACACTACACTCTGATAAGCACTGATCAAGAAGGGAATATTTTTCACAATAACAAATACCAGGGAACTGAAGCTTTAATTGACTTGGGGAGTATTTCTGTAGAGTACTTAGCCTAATTGTTCATTCAGCCTCTGGACACCAAAGTATAACCTGAAGCTGCCTCTACTAACTCAAGCTAATGATTTTCTCTCATCGCAGATGACCTATATCAACTATCCAAGTTTAGCTTCTCTCCAGAAATGATGGACTGCAACTGCCATCACTCCCACTACTAAGCATAACAGTAATGATAACTGCATGTAGCTCAAAGGCAACAAATTCGGAAAGCCTTGTTTATTCATTGGCAGAAAACTTCCTAGGGAGAGGTCTTTGCCTTTTGAATCCTTTTCTCTGACAGAAACTAAGGTCACATTCATAAGTAGCATCTGATCTATCGCTAAATCACCAAAGCCTTTCTCTTGAGTACTTAGGCATATCTGAGACATCCTTCCCACTTATACAAATATAGTGTATGAAAACAAATGATCACATTTTTATATCTGATGTTGTTTGAACTATCCTGCCCCCATCAAATGTTCAGGTATGAAAAGAAGGGCAGAATGTTGAAAAATTATGTCCTTTAGATCCAACTCATGGCATCACACTTTGCCACAGAGCATGATAGGATGCAAGAAGACCTTGGAGCAAGAAGGCCACAAAGCCACATCTTACCTGGTGTTTCCCCACTCCCCTTGGGTTCCAGGTATAATGGGGCTCAGCTGCCTTCTTTCTTCTCCAGAACAGGGCAGAGCAAAAGAGTCAATGTTCTGGCCATATGGTCTTTTTGGGGTATACCAAGAGCATTCAGAGGAAAGCCATACCACCTTAAATACCTTTGTTTCACTGTATTTGGCAAGGATTTTGTTAGAATTAAACCAGTTACCACTAAAGCTAGGCTGAAAATTATTCATTTTACCCCATTCAGGTAAGAGACATGAAGAAAGAGAGACATTTGACTTATTGCCAATTTAATTTTACTTCCTTCACATCCTTCCTGGCTTGCTCATTTCTTTAGCAATAATATCTCCATGAATCCTGCAGCTTCACCCAGGCCATGGTCTTTAAGAAAGTACAATACACCTGCATGACCAAAAAAATCTTAAATTTGTTTACTCAAAAGTAATTTCAATTTATTTCAGTTGTGCTTACTTCAGTTGAAGTAAAATAGTTGAGGCTTAGCAATATCAGCATCAAAAGATTTGTCATTCTTTCACATATTACACAATGCTGGCATTAAATTTTTCAGAATTCACCCTTTCTTCTTCGGAGCAGAAAATACTAAGATAAGCAATATTAACAGGATTAGGATAGGATACTATTGGAAATCTTAACTGAAATAAGCATTTTTATATGTCATGTTTTTTTATTTAGCAAGGGCTAAATTAAATATTTAATTTAGATAGATATGTATGTATGCATGTATGTATATATGTGGTATCAGAAGTTGTGGGTGCTCCAACACTGGAGGTTTTTAAGAAGAGATTGGACAACCATTTGTCTGAAATGGTAGAGTTCCTGCTTGAGCAGGGGGCTTTCGGCACCAGCTGGAACAAAGCTGAACTCTTTTTGATAGCATCTTCATACCCTTCAACAGAATAACAGAATAAAAAGTAGAAGGGGGCCTTAGAGGCCTTCTAGTCCAGAGGTGTCAAATTCAATTTCATTGAGGGTCGCATCAGGGTTGTGTTTGATCTCGAGGGGCTGGGGGGCATGGCCAGGATGGACATCATTATGGATGGAGATTACAAGAATTGGAAAAAGTAATGTTCCTGAGTCCATAAAATGGTGCCAGCATTCTTCTCATGTCATAATGAATTTCCATTAGAAAAGCAATTACCGTAAATGGTAAACAAAGACAGGCAAAGTACCAGATTCATACAGAATCCTCAGACATTTTTAGAAATCAAAATGGTAGCTGCACTCTAGTATTTTATCTGGAAATGTCCCCTTTGCCATAAGAAAAGATTAATAAGGTGAGAAAGCAGAAAGCATCTGTGGAAGGGATGCCAGAAGGAGAACTTAACCCAAGGGTCTCCAAACCGACTGGAGAATTTTGGGAGTTGAAGTCCACAAGTCTTAAAGTTGCCAAGTTTGGAGACCCAACTTAACCAGTTTTCTCTCTAGGAAATGGGTATATTATAAATGTTCACATCCTTCCATTACAGCTATTGTAGAACAATCCTCATGACATCTCAGAATTCTGAATGTTGGGGACCTGTGCTCCAATGGATAGGGTATAGATTCAATAGTAACAAAACTAATTGATTTATCTACAGATCACTGATAAAAGACAAATCTAAACTACAATCCTGCACAGATTCATTTAGAGTCAATGGGATTATGTCTTAGTAAATAAATATGCATAAAGAAGCTTCTTCTTACATGTTGTCCATGACCTTGGGAACCTTGAGGATGCATCAATGTGGTTTTCCTGGATGGAGATAATATAGAATTGCTTTGATATTTTGTTGAGCTTCCCATGCTAGCCACCAGTCCTAGCATTGCTGGGTGTCTCCCATCCAAATACTAACCAAGATTAACAGTGCTTAGATTCCAAGCCTAATCAAGGTCAGCCAGGAGCTGCCACCTGAGACAAATAGGCAAGGACTGTGATATAAATAAAATTAATAGTAGTAGTAGAAACCAAATTTATTAATCACATAAATATTTTACATGAGCTATGGAAATATTGGCCTATTTGTCAATGTAACACTACAGATTAATGGTTGGAACAGCATATTGTTTCTTAGGATTTTCAGGTCATCTCAGCAAAAGTATCTAAACTCATCAGCTAAAGTACATAATATTTATCTTCATTTGTAATTTCATAGGTATTTTATACACCAGATTCCTCCTTTAGGTTTCCAACTAATTGTTTTTGCAGTATAATTCCAATCTGCTTTTGGCATTGTTTCTACTGTTATCTAATTTTAATTGTCCTAGTGCAAACAAATGGTTGTAACATCTCTTCCCATCTCTGCTACTGGAGTGAGGCTCTTCAGCTAAATTGAACAGTATTATACAGTATTATAGTATTATAATACTATAATACTATAAACTAGTATGGAGTGATTGATTGCAGTCAGTCTGCTTACAGCATTTGGACTGGAGTATCTGCAGCCAGAGGCTGCTGCAGGTTCATGGGAGAGCTTTCTCCAGGCCTCAGAGAGTAAACGGAACATTGGAGGCAAGTTGGAGCAAATAAAGACACACAGACGTATTCTCTGGCTGTGTTACCTTTGTGCCACGCCCTGGGTCACCACAAGTAGAAGATATCTCTGATTCATGTGGGATGTATTGATTCTTGGCTAACAAACATTATGTATTATGTCTAACTATAGCCTGAAAATTTATTTTCCTGAGATCTCTTTTAAGAATATTCTTTTTTTTCTTTGCAGGGTGCCTTCACGTTCCATGGTAGCATGATAGACATGCCGTTACTGAAACAAGCCCAAAATATTGTTACACTTGCTACTGCCATCAAGCAAAAATAATCTGCTAAATAAACTTTTCCTGAAGAGTGATTCCAGGATCTTCTTCAAGAAAAATTATATAATACCAAGAGTAAGGATAGTGCAACGTTCATATTTCAGTCAAATTCAGAATACATGTCCAACAACTTTGATCTATTTTTCTTACTGGATGTTAATGAGAATGCTAAGATTGGAGCCTGTTTCCTATGACAAATGAATTGTGACAGACCTGAAAGCAAACCTGTTTCCTTTGGAAAAGTGACCAATTAAAATCAATCAGTGATGTGGACAAACACGCTTCAATTAATATTTGCCTCAGAAAAATTTCTGTGAAGAGCAGAGTTGCCCAGAGAGGAAAAATTTCCTTATCTTTCAGGGATATGTAGAAAAGGTGCCCTTGGGAAGCATATTTTGTTATACAAAAGAGAAAAGAGCTTCTCTTCGCTTAAAATTCTACACAACAAGAAGTCTTAAGAGAGGTTTTTGATAGTTTCAGAGACTTGACACATACAGTATTGAAGGGATCCATAGACATTCCTTCCTCAACTTGTGTTCCTGTTGCTTTAAGAGTTATACTGAAAGCAAACATTCCAAAGGCATATTTTCTCCTGCTGAAGATAATAAAAGACACCTTCTGGCACTATTCTGTATGACTTTTAAAGATGGAACCTCCTATCTGACTAGATTTCCAACTTAGCTTCTTCCAGTCTAAAGATGCATTGCTTTTAGAATATTTAATCTAAGTTAACAACTGTGATACAATGCATTTTGCTGCCTGCAATAGAAAGTGCAAGCTCGAAACCATTTAATATGGCTTACTTAACTTCTCAAGAAGTTTGTAGTTAAACATTTCTATGCATCAATTAGGAGTTCAAACCATCTTCTATACCTTTTTTTCAGATGTTTTCGAAAATTAAATAATTAGAAGTTTTCCCATTTCACTGTGCAGAGCCAACTTTCATGTGGACCTCTTCCCATCTAACTGAACACCTTTTTTTTCAAGTGCAATTGGATATGTGATTTATAAATATGTGCAGTTTGGTAAGTCCTGTAATCCAAGTGCCTATGGAGAAGGGATTTATCAAAACTGCTTTTTAAAATGCATCTCACTGTTGAACCAGACCACTAGTTTTTTTCAACATGCTCTACACTGCTTTTAGTATCATCACAAAGGGTGACAGCAAAGGAATTAGAGATTGTACATTTCAGAAAGCTTTTTTTTCTTAACACTCAATGATAGTGCTACTTGAATCCCTGCAGATAGCCATATTACAGCATTTTCAGCCCTGCAGAAATCTATTTTGAATGTGACCTTAAAAGGAAAAGGGTAGTTACCGTTCCTTTTATGAACATATTAATAAAGTCTAGTTTTAAATTATAATAAGAAAACTGGATATAATTCTTCAAAATGATTAATCCAAAATTGCAGTTTGTGTATGAACTTAGAAGGATTCGTGGCAGAATTATAGGTTCATAGACCAAATGGATACCTGATTTTTCAGCCTCAAATTGTCCTCATGCACTGGTGACCCATTTTCATTCACTTCAGAAAAGATCATTCCAGCTCAGCTACCAGAGATATTTCTAACAGAACTGATTTATCTAACTGATTTATCTAACTGGCAATGAGCAGCCTTTGGTTCAGTCCTGGACATGGCTGGGAAAGATTCCCCTTGTGAAACTAAGAGGAACTATACTGTTGAAATATATATAGATAATATACTGTTGAGATGACTTGGTGTTTGGAGATGGTGTTTCTTTCTATTTATATCAAAGAAGTCCTTCATTCATCTACTCCCCTTATATTAATCTATTTAATCTACTTCACTTTCCATGGTGCCACTTAAAACCAGGGGAGGCAGCTTTCTGGACTGGTGGTGGGCATCTTTAAAATGTTGAGGCCATGTTGTGAGCACTTTTATAAATTGGCTCACCTATTTGCAGTAAAGCTGCACTTATAGCCATGTCTTATGATAAAAAGACCCATTTAACAAACCAGTCTCTCCTTCCAGCCTCCACCGGGGGCTCTCTACATCATAGTTTATTGTGTTGTTTTTCCCAAAGCACAATGATGGATTTTCAAACAAAGCCCTGAGTGGAAACTAATAAATACCCCCTCCTTTTTTTTAGAAGTCCTATAGGGCCCAGGAGCCAATCTGCAAAACATATGTTGGGTGACTGCTTCTCTACAGCTTCAACCAAAATGATGATGATGATTCCTTAGAAGAGTATACCTTTATTGCACAAATATCTTAGAGACAGTGACTATCTTCACACTTGGGATCATTTTTGGGTTTATGTATCAAGCTGAATCTTAGACTAACCATGGATCCCACCACATGTGGTTGGCCAGGTAGTGGTTCTGCAGCTCATGCAAACACAGCTAAGGTGTTAGTAAAATAGGATACAGGGACATTCACAGGGAGGGGGGAGTAATGATGATTGATTTAACTATATAACTCGAGTCCTGCCTAACTCACATAAAGAGGAATGGAACTTCAATCACACCATTGCTAACTTTTTCGAACACATACACATACCTTGTGGATGCCCCCAATGGCATAGTAAGTCCTGCAGGATATGCTTTAGGACTCAAATATAAGCCCTATCATTTGTTATATGATATCCTGATTGATATGAACTTTGAAAAGCCATCTCCTGTCTCAAAGCATATTGCATCATGTCCCATCATGTACTTTCCTATCACAGATTTCAGGCCTGTATTCACATCTCACGCTAAATCACAATTTACTAAAGAAATCCCATCTGAATAGGCTCCTGGAATATGCTATTTCATCTTCCCATTCAGCATCTTTCAGATTTAGCATCAATCTTCCTTTTTTTTTGCTTCCAATGATGAAGCCTTCCTCTTTTTTTATGGACTACTTTGGAATGGGTGAGCTTGGTCCCTGTTGAAATTGAAAGCAATTTTCTTTTCCTTTTTTATCTGAATGATGGGTGTCTCCTCTGGTCAACTATCTTGTCTAGCAAAGTGAATAGGGCAGGATTTATTTCCCCAATGGATGGAGAGTGGTTTGACTTCCAGCTGCACACAGCCTGCCCCTTGGCATAAATTTGGTGGGGTGGGAGAGGGTGGCCTTGAGAAGACTCGTTTGCATGACAGTGGCCATGCGGCGGCAGCGGCTCATCTGGGCTGGGCAGCTAACGGGCTTAACCCGGCTGTTTGGGAGAGGTTAACCCAACTTGTAGGCAGGGTAAATAAACAGAACAAGCTGTCTTTGTCCTCTATTCAGACCAGCCTCTCCTCCGAAAGCGCGCTGCATTGAAGGCACAGAGTTCAGCTTGTGGCTGCCAGAGGGACTCCCAAGGCAGTTGTGAGCGCCAACAATCAGCCAGTTTGTTTCTTTTCCTCATTAAATCATCGCCTTTTGTGCGGGGGCCCCGCAACTTGTGTTTCTTAAGAAATTAACAGAATGCGGAGTTGCAAACCGGGCCTCAACCTTTTCATGACCTACAAGATGCTCTTAGACGGGCACCCCAGGAAAGCAGCACTGTTTACTTAAACGGGTAAATAGAAAACACTTGTGGGAGGTGAGAGAGACAAGGAGTCATTTAAGCCATCCTCTTAATAAAATGTAAGTGTTTGGATCCTTATACCATGGAAATGAAAGCTCTTTTTGAGCACTAGAAGTGGGTTTTAGTGACAAAGATCAACCCTGAACTATGCAAACATTTCAGGCCAGTTGCAGAAATCTTTTCAGTAATCAATCCCTTAAATTAAGAGGTGGGGATTTCAGGGATGGGATGGAGTCTAAAAAGTGCCCCAAGATAATCCTCTGACTTGTTAAACCTGGAGGTTACTTGCATGCAGTCTTAGACATCTCCCTTACCGCCCCCAATTTCATTCCATGTGAATACAGGTGCTCCGTTGTACACAAATGTGTGATCTGGCTCTCAAACTCCCCATCTCACTGAATTAGCCACCTATCTTTGCATTATTCAAGATAAAAATTCTATACACCAACTTTCTCATTATCTCCAGTCCACACTATCTAGACAATGGAGACTGTAGTTTAACACATGGAGAGGGGCAAAATTGAAGGTTAGAAGTCAATACTTTCATCAGGTTACCCAGTTTGGAATAATGATCATGTCCTGTTTTTGAATTCTCAGACAATTGCTAATTCCAGAAGCTATTATTTTTGTTAGGTATCTTTCTCCATTAATATGTATAAAATAGATGTGTGAGTGGTGTGAAAGTCCACAAAAATAAGCATCCAACTTTCAAATAAAAGAGATGTCAGCTTTTCTTAGAGATTTGGTTCATTTTCTTTTTCTAGTTTTTAATACAGTTCTATGTGCAGACAAAACCCTAACCCTGTTTGTTTATGCCAGGACATTTATTTCTGAAAAAAAGAGGCTGGCCTATTCAAGCACAGAGTCCAGTTTACAGCATGTGCCAAGCAACACCTTCTAACATTACCACAACCATTACTCATGGTTTACAAATCACAGTGGCTAAAAAGCCAAGCCAAATAAGCTCCTTATCAGGCCAACCCCCTCAGCAATAGTACAACTGATTTATTTCACTGAGCATACTGGGGTTTTCCTATTGTTGGTTTTAGCATGATCTCCAAACAGCAGCCATGCATGGGGCAGGGTATTATATAACTAAATGTACCTCCCTACCAAGAAAGCCCTGCACATGGGAAACTATTCTAGGCTAGGCTAGATGCCAAGTGCAACATAGAAAAATACTCTTTTCAAACCAAAATTCAGATTTCTTGTTATATTAGGTCTTAGATTAGGGGGTGAGTCCTACAAATACTTCACTTGAAGTGATGGGAGTCATCTTCCATCTATTTGGAAGCGCCACTTTGGTAGGACCATACCTAGGAGATGGCACAACTTGACCCAGATTTTGAACCAAGCTTTTGCGGACAGAACTGTCCTTAAATGGACAGGAGCTCATCCACTCGGGTCAGATGTTCTGTCTCAGCTCGTCCTTCTCCCCTCAACCACCAGAGTAAAGGCTGTCCTCTTAAGCAGGCTTGGCTCCCTGGAAGCTGCCAGCACTGAAATTCTCCTTCGAGTCCAACTCTCTCTTCCTGGAAAGCCCATGTAGTTTTCTTCACAGTGGGAGGGAAGGGATTTGCCACTGTCTCTTTCCAGCAAGGTTTTAACTCCTCTGGCAAGTCTTATCTGGATCTGCTATACTTAGCTTCCAAGCTCAGACAAGTTCTACCCAGGGAGAAAAAAATAAAAAAGAAAGCATTGCTCCCAACTTTGGTTAGTCCAAGCAGCTGGAAGTGATCAGACTGACAGGCCACTAGGAAGCAGTGTGATGCCCACTCTTTCCCATTGTAGACTGCAGGGTAAGAGACCCCAGGGATGGAAAATTAAAATGGATTTCTCTATTTCCCCCCTCCCGATTTATTTTCATTATTCTCCATAGTACCCTGGGAATAAGGATTCTTGTCTTCTCTTAATCCTTGGCCTGGAGGGGTTTTTCAAGCATAATGTCTTCATTGTTTTATGGGGAACTTAATGACAATCAAGGATATGCCCTTTGAATGTTTTTAAGTGGGAAATATACTAAACATGCAAAATCTGAAATATTCATGTATAGAACATGAGGTATGTGTTTGTGTTTATTTTCAGTCATAATGACACTATTTAGCGAGGTCCATGATAAGCTGATTGTGATTCTAAATTCTTTATTTCTAACAGATTTCAACAGGAATAGTGTTAAGTTTATGTTTTCTTTGATCTTTTTGAATTTGTTGGTTAACCAATATCTTTCATTTGTGCAAGATCTGTCTGGTGACTGATCAGGCAAGTGGCATTACATGTCTATAGCATCTTTGTTAAAAGGGATACAACCAATCCAGCTGGTAAAAAATAGCAGATTGCAGAACTAAACTTTATCTTTTAGTGAGGTGAACCTCAATACGTGGAGGACACCAGAGAGACTGCTGCATCTTTCTAAGCGACTCAAAATTAAACATATTCTCCACTAAGACATTTGCCTGGTTGCTTGTCAATTAAATTAAAAGCCCAACCTGTGGCGGCTGATCTCTTCCTAAAGCGGACATTTTAATTCTCCTTAAAGTTTCTTCTCCCCAGCCCCGATGGGGGCAAACGCTACCCTCGACACATTCAGAAAGGGGAGAAAAAAACATTGAGGCAGCCGCCCACCTTCCCATCCCCACCCCCGTTTTCTCATCTAGGCCGCTTTCAGGAAACGTGGAAGGGAAACCCGTTAGGCGAGCGAGGCCACCTCCACGCAGCCCGCCTAGAGTTTGCGAGACTTTCAGAAGAGAAACACTTGAGCCCGGCTTGTTTAAGGCGACAAATCCTTGCAGGGGATGAAAGACGAGGAGGACGTGGGAGGGAAGGCCTACAAGCCTAAAGCCTCGCCGCCTCTGTTTTCCTCACAAATGCTCTTACCGTTAGACCACGCGAACCGTTCAAACAAGCCCAACTGCAGGCCTCTCCAACTGACGCAGCCACATCAGTCGTTTCGGCTGTCGAGTAAACCGGAAAATGAGCCCCACAGAGGCCCTGCCCGAAAGGCGGGAGGCGGGTCGCCTTCTCCGGCGGTTCCCGCCGAAGTGAGGGAAAAAAGTTTCCCTTCGCTTGGCGGCAGCTCGGCTGGTCCTTCCAACCCCGATCCCGCTGCATCTCAAAGAGCCGACGGGCGGTGGTAGCTAGCGCGGCCCGGCGGAAAGCAAGCACCGAAGCCGTCCAGAGTGGGCCGCCTTCGGTGGGGCCGCTTGAGACCGTCGGTGTCGCTGCTCCGAGGCCTTTCGGCGGGTTCCTGTCCTCTCTGCCTCTCGAGTTTGCCTGGGATCCTTCCCGTGCAAAGAAAAGAAAAGAAAAGCTGGACACGGAAAGTCCTCAGCTTTGCCCGGTTTTCCTGGAGCGCAGCCGGGCTTTCTCCGGGGGGGCAGCATTTCGCCAGCTAGGGACCCCCGTTGTCCTTTTCTCCCCGGACTATCCAGCTGGTTGCTCCAGACAGGGAGTACAAATACCCATCCTTCTCCAACAAAATGCGCTCCAGGCGGCCGGGTATACAACTTCCATCATTCCCAGCCCACAAATTGGGGGGGTGAGGACACGGTAAGGGACTGTGGGGTGACCACCTTCACTTTCTACAGGGAGACCTGAGCGTGATCTGGAGGTCACTACGAGGCTCCTACCAGGAGAGCGTCCTGCCTGAGGGTCCCCTGTTGGAGTTTCCCCTCAACTTCGGAGCTCACTGGCATAGATGGTGCCCTTGCTCAGCCCGTCTCCTCCTCCGCAGGGATGTTGTGGAGGTAAAAGGAGGGGAGACCCCATGGATAACTCCGAAGGGAAGAGGTAGAAGCCTAGAAATGTGCAATACAGGTAGTCCCCAACTTACGACCACAACTGGGCCCAGAATTTCTGTTGCTGAGGGAAATATTTCTTAAGCTTATATTAGGCTAATATTGATCTAGTACAACTAAGGAAAATTCTGGAGTTGATGCAATTTAGAGTAATCACATTCAGAATCCTTTCCTAAGTGTTCAGGTATTCCATGACTCAAAACTGAATAGAATTGTTACTTCTATTGCAGTGGGAATTAGATGTAGGAATTAGAAATTTGGCTTTCCCCCAAACTATTTTTATTCAAGAGAATGCTGTTATTTTTGAAAGAGAGAATTTCCTGGATACAGAAATAGAGGTAGTCCTTGAAGTATGACCACAATTGAACTCAAAATTGCTCCATTGCTAAGCAAGACAATTGTTAAGCAAGTTTTGCCCCCTTTTATGATTTATCTTGCCACAGTTGTTAAGTACTAATTTACTAATTGCCACTGCAGTTAGTAAATTAGTAACATAGTTGTTAAGTGAATCAGGCCTCCCCATTGACTTAGCTTGTTAGATGGTCGCAAAATGAGACACTGGACACTGCAACCGTCATATTTATGAGTCAGTTGCCAAGCATCTGAATTTTGATCATGTGACCATGGATGGGGAGGCTGCGATGGCCTTAAGTGTGAAAAATGGTCCTGTCACTTTTTTCAGTGACGGTCACTAAACGAACGGTTAAGTGGAAGACTGCCTGTAAACTCGTCAAATGCCCTTTCTCCTTCACAACCGAATCCTATTGGTTTTAGCTTCAGCATCGGAGTGCTCAGAAGGTTGGGTTTATTTGAATTACAGCCTCCTAGTTCGGTTCTCTAGGTTGATGAAAAATGCCTTAACCACCCGAGGAGCGGGACGAGTCGACGAAAGGCCAGGCGCGAACTGGCCTTTATTCTGCGGCGGAGATTTGAATGAGTGCAGATCGTTAAGCCTGCGGTTGGGGAAAGCAGAGCTGGCGCCTTCTTTTCTGGCTCGGGGTCCACCAAAGTCGACCCCCCCTCCCCGACTTCAGCGGAAAGCGCCGAAAGCTCTGGCGAAATCCCTGAAGCTAGCGAGCCCGCCTGGCTTCGCCTCTCCACCCGCGCCCCCAAGGCTGCCGCGCGGGGAAGGCGAGGACGCCCGTGGTTCTGGAAACAGAGCCTCCTGCGTGGATAAGGGGAGGGAGGGGCTCTGGGTCGAGACAGAAGCCGAGAGGAAAGCCCGTGGAAACAAGGAGAGCGCTTCATTCCAGGCTACGATGCCCACCCGAGTCTTCCTCAGACCTCCCGCGTGACCGTGAAAGAGGGGTTTTTTTGCGCGACGATCAGGGTCAAAATGGGGACAATCTGAAGCTTAACAATGCTAGGGCTTGCTCTGGCAACTAACACCAGATTAGCCTTTGGATTTAATGCAATAAATGGATTCCACAAACCCTGTAAAAGTGGCTGGGTGTATCTTAGAAGCCGGTGAATTGAAAAGGTTACATCCGGACTGAGCTGAGATCCATGGGACTTAAGTCAGAACTAACTGGCCCCACTGATTTCACTGAGAACTAAATTCAGACCAGAAATCCCTAAATTCTTTAGAGAATGAATTCTACAGAAGCCAGTGGGTTCACTTTTGAAGAGATATGAAGAGGATCCTGCTCATCCTATCTTTTGTGTCAAGACAGAGCAAGCAAGAGTTCAAAAAGCAGTAAAAAAAATTAAAAAATGCCAGGAAGCCCTAGTAAGTTAAGTGCCAGAAAGGACCTACATCTTAAGCAGTGATCATGATATTATAGCTCTGCTTTTTCCCCCCTCAAGCCAGTAACACATTTAATGTTTACTGCTTTAAGGTCAAATTCAGGCCCCCTCAGGCATACAACTACAATAATAGTCTTCCCAGTTCCTGGCACATAAAAAGCTGGCTTGTAACTCAGGCCATCTAGTCTCTAGTTCAGTATTGTTGAGCTAAGTGTTATTGGCTCTCAAGAGTTTCAGGGTGTAGCTTTTCACCTCCCTTCTTACACATTTCCACAAAAACACCCAGCACAAATATTAACCTGGTTTTTTTTTCAAAAGGAAAATTATATTTTGCAATGAAATACTTAAAAGACAAAGCTGTGTCCTACAGAAGATAATGTTCTTGCCTTGTTTTTCAACAGGAACTTCCCCCCTCCCAGTCATTGCTGGAAGAGAACCAGATTATTTTATTTTATTTATTTATTTTGTCAATCGCTTACAAGATAATAAGTATAAGGATAAACATAGTTATGAATACATGAAATGAATACATATAAGAGAAATAAAAGAAACAATAGGACAGGGATGGTAGGCACATTGGTGCACTTATGCATGCCCCCTACAGACCTCTTAGGAAAGTAAGTAAAGTAAGTAAGTAAGTCTGTAGTAGCCCCCAAACCCCAAAAGCTTGGTATCACCTTTTCTGACTTATCAAAGGTACCTGAAAATGTGCTACCAGATTCCTTGGGATCATTAGCTTTTTAAAACATAGATCTAACTGTACTGGTGTTCTTTGTTAATTTTTAATTTAAATTGTTGATCAAAATGACATGGAAATAGCCTGCAATTCCTCTATCTTGAGTAGTATTTAGTTAGCACATTTAAATAAGTTATAATGGTTTATGCTTGCTTTACAAAATAGTAATTTTAAAAATACATGTTTAAAGGATATTGTGTGTGGGTATGTGATTTGAGGTGGTCCAAAGTTTATTGCAAAATACACAGCTTCAATTTTTTAAATCTTTCCTACGTTCTTAGATATTGTGCACAATACTTGATAGTACTTTAAACATAGGGAAAATATTGGGCTGATGAGAAAAAGTTGCTGTGTGATTTATGACACTCTCAACCTTAGCAAGTTTAAGACGTGCGCACTTCAACTCCCAGAAATCCCCAGCCAGACATGCTTCTCTAATCCTTATTGTGAAGGGCACAAGGGTCCTAATATTATGTTAATATGTTTTGGCTAATATTGAACTAGCACAAGTAAGGAAAATTCTGGAGTTGGATGCAATTAGAGTAATCACATTCAGAATTCTTTTCTAATGGTTTAGGTATTCCACGACTCAAAACACATTTGAGTAGAATTGTTACTTCTATTCCCTATCCTGCACTGGGAATTAGACATAGGAGCTAGAAATTTGGTTTTCCACAAAACGGAGTACTTTTATTCAAGAGAATGCTAGGTTATTTTGAAAGAGACAATTTCCTGGGTACAAAAATAAGGTAGTCCTTGACTTAGGACCAAAATTGAGCCCAAAATGTCCATTGCTAAGCAAGACAGTTGTTAAATGAGTTTTGCCCCCCTTTTCTTGGCACAGTTGTTAACGGAATCCTGTAGTTGTTAAATTAGTAACACAGTTGGTAAGTGAATCTGGCTTCCCCATTGACCTTCCTTGTTAGAAGGTTGTAAAAGGTGATCATGTAACCCCAGCAACACTGCAATCGTCATAATTATATGCCAGTTGCCAAGCATCCAAATTTTGATCATGTGCAGTGGTGGAATTCAAAAAAATTTACTACCGGTTCTGTGGGCGTGGCTTGGTGGGCATGGCTTGGTGAGCATGCCAGGGGAAGGATACTGAAAAAACCACTCCTTCCCCACTTCTGGGGGAAGTATACTGCAAAATCCCATTCCCTCCCCACCCCGCTAACCTGCTTTCCAGCTCCATTATCCAGTGTAGGGCAACAAAAAAAGACCCAGCCAATCAGCTGGGACTTGGGAGGCAGAGAACAGATGGGGGTGGGGCCAGTCAGAGGTGGTATTTGCTGGTTCTCTGAACTACCAAAAATTTCCACTACCGGTTCTCCAGAACTGGTCAGAACCTGCTGAATACCACCTCTGGTCATGTGACCATGCGGATGCTGCTGCAACAGTTCTGAGGGTGAGAACCATAATCATAAGTCACTTGCTTCAGTGCCGTTGTAACTTTGAATGATCACTAAATGAATGGTTGTAAGTCAAGGGCTACCTAAACACATATCAATGAGGGGAAGGAAAGCTCCACCTCTGAACATACCCATTTTCTCCATGCAAAGCATGATCTCTTTTTTTCTCTTTTACTGAAAAAGTTTCTACGTTCAGATAAACTGGGAGCCCAAGCTCACAAGCCTCTTGTAAGCTCCAGAGATCTGACTCAAAAAGTACCCTAATGCTTGCTTTCTATTGACAGTGGAATCTTTTCCCTTTCCCAAAAACATAGTCTGGCATTTGAGAAACCTTCAAGCTGGAAAGCAAGAGTACTTGAAAACAGAGGCCAGAGAGCAACACCACAGGAAAAGAACTACCGAGCATAGTAGTCTCCCCAATGAGCAAGGCTGAAAGAGAAGTCCTCGGCCTTCAGAAGGACTACATGTCTCCAGGTAAAAGGATCCAGTAGCAAGTGATGGGGAAGACCTCAGGCTGAAACCAGACAGAAGCCCTGCCAACCATCTCTAAATAAATATATCTTGCTCAAATGAAACATCTGTGCTTTAATTTGTATTTATGGTTCTTTCCCTTCAACTTCTATAAAGACTTTGCTGCAGGACCTTCTCAGCTGCCCAGGTGTCATGCCCCCTTCGGAGTCTGAATCTGAGGAGGAAGATGAACAGCTGACAGGGAGCAGGAGAGTGGCTCCATTGGCTGTGGAGGAAACTGGGAAAGGGCAAAGTCAGGCTGGGCAGAGCAGGGGTGAGGTAGAACGAGGGAGAGGGAGTTCAGAGGAAGACCAAGGCCCACCCCCTCTTCATCCTAGGGCACGTAGGGAAGAACGGAGGAAAGAACAACATGGGTTGTGTGGCTTATGAGGGAGGAAAGGGCCCTGATTCCCTTCACAAGGCACACCTGTGGATGGTGTTTAAAGGAGAGGCGGGTGGGGCGGTTGTCAGGAACAAATGTTGAGTTTATCTTGTGTTGGCTGTGGTTACGTGAGTTCCTGGCACCCTCCCAACTGGTTTGAATTACTGCCGTGTTACTTCACTTCTGGAACTCCTTATCTTGCCCTGTTGGATTTATTACCTTATCTTTCCTTGTTGCTTTTATAGTTTAAAGTTTTCAGTTTACAATGTTTACATTGGAATATCTGCAGTTAAAGGCTGTTGCAGGTTCGGAGGAGAGTTTTTCTCCAGACTGGAAGATAACTGGGACATTGGGGGCAAAGTGGAAGCTAATAAAGGGACCCAGACGTATCCTCTGACTCTGTTGCCTTTGTGCCACGCCCCAGGTCATCACACCAGGACAATTAAGGGAGTGAATTACTGTACAGGTTCTAAATAAATAAATAAATATAGAGCATAACTGTTATTTCATTCCCATTTCAAGAACTTTGACCAAGGGCAGATGAAGGCAAGGACAAAATCAAAAAGAAAAAAGAAGATTGTACAGGGAAGGGTTAGTTTTCCTATTGACATGGCACTATGGAAGGAGCAGAGGGTTGTCCTTTTCTCACCAGTCTGCAAAGCTGGTGTGCCTTCTGGGGGCTCATCCACTGGGCAGCCAGTGCTTTCTTCATCACACAAGTGCCAGTGGCCTCCATCTATCTGCTTGTCTCCGTTTTGAGGGTAATGGTGGGTAGATCAAAGGCAGTCCCTGCCCCTGCAGAGCCAAGAACAATCCGACCACTTTTGTGTGCTGTTGCTAGGAGCCCAGAAAACTGAAAGGAAGGCTGGGAGCACATTAATCAGACTCGTTACAGTACAACAATAATGTCTCTCTCCCGTGACACTCTCTACCCCATCCCAAAGTTGGGTAATGCACCCTTGGGTTGGTTAGGAGATGTTGTCCAGACCGGCCTCAAGCCACCCTATCTTTTACCTTATGCCCCCTCACTTCCCAATGTGGCAATCCCCATGCACAAGATCATACATCACATTGCTTTAGACTGTCTACCTGCACTGACTCTGGCTCATTCACTACTACAGATTCCGTTTATAAAATATGAACAAACAGGAAATACCACCCCTTTCATTACAGGGTAGCAGTCTTATTGTATGAATATTTGCAGGAGTGATGGGAATACATCAACAAGGAACACGGCAGGCCTATGGTCATAAATGAATGCTATTAATAGGACAAAATTATTTAGAATAAGGGTGTGATTCAATTGTCTGTCTTTGAATCAGCTTTGGGAAACCAGGACCAGACACTATGATTCTGTCAAAAATCCAAATTATTACTTCATTAGGACTTTACTGATAAATAAATATGCTTGTGTTTTAAAACATCTTATATAATATTTATTCATTTATTTTATCCTGCAAATTGCCTTATCTTGTGCCAAATTTTTAATTATATCTGTATTTTGCTATTCAGGTCTTTTGCCTATAAATAGAAATAATTATTGAATAAATTTCTTAATTTCAGGAGCAGTTTATGTATTATATATATTGTGCATCTACTACAAGCAGCTATCTAAAATATGTATTTTAAATATTTAAAATGTGAAAAATTATGTATAAGTTTGGTTAGTTGCTTCCCTCTGCAATTTTGTGTTTCTTTTCTTTGGCATTTCTTTAGTATTAACTCTAGTATTGTTAGTAGAAATTTATTTTAAAAAATTACAGCTTTTTAAAACAGATTAGGTTTTTAAGCTGCATAGTTTTTTAAAAATATAGTAATATAGTTGTATAGTCAGACTGCCATCTAGTAAATATATAATCTTACAAATTAATTTGAAAAGAAAAGCTAATTGTATTTTTTGAAGTTTAATAAAAAAGAAAAATGACTCCTTAAGAAAACGAAATAATTTTTACGACCATTTTTTCCCTTTAAAGCACGGGCTGGCTTCAATTGCATGGTGGCAGATGTTATTATAACTTTTTTAATCTCCTTCCTACAAAAATCCCTGCTCAGCATTGAAGCCTAAGTACTCAATTATTTTTAGACCAAAAATGAGGATACACCAAATTACTTTTGACTTAATTTAATGCTTCTTCTCCTCCTCCTTCTTCTTCTTTGAAACACACAAGATCTGGCCATATTCACAGCAGGTACCTGGTTTTTCCTCTTAGTTTCTATCTCTGCTAAACTCAGAGGAGTCCTCTCCATCTTGCCTCATTCCTGCTGCACTCCTTTTCTGACCCAAGCTAATCAAACTGGCAAATCTGGCGTATATGCAAATACAAAATTCATTACTACCGTGTTTCCCCAAAATAAGACCTACCCCGAAAGTAAGACCTAGCACTATTTTCTAAACCTGCCCTAATATAAGACCTACCCCGAAAATAAGACCTAGTGTAAATCTCCAGTTCCAGGAAGACTTTTCAGGGAGCAACCGTGCACCCGCGAAACACCCCCCCTACACACTCACACCCACTATTTGGCACCATAAATATATAAGACCTACCCCGAAAATAAGACCTAGTGTGTTTTTGGGAGCAAAAAAAAAAAGACAGTGTCTTATTTTCGGGAAACATGGTAGGAGTTTGGAGCTATACCTGACAGCAAGTTTCTTTGGCTACACAAAGAGCAGAAGCTGGTCAAAATAATCAGAAATAGAACCCCAGCAAAAACCTCTTAAATGGGCAACATTAAGGTCACTGGCAATAACAAAAATCTTACAAAATAGAAAAGCTCTTTCCACTGGGATGAAAGACTTTGAGGGAAAAGCTGGAATCAGCCTCCTCAGTTTGAATCAGAGTTTGGACGTAATGGCTGAGAATATGGTGGTCTTGAAAAATCCAGATGAATCAGGGCTGATTGCTAACTTACTATGTAGTCAAGTAATCTTCTCCAAACTGGTTTTTTCTTGTTATTCCTGTTTTGTTGCTTTTTAAATTAGCTGACAATTTGAGAGAAATCATTGCGTTTCTTGTTTAACTAAAACAAGTTTAGGTGAAATGTTTGTAACACATATAGAAATATAGTTGGCTTACCAAGTTTTAGCAACACGCTGGATAGGGATCCCTATTCTGCTGCAATCATCTGGAAATCAATATGAGAAAAAGATCAAAATAATAAGGTTGATTGGATTGGATTTAAGAGATCTGGGTTTAAATCCTCAGCTATGTAATGATTTTGGTTATACTATTCATTTTACTAACCTTGTCATATAGCAACAGAGCAACAGGATAATATTGTCTTTTTGAGAGAGAATGCAAAAATTTTACAGAATACAAATTTAGTAAGTTATATGGATGCTAACTGGTCTCATATGAGATTATATGCCAGAGCCAATGGAAGGACAGTCTAAAAAATGAAGTCAATATTATGCCCGGCTGAATTTCCCCCAAATTCTGCAAGCAAGAAATGGTGGGACTACAAAATAAACAATGTAATAGAAAATTAAGAGGTTAACATGTTCTGGGACATTAAAATTCAGGCAAGCACCTGCCACATAGCCCTGATACTTAACAATTGTTGCTAAGAAAGAAAGAAAATATCTGGATAGATTTTTGCAATACCTGAAGACAGTAGAAGGGAAGGGAAGAGAAAGAACTGGAAAAATCACAAAATACAAAGACCTGCAACTAAAATGATCGTGTCAAAAGAAAGCAATAATACCAACAGTAATAGAAGCCTTGGGGGCAATCCCAAAACATCTGGAGCACCACTTGAACACCATCTACAAAGTCTCCACCAATTACAAAAGGCAGCTTTAAAGTAGTACCTCGGTATTCATCCTTAATTGATTTCAGGAGGTGTGATGACGACCAAAAATGATGAGTACCAAACAATTTTTTCCCATAAGGAATAATGTAGTGACAAGACAGCCAACACCAACAAATTCTAGCTTGTGCATTGAGTACCAAATAACCTGTAGTACTGGGACATTTTCCTGTCAAAATGTGCTGAGTACCAACTTTGGTGAGTTTCAAAGCAATTAAGTACCAAAGTGCCCTGTACTTCAAACAGCTTACATCCTGCAACAATACCTTTAACATCATCAAACAACACCTACCTATCTCAGGTCCTTGGGAAGGACATGATAAATGGATAAAATTGCCAAAACCAGTCTAAAGAGCTGACTCTGTAACCAATCGTAATAATTATATATTGCCTAAGTCTAGATGACAGAATTACATGAGAACCAAGATGTCACAAAGCCAACTGAGTAAATTTGGACCAAACTTTATATTTTAAGATACCTCATAGCATAATTGCCACCTTGAAGCAAAAGTTACAAAGAATGAACAGGTACATACAGATGACCATTTATGTGTATAGTGTTATTATTTCATTCTTCATGCCAAATATTATGACAAAGAATAATTCTCATTTCCCAGATTTTTATTACATATTAGAAGCTTAAGATTTTTTTAAAACCATCATAGAATAATTGAGATAAGCAATTGCATAGTAGTTCCTTCCCAAACATAGTGTGAGATAGTCAATAGTACTTTGATAGGATAATTCCAGAGATGATGACTGCAGAGAATCTTGGATCCAACAACTGGCACAGGAAAGTTTTATTATGTTCATTGATATTTCATTCTTTCCTCCACAATACTTCCTCCCAGTTTTATTCTTAAAAGTCAATGAGAAAGTCACCGTAGAAGGATTGGCAGGGCGAGGGAGAGGATGAAATAATGAATCAGCCTAGAATCACTAAGTAGCTGTAAACACTAAGTGGCCAACTTTAGGCATTAAAGAGTCCAACCCCTCTTGACTGCTATTGACCTTAATTTAATTCTAACCAGGTACTGACTATTAGTAGGGAAGGTTCCTGTGCCTATACTTTTAACAAATCATTTAAATGGAACTTTCACATGTGGACCTGGTCTTTCATGCCTGACAATCAATGACTAGGCTCTAGGAAGCTGTATACCTGTTGAATGCAGTTGTCTCTAGTAATTTTTCAGTATTTCTATTTTTGTTAATATGGTAATTTTTACATCAGGAGCTATAGGAATCCACGCCCCCAAACAATTCATATTTTGATAGAAATACAATAAGTTGGAGATCATTAGTGGGTTCTGAGTCAGAGTATCAAAGACTTTGTCTACTGTACTAGTCAAGCTTTGTCAGCTTTTCTGCCAAAGTTGGAAAGTGGTGATGGAAGTGCATTTACAGCCGCAATGTTCAAAGAATCTCTCCATGATTGACCAGTGGTGGCACAGTGGTTAGAATGCAGTATTGCAGGCTAATTCTGCTGATTTCCAGGGGTTCAATCCTCACCTGCTCAAGGTTGATTCAGCCTCCATCCTTCCAAGGTCAGTAAAATGAGGACCCAGATTGTTGGGGACAATATACTGACTGCTTAGAGAGGACTGTAAGGCACTACGAAGCAGTTTATACCTTAAGTCTTTTGCTATTGCTACTTGTTGACCTACATATTTCTTTTCTAATATACCACACAAACAGCACCACAAGGAAATGAAAATTGCTATTTACACGATTCAGAAGAAAATAAGATAAACATTTACAAAATGCTGAAGTGGGAACTCAGGAAGAACCTTGATTTGTCTACAATTATAGTTGATGTGTAGAGGTAATTATTTAGAAAGGAAAACTTTAAAAGAAATATATTTTTCAAACACTGAGAAATGACCCATGTGGCCAGGTGAAATATGTAAAGTTCTGTCTACTGTTCAGGTGCTGTCTCAACAATCTAACCTTGGTTGGGCAGCCCTCAGTTAAAGAAACATCCTCTGTAAAATAGGTAACAACTACTCTCTCAGAAAAAAAGCTTCCCTTTAGAGCTAAATTAAACAAATTGTGTTCCTGTTACAAAACAAAAACAAGCAGACAACATACATTTAGGTTCCATAACACTTCAGCTGAGCTGGTCAAAATGTGACTTACCATGCAGTCCTCTGTGAAATTATTCATTTGTATGTCCTACTGTGTCCATCAAATTGTACCTCCACATAAGCGTGGATCAGATTTTGTCCCCATATGTTGCAGTACAAGAATAGGCAACATGTCACTGAACTACAGCTCCCAGGATCCCTCACAATTCACCATATTGGCTGGAGCTGGTGGAAGATGAAATTCAGCAATATTAGATTAGATTAGATTTATTAGATTTATATCCCACCTCACTTCCCCCAAAGGGGAACTCGAAGCAGCGTACAACAAGATAAAAACAATTTCTGTACAATATAAAAACAAAAAACTCATTCATACCAATCCAAAACATACACGGGGGAAAAGCAAGGCCTCAATGCCATGCCCTCCGACAAAGCCAGGTCTTAACGGTTTTGCGGAAGGCAAGTAGATTTGGGATGGTTCTAATCTCCGCGGGGAGCATATTCCAAAGGGACGGTGCCGCTACAGAGAAGGCCCTAGCCCGTGGACCCGCCAGCCGACATTGCTTGGCCGATGGTATCCGGAGCAAGCCCTCCCTGTGAGATCTAACCGGGCGCTGGGAGGCATAATGTTGCAGAAGGCGGTCTCGCAGGTATCCCGCTCCTAAGCCATGAAGGGCTTTAAAAGTTGTCACTAGCACCTTGAATTGCACCCGGAAGACCACTGGTAACCAGTGCAGCTCACGGAGGATGGATGTTATATGGGCACATCTAGGTGCACCCATAATCACTCCACCGCATTTTGCACCAGCTGAAGTCTCCGAGTGTTCTTCAAGGGCAGCCCCATGTAGAGCGCATTGCAGTAGTCCAATCGAGAGGTGATAAGGGCATGAGCAACCATGTGAAGAGCCCCACGGTCCAGGAAGGGTCGCAACTGGTGTAACAGGAGAACCTGTGCAAAGGTCCCTCTGGTCACAGCCGTAAGATGGTGGTCAAATTGTAGCTGTTGATCCAGAAGGACTCCCAAGTGTGAACTCGTTCTGAGGGAGCAATTTCTCTCCCCAGTACTAAAGTTGGATAATCAACTGAACCCCAAGGGGGCAAAACCCATAGCCACTCGGTCTTGTCAGGGTTGAGTCTGAGCCGATTAGCCCCCATCCAGATCCTCACATCCTCCAGGCACCGGGACATCACCTCAACAGCCTCACTTGATTGACCGGGGGCAGAGATGTACAACTGGGTATCATCAGCATACTGGTGATACCCAACCCCATGTTGACGGATGATCTCACCCAGCGGTTTCATGTAGATATTACAGAGGAGGGGGGAGAGGATGGAGCCCTGAGGAACCCCGCATGGCAGGGCCCTAGGGCTCGATCTCTGCCCCCCCACCAACACCGACTGAGTCCGGTCAGACAGGTAGGAGGAGAACCACTGTAAAACAGTGCCCCCCACTCCCAACCCCCTGAGCCAGCTCAGAAGGATACCATGATCGATGGTATCGAAAGCCACTGAGAGGTCAAGAAGCACCAGAATGGAGGAAGAACCCCATCCGGCCTGCCAGAGATCATCCACAAGCGCGATCAAGGCCGTCTCCGTGCTGTACCCGGGCCTGAAACCAGACTGCAAAGGATCCAGATAATCCGCTTCATTCAAGGCCCGAAGGAGCTGGAGCCACCACCTTCTCAACAACCTTCCCCAAAAAGGGAAGGTTGGAGACAGGACAAAAGTTATTTAACACAGCCGGGTCCAGGGAGGAGGGGCCTCTTTCAGAGGACAAACCTCCCCACATTCAGTGCGACTCTGCCCAGCCAGAGTCCAAGTCCAATGAATCCAGCAACTTTATCTGCCAAAAACTGAACATTCACTGCTCCCAGGGCCTTGTCCACATCCTCAGGAGGACCCCAATAACCCGGACTAAGACCTGCCCCTACCATCTCAGTGGACTCTGAGCGAGTAAGACCTGCCAATATAGCAACTTGTATCTGCCAAGAACTGAATCAACATTCCTCGCCCTGCCCTGCAGGGGTTCCTCCGCCTCCTCAGATCTTAAGAGGGAGCGTGTCACCCCAAACAGGGCGGCCGGGCGACAGTCTGCAGATGCGATAAGACTGGCCCAATATAAACATTGTGCCACCCTCATCGCCACTAGATAGGCGTCAATATGACATCCTAACAGTGTCCGGTCAGAATCAGCCCGACTTTTCTTCCAGCGGCGCTCTAGGCGTCTCTTCCGCCGTTTCATCCCCCAGAGTTCCTCAGTAAACCAAGGAGATCTCTGGGGTCCACGAGAGGAGAGAGTCCGCATAGGCGCAACCCGATCTATGGCCCCTGTGGCCGCACTATTCCAGGCTTCCACCAGGGCCTCAGTCGAGCTGTGGGCGAGGGAAGCCGGAAAAACCCCAAGCTCCCTCTGAAACCCAATTGGGTCCATTAGGCACCTGGGGCGGAACCACCTAGTCGGTCCCGCCTCCCTGTGGCATGGAGTGGTCGCCAGGAAGTCCAATCTTACGAGGGAATGATCTGACCATGACAGGGGCTGGATGACTATTCCCCCAATCTCAGATCGCGGCACCATTGTTCCAAGATAAAACCAGATCAGGTGTGTCCCCCGATGAGTCGGACCCTGAACTACTTGGTCAGGCCCATGGTTGCAGTATCAGGCCATGGAAGGAAGGCTATTGCTGAGTGCACTGGGGATCCCATGGCCGCCCTGAGTCTCCTCAGGGCGGATGATGGTTGTCATGGAGACCATGAACTCCTGGGCCACACCTGAGGGTTCACCAAGGATGGCAAATTGAAATCCCCAAGCACCACCAGCCTGGGAACTCAACCGCCAACCCGGCTACTACCTCGCAGCCCAGGCAGGGCCGGCGTTGCAACAAGGGGCAGGGAGCAGGTGCAGCTGGGAGGCATGCTAGTAACAGGCCCACCTGAACCCCTAGGTCCAACTTCAAAGGAGGGACTCACACCCGTCTATCTCCAGAACAGGGCCTTCCCGTGGACATAATTCCTGACGAGCAATTACAGCCACTCCACTGCCCCTGCCCTGGGGTCATGGCTGGTGCACCACTTGAAACCCGGAGGGGCACATCTCAACGAGGGGAACGCCCCCCTCTGGCCCCAACCAGGTCTCAGTGATGCACGCCAGGTCGGCCCTCTCCTCCAGGATTAAATCCTGGATTAGAGCAGCTCTCTTTACCACCGACCTGGCATTCAAAAGCAACAGCCTGAGCCCAGAGCCTGGTCTTCCCTGGCCAGTGGGACCCCAAAATGAGCACAAGGGGTCAGAACGCGGTACAGCCACCAATTGGCAAACACGCATTCCCCGATGATGGCTAACCCACGGCTCCGCCATATCTGCCTCTCCCAGTCACCACTGAAATCGGCCGTCCCTTAAGCTCCTCCACGGTCGCGGTCCATCCCACACTATCATCAACCACTGTCTCCAGACGGTGGAATTCACCAATACTCTGTCACCCACTACACTCACTCACAACAATCACCCAATTTATCTAAAAATAATTAAACCAAAGAACTGTATAAAACACGTAAAAAATTACATCACAATACAAAAAGAAAGAAAGGGAGCACAAAAGGGTTAAAAGTCAGTGTCAACCGCCTTGCGTCTTGGGACCAGCACCAACAGTTATCGTATCATGTCCCCGGTTTCTCTCACCATCCATCGGGTGGGCAGATGAAACCATGGCCCAACCACCACTCTCCCACCATGGTGGTTATCACCGGGCTGGAGCAACAGGGCAGCCCGCTATCCTCTCACAATAACAGGCAGAACCTCCGTCAAGGACGCAAGACGGCAACAGCAGCAAAAAAAGGGGGGGCAAATGAAGATGGAACAGCAGCGAATGTCACGCTAAGAGACCTGTTCTTAAAGTGCACAGGTTCTTAAAGTGCAGTTACTCTTAAAGTGCATCATTCTTAAAGTGCATAGTTCTTAAAGTGCACCAGAATATGGCATTAGAGTGCAAAAAAAGTCAGAGATACCAGTGGGGAAGATGGTAAAAGAAAGTCACCGGTTGAGAGACAACAGGGAGGGGCAGAAACCGGAAAGCCTGGCAGCAAGGTCAGGCTGAACCAGCTGCCTACCACAACCTCCAATGGAGGGGGGCCAGGGACTTCTAGGGTGGCTCAAAAGCCACCCCCCAAAGCCCCCAGCTCATCCAAGCAACGATTCTCCGAGGCAGCAAAAATCTCGAGCCAGCAGCCAGGAACATTGACCTTCCACAGCAAGCTCCTCCTCTGATCTCCAAAATTCCTCCAGCCCCCGTCTGGGCACCTCCAGTCCAGCAGGCCGAGTTGCTGCCATCCAGACTCGCAGCCCCGATCTTCCTCTCCTCCATTTCCGGTACGTTGGTCGCCTCGACTTCCCGACTCCGTCATCAACCCCGCAGCCTTCCCCTGCCGGCAATCTTCGTGAGGCTCTCACCCTCACAGGGGCCAGCAACGGAGTAGCTCTCACCTATGCCGCCTGCAGCCGCCCCCTCCAGCACCACCACAATCGCCGCCGCCATCTTCCGCACCGTGGAGACTCGATCCGGAGGCCGAAAAACAAGCCGGCAAAACTCTGCATCCCCCAAACAGCACGCAGCCAGCCTCGGCCAACCAGCAGACAAGTTCACTAGGGACAAGTCCGGGGGGTGGAGACAAGGCTATGTGAGCCCTACTCCCCAGCGGACCGGCAAAACTCCATACCCTCTGCGGAGCTCACTCAACCACAAACCGCCATACTCGGGCATGCATAGAAAACAGGAAGGTTGATGCATTGCCCACCCTTGTACTACAGCATATGGAGCAGCAATCTGATTCACACCTATCTAGATGTAAACTGTGTTGAGCACAGTGTGTAATGGAATGTGTGAATGACCTTGGAGAAAGAGGGGAAGAGATGCTGCCTAGGAAACAATCAGGCAAGAGAGGCAGGAGCCTCCAGTGGTTTAACAGTCAGAGAAAGAAACTTAGGAAGGAACCCCTCCCCTTAATGGAGCAAGTAGCTAAAAAGGGTGATGGGAAGTTTGTGCCCTCAGACTACAAGGTTCTATTAATACAGCCTGACAATAGAGTAAAATCAGTTCATCTAATCATGTTTCCTGGTTCATGTTTTTCCTAAATCATGTCAGATTTAGTTCATCTTGCAAGTCCCATCACCACTTTTACATTCAATATTCTCCCCCAGAGGATGCATGGAATAATTGTCTTGTCTGGAATGGTACAGGGTCTCCTGCTTGAGCAGGGGTTGGGACTAGAACAGTGGTCACCAGTCGGTGGGCTGTGGCCCACTGGTGGTCCGCAAGAAAATTTTGGTGGTCTGCAGAGAAATGTCACCCCCAGAGCACCCCCCAAAGCAATTAATCCAGGCTGCGCAGGAACACAAGGCTGCGCCGCCCACATTGCCCGCAGGAACCCTCCTGCCCATTCACTCCTTATCTGGCAAACTTGCCTGTTAAGTTGCTATTTTTTTTCCCCAATCGTCAGCTGTTCTGCTGTGCCGGGAGATTTAGATTAGCTAGAAATCAGGAACCTCCCTTAGGACTGAAGGTTCTATTATTCAGTGCAGACTCAGACAGCTGATGGCAGAAACACAGATCTCTAAGTGAATCTGTGATTCTGTGAGAAACTCAATCTGTCTGCCTGCTTTGCCTGATTTTGGGTAAAAGTTGCTCTTTTTTTAATAAAAAATTCAATATTTACATAAATATTTATAATATTTACATACAAGCCATGCCCAGCCAGTCACATGACCACCAAGCAACACCCACAAATTAGGCCACGCCCAAGAACCAGTTGTTAAGAAATTTGAATCTCACCCCTGCCTCTGTGTGTTTGTGTGTGTGTATGTGTATGAGAGAGAGGGAGAAGGAGGAGAGGGAGAGAGATTAGATCAGATCTCTCTCTCTCTCTCTCTCTCTCTCTCTCTCTCTCTCTCTCCAATGTCAGCAAGCCACTGTCAGGCAAATTTCATATTAGTGGTCTCTGGGATTTAAAATTATGAGTTTGGTGGTCCCTGAGGTCCCAAAAGTTGGCAACCCCTGGATTAGAAGACCTCCAAGGTCCCTTCCGACTCTATTATTCTGTTATTTTCTTCATCAGTCAAGACACCTAAATACCCAGCTGGTGGTTCACAAGGATGATGCAGAAGATGTGAATTTTTAGTACTTGCAAGCTCTGTGTGTGCATACATTTAAAGTCTGTGGCAATATCTCCACTGAATGCGTTTGTGCAATCTCAGGCCAAGGGCCAATTCAGTATAACTATCAATATAACTGTAGGACCACGGTGCAAAATCACTTGCTTGGTTCCTCTTTGTTTCATTTTGCAAACATGCTTTTTGTATTTTAGCAACCCACTGGTGAAGTTTTAATATTTCCTTTGGTTTTCCGTATCAGGTATTCATTGATATTTCACTGAGCTAGATCTTGGGCATAATGAATAGCAGTGGACTCAGCAGGTACAGTGAAGGGAGAGTTCCAAATACTTCTATACAGCCAAAGACTCAAAGACATTTTTCAATAGCTCAGGCAACAGGTTGCAGCCTCAAGCTCCAATTTATTCAGTGGGGGTAGGACAGGATTTGCCAATTGCTAAGCCCCAATTTTCTCAGCCAAAGGTAGAAATATTTCAAAATTGTACGGCATTCTATTTGAACATTGAGTCAGTTAGCAGACCTCCAAAACATGCCTGATACTATTAAAAATAAGCTTGTCAAGATAAAAGCAATTTTTAAAAAAATCTAGGTAAGATAGCTTTGTAACTGCAATCTAATATACCTATGAAGATATCCTGTTATCTTACTCAAAATGTATCAGTTTGAACTGAATAGTCCTCTAAGCGAATCATGTTAGAGATCCATTAAACTGAATTTTATGAAGGAAAGTAATAGAAATCCATGTATGCAGTGAGGATTTTTGTGGCATATATATGCCTTTCTTGAAATCACATCTGCAGGTAAGGCCATTCACATGTACGTGTCCTAAAATCCCATGAATATAATTCTAAGGCAGGTCTAGTTTTGCAAACAAAAAGATTTGTTCCCTTCAGACCCTCTGTCTGATGCCCAGAAGAGATAACTGGGACATGAATAAAGTAGGTGTAAACCAGGAGTCCCCATTCAAACATATTGTCAAGCCATACTTTAAAAAAATAACAATCATAGATTCTGATTGTAGCATTTTGGTAAAAATAAGCCAAGATTTTTTTCCAAATAGTTACACATGTAACACTAAACTTAAACAAAAAAAATCTTACCTGTGGAACAACTCTGATTTTCCTTTCTCCTGCCCAGAAAATCACTCAAGGTGATAAAGGGTATTACCCAATGAAGCAATTCTGAGAGCAGGAATTTCCAGAAGAGTCTGGTAAAAAATACTCAAGATGGTGGGCATTATGGCTGAAGCTCTGACTTTTATTTGCGTATAAAATATAAGACACATGTGTTCATGTGTAGTGTTTTTCATGTGCTTCGGTGATCACACCATCATGGCCTCCATCTTTGACTGTTTTGACTACCTCCTGCAGATGGACACACACACACACACACACACACACACACACGGTCTGAGAGTAAGTCTCATTAAATTCAGTGGCATTTCCTCCTGAGTAGACAAGAATATACTCTAATCGTTGTATTTGCATTAATTTATCAAGCTTGAACTTGTCATATGAATGACAGAATCGTATGAATGATTCATATTATATTCACGTCATAATGTGCTCATTTTGGGGATGAATGGTCCTCCTTAGACACGTATCAAAAATCAGCCCTATTCCAGAAATTAGTGAAAATCCAGTTAAATTACAGATCAGGATGGATTATGGTATTAGTCAATCCAAGAGGAGGAAGATGGATTAATAAATAGCATACAAGAAGTTATAAAACATTAAGGGGCCTTTTTAGTGATCTGGCCCAAAAAAGAACAAACAGGAGCACAAGCAACAGCCAAACAAAGAAATGCTGAAACAAAGCAAGCAAAGAAAGAACAACTCCGAGGAGTGGATTAGTAATAAGACCAGAAGTAAAAAAAATTTTAAAAAATATGTCACAAAATCAGATGGCTCAATGATTGGACTAATTCCAAATCATGAAGAAGAATAAAGGATTTTTCTAGAGAAAAGCTTATGGGGAACATTTAGGATTTACTAAAAATTAAAAATTAACATGGCAGTAGACAGAGAGCTTCCACCATCAGATCCTTAAAGTAGTATCATGTGATGCTGCTTTTATTTTTACAACCATATAGGTCACGGGTGTCAAACTCATGATGTCACGTTGTCACGTGACATATCGTGACTTTTTCCCCTTCGCTAAACCAGGGGTGGGCATGGCCAGTGCATGACGCATCCAGCCAGCGGGCCGTGAGTTTGACATCCCTGATATAGGTCATTAAAATCACCTTCCACATCAAAGATCTGGAGAGAACAGGGTGTCCATATAATGCAATAATTAGAAAACATGAAAAGCATTTTGGAAATAAGAGATTACAATAATCAAACATATGGTAGAAATTAGAGAAATGGGAAAAGGTAAATCATAAGTGAATAGATTTGTGAAAGGGGATTATTATGTATACATAAGTTTCTTGGACCCTTTAATAAAACCCCAGCCTAAAGGCTCCTGAGTAGACATACAATCAGGATAAATAGACAGAGTTCTCTTATAGATTAAAAACTTGCTATACAATAGAATATATAAAAACAGAGTAAACAAGGTCTTCTCACAATAATGAGAAATTAGAAAATGGACCTTTCAAATCTATAGTGGATCTAGTTCTGTTTAAGTTCTTAAATGAACCGCATACAATGAAGTGTATGGTAGCAGAGGGTAACAACTTATTTGAATGGGAAAAAATACAAAAATAAAGCTTTCCACCAAAAAAAAAAACAATCCTCAAATATGGGTGAATTGGCAACCAATGGCAAATGGGATTCAATGTGACTGTAGTAAATGAAAAAAAAAATCCAGAAGGCAACCATAGGCAGATAACAGATCATCAGAGTTGGAAGAGACCTTATAGGTCATCTAGTCCAACCCGCTGCCCAAGCGGGAGACCCTACACCATTTCTGACAAATGGCAGTTCAATCTCTTCTTGAAGGTCTCAAGTGATGGTGCTCCCACAACTTCCAAGAGCAAGCTGTTCCATTGGTTGATTGTTCTCACTGTCAGAAAGTTTCTCCTTATTTCCGTGTTAAATCTCTCCTTGTTCAGTTTCTATCCATTATTCCTTGTCTGGTCTACAGGCGTTTTAGAAAATAGATTGACCCCTTCCTCTCTGTGGCAGCCCCTCAAATATTGGAAGACTGCTGTCATGTCTCCCCTGGTAATTCTCTTCACTAGACTAGCCAAACCCAGTTCCTGTAACTGTTCTTCATATGCCATATGTAGGCATGCTACATGAAAGTGAAATTCCTATCCTGACCTCCACATGCATATCAAAGCAAAGATAGTGTGGAAAAGATTGCACTCATAGGTTTGAGAGTTTATCCTCAGCATATCCTGAATGGAATATTTATATAAAAATAAGGAATTCTTAAGACACCAGATGGAATGCATGCGAATAAATACCAGCATGTGCAATTTGCAATGTTGCCTGACATTAATTTAATTACAATTATATTCATTTATTCACTTGCTCCTAGAAAGAGAATTATACTTACTCTGCATTCTGTGCTACATCCTACTAGAATCTAAGTACAAATCATGAATGTATTCAATAAGTGACAAGAATGGCTATTATGACACTTTTTAGTATACAGGAATTTTATCGTCTTTCATCTTACTGTTCAACTTAAACAAAACAAGTAAATTAAAATTGAAAACACACATGCTGAAAGAAAACCAGTAGAAAATCAACATGTAAAACAACAGCTCATGTTAAAACATGTAAAATATTGTTCCCCCAAAGTTTTGACCCCATAAACCTATTAACACAGAATGTGCCAAGTGAGCCATAACAGAGACCATGTTTTAGGTTTAATTTCAAAAGACCTTATCTCCAGTCCCCAATTGTCAAAACTCTGAAGGTGCCCATGTATAGAGCAGTTATCAATGGACTTCTGAAGATGACATTATTAGACAGGCAAGAGTTATACGTAAGCTTAATCTCTTGGAACTTTATTTAAAGCAGCATTTCTCAATGATGGCAACTTTAACATCTGTAGACTTCAGTTCCCATAATTCCCCAGTCAGCATGCTCTGAAAACCACAGTTCTAAAAGTTGTCAAGGTCAAGAAACCTTATGAAAGGAATGTTTACCTTGTTTTCCTTCCTTTTCAAAAAGGAAGGAAAACAAGTGTTTAATTCAAGATATGAACATCCTAAAGATCACAGCCAATCACCGAAACTAATTCAGACACTAAAATCAACAAAATTAAAAGAAAGACATAACACAAATGACCAATGTATTAAATTAGGTATCAGTAAAGCTAAATTCTCAGTTAAGAGAAGCCATCTTCTCTTCATTTGCAAACAGACCACACCTAAAAAGCAAGATTTCTTAATTTCCTCAGATACTGATTTTAAAGCCATAGCTGCTTTATCAAAGCCTTCTTTTATATTTCTATAACTGGGCTTTGGAAGTCAATAATTTCTACAATAGCAAAGAATCTTAAAAGATGGCATGGGCAGTTGTCTGGAGAAGAAAATGTTCTTTAAGAAGCCAGCTTGGAAACTGCTGAAGGCTTTAAAACTCATAGTAGACCTAAAATGGAGGAGGTTAGCACACTGGGCAAATGAGACAATGATTCTAACATTTGTCCCAGCCAGAACTCTAGAACAGCAGCCGAGTAGCCTACACCCATTGAAGTTTTCTACTGATCTTCATGGGCATCCTCATGTCCAAGTAGTCCTTGGGTTACAGCCACTTGTTAAGTCACCGTTTCAAAGCTACCATGGCATTGAATGGGCGGGACTTACAAAAGGTCCTGAAATTAGAGCCATCACAGCGTTCCTATTGTCTCACAATCATGATTTGGGTGCCTGACAAAAAGTTTGCAACCATGACTCCTCAAGCCTTCATGTCTACACCATACCAATGTTGTCCTTCTTAAGTAGCAAAGTTGGTCCTTGTATTAACTTGAGGTGTCTTGCAGAGAATTCAAGTTTAATTCAAGTGAATGTAAGTACAGACCTGTTCTGACTTTGTTGCTGAGCCTGGCAACAGCAGAAACAAAGGGGCCTCGACTGATTTGTGTGGCCCCATCTATTTTGCAGGGGTGTGAAGCATTGGTGGGATTCAAAAAATTTTACTACCAGTTCTGTGGGTGTGGCTGGATGGGCATGGCATGGCTTGATGGCAGGGAAAGGATACTGTAAAATCGCCATTCCCATCCCACTCCAGGGGAAGGTTATTGTAAAATCCCATTCCCTCCCCACTCCACTAACCTACTTTCCAGCTCCGTTATCCTGTGCAGGGCAACAAAAGAAGACCCAGCCGATCAGCTGGGACTCGGGAGGAAGAGAATAGACGAGGGCAGGGCCAGTCAGAGGTGGTATTTGCCAGTTCTCTGAATTACTCAAAATTTCTGCTACTGGTTCTTCAGTACTGTCAGAACATGCTGAATGGTGTGAGGCCCTTAAATAAGGCTTCAGTCATGGCTCTCTGGGTGTATGCGTGTGTGTGAGAGAGAGAATGAGAGAATCAAAATACGGCCATTATGATCAAAGTCTTACCTTTTTATATATGCGTCACATGCACGTACAAAAGGTATGGAATTTCAATAACGGAATTACATTCCACAGATTTTGTTCCTACCTGCTGATACCTCTGACTTCAGTCTCTCTTTTCTGTAGTGATTTCCCTTTTTATGCTCAAAGGTCCCCTGTAGTCTTTGCCAACTCTTCTCAACTTTCCAATGTGCTGTAGTTGCAGTTTTGTATTTTCACTTTCTTTCCACCCAGCTTTTTCACCATGAACCTTTCCTATTTCCTTCCGGTCTGCCTTCTCTTTCCTCTATAAACCACACACTGTGCACGCGTGGAGCACCTTAGAAGAATAGCTGCCAAAGCACTTTGTATCGGTATCATACAACTGCATAGCATTTATCAATCCAATAAGGCTTCAGAGCCATACTGCCCATTTCCTGCATCACAATTCTTGGCAGAGCATAATTGAGAAATCACCTTCCTCACATCTGTTTTATTTTTTAACTGCTACCAAATGAGGAATACGCCGTTTCCCACACATGTAACCAAACATATAAAAGCAGTAATATTAAAATAAACCCCCGAGGGGGAGGCAGTATTTGTTTTGAAGAACTTCTTATTCTTCAGGGCAAGTTCATATGTCAGATTGACAAGTCCAAAACTACAGGGAGTCTGAAATCAAACAAGGGAGGCAGCACTGCATTTTTCTTAATTATTTTTGCAGCTGGTTGGAGAAATAGAGCAATCGACTCTCTCCACAATTCATGGAAAATGAATTTGCCTGACAAAACTTTTGCAACAGATTTTTCCCAAAATATCCGACCTGGTTTCCTTGTGGCCAGCAAATATGCTGTATTTTGGGAAAAATCATCTGTATTTTGGGAAAAATCATTCTTGAGTATGACGATGCCTCTACTAACTGCAGAATCCATCCAAGGATCTACTTGGCAACAGTTTAAATCAGAGGCCTCTACTTGGATCTACTTGGCAACAGTTTAAACCAGAGGCTATGCTAGCTGGAGAATTCTGGGAGTTGAAGTCCACAAGGCTTAAAGTTGCCAAGTTTGGAGGCCTCTGGTTTAAGCAGAACAAATCCAGCTGAATTTAACCTGAACTTTCTCAGAACAGTCTCAGAAGAGGCTGGTTACAACTAAAACATTGAGATTTCATATATAGGTAGTCCTCGACATACAACCACAATTGAGCCCAAATTTCTGTTGCTAAGTGAGTCATTTGTTAAGTAAGTTTTGCCCCATTTTATGACTTTTCCTGACACAGATGTCAAGTGAATCATTGCAGTTGATAAGTTAGTAACCTGGCTTCCCCACTGACTTTGCTTGTGAGAAGGTCACAAAAGGAGATCAAATGACCTTGGGTTCATGGCAATGGTTGTAAGTATGAACCATTTGCCAAGCATCTGAATTTTGATCACATGTTCATGGGGATGCTGCAAAGGTCGTAAATGTGAAAAACGGTCATAAGTCACTTTTTTCAGCACTGTTGTAACTTTGAATGGTCACTAAATTGTTTTAATTGTTTAATTGTTTAATTGATTGTTGTAAGATGAGGACTACCTGTATGCATCTATAATTCTGAGTCATCAAAATCATCTTGATTGTAATTTTGAAAACTGTATCCAAGACCTTAGTTGGTTGGTTGGTTTTCTAGTCAAATAATGGCCAATAGGTTCACCTGTAAGCCTGTTTCCCCACTTGTAACCATCTTTGGAAAAAAATTAATCAAATAATTCTTTCCATTAGAAGAGTCGGACAAATAGTGTCTGTGAAAAAATGTTGCATTATAGTTTTATCCATTACAACAGCTCTGTTACATAAGATTCTAGACAGTCACTCAAGTTAGGTGTCATGCCCCTGTCAGAATCTGATTCAGAGCGGGGAGGCTGAGCAGCTGACAGGGAGTGGATGTGTGGCTCCGTTGGCTGTGGAAGAAACTGGGGAAGGACGCAGTCCGGCTGGGCATAGCAGGGAAGAGGGAATTTGGAGGAAGACCCAGGCTCACCCACTCTTCATCCCAGGATGCGCAGGGAGGAATGGAGAAGGGAGCAACATGAGTTGCGTGGCTTACAGGGGAGGAAAGGGCCCTGATTCCCTTCATTAACTGCAGCTGGGAACACAATATTTAAAAAGGGAAGCTGCGCACAGCAAGTTGTTGGGAGCAAATCTTGTATTATCTGATATTGTCAAGGCTTATCTTGGTGTTCTTGGCATCTTCCCAACTGTGTGTGTTTTGCTGTGCTTTCAAATCTGCAATTCCTTCTCCTGCCCTGTCAAGTTAATTATTGCAGCGTGGTTTGTTTGGATTTTTAGTTACAGTTTGTATGTACTTCGTTTTCGGACTGAATTTTCTCCACTGTTCCTGGGAGAGTTTTTCTCCAGCTGAAGGTAACCTGGACATTGGGGGCAAAGTTGGAGATAATTAAAGGGACTCTTCTTGCTTATTTGATTATGTTGCCTTTGTGCCATGCCCCATTGGGTCATCACATTAGGTAGTTTCCCTTCAGTCCTCCAGATTGTGGAGTTTTTCTTCCCCCATTTCCATATATCTGCTGTTGCATGTTCAAATTGGAAGGATTTGCAGACAAAGTTTACTTATCCTTATTTTTCATAAGATTGTTTCTGCAAATCTCACAAATGCTAAACATGCTCCTTATTGTTTCTTGGCGTTCCACTGATAGATTCAGTTCTGTCCTGCTGACATAGAGGCATTTGTTTGAGGTTAAAGAAAGTAATAATTTATAGAAGAAGACAGATACTTCTTTGTTCCATTATTAATCTATGTTTCTCCTAGTCTTTACCACCATATATTTCAATCTAGTTTTCCATGGTTAGGGCCTCAGCTTCTGCTCATTCTGAAGTCTAGCTTTAACCACCCTTTGACCATTGATGGAACTTAACATTTTAATAATAATTTTAAAACCTAGAAGATAATTGCTGCAAAGCAATTCCATCTTTGCACACATTTGTAGCTCTATAGGGTGTGGTCTGTACAGGTAGTCTTTGACTTACGAGCTTTTGTGATGACCTTCTGACAAACAAAATCAATGGGGAAGCCAGATTCACTCAACAACTATGTTATTAACAGTTAATAACTTAACAGTGATTAACTTAACAACTGTATGTTTTTTATTACATATGCTTAACGAAATCCAGCAGACTGCTGCTGGACTACTGTTCTCTCCCAATCTTCTTTTCTTTCACCAAATGTATTTTACTCATACAGAACTGCAATAAAGAAAGTGAAATCCCATCTTTTTCCATGACTTTTACCCTTCTCTGGTTTACAGTGGTGGGATTCAAAAAAATTTACTGCCGGTTCTGTGGGTGTGGCTTGGTGGGCATGGCTTGGTGGGTGTGGCAGGGAAAGGATACTGCAAAATCCCCACTCCCTCCCCACTCCTGGGCAAAGGATATGGCAAAATCTCCATTCCCTCCCCACCCCACTAACCTGCTTTCCAGCTCCGTTCCCCTGTGCAGGGCAACAAAAGAAGACCCAACCAATTAGCTGGGACTTGGGAAGCAAGGAATAGATGGGGGCGGGGCCAGCCAGAGGTGGTATTTGCTGGTTCTCCAAACTACTCAAAATTTCCGCTACCGCTTCTCCAGAACTGGTCAGAACCTGCTGAATACCACCTCTGCTCTGGTACCTATACCAATATGACCCTGATGCTTCTGAAAAGGTGACTCTTACAATGTTATCTGCTAAATTTAAGGGCAAGTATAGTCTTTGGATTGCACTCCCTATGTGGACTGTCACCTCCCATATATCCAGCTAGCACCATCAAGACCAGAGACAGGGAAGTCTGCAGGGAGATTGTAAAGTGATGCATATAAAACTGGAGGTAGGACGTCCTTCATGCAATGACATTTTTGATGCTCCCTGCCGACATCCCTGATCATGAATGGTAGAAATTACTGTCTATCAAGTTGGGGGATGTGGGGGAGGAACCAGAGCAGCTTTTGCTGGTGTCACTCACATGTTTTTTTTCCCAATCAGGGTTGTCTTTCAGAGGGTTGTGGGGAAAGGATATAGCATGGTTTGGTACAGAGCCTCCCAGGTAGGTGTTAAGACATTTGTGAAGCTCAAAGATAAAATATCTAGGTTGGATTTTTTGGCTCATTTTTAATTCCTTTTCCCATTTTCCTCATAGCATACAGTCAAAGTTTTAGGGCTTTGTTGCCTATTTCAGGAGGTATAATTCAAGGGGATGTGCCTTTGATTAATTCTGAAAGACCACAAAAGGAGAGAAAGGCATTTTCAAAAATACTTCAGGATTTTTGTCCTACTCTCATCCTCCTTTGAAGCATCTGACATGACTGGGGTTAGGGGAAAATATTGGGGGTGGGAGGGGTGTTCTATTTAGGGCTTTGCTTTTATCGTGATCCAGTCTCGACAAAAGCAGCTCTTTGTTACTACCGTCCTTCTGGTTCAACTGCCAGGTTGATGGATGCTTTGTATTTCAGGGAATCTCATTTGCTCTGGAACATCTTGATGTCTGCATTCTCTACCAGCAGGAAAGAATTATGAGAGCAAATGGGCAGGAACCAAGGGGAACATTCCAGGGAGACAGCAGTGAGCCCACACACCTCAGATCATGGCCAAGAGCAGGGGTGGGATTCATCCGGCATTACTACCGGTTCGGTATTTGCATTTTGCATTTTGAGTATCTTAACTTACTGCACCTCTGTATGGTTTCCCAATTGCACAGTGGCAGATAGCACAGCACTCCAGAGGGTTAACGTCATTGCCCAGAAGATCATTGGTTGCCCTCTCCCCTCTTTGGAAGAGCTTTATAGCTCCTGCTGCCTTAAGAAAGTTCAAAACATTCTTAAAGATCCATCTCATCCTGGGCACCCTTTTTTTTTTGAACTATTACCACCTGGCAGGCGGTACAGAATAATAAAAACAAGGACAAGTAGGCTGAAAAACAGCTTCTATCCCAGGGCAATAGCTCTGTTTAATTCTACTGTACAGTGCAATGTTGGTGCGGTGTCAGGGGTTTTCAAATCGATGTGTGGAGTGTGAAGGATGTGTGTTTGTGTTTATTTTCATGGTCATGATGTGCACTGAAGACGGTGTTTGGTTTCGTTGTACGAGGTGCAATGACAATAAAGTAAACTAAACTAAACTAAAACTAATGTTACTAACAGTGCTAATGTTAATGGAAACAAGCCACGCTAAGAGAAAGCTTGGATGAAACAATTCTCTTCATATTCTAATATACAAGGGTAGGAGAGAGTTCTGTTGTTCAACCTCCTGTTTGTGCAGGGGGGGTGGACTAGAAGACCTCCACGGTCCCTTTTTCTGTGCTGTTCTCTTAACCCACATAACTAATTAGGTACCCTGCAAAGAAAGCCTGAGATTCATATGAAATTGCATGAACATAGTCACATGTGGAATGGCATAACCCAACAATTCTGGCACCCATCCTGCCATTGGAGAATAAGTCTAAGCTCCTTCTGCCAAAGCGGGATGTGAGACTATACCAAATTTGACATGAACACAGAAGATTGAACTGCTGGATCATAGATCAGAAGTAGCCACATCTCCTCCCTGGGTACTTTGTGTTCCACTACTCAACGATCATGAGTCCTCTGCCTCATGTTTACTTAGGTTCCACAAAAGTAGTTTTCCTACCATCTGAATTAGCTTCAGAAATTTGGTCATTTCTAGATTGAATTTTGCTCAGTCCTCAGTCACAGCAGCACATGAAATCTTAAATATATTTACTAGGAGTAAAGCTCATTGAATTATTATCCCATAGAAGTGTATTTAGAATTGTGATTTCAATTTCATGAACAAATAACATCTTTCCTAGCCAGCTAAGTAGTCTCCATATGTGTACAGAACGTTTCTAAGACTGCAGTTTTGAACATACACCTTTGGACATGCATTCTACTCAAATCAGAAGAATATAGCTTATGTTAGTAGCATAAAAAGTCCTCTTCTACTATCAGCCTGGAGTTTATTTTCAGTGAAAAAAATTAAAAGGGAACATAATCATAATCCCTAGTGCTTTGCCAATTTGGAATTTGAGCAAGAATTCTCTTCCTTAAATTTGTTCAGCACTACTTGAAAACAGGGACTAGAACAGATGTCATAGCAGAAGCGCTGGCACCTTGCCTTACTGATTAGGAAGGACAAGATTTAGAAGCAGGAGCTTCTGGGAGAAATTTGAAGTTTAATAGCAGAGGATGTTGATATTTGAAATCCAAAATATTTCTAAGAAATTATTCTACTGGCTTTAAAATCTTTATCACCCATGTATGAGCAATAATAACACACACTCTACAAAAGCTACATTTTACCCCCAGACTTTCAGAACACAATACTCAAACATTAAAATTAAAATCCAGGCTTAACATTCTTTTTCCTTTTTCTGTGACTATATATAGGTCTGAAAAGTAAAGGAAAAATTGCAGGAAAGCAAAAAAAGCATTTCTGAAAATATTCTTTATTATTTCTGCAGACCTTTCAGCTGAACTCTGTTTAATATAGCTACCTGCTGCTATTCACCAAGTTCTATCATTTAATCAAGTTCTTAATACTTTTACATTTATGGATGTCTTAAGTTGATATTTTTATTTCCACTTTTCTCCTAAAGGCCTGGAAGTACATACTTGGCTTCTTTCATTTTATTTTTGGAAACCAACCACTAAGAGGATTTAGAGGAAAATAAAACAACCGGCCAAAGGCCACTCCTCAAATCACAACCCAATATGCAACTATTTCACCAAACCAGCTCTCATGGATCCAGCTAATGTGTCAAGTTTTCCAGAAGAAACATATATTCTATCATCTACAGCTGCAAGCACGCAGCAACTAACTTCCAAGTTCTTGAGCTAAATAATAGGAGATAGATGGATGGATGGATGGATGGATGGATGGATGGATAGATAGATAGATAGATGATAGGTAGATAAAGATGGATGATAGCTAGATGATGGGTGGGTGGATGGATAGATAGATAGATAGATAGATAGATAGATAGATAGATAAATAGAAGGTAGGTAGGTAGAGATACAGAGATACAGAGATAGAGATGATAGATAAAGGTAGATAGATAGATAGATAATAGACAGGCAGAGAGACAGGCAGATAGAGATAGAGAGAGAGAGATGCCATTTCAGATGATAGAGCCATGCAGTTATTCCATTTTCAGTGTGAGATGGATGAATTGTCCAAATGTTTG
Organism: Naja naja; assembly: GCA_009733165.1. Classification (NCBI taxonomy): domain Eukaryota; kingdom Metazoa; phylum Chordata; class Lepidosauria; order Squamata; family Elapidae; genus Naja; species Naja naja. Next base: position 27,815,456 of record CM019153.1, read on the forward strand.
TGTCAGCAGCACCTTTTTCATGAAATGTGGTGGGGAAGGGTGATATTATTGGCTAACATTCAGAATCTTCCCACTTTATTCCTGCTGTTTCTTTCCATTCTCTCTTAGAAAGGAGATCCCTTATGACAAGTAAAAAAGTAAGAGTAAGCTCTATCAGAGAGAGTAAGATTCTCTGAATGGCATCACTAGGGGACCTCTTCCTGAAGGAGTCTCCCATTTCACAGGTAAATAGGAAGTGTCTGTGATAAGGAAAATGCACCAGAGCTCAAAGTCACATACATTTGAACTTTGGTCCCATTAGCTATGTCTCCTCCCTCCTGCCCACCCATCTCTTCCTGCTCACCTACAGAGGCAGGGTAGTCTCCATGACTGTTTGTGTAATAGTTAATGGCAATCCATTATTGCCGTAAGTGATTAGGACAATGAGTTGTTAATTTTAATAAAGTATTAGTGCCTTTCCCTGACCACAGGAAATTATTAGACCTTCAGAGCAACGAGGGGAAAATCTTGGCCATAAAACCACAACCCTCAGCCAAGCAAGATTTCAGAGCAGTGGAGAACAGATGTCTAGCTTTGCAGCCCATTTTTTTTCCCTGGTTTTGGGGATGGGAGCTAGGCATTTGCTTTTTTAAATGGAAGGGGTATGTTTGTACATGTGTGCGCACACACCAGTAAAAAATAAGTTTCTATTCTGTTTCCCATTGTTCCCTTCTCATCTTTGGTTATTTGCTTATTTTTGTAAGCATCTTTCCCTTCTTCCATTTCCTTGCTCTGTGCATCACCCCTTCCTCTTCTTTTGACTGTTGTTTGAAGTCTCTTTTACCATTTTTTTTTAAAGCTCATTTTATTATTTCCCTCCTTATTTCTAGCTAGATCAAAGGAGCTTCTCTTGTAAAAATATTTGCTTCTCTTTGGCCAATTAAGTCACTGTGTGTGAGGAACCAGGGAGGAAAAGAGAACTGAACTAAATGACTTGCTTTGCTGAACAGCCCAACATTCTCCTGGCCTGACTCACTGAGAGGGGCAAATCTTAAAGAGATACATCCCTGTAAGGATCAGTGGGCCTGGCTGTTGCCATTCCAGGGAACAATCATCTCTTGGGTTCAGACATGAAAATACTGGAATGGGACAACTCGCCTCCGCCAACTCACTGACACCAAGTCGCCACAGGACAACACCACATGGCCAACTTTCCACAGAGACAACTTGCTACGGAAGGGTGAGTAAGCAGGTGGGCAGAATGCAGAGCAGCAGCAACAGTCAGGGGCTTCCCATTTTCACACCCCCGATGGTGCCCCCACTGCTGTCAAGCTCCCGGCTGAAGAGGCCGGAGACCGCAGTGGTGATGGTGGGCAGAGCAAGTGGCAGGAAAGTGGTGGTGTCCAGGATGTCCAATTTTTAACACCTCCTACCCACTCCTGTCACCAGCCTCCTGTCACCGGCCCAGAACTCAGTGTGATAGTAATGGTGACAGCAGCACGGAGTGTGAAAATGGGATGCCCCTGGCTGCTACCACCACTCTGCACTCTGCTCACCCACATACTCACCCGTCTGCCTGTCTCTCTCTCCGGCTGCTTGCAGGTAATTGTACCTGCAGCAAGTTGGCCATGTAGAGTTGTCTTGCGGCAACTTGGAGGTGGTGAATGGGCAAAGACGACTTGACAGTGACGAGTTAGCTGTGGTGAGTTGTTCTAGACAAATGGGAATGCTATTGGAGAAGACATGCTGGCAATAGAGCCTCCATTCACTTCTTTAACCTGCCTTACTGCTACTGCAATCAGAATTTTCAGTGTCCTGATAATTTTGAGGGACTGCGGTTCATCCTTGTCCCCTCTGATACAGGCAAAACAGAATGTGTCAGTCAAAAGATGTCATTATGTGGGGGTTAAGATGTAAAGCTTAAAGGAATCTGGTGACTGGTCTCTAGGATTCTGCTGCAAAGAACAAATATTTAAAAGAAATATTACTACTAGAAGTGTCAGAATCACAATCAAAACAGCTCTACCAACATTAAATGCATCCCACGAATGCTAACAGATTGTTTTTGTTATGTATGTAGGTTTGAATGTCATTGGTTTAGTTTGAATTGTTCTTGTAAAATGTCAAATATGATTGGTTTGAAAAGTGCAGGAAAACCCTGCACTCTGATTGGCTGGCAACTGCGGCTGCTGGCTATAAGTAGCAGCCGTAGCCCAGCCAAGACGGGTCCATTCGAGCTGTAGTCACTAATAAACTCTTCACTGAAGCTCTTCGCGTCTGACTCTTCATGCAAACTTAACACTGGCGACGAAGGTGGGATTCCCCTGAAGAGAAGACGACGTGGAAGACAAGCAGAAGAGCGAGATGGCTGCGCTGAACACCCCCCCAGCCCCGTTCGATCCGGCGGCAGAAGACTGGGAATCGTATGCGGATCGCTTCCAAATGTATTTGGAAGGAAACGACCTCGCTGACATCTCTGAGAAGCGGAAGAGGGCGGTCTTTCTTACGCACTGCGGTCCGGCAGTCTTCAAGATGGCAAAGGCATTGGCGGGAGCTGCAGACGTGAAGGTAATGGAATGGCCTGATTTAGAAAAGCTTTTAAAAGCCCATTACGCCCCACAAGTATCGTGCCTCATTAAGAGACACGAGTTTTACCGTCAGGATCAAGGGGAAAGCGAAAACGTTAACGACTTTGTGGCAAGTTTAAGAGACATTGGGGGTGCATGCGAGTTTAACAACTTGGAGGAGGCCATGCGCGATCGATTTGTTCTAGGCCTCAAAGACAAGGTGCTTCAGAGCAAATTGTTATTAAAACCTAAGATCACGTTGAAGGAAGCCATAGAAGAGGCCTCCTCAGCAGAAGCCACTAAGTCCTCAGCGGCAGCCATGAAGAAAATTAACAAGGCCTCAAGCCATTCTGATGTGGAAAAGTCCACAACAACTCATTGCGAGCAAATAGATTCTGAATCAGACTGCAGTGAGGTGGAGGAAGGAATTTATAGACTCAGAATGGAAAAGAAAAAGAAAGACCTGGGAAGGAAAAGGCAAGACTTTTATTGCAGAGGTTGGGGGGCACCCCGCACTGAATGCAAGTTTCTTGATACCATCTGCCTCGTTGTGAAAAAGAGGTCACTTAGCAAGAGTCTGCAAATCATCCAGAACTCCACCACACAGAAGAAAGTTTCCTGACAAAGATTTCAAGCCCAACAACTTCAGTGAGAAAATGGGGCAACTCAGAAGCAAATGGGAAGAATGAAACTCATCAAACAGTCACCATTGGTCATTCTTCAACCTTAAGAAGCAGAAAAGTACATGTGAAGGTACTCATTGAAGGAAGGCCTTGCCAAATGGAAGTGGACTCAGGCTCCTATTTATCTATGGTGTCATGGGACACTATTCACAGGCTACTTCCCAACATTCAGAAGAAACATTTCCAGAAGCAAGCACTGACTCTTAAAGACTACCAAGGGAACAAGATTCTAGTTGGAACAAGAGAATTCAACGTGAAGTTCAAAGGCCACACCAAACGTTTGCCCCTGACCATTGTGGACAAGGATCGCCCAAGCTTGCTGGGACTTGAGTGGTTCAATCCACTAGGCATCGAGGTGACTGGCATCAATCACATGAGCAACTCTGAATGGGAGGAGGCCTTGAAGTCTGAGTTTCCAGAGGTCTTCAGCGAAGGATTGGGCAAGTATATGGGGACCCCTATCACTTTCAACCTAGATCCCAAGGTGCCCCCAATTCATTTAAAGCCCAGAAGGGTCCCATTTGCCTTAAAGGAAAAAAATGATGCACAATTAGATAAACTAATAGCTCAAGGAGTTTTAGAGCCCACTGACCACTCCAGATGGGAGACACCCATAGTCACACCTGTCAAGACTGATGGGTCAGTAAGAATCTGTGGGGACTATAAGGGGACACTGAACCATGCGCTGCAGCAGAGCACATACCCAGTTCCAGTGGTGCATCATCTGTTACATTCACTTGGCAGGGGTACAGTCTTTGCCAAATTGGATCTGGCCCAGGCATATCAACAACTAACAGTTGATGATGCCACTGCAGAGGCCCAAACCATTGTGACTCATAGAGGTGCCTTCAAATGTAAAAGGTTACAATTTGGAGTAAGCGTGGCACCAGGCATCTTTCAAAGCCTTATGGAAAGGATGCTCCAAGGACTGCCAGGGGTAGTGCCTTACTTTGATGATGTGTTAATCTCTGCTGAAAATGACACTCAGTTACAAGAAAGACTCAGAGAAGTCCTTACCAGATTCAGGAAAGCGGGGTTAAAAGTCAAGGAAGAAAAATGCACTCTTAAAACTGACAAGGTTGAGTTCCTGGGCTATATGATTGACAAGCATGGCATCCACCCTACCGATGCCAAGGTTCAAGCAATCAAAGAAGCCCCTAGACCTAAATGCAAAACAGATTTGCAAGCCTTCCTTGGACTCATTAACTTTTATCACATGTTCCTACCTCAGAAGGCAACCATTGCAGAACCATTGCACAGATTACTTGACAAAAAGTCTGTTTGGGTCTGGGGAGGAAGGAACAATCAGCATTTAACAGTATTAAAAGACTAATCACGTCTGATGCTGTACTGATACAGTTCTCTGAGAATTTGCCTGTTGTACTGACTTGTGATGCATCCCCTTTGGAGTGGGGGTTGAGCCACAGGCTTCCCAGCAGGAGAGAAGCCCCTATTGCATTTTACTCTCGCACTTTGACCAAAGCAGAGAGGAATTACAGCCAATTGGACAAGGAAGCATTGGCAATTGTTGCAGCTGTTAAGAAATTTCATGAATATTTGTATGGGAGAACATTTACCATTGTTACAGATCACAAACCTTTGTTAGGCATTGTGGCAGGAGATAAACCTACACCTACTATCCTGTCACCAAGAATGCTGAGGTGGACTGAATTTCTTGCTGCTTATTCTTACAAACTTATCCACAAGCCTGGCAAGGACATTGGACATGCTGATGCACTGAGTCGTTGCCCACTTCCTTGCCACAAGGAGGACTTTGAACCTGAAACACACACCTTTTTCCTAGAAACTGTTGCCAAGCTTCCAGTGCATGCTGCTGAAATTGCCAGAGAGACTGCCAAAGACACTTTATTGGCTCCTGTTATAGGCTGGATTAAGAAAGGTTGGCCTCTTCAAGATCTACCTCACCTGGCCCAACCTTTTAAGTCCAGGCAAACTGAATTATCTGTATTAAGAGGATGTATTTTGTGGGGTAACAGGGTGGTTATTCCTGCAAAACTACAAAAAGAGGTTTTGGAAATGTTACATGAGGGTCATCCTGGTATTGTAAGGATGAAGGGATTGGCCAGGAGTTATGTATGGTGGCCAGGTATTGACAAAATGGTTGAAAACTGGGTTGCATCTTGTCCCAACTGTCAGGTAATCAGGCCTGCCCCACCTCTCGCCCCCAAACAGGAATGGGAATGTCCTAGGGGCCCATGGTCTAGGATTCACATTGATTTCGCAGGCCCTACCAGAGGGCACACCTTTCTTATTATAGTAGATGCATATTCCAAATGGCCAGAGGTCATCCCATCCACCACAACTGATGCTGTCATCAAGCAGCTCAAAAAACTTTTTGTAACCCACGGGTTACCTGATGTTCTTGTCTCTGACAATGGCCCTCAATTTACATCCAACCTTTTTGAATCCTATTTAGCACAACAGGGTATCAGACATGCCCTCACTGCCCCTGGGCACCCTTCGGCTAACGGCCAGGCTGAACGCATGGTAAGTTTTACCAAGGAGAAACTTCAGCAACTGGGTCCTGGGGACATCACTGAGAAAGTTGAAAAACTTCTTAGTGTTCAGCACATCACTCCTAACCCATCTAATAACTTATCCCCAGCAGAGTTGTTGATGGGTAGGAAACTTAGGTTTTCCCTTGACCTCCTTCATCCCACTTACGCACCCAACGCACCACTAGATTCCACTTCCAAAGTTCGCACATTCAGTGTGGGTGATTCTGTTTATGCTAAGAACCTTATGGGTGAACCTTTGTGGATTCCTGCTGAGATAACTCAAATCACAGGCCCTCGTTCTTACAGGGTACAAACAGAGGATGGACTCCTCTGGAGCAGGCACATTGATCAACTTAGATCCAGGTTTTCTCAGGAACATCGCACTTGTTCCTCTCTAGTTCCCTCACCTGATGTCAATTCTAGGGGGGAAGGGGAGGAGCAGGAGGATAATCAGCAAGCAAGAATCCATCCCATGTGTAACGAGCCATTACGACAGGAACCATTCCAAAACCTGTCACAATGCCAAAATCCATCCTTAGAAGTGGAAGATTGTACATCACTACCTGACTTGGGTGCTGACATTGGGCTGGAGATGGGTTGGGAGGAGAGACCAGATTCTAACAATCAAACAGGGTCTTCTTTCACAGGAAGTCCCAGTAGGGAAATGTCAGCAGACACATTTCCTCTCTCACTGGGTGAGAATGTTAAAACTTCTGAACCACGAAGGTCTCAACGTACACGTAAGAGCCCCGCCTATTTAAAAGAATACATTAGATAGGTTGGGGTTTGGTATGGACTGAACCTAGTGGGGAGGAGTGTTATGTATGTAGGTTTATGTCATTGGTTTAGTTTGAATTGTTCTTGTAAAATGTCAAATATGATTGGTTTGAAAAGTGCAGGAAAACCCTGCACTCTGATTGGCTGGCAACTGCGGCTGCTGGCTATAAGTAGCAGCCGTAGCCCAGCCAAGTTGGGTCCATTCGAGCTGTAGTCACTAAATAAACTCTTCACTGAAGTTCTTCGCGTCTGACTCTTCATGCAAACTTAAGTTTTGTATTTTAAAAAGCAAGAGTCTAGTTTTTTCACAAATTTCAAAGTGCCCTAAGTACCAGTGTATACCTTACAAATGTGTCAGCTATTTAGGCTGATGTATTAGGTCATACACAGACCCTTGAGCATCTGCTGTGCTATTTTGCATGGGCTTGTTTGAATATGATCAGTGTGAGATAAAGATTTAAAAAGCTATCTAAAAATGTAAAGTCAAAAGAATGACTTCCAGATGTGTTGGAATAAAAGTCCCTGAGTTCTCATCCAGGATGGCCTCAATATATTTGGGAAAGATGGTTCTAAACAATGCTGGTATTAAATTCAAAAGACATTCCAAGAAATAGTTGACATAGAAAATGTACAAATATTTCCTTTTCCTATGATGAAATATATGGCAGAATGCACAGAGTTCATTAACTTCACCAAATTGTTATGTCCCATGTTCTTGTGATGTGATTCAACAGCTTTCTATATCATTCTATTTCTCTTTAGCATTTATATGATGCATCTGAAGAACCCAAATCTCACTCTAGAAGTTCTCAAAAATCTTAGAAAACATTTTACATGCTACAGAAACCAGTTACAATGTTGTTTCCCATATGAAGGATAATTCAACAGTTATACCTGCGACATCATCCAAAATGTTTTGTTCTGATAGATAATTGGCTGTGTTGTTACTACTCAATGTCCAAAGAGCAAGTCTATGCACTAGAAGTGTCCAGCATGCTTCACTCTGTAGTTTGGACAAGTCTAAAGATGAAGGACTTGTGTACAAACATACTCTGTAATCCTATCACAAGTGGCTTTCTTCCTCTCAGCAATAAGACTTACTTCTCTCACTTTCACAATGCACATCATAAGTATATTATAAGTGGATGAGAACAATGTTGACTAAATGATTAATCCTATCAACCCAGGGAATTACAGTGGACTGCTCACTTTTTAAACAATGCATCTAAAAGTGCAGTTTGTACATTTCTACTAAATACACATGCATTAGCAAACAAAATCCATTTACTAAAAAGTTGGGAAAAAATATACTGCAGGGAAAGGGGATTGTGAGGTCACAATGACCATCAATCACTGTAATGTTTCCCTTTTATGTTATGTAAATTATACAGAAGGGTTGTTGTTTTTTGTTATAGAAAAAAGGATGTTCCTCTTGATACTAATGGTGAAAATGCCTTCTGCTTACTATCTCCTTTTAGGAGCAATTATGCATCTTTTCTATTTTCTCTCAATATTGCTTTTGTCAGGACTCTCCTGCCATATTGCCTTCTTGGCAGGGAAATACTGATGGTGGAAAGCAAATGAAGAGAAATTGCTTTGAATTCTGGAGTTTGTGGGCTGCCAAGTATCCCAGAGAAAGAAGAGGCAATCAAGAGGAAGCTGGGTTGAGTTCTGAGAACTGATAATTGGTTATATTTCTCCTGCCTCTGCAGGATATAACAAATGACAAATGCATCTGACATGTGAATGCTGCCAGCCTTGACAAGAGAAACATGAGTGCTAACAGAATAAGCAAGAATGAAAGAGGCTCAGAAAATATTCTTTGCTTTGGGGCCCTTATAGGGGAGAGGGAGATACATAGGGTAAAAGTGACCCAGGAACTTTAGTGATGAGCTGATGTAAAACCTAAAATAGAAACAAAATGGAGAGCCAAGCCAGAAATGCCACAGCAGTGGAACCTTGAGCACCCTGCACATGTAACAGTTACCTTTGACTGACCATCAGCACATTTCTGGCTGGGAGGTTCAGTTAAAGCAAGCAGAAATACTCCAGTTGAGGACACAAATTAGACTTTGAGGATGCACCAACATAATAAACTACCTATGTGCTTATTTCAAAGGCACATAAATTTGGTTCTGACCATTTAAATTAAAGGAAAGGATTTTTTTTCACGGTTAACTGTGCAACTATATATAAATGCAAAGTCACCTGGGTACATAAATGTAACTGCTGATTTGACTAAATACAAATAGAGATGAACTAATTGCATTTTTGTGGGTTCTGGAATAGGGGTGTAAAAAAACCATCAGAAATAAGATGGAACTACATCTACATGGAAGGTTCTGTTTTGGCCCAGCATTCTTCAACAATTTCATGAAGGATTTAGATGAGGAAACAGAAAAGGAACTCATCAAATTTGCAGATGACACTAAACTGGCAGAAATAGTCAACACTCTAGAAGATAGGCTCAAGATCCAGATTGATCTTGACAGACTTGAACACAGGGTCTATCTAACAACATGAAATTCGGTGTAGAGAAAAGTAAGGTTTTACACTTGGGCAAGAAAAGTCAAATATACAGGTACAGATTACATGAAACCTGGATCAATAGCAGTAAACTGTGAGAGGAATCTTGGAGTCCTAGCGGACAATCACCTAAATATGTGCCAGCAGGGTGTGGCAGAAGCCAAGAAAGTCAATGCAATCCTAGGTTGCATCAACAGAAGGCAGAATCAAGATTGCATGAAATATTAGTACTGCTTTATAAAGCCTTAGTAAGACTACACTTGGAATACTGAATGTTACCAAAGATGTAGAGACTCTGGAAAGAGTACAGGAAAGAGCAGCAAAGATGATTAGGGGGCTCGAGGCTAAAACATATGAAGAATGATGGCAGGAATTGGGTATGTCTATTCTAGTGAAAAGAAGGACTAGGGGAGACATGATAGCAGTGTTCCAATGTTTCAGGGGCTGCCACAAAGAAGAGGAAGTCAACCTATTTTCCAAATCACCAGAAGGCAAGACAAGAAACAATGGATGGACCCTAATCAAGGAAAGAAGCAAGCCAGAACTAAGGGGAAATTTCCTGACAGTGAGAATAAACCAGTGGAATGGCTGGTCTTCACCCACTCAGGCCCAGGCTTGTGGGTGCTTCATCACTGGAGGCTTTTATGAAGAGAGTGGACAGCCACTTGTCTGGATTAGGGTCTTCTGCTTGAGCAGGGGGTTGGATTAGAAGATCTCAAAAGTTCCTTCCAACTCTGTTATTCTGATTCTGTTTTTCCAACTACTTGCTTGCTTTTTTTTTAATTACATTTATATGCCGCCCTTCTCCGAAGACTCAGGGCTGCTTAGCCTGAGCCTCAACCTTGAGCCTGGTGGGATTCGAGCCTGCACTAATTGCAGTCATCTGGAACTTAAGTGCTAGGCATTTAACAGCCTGCACCACCAAGGCTCTTTCCCATTCCCATTCCCCTCCTCAGGATGACCATGGAACAGGCTGGGGGGAGGGGAACAAAGGAAGATGTGGATTGTGAGCAGAGTGATTTTCCCTACCCACTTCAATAATGTACTTTTCACATGAATATACAGTATTTAGCCTATAAGTAAAGCCTATACTAAAGGAGACAACTATATTGATGGCATTTTAAATTTAAGGTCATCTATCAGATTAAAAACAATGCATCATAGTGATGTGATATAACAAGAATTAAGAACAGGAGATGTTTTTTAGGTATTTGAATTTCTGACTAGAGCTAGGGAAATTCAGTTCATATGCCTGCTCATTATGAAACTACTGGGATAAAGGCCAAGACAGAACAGAACTAAATCAAAAACAAAAAGAATCACATATTTCAATATAATATTTATAGTCAACTGCTATTTCACTGAAATATGTATTTATCTATGCATTATTGTTTTTTTATTGTTCTTGTTATTAATCACACAGTGATCCAGATGTTCAGATTGGGTTTGGCATTTTTGTCTACCTATCAAGTCCTTACCAAGGACCTGGGAGTAGTCATACATTCATTTCAAATATCCTTGTTGGACTTGATCTGTAATAACAAATCTCTGGTTGCTTAGCCAACAGTCCTGAGTCCTGTAGCCCATTTTTCACCAGATGTCCAGGAACTCCAACACCTAGTACACTCCTTGTTAACCCAGGTGACTACTGAGCCACACAAATGTCTGTAATTTATGCCTCATCATATTTTTATGCAAGAGTTACTCTTTGTCTGATTTGTCTGATGAGACCTGTTGAACCTCTGGCATAGCTCTCATTTTCCTCAGAACATACAAGCCCCACAACAATGTCAAAGTAGTGCCTCACTGGGAGATGATGATGATTATTGTTATTGTTGTTATTATTGTAATTATTATTATTATTAAATTGTATGCCACTCATCTCGTTAGATTCTAGGTAGCATACAGACTTAAGTAATATGAAAAAATATACCCAGTAATATTAAATATATTAATATAATGAAATTTCCCCACCCTCCAGCAAAATCTGAAAAGATGTGCTGAGACTGTTTGCAACCAGGGAGAAGATCTCAGTGATAATGCCCATCATCCACAGCAGTCCTGCCCATGAAAGGGTGTTACAGGAATTGATCTGGAGAGCAGTGGGCTAAGTAAGGCTGATATAATCAAATATGCACTGAAAGTAGAGTTGCCTTCCACCTTCATTATAAAATTCCTTGACTCTCACAAAGATTTTAATTTATCCGGTTTATTGATTATTGTTCAGTGTTCAAGAGAATTTTACACACTGAACAATTTAATTCTGCTTTCTAGCTGAGTTTGCTTAATGGAACCAACATAATAAATGGAGTATGATGAACACACCCACGGTTAGGTGACATTTTCTTTCTTTCTTTCTTTCTTAAATTTTCATTTGTCTCCTCTACAAAATGACTCTGGGTGGCTTACAGGATACACACACATGAACATACACACACACACATATTATGCACTGTTGCTTTATCTTTTGGGAATTTGCTTAATTTTTGGGGGGGGGGATAAATCCAGAGTTCAAACAAATATAAAACCATGAACAAAATATTTAAATTGAATTTATTTAGAAAATAATTTTAATGAAGTGTGGCATTAAAAAACTACAAATAACTGATAACCCATTTATTAGATAAAATTATCATTGACATGTTTTCACATTCAAATCTCTCTCATGCTCTGTCTGTGGCTATTCTATTATTTTCAGATGCACTTTGTTATCTTGAGCATCTCAGTTAACTTTAGAGAAGCTGAGGCATCCTACCAAATGATTAATTTCCAATCTTTGTCTAAATTTTCCATAGGGGAGTAACTTAAAGCTGGTTTCATCATCACTTTGCTTCTTAGCCCTTGAAAAGCCACATCCACTGCAGAGCAGATTCTTGGAAGTCAGAAGTAAGTTTAATTTCTTAGAGAGCAGCCAAACAGATTTTGGCCAGCTGGCAGGCAAAACAGCTGGAGCTCTGCTGTTTTCCTTACACAATCTGTAAGTCTAAAACAAGTCTGTAGAATGTCCTTTGGGGTTTTGAGTTGTGCCTATTTTGTGACTGTTCAGAGAGGAAAATGAAAGCCAGGGCTATTTTTTTTCATCCCAGATTAGCCATTAGAAGACAATAGAAATGCTGTAGTGTAGAAAACATTGTCTAGTATTCTGGTCAACTCATAGAACTTCTCTTTAGTCCCATAATATACAGTAAACAATTCTTCAAGAGTGTAGAAGAATTTTGTTAACCCAGTTATTTTTTGTAAAGACTAGAGATTTTAAAGAGCAAATATTTAGATATACTCATGTTTTGTTATTTTAAATGGTAGGCATAGGTCAGTTTTATTGACATTTTTGTGGAATTCCAATATTCTCTGGATAGGGCTGCCTCTCTACAGAGAGAAAAGATAACTTTTAATTCATTTTCTTTTGCCATTTCCATATATCATACTTTTAATAACAAGGCAGAGTAATGTTCAGCAGTTGATGAAAAGGAAATTATATGGAAGTTCAATTGAAAGGGTGAACTTAAACATTTTAGCTTTTTTGTTTTACCAAATAAGCAGTAAAAGACAAAAATAATTCTTAAAGCATGGAGAAAATAAAATTTGAAGGGATTTTATAAAGGGGGAAAATCGTTCAATGCAGGTATCCTTTCTGTTCTCCCTTAACTGCTTTCTACTTAACGTTGGAAGGAAACTCACTAATATATATCTAATCTCTTTAAATTGGAAGGGAGCGGTTGAGAAACTGAGGCTTATGGATTTTATTAGGACTTCAACCTTGCTCCACCCACCATTCATTTACAGCCCCAGTTGAAAAGCTTTCCGGATCAGACGGTGGTCGGGAGTATGACCTTAGTAGCACCTGTGTAAATGTCTGCCAGGTTGTGGCTTTGGAGCTCCTGATTGCAAGACGACAATGAGCTAGAACTGAAGAATCTTCTTGGGTGAGAAGCAAAACGTTTTTCAAGGAAAAACAAAAAAAGCCCAATTCTCTTTTGAAAAGGTACTTTGGAACAACCATGCCCTGGCCGACGGAGAGTCTCCATAGACACAATGAGCTAGACTTCGATAGTCTAGATATATGCTTAGCATTGGCTTCCCCATCCCATAATCCGGATGGATAGATCTGCCTTCAATGCCTTTTAGCGCTAGGAGGGTCAAGAGCCAAATTTCCAGGAGATGCCTCAATAAAGGTCATAATGTCTTTAATCAAGTCATATTTGCTTTTATAGAAGTAAATTAACCCCTGGTTGGATCTCCTTCTTCCCAGTCGACATACTCCAGCTTCCAGACTGCTTGGAGAAAGCTGCGTCTGAAATTTGAAAATACCCGCTGACTCGATCAGGACAGTATTTAGCAATATGTTAGTAAGGAAATACCAATAACACTGAAAATGTAAAAGATATTTTACAGGCCAGGAAAACATGGACTGATACAGTTGGAACATGCCAAAGTAACGCTTGTTGTTCCTTTGATCCTGAGAGTTGGATATTTCGATCTCAAACTGTTTTTGAGTCGCTTCGGAACCAAAAAGAGCCTCCGGGCATTCCGAAATCGACCGGATTTCCACCAGAACAGAGATCCCCGAGCCGGAATTTCGTGAACGGCCGAGGGTTATACAGCGAAGAACTCGGGCGAGAGACAAAAAAAATTCCTTCGTTAATATCCCTTTAGAGGAGCCCGCGGCAGCCGTCGATCGCTCCTCTCCCCTCGCCTGGCCCCGTTAAAACCCCATTTCTTAGGCGGAGTTGCGCCGTTTTCGGAATCCGAGCCTAACGTCCTCGCCGGCCAGTCGGCCAGCCAGCATGGATCTTGCGTGGATTTGCGTTTCCCAGCGCCAGCAGCCGTGATTTTTTTTTAAAAAGGTGGGATATTTAAAGTATTTGTATCTGAAGCGCTCAAAACGAACTCGTTCTGGTTCCAAGAAAGGGACATTTTGAGCTCTCAGGGCTGTCTGCCTAGCGGAGCGAACGCGGGAAAGGCGCAAAAACGCAACAACCGCCGTTTCGTTTGGGTTCCCTGTGGTGGGTGTGTAAAGGAGGTGTGGGTGGGTGTAAAATAGCCATTCAAAATATAAAATGTAAACCAGTCGTGTCAGGATCCAGGCCAGGAACGGAAGCGTGTGGCCCCAAAGGACAATAAATAAATAAATTGTGTACTTTAAAAGTTTTCCCTCTGGGATTTCAAAAGAATTCCTCGGGACTAAATTGTCCACTTTTGCACCCATTGCTGCGGAGGGCAACAACAACAGAAGCCGCACGGTACGGTACAGAGTCAGTAGGAAACGGGACGGTTTCTCCCCTACATCCTACGTAACAAACACCCAGGTTAATTCCTCTCGTTGGAAGTGGACTGGATCTGGGTTTGCAAGCATTTTCCTCCTCTCTCTCCTTGGACGATACGGCGGGGAGTGGGGTTTGCAAAGCAAGAGTCCCCTAACTCACCACCCCCGCCTGCGAAGGCTTCCCCAGATCCGCTCCTTCTCTTCAGGCCTCTTCCTCCAGAAGGGGGGCTGGAGGGAGGGAGGGAGGGGAGGCGAGAGTTCCTAGATGGGGCAGGGGTCTCACTGATCCCTTCGTCCCTCTTCTACTAAGGGCAGTTAGGAGGAGGAGGAGGAGGAGGCCAGTGGGCATTGCCTCCCCACTTCCCCCCACCTCCGAGCGCCAGTTTCCCTGAAGACCGCTTGACCCGAGGTTACTTCGTCCTCTGAGGTCACTCCTCACTTCTCTTTCCTAATAGGGAAAATTCGCTTGGAAAACTCGACGTTCGTTATTTGGATCAAATCCGAAAATTTTGGGAAAGTTCTCCCCGAACGCGTGTATCCTTAAAAATATCCTCCTTTCCGGCTCGCCTTTACTTTCGTACCTTCCGATTTTCCAAGTGACCTTTGTTTCCTAACAAAGATTTTAAGACACTTTATCTTAAAATCTAAACTTTATCGTTTAATTGATTTTCCCCCCTAACTATAACCAATCATAACCTCCACCATAAACCAACTATAACCTCCTTCTTCCTACCTTTCGAATATTTGCGACCCACTCGCTCCCATTTTTCTATTCCCACGTCTCATGCAAATTCATCATGAAAAAGAAATGAGCAAGGAAACACGAGTAGAATCGGGGAAAGGGACCTTCAGACGATGTGAGCACATGGGAATTCTAACGCGCATGTCACGCTAGCCGTCTGGATCGGAAACGGCTTTTCCTTTGCGGCTCTTCCCCGGAGTTCTCGTGAGACATGAACGACTTTTGATCCCGTTCTGATTATTTCGATGTCAGGCCATGTGACTCGGGTGAGAGCCGAGCCGAGCTCGCGCCGAGAGAAAGACGGACGCCAAAAGTTCGCGAACAAGCCTCGTGTTTCCCGGATTCTGAAAAACGATCGAACCCGTGCAGAACCCAAGCCGGGATCACTGAAATGTTAACTCTCCCCGTCTCCCTTTCTCTCCAAATGTCTGCGTGCTTTCTTCCCCAGAAAACTGGAAATCCCAATCTGAATCCGAATCAGATTAAGAATAAAACAGTAAGCCATACAAAAGGGCGACAGAAGGAAAAAAAAACACCCGAAAGGATAAAACTTGAATGGGCGGGGGCCGGGGGATGAAATCGTTTCAGGAATTCTTTAGTTTCTCTGTGTGTGTGTGTGTGTGTGTGTGTGTGTATTATGTATGTATGTGTGTGTGTGTATATATATATATATATATATATATATATATATATATATGTGTGTGTGTGTGTGTGTGTGTGTGTGTGTATGTGTAATGGTGAAGGAGAGAGACCAGCGCTGACAGTCCTTGGCTGCCTTCAGGCGTCAAATCCGAACTCCTAAATTGCTCCTGCTTAAAACATTAAGTCTCCTCCTCTCACTCCTCTCTGTGTTACTATAATGCTGCTCTGCATTTGTTTTAATTTACATATACTGGCTTCTTTAAAGTTGGTCGCTGATCGAAATCAACAGCGAGAAGTCCCCCTTCCCCATTTGTGCTGGCCCTTCCAGGTGACTCGATCGGCCGTTAAGGAAGTTCATTTTAAGTACAGCATTCCGACCGAGACTTAATTCGATGCGCCGCCTTTCTACGAACTGGGAGCGCAGGTTGGCCCAAGACTTCTCTTTCTTGCCAATCTTGCCTTTAAAGAGCTTTAGGCACATCTGAGAGCTTGAAGCAGAGAAAATTTGGTTGAGTAGCTGCGGGATGGGGATGAGCAACCCCGTGAAATGGACCGGATTGGGCTCCCAGCAGACTTCCTTGGAAGAGCCTCTGATCCAGCTGAAGGTATCAGCCAAATTAATTACGTAGATGAACAGAAGTGCCCGCTTTCCCCTTCGCAAACTTGTTGCGTCCCGGGCGCCAGGAATCAAAAGGCAGCGCTGGGTTTGGGCGTTCCACCCATTGAAACCGGCCGGGGGGGGGGGACGGACAAGGGAGTCCCCCCCCCCTTCTCGCAGGAAAGCGAGCTCACTCTCTGGGTTTGCAGGCACCGGGGATTTTGCTCGGGGACCTGAGAGGGACACCCCCTCCCCAAGAGTCACTGGCTGCTCCCCAGGGAAGGCGCGTTTTCTCTTCTGCAGCCGACACTGTCATTGGCGGAAGGAGCCGTGCTGCCACCCCGGGACAACCCGGTTCAAATGGGAAATACTACCGAATCGCTCGAACCTCTTCCCCTGCCTGGACCATCTGGGTTTAGCCGCGGAACACTTTCTGCGTTGCGCCCTGGAATCCAGATCAAGGGGTGCGAGAATCCAGTTGAAACTAGTGTGATTGTAAAGCCCCCAATCCCCCAATTACATTTGATGTCTTACACACTCTCACCTCTCCCCACTCTTAGTTTATTCCCCCCCTTGGATTCCCAACTTGAGCATCCCTCAGAAGAAGGGAAGTCTGATTCTAGTTGCATTCTTCCAGCAAACTATTGAACGACCGAAGTGCCAGGCTCTCTCTTGAAACCTGGAGACTAGAGAGAGGGACCTCTGAGATACAGGTAGTCCTCCACTTGCAACAGTTCATTTAGTGACCAAAGTTACAACGGCACTGAAAAAAGTGCCTTATGACCATTTTTCACACTGAACCGTTGCAGCATCCCCAAGGTCACATGATCAAAATTCAGGCACTTGGCAACTGATTCATATTTATAACGGTTGCAGTGTCCTGGATCATGTGATCACCTTTTGCGACTTTCTGACAAATGGGGAAGCCAGATTTAATAAGGAAGCCAGATTTCACTTAACAACCATGTTACTAAATGCAATGATTCCCTTAACAATTGTGGCAAAAAAATTGTTAACTGGGGCAAAACTCACTTAACAAATGTTTCATTTTGCAACATAAATTTTGGGCTCAATTTTGGTCGTAATTCGAGGACTGCCTGTAGTTGGCTGGGAGGGGAGGGCAGTGAACTGTTTCCCTGGCAGCACCAGATCAGTATCCGGGTGCAACACGCACCTGGAGGCAAGGCAAGTGGTTTCCCCTGCCGCCGCGTAGCTGTGCAAAGGAGTATCCCAGTCTCGGCTGCTTTCAAAGGGGAAGAAGGGGAGGGGCATCTGCCCTTCAGAAAGCTCCGGTCGGTGTTTCCCGCTGGCAATTTTGGAAGGAGAAATGTTGCATCCCGGTTGGATCAGTCCTAATTAAGCTGCTAACTTCTTTTCCCGAGACATTTGATTTTCTTCATCAGTTCTAGTAGCGCGAGGCATGAAGGGGGACCCTTAGTCACTCATAGAAAGGCACACACCTGGATGCGGAGCATTGGGTTCCCCCCCCCTTTTTTTCTCGCTAGAAATGCATTTCTTTCAAACCTTCCTTCCGTTGACTGGGGACGCGCCTTAAGTTCTAGCCTAGCCCGCAAGTTACGGGACAGCGCCAGAAAAAAAATGTTTTGACAAAGCGGGTGAATTGCTGGACTCCACAAGGAGGCGGGGGCCCATATAGGCTTAGAAATGATCCTTTGACTGGATCTTTGACCAGGTGAGCTGGCTCGCAGTCCGCGACGGCTTCCCCTTCCCCGTGGGTGGAGCACGTGCCTCTAGCCGCCTTCCCACCCCCACCCCCGGCCCGAGTGGGTTCCCTCTCTCTTGCAAGCCCAACGCGGCCACTCGAAAGCAGGAGGCACGCGTGTTTTGGTCGTGACGCAACTTCTTTAAATCTTGACCAAGCTGGTCATCCTCTCTCGGTAAGGAGATGGAACAGGTCTGGTTGGTAAGGGACCCGGATCGGGCCCAGCGGACCGGACAAAGTTTCACTTTTTATATCCGGGGCTGCTTTTCCCCAACTGCCCCATCTGTCCTAAGTTACCACTCCTACGCTGTCCATCAACCCGAGATTCGCTCTAGCGACACAATAGCTGTGGTTGACCGGGGCAACTACTGTACAGAGGAGCCACTTCGGGGAATTGTCTCCCAAGGAAAAACGGGGGGGGGCGGTGATAGGGACACGCAAGATACTTTTGGGACGTCTCTCTTTCGTAATGAAGGAGAGGCCTTCTAAATTTTCACCTTGGAATTAACAATTCTGAAGAAGTGACGTATTGGTAAGGAACTCACACCTGGAGCTGACGCGCGAGCACCTGTTTTCTAACTCCCGCCTCTCCACTACAGACGGGACTGTTCCCTCCAGCGGCTGAAACGGCCACAACTGGTGCCCGGCGAGCACCTACTCGCAGGCCGAAACGTTTGCCAGAGACTCACCGAAACAAGCGACGGGCGGAACAGGGCTCTGATTGGTGGGTGCGGCTTCGTTTCGCGCCTCTCGTTCGAGTCGATGGACAGCCGGGGTCCTGTTTTGTGAGTGTTCCCCGCTCTTGTGTTTCGAGAAACACTCCCCGGCCTTTCGCTTTTTCCACCCCCGATTCCCTCCGGTAATTGTCATTTGCTCTCCTTCTTTCAAAAATTACACAGATACACAAGCAAATAACCTGTGCGTTGATGAGACTTAATTGCAAAGATTTGGGTGGGAGTAAGGCTAGAGGGCCTCCCTTGCACCCGGCTCTATCTCATCGGCAATAACGGATCCCTCGCTGCCCACCTCCTCGCCCCGTGTTGGGTCCGCTTGGTGTGTTCTTTTCCTCCGGGCTTCTAATTCTTCCCTAGAAGCTTCCGCGGTTCAGATGGGACAACGGGGAAAAATATTGGCCTTGGCAGTTTTCTTCAAATTGAAGTCATTTGTGTGTCATTTAATGGTTGTCACTCTACACCTGAAGAACGGCTGGCTGCAAAGGCAGCATTCGGTGCATGTTCGGCTAGATTACAAAGTGAGCTGAGCACCTGATCTTGCAGGATCTGGCAAAGATTGAACAAAACCTCTCCTCCCCGCTTTCAGGATGTTGGCAGGGCGAGTCAAAAAAGTCAAGATGGCGGTTGAAGTTGAAGCGATTGAACTTTCTTCGGCTTCTTGATTGAAGTGGCCGCCATTTTAACTGTTTTGACCACACACGCTGTTTCCTGCGTTTGCCATTGGTTCTCTCTGAATCTACCAGCGGGGCAGGAGACAAAGGACACCCGTATCTGTGTCTGGATAAAAATTGTGAGATGGCGACGGAGGGGGTGGGAGAAAAGGCCCTAGACCAAATGCGTTCTTGTTTTGCTTTCCTGCCCATTCTCTGATCGATCTCTCCGGGGCAGCTTTTGGGCGAAAATCGCCCAGGTCTCCCTCAGCTGAAGGAGAGGGGAGGTCTCCAAAGACCGTCCCTAACCTCCGCCATTTGAGAGGACCGAAGTCATTGCTTCTCAAAGTTAGGCCTACAAGTTTTTCAAAAGTTCTTCCGAACGCCTCGGACGTCGGATGAAGGCCAGAAATGTCTCGTGATTGAACTCAATCAAAAAAAAAAAGAACCTGCATCTCGTCACTAAGTCCCTGGTTTTACGGCTCCTCTCTCATCCCGAATTATGCCGGAATAAGGGATTCCGAGGCTGCCGTTAGTTAATTGGTTAATGACGAGCGCTCACAGAGAGAGAGAGAGAGAGGCGTCGCTGAAGTTCTCAGACTCCCCCCAACTGTTAGCAGCGCCACCCGTGAGCTGTGGCAGGATTGCCTCGGATCATGTGCAGGGTGCCTTCGCCGTTCAACTCCCCGCCCCTCCACGACTCAAGGTTCATACTAAAATTAGGCCTTTCCAATCAGCAAATATTCAGCCCTCACCAGAGCAATAGAAAGGAGTGGAAGAGAGGAGGACTCTTTAGCTTCGCCCAGGCCCTTCTTCGGTCCTGCTCCCTCCCGCCCTCCTGTGCCGCGGCGACCCTTTCACACTCACCCCGCTTCCCCGCCGCATTCCCACGAGGACCGCTCCCGCGTCTCCTTTCGGGAGCCCGCCCGATCTCCCTTCTAAGGCTAGCCCAGCTCTGCTGCCTCCTCTTCCCTCCCCGGCGCCCCCCCCCGCCCCGCTTCCCAAACCAGCGGCGGCAGCAGGTAAAGGGAGGTCGGCTGCCCTGGGACTTTGGCAGGGTGCCCGGAAAAGGTCTGGCCTGGGGAGGGGAGGGCGGCGGTGGGAACCCCGCAGATGCTGAGACCTTCCCTCGCCAGAAGGGCTTGGCTGACCCGGTGCAGGGACGAGGGCTAGCAGGGGTGGTGTGTGTGTGTGTGTGTGAGAGAGAGAGAGAGAAACTCAGCTTGCTTCCCTTCTTCTAAGAAAAGTTTGCAGCCGCTCTCAAAAGTTTAGTTTGTCCTCCAGTTGCCCAAGTAGCTCCTTCTAAGAAGAGTTCACTGGCTTTGTTGGGTTTGGGGCCACAAAGGGGAGCCTTCCACAGTATTCCTTCCTCTATATCCACATGGGTGTTTTGTAGCAGGGCAAGTACAGCTGAGCCCTGGTCCTCTGGGGTTGTCGGCCCATCCCTCCTTCCCAGTCCTCAACCCCCCTCCGCACCCCCACTCCCGTTCTCTTGTCTGGCGAATCTGGGGGGCTGCCCTGCTCGGCCGCCTCCTTTATGAGCGGGGTGGGGGGAAGGAAAGGAAGAAAGGAGATGGATCAGCCTCTGTTTGTACAGGTAGTCCTTGACTTACAGCAGTTCATTTAGTGACCGTTCCAAAGTTACCATGGCACTGAAAAAAAAATGACATATGGCCGGTTTTCACACAGCCCATTTGCAGCATCCGCTTGGTCACGTGATCCAAATTCAGATGCTTGGCCACAGATTCATATTTACGATGGTTGCAAATATCCCATGGTCATGTGTCCATCTTTTGTGACTTTTTGACAAGCAAATGGGGTATCCAGTTTCACTTCACAACTTCGTTACAAATTTACAACTGGGTTGATTCACTTAACAGCTGTGACAAGAAAGGTCATAAAATGGGGTAAAACTCACTTAACAAATATCTCGCATAACAACAGGAACTTAATTGTGGCCCTAAGTCGATTACTACCTGCATTTGTTGAGCTGGCAAAGAGCGCTGATTGACAGCTGCTGTTCCTCCTCCAGTCTGAGAAATTTGCCCCCGCCCCCTCTCCTCCCCCCCCCCACCCCACGGGCACTGATGAAAGCTCTGGCACTCTGACCCCCAGGGCTCAGCTGCAGGTCAGCCCCTCCACCCTTCCATCAGACGACTTGGGAAAAGAGCTTCACTACCCACTGACCCTCTTGGTTCCTCCCCAGCCCCCACCTCATCCCACCCTGCTAGCACTCCAAGTTGATTTGCTTCTTTAGCTTCCTAAGGTGCAGCTCACCTTATTTATTTATTTGGACTTATATGCCGCCCCATCTCCGGGCGGGGGGGATTCCGGGCGGCTCACAAAAGGACATACATACAAAAATATATAAAATATTAATCTACTCCAAATATATGCTAAAATACCCTGTTAAAACCCCCACTCCTTCTCAATCCAGGCTGGCCTGTAAAAACAGCCAGGTCTTTAGATCACAGCGGAAGGAACGAAGGTCAGAAGCCAACCGCAGCCCCAGGGGCAGCTGGTTGCACGGGGTGGGCGCCCCCACAGAGAAGGCCCTCCCCCGGGGGACTGCCAGCCGACATTGGCTGGCCAACAGCACCCCCAGGAGGGTCTATCTGCGGAACCGTACTGGGCGATTGGACCTCGATGCTTCCCCCTCCTGCTCCCTGCTACTTCTGTTGCTGGGGGGGGCTCCATGTCTTGTCCATCTATAAACCTCTTGTCATGCCCCAGGTGGAGACTGACTCTGAGGGAGAGGAGGAACAGCCGACAGGGAGTGGAAGTGTGGCTCCCGGGGTTGTGGAGGAGGCTGGGAAAGGGCAGAGGCCATCTGAGCAGTCAGACGAGGACCCAGGTCCATCCCTTATCCATCCTAAGGCGCAGGGAGGAGAGGATATTAAAAGCAACTGCGTTCTCTTCGCTGATGATGTAAAGCTATTCAACACCACAGAAAATTCTGCTACCCTTCAAAAAGACCTTGACTATGTATCAGAATGGTCAGACAAATGGCAACTTCAAATCTCAACAAATAAATGCTCTGTCTTACATATTGGCAAAAAAATTAGAAAATAAAATACAAGCTGAATAGTCAAGACCTTGTTGATGATCCAAACTCTGTCAAGGACCTTGGAGTACTCATCTCTACTGATCTAAGCGTTAGAGCCCACTGTAACTACATAGCCAAAAAGGCATTAAGGGTTGTTAACCTAATCCTACGTAGCTTTTTCTCTGGTAATATCACACTACTAACTAGAGCATACAAAACATTTGCTAGACCATTACTTGAATACAGCTCACCAGTCTGGAACCCACATTACGTATCTGATATTAACACAGTAGAGAAAGTCCAGAAATATTTCACAAGAAGAGTTCTCCACTCCTCTACTCATTGCAGAATACCTTATGCCACCAGACTTGAGGTTCTAGACCTAGAAAACCTAGAACTATGCTGTCTTCAGTCCGATCTAAGTATACCGTGTTTCCCCGAAAATAAGACCTACCCCGAAAGTAAGACCTAGCACTATTTTCTAAACCTGCCCTAATATAAGACCTACCCCAAAAATAAGACCTAGTGCAAATCTCCAGTTCCAGGAAGACTTTTCAGGGAGCAACCGTGCACCTGCGAAACACGCCCCTACACACTCACACCCACTATTTGGCACCATAAATATATAAGACCTACCCCGAAAATAAGACCTAGTGTGTTTTTGGGAGCCAAAAAAAATATAAGACAGTGTCTTATTTTCGGGGAAACACGGTAGTATATAAAATCATACATTGCAATGTCCTTCTGGTCAATGAATACTTCAGCTTCAACCATAACAATACAAGAGCACAAAATAGATACAAACTCATGGTTAACCTCACCAAACTTGACTGCAGGAAATACGACTTCAGCAACAGAGTAGTCAATGTCTGGAATACTCTACCTGACTCTGTGGTTTCTTCCCCAACCCCCAAAAACTTTAACCTTAAGACTGTCTACTATTGACCTCACCCCTTTCCTAAGAGGTCTGTAGAGGGCGGGCATAAGTGCACCAAAGTGCCTACTGTCCCTGTCGTATTGTTTCTTTTATTTTCTTATATGTAGTCCATGTATTTATAACTATGTTTATACTTATACCTATTATCTTGTAAGCAATTGACTAATCAAATAAATAAATAAAGTAAATAAATAAAGGATAAGGGAGAGGCGTGGTCTACTCGGGAGTAGAGGGCCTTGATCCTCTTCATGGGATGCAGATGTGACAACTGCATAAGAGTTTGGACCTGGGTTCTGGAGACAAAGTGTGTTTTATTTTGGTCTGAAGTTACCTTGGTTGGCGTCCTTCCAACAGACTGTGCCTTGTTATCTCCTTGAATTGGGTAAATATTTCTCCTGTTCTGTTGTGGAATTTTTGTCATTGTAGTTTGTTTGGTTTTTTATTTCACCTCTATCTGCTCATTAAGTTTGGACTGTATTGCTTTCTTTTGAAGACTATTTTTGAGTATGTTTTATCTCCAACTGAAAATTATTGAACAGTGGGGCCAAGTTGGAGGCATTAAAGGACATTTATTTATGTTTTGGATTTTGTTATGTTTGTGTTACACTCTGGGTTATATCACACCTTCTAGACCAGTGATGGCTAACCTTTTTGTGGTCGTGTGCCAAAAGTACACGCATGCACAAGCATGTGTGCCTGCACCCACCATGAATGTGCGTGTGACTCCTCCCACCCCCCTGCACATGCATGCATGACACACACCCCTGAGCGCCCCATGCCTCTGCGCATGTGCACACATTTCCCATGCATGCCCCGCCCCCCCCATGCATTCATGGCAGTTACCCGACAATCAGCTGGCTGGCGGGAGGCATGAGCACATGCAGAATGGACCTGATCTGGAGCAACAGCTCGCATGCCGGCAGAGATGGCTCTGCGTGCCACTTCCAGCACACGTGCCATAGAGTTGCCATCACGGTACTAGACCGTACTTCCTCAACTTGGGATTGAAGCCACTGAGTTCAATGGTTCTAATTCCAGTTGCCCAAACACACCTCCCAGGAAAGAAATGTCAGCACACAGTTTGGGGTGATTGCTTCCTGTCCACAAGCAGGGAATCTGCCTTTCATCGATCATTTTCTAATCTCTAATGGCAACACCAGAGAGACAGTGTGGTGTTAGGTCTGGGAAGAAAAAGGCAATGACAAGCCGTTTCCAAAAATGTTGTCAAGTCCACCTTGCAGAAATTTGCCCAGAATGGAAGGAACCTCACAACCCCAATCCCACAAAAAGTAAAATTAAATGTCAACATCCTGCCAACCATGGCTGACCTGTAAGAGATACAGAGGACCAGGGCCTGGCTAGGACTCCCTTAGGAAACTACCAGGAAATTCTCAGAGCTGTTAAACTAGAACTGGGAGTTTAAAAAGAAAAGGTCCCAGAAAAGCAATTCCATATTACCAGAAGAAAACCAACTGAAGATGCCCATGAAGTCACTGGGAATGCAGCTTAACTATAAGGCAGAGGTTACTGTAGAAGAGTAACAGGGGTGTCCAATCTTGGCAATTTTAGGACTTGTGGACTTCAACTCTCAGAATTCCCCAGCCAGCAAAAATCTGCTCTAAAGTTATGTTTGGTTTGTGATCTGCCATGGCTAGAACTAGGATTTTCTTGGAATGATTGTCTTCTCCTTTATGTTCTTAAACAAAATTGGGTGTACCTCACAATTTTTCAGCGCTTCACATGAAATGGCTGAAAACAGTGCCACCACTTTCAGCTCCCACGCCCAGCCCTGTTCTAGAGAAACCTTGGAGTAAGCACACTGCCAAAACCCCCAGACCACATAACCCACAGTTACTATAGATGGATAGAGGAGGACTATATTTTTTTCCAGCTTACCCAGAAGTTATAAAAATGAGCTTATGTGATTCTAAGCCACTTTATGTGATTCTAAGCCACTTTCTCTATCTCTAATTGGCACTTTCTGGTCTTGATCATTTCATTCCAAGAATCCATCAAATGCGATCCGGAAACTTCAAATCCTACCGTATGCAAACATACTGGATAATAAAATCCTCAGAGTTCAATCAATTATATAGCAACACTAAATAGGGCTATTTGTTCATTAGTGATTTATCGCATCATGTAACTATTATTGTTCCCATGTAAATAGTAATGAATTCCAACTGCCTCTGCACAGCATTGGCTGGGTGATACTACAAGTTACTATAAATATGGATTAGCAGTCTTACCTGGAGTTCAGTTCTTTTGCAGTGGGTGGAAAGTTGGGAGGGAGAACATAAGGTTCCAAATAATTGCACAGAGGATCAGAATCAAGGGATTGGTTACTATCTACTAGGGATTGGTTACTAGAAAATAAATCATAGTAAGTTAAGTGCTAATAGGATGAGTGCATTATTATAATAGATATCACTTGTCAGCATTCAGGTGGACCCTTTTGTCACCCACAACATCACATGGAGGTTGGAATGCCACCTAACTCCATGGAGATTATGTCTTTCTGCGCCAACTCAGAAAGCTCAAACTGCCCAAGGAGCTGCTGATACAGTTCTACAGAGGAATTACTGAGTCTGTCATCTGTGCCTCTAATAACTGTCTGGTTTGGTTCTGCAACCCAACAGGACAGGCACAGACTTCAGAGGATAATTAGGACTTCAGAAAAAATAATTACTACCAACCTCCCTTCCATCGAGGACCTGTATACTGCACGAGTCAAAAGGACTGAAAATATTTACAGACCCCTCACATCCCAGACATAAACTGTTTCAACTCCTTCCCTCAAAATGATGCTACAGGGCACTGCACACCAGAACAACTAGACACACAGTTTTTTCCCAAACGCCATCACTCTGCTAAACAAGTAATTCCCTCAACACTGCCCAACTATTTACAAAGTCTGCACTACTATTACTATTAATCTTCTCATCACTCCTTATCACCCATCCCCTCCCACTTGTGACTGTATGACTGTAACTTTGTCGCTTGTATCCTTACGATCTATATTGACTGTTTCCTAGTATGATTTGATTGCTTATTGTACCCTATGACTATCGTTAAGTGTCGTACCTTATGATTCTTGACTCTTGACAAATGTATCTTTTCTTTTATGTATACTGAGAGCATTTGCACCAAGACAAATTCCTTGTGTGTCCAATCACACTTGGCCAATAAAGAATTCTATTCTATTTTATTCTATTCTATCCTTTCGTGGTGAGCTTGACTGTAATGAGCAAATTCTTGGCTTCCGCTAGAGAAGGTCTGGGGTTTTGGCAACACCCTTCACTCATCTAACATGAAGTTGGCTTGTTATTACACTTCTTGTAAAAAGGCAAGCCTTTTTTGGAATCTTGCATTAAGACGACCCTCAAGTAAAAGCATTAACTAATTTCATACTTGGAGAATAGCAGGATGTGTGAATATAGTCTATAGAAGCTGTATTTCACAAATCTGTGATTTAACTTACCTGGTACACCCAACCACTATTGTAAATGTACAAGAGACTTTAGACGAGTGGCTGGTGCTCAGGGGAGAGTCACTTACGCAAGGCTGGTCTTCAGATTGTGACAAAATTACAGGTAGTCCTCGACTTACGACCATAGTTGAGACCATTAAACATTTGTTAAGTGAATTTTCCCCATTTTACAAGTTTTCTTGCCACAGTTTGTGAAGTGAATCAGGGCAGTTATTAAGTTCATAACACAGTTGTTATGGGAATCTGGGTTCCCTATTGTCTCCGCTTGTCAGAAGGTTGCGAAAGGGGACTGCATGCAATTGTCATAAATATGAGTCAGCTGCTAATTTTGATCACATGGCCTTGGGGATGCTGCAATGGTCGTAAGTGTGAAAACTGGCCATAAGTCACTTTTTTGGATGTCATAATTTTGAATGGTCACTAAATAAACTGTTATAAGTGGTGGACCACCTGTATTGTGAAATAATCCCAGGATTTTAAAATGCCTGATCAACGAGGTTGGTTATTCCTATCACTAGAACTAGCTACTCTTGTTTTTCTTTCTGGAAATGGAAGCTAGGAAGGTAATCAAGCCCTCAGGTAGGTGGGAAAAGAAGACTCTGGAAAGAGTCTGCCCTGGGAATTCCCTGAGGGGAGAAAAGTCTTCCACACCCAACAAGAAAAACTTTCCGTCTCCCAGTCCGTGAATCTATCTCCTGGTTTCTCCCTGTCTCTCTTTCTTTTCAGCAACCCTAACAGGAGGCCTAACCCAGGGGTGTCAAACACAAGGCCCATGGGCCAGATCCCGCCCCTGGGGCCATCCTAGAATATGTAAGGGGCTGGCCCATGTAGCTTCAGCCTGGTTTACCCAGTGCAAAGTGGAAACATCAGGCCAGCATGGCTTTGGCCCGGTCTACCCAGTGCAAAGAGGAAATGTGCCAGCAGTTTGGGGAATGACATCAAGCTGGGCACGCCCACCCAGTCAGTCACACCCACCCAGGGCTGTCTTAATGCATGGGCCTGATGGGCACTTCCCTGTGTGCCCCACGAGCACAGGGGCCCCATACTAATCTCTGTTAACCCTTCAATGCTCCTTGCATCATATAAATACAGCAACATATTACATATTTATTTGTTGGAAGTGCCAATAAAATAAATATATGTTTAATTTTATCATCCATTTACATTTTTATTCCTGTGAGTAGCTGTCATAGGGGCCCCAGTACACTGCTTAAGACAGTCCTGCACCCACCCAATTGCACACACACACACACACACACAGGGGGGGGCAGTCAGAGGTGGTATTTACCGGTTCTCCAAACTACCCAAAATTTCTGCTACCAGTTCTTCAGAACTGGTCAGAACCTGTTGAATACCATCTCTGCTTCAGAAGTTGTGGGAGCTTCATCACTGGAAGCTTTCAAGAAAAGTCTGGACTGCCATCTGTCAAAAATGATGTAGGGTTTGCTTGGGTGGGGTGGTTGGACTAGATGACCTACAAGGTCCCTTCCAACTCTGTTAACCCTAAATCAAAGCAACGTTGCTGTGGATTAGTACTTGGTTGGGATCAGAAGTGGTATTCGGCAGGTTCTGACCACTTCTGGAGAACCGGTAGCAGAAATTTTGAGTAGTTCAGAGAACCAGCAAATGCCACCTCTGGCTGGAGATTTTACAGTATCCTTCCCCTGCCATGCCCACCAAGCCATGCCCACAGAACAGGTAGTAAAAAAAATTGAATCCCACCATTGGTTGGGATGCCATCAGGAATCCTAAAGAGGGAGGTTAGACTGGGAAGCTGGAAAAGGAACTTGGAAGGAAAGGGTGGCAAACCACTTCCTTAGCCTTGCAAAACCAGAATGCAAAGAATGTAGCCCTAGAGCCCCAAACACCATCCTGTTTTCCCATAGATAAGACGTCACCATATGCAGAGAAGCATCAAGGGAAAATGGACAGAAAAGCCAGAAGGCAGCGGAGCCAAGCAGCAAGAGCTTGGGGAAAGGAGTGAAATGTGAGTGAATAAACTCAGTGTTCATAGGAATATTTGCAAATGTTTGGGAGAACGAAAGAGGAGAGAAAAAGACCTGTATACATGTAGCGAGTGACAGAGCCATTCCTTATGCACAATCCACAACACATTTACTCTAGCCTGGCCAATAGCAATAGCACTCAGACTTATATACCACTTTACAGTGCTTTACAGCCCTCTCTAAGCGGTTTACAGAGTCAGCATATTGGGCCCCATTTTACTGACCTGGGAAGGATGGAAGGCTGAGTCAACCTTGAGCCTGGTGAGAACTGAATTGTCGAACTGTTGACAGCTGGCAGTCAACAGAAGCAGCCTGCAGTACTGCACTCTAACCACCGCAGCTCTGGTCAGTGCTTAGAGAGAGTAAATGGGCCACTTCCAGTGTGAGGGAAAGGTTGTGCATTGTGAGAGGGTGAGGCAGCTGGTGAAGAAAAGGCGAACAGATCCGATGGGAGCCGTGTATACCCCAGTCACTTGGCTGCTCTTAGGTAGTGCACAACCAGGATACTGGCATTCGCCCATCTTTCTCAAGTAGCAGCAAAATACGGGGCACAAGTCACAGGGAAGAAAGGAGGAAGATGGCCATGCCAGTCTCCACACTAGAGGCTGACGGGGACAGAAGGGGGATGAAAATAAACTGTCTAGATCTCCTTGCCTTTCTTGACTTCGCTTTCCTAAAGTCATAGCTAGGGTTGTGCAGGAAGTCCTCAACTTACAACAATTTGTTTAGTGACCGAAGTCACAACGGCACTGAAAAAAGTGACTGATGACCGTTTTTCACACTTGCAGCATCCCTGTGGTCACCTGATCAAAATTCGGATGTTTCTCAACTGATTCATGTTTATGACGGTCCCGCACTGTCCTAAGGGCCACATGATTCCCTTTTGCAATCTTCTGACGAGCACAGTCAATGGGAGAATCAGATTCACTTAACAGCCGAGTTACTGATTTAACAACCGCAGTGATTCCCTTATCAACTGTGGCAAGAAAGGTCTTTAAATGGGATAAAATTCACTTAACATATGCCTGGCTTAGCAACAGGAACTTTGGACTCACTTGCAGTCTTAAGGTGAAGACTACCTGTAACATACACTTTGTTACCTGCTCTAGCTCAGCTATCAAGATCCCTTGGACCGGCCCGAAGGTGTGAGTGGGGTTTTTTTTTAAGTTTTTTATTTTTAACAACAAACATAGACAAACATAAGCATAAAACAACCAATAAAACTTTCTTGCATAAGTGCACCACTGTGCCTCCCGTCCCTGTCCTATTGTCCCCATTTATTTGTACCTATTTCCTGTATTCTTACTCATGTTTATACTTATACCTATTATCTTGTAAGCGATTGACAAATCAAATCAAATAAATAAATCAAATAAATAAATTATACAGTGTGTCGGCTGGTACATATTTTTTGTGCACAATATCTATAGTGTTTTCCTCTTAGATTTAAATTTACATTCATATTACATTAATCAACTTTCCATGTCATATTATATTATTATTACATCATTGTTAGACTTTGATTTCAAATCCGCGGAAAGTGTGAGTGTTGGATGGGGTGTGTGTGGTACGTGCAAGTTCTTGAGAATAACAGGTGTGTGGGTGAAAGAGCAAAACCCAAGGAGTGTAGTAGGGTAACAATAGCTCGGGAGCCATTCTTACTTAAAAGCTGTGGTGAACTTCTTTAAGAGCATTCCGGAGTTGGATCCCACGGAAAAAGATGCAATTCCTCTGTGGATTTAAATTAGCCGGTAGAATCTAAGGCAGCGTTGGCAGGGAAAACCCCTAAGACAGCAGGACCATTCTCGATCAGCAGCCCAGGATGCGAGTAACCCCAACATGAGTGAGACCCTTCAAATTGGGGTGAGGCCTCTCTCCGTCCTCCAGGTGGGAAGGAAAGTGTTTGCCTTGCAGTACAGTGACTCTCCCGCCCTGATGCGCCCCCAGATGCTCTCCTCCTCCCCCTGCTCCCCCACTGCCCCCCCATCCCGGTCCCCCTCCCCCTCCCTCGTCTCTCCCCCAGCCCCCCATCTGTCCTCAGGAAAGCGGCGCCTGCAAGTCTGAGCTGGAAATTGGTGCACCTCTGAGGCAGCCCCCACGCCAGTCATTTCTGCGGGCAAGCGAGCAAAGGAGAACAAATCGGGGACAAAGGCAAGCGCTTTCTTTTCAGCCGCGTCGTTAGGGCAACCCCAAGTATGCAGGCCATAATAAGGGCCACTTCAAAGGCTTTTCTCCCTCCGCCTCCTTCCTCTTTGCCACCGCCACCGCCTCCCTCTCCTCCTCCTCTCACCCCCCCAAAGAAAAACTTTATGTATGCATTTATTTATTTACCCGTCCCCTTTCTCTTCTCTTCCCTACACCCATCTTTCCCGCGTTTATGGCACACCATTCAGGCTGGTTTGTATTAGAGAAACAAAGGACAACAGCGCCTCAATAAAAGTGCCTAAAAAGAGGGAGGGGAGGAGGAGGAGGAGGAGGAAATGTCAGGAGGGGTGACTTCCCCCTTATTTTCGGTATTGATTAACCAGGTTTTTTGTTTTTGTTTAATGGATGGGGGCAATTGAGGAGGGAGGGATGAGAAGAGGGGTGAAGAGATGGGCTGGGCCTCTTTGCGGAGACTGGTTTCTTTATACCCTTGATTTTTAGGCCCTTTACCCCGCCCCAGAGCCTGTGTGAGTGGAGTGGGTTAGAGATCCTGTAAAGCTAAATATTTAAATCCAGGCCAAAAGAGCGTCCTCTACAAGTCTTGGCCCCCTAGAGATTCTCCTCATGCCCAGAGCCCACAGGGCCCTGCTGGGGTGGAATGAGAGGGTCTCCCTGCTTGTTTTAAAGGGCAGTTTTGAACAGGGGAGGCCAAGAAAAGATCCCTCCCCTCTCTCTCTCTCTCTCCCACACACACACACACACACACACACAACGCACTCTCATGCATACTCACACACTCACACTGTCTCACACACACACACACACTCTCACACACAACACACTCTCACACATTCTCTCTCACATACACATACACACACAACACACTCTCACACATTCCCTCTCACATACACACACACACACACGAGAGAGAGAGGGAGAGAGTCTGTGCGCGCCGAAGACCCGAGCAGATTTGAGGGAGCGCCAATTGACTTGAGCTAACAGGCCGTGAAACGCGAGGTCACCGAAACTGCCTCTTAATGGGGTGTCGCGAATCGGCGCTTCGTCTGAGCAGCGCGGCCGCTTTCCACGCCAAAAGAGCCCGCCTTTGAACTTCGCCTGCCCTGAATCGTCACTGGCGCCCCCCCCCAAAGAAAAGGGGGTTGTTGAGGGTTTCCCTAGGGTCCGTCAGTTGAAGGGGGGGAGAAGCGCCGAAACCCCTGCTCTCCGAGGGAAACCCCGAGGAAATTGGAAACTGGAGGAGGAGAGAAGGGAAGAATCGGGGCCCTGAAGCCCCACGAATGATGCCCAGTCTGAACATCAGTTAGTTAATGGAAGGGAGGGCGGCCTAATCGATACTGCATATTAACTCTGCCTGCTGAAGCTGAGTTGCTAATTAAATGCACCTGCCTGTCCCCAGAAGCGCTCGTTCCCGCGTCTGTCAAGGCCTACATGACATCCCTTCCCCGGATACACTCCAGGAGTTTTCTTTTTCTCCAACCTTGAAGTGCACCGGCGTTATAGGCCGGGCGCGCACGCCCATCCCAGGAATTTGGGTAAACGGACGCTCGCTGGGGAAGATGGGAAGCAACCCAGCCGAAGGCTGAACCTCCACGGTGCTCCTCCGCAGCCCTTTACTGGATTCAAGTGTTTCAGCCCGGCAGATGGATTCCATTTGTGGGTTTGCGCCGCCGCCTCTCTTCTGCCTGGAGCTCCTAAAGCTTCTCTGCCCTGCCCGGCGTAGAAGATGACGAAGGCTGCTCCTGGGATTAGAAAAAATCTGCCTGCCTGCCTGTCTGCCTGCCTATCTCTATCTCTATCTTTATATCTGTCTATCTCTGTCTATCCATCTCTATCTCTATCTATCCATCTCTGTCTGTCTATCTATCTATCCATCCATCCATCTCTGTCTACCTATCTCTATCTCTATATATCTATCTATATTCATCTATCTCTATCTCTATATCTATCTCTATTCACCTATCTCTATCTTTATCCATCTATCTCTATCTCTATCCATCTCTATCTCTATCTATCTGAGTCCTTAGGGAGAAGGGCGGCATACAAGTCGAATAAATTATTATTATTATTATTATTATTATTATTATTATTATTATTATTATTATTATTACTATCTAATATCGATAGATCGATAGACAGCTATATTATTCCATAGAGAGAGAGAGACTATAGAATGTGTGTGTGTGTGTGTGTGTGTGTGTGTGTGTGTGTATGCATGTATCCCCTCATCCACGCCCGAGCCCTTATAGCTGCTCCCGCCTTCCTTATCGGTTCTCCTCTAACTCGGAGAGAGCAGAGAGCGGAATAGCGCCGACCATGAGCAGGAGAGAGAGACGCCTCTCTGCCCGCCTCTGAAGTTTTGCAGCGCTCTTCGTTGCGCTAGAGGCAGAGAGAGAGAGAGAGAAGGAGGCCAAAGGCTTGAACCCTGATGCCTTTTTTTGTTATTAATCGTGGCCCCACTGACTTCGGGGAGTGTGGCCTCTGACGCCCGTCCAAGGACTCTGAAGGGCCCCCTGTGGCGTCAGAGAGACTGTCTAACCAAATCAGTACAAACGAGAGACCCCAATCGCATCCTAAAAAGGCCACCTTGAGATTCTCACCAAGATGTATCTAGGACGGTGTACACGCACAGCTATGCCCCTATGCAGGTCTCCGTCACGTGACTACCCGCCTTCCTACGGAGGCCCTTCCATAGAATGTGGACAAGATAAGCAACCTGATACCCTGCAGGCGTTTGGGACTACAAAACTTCTAACGCTAAGCAGGAGCGGATGGCCTAAAACCTCTCTCAGGCTGAATTCGCCTTGCTTTTCTGGAGAAAAGAGGCTGAGGAGTGGGGGGGGGGGTTTCGGCCAAACACATGCATTCGGAATTCTTCTCTTCATATGTTATTTCCTTCTTTTAATTGTTTAGATCTGCATGCGGTCCCGGACACCATTCTTCTTCTTCTTCTTCTTCTTCTTCTTCTTCTTCTTCTTCTTCTTCTTCTTCTTCTTCTTCTTCTTCTTCTTCTTCTTCTTCTTCTTCTTCTTCTTCTTCTTCTTCTTCTTCTTCTTCTTCTTCTTCCTCCTCCTCCTCTTCCTCCTCCAGGTCCATCACCTGACGGTTGCAAGAATCTACTGTCTCCATTGAAGCCATCCGAGATCATTCAAACCTACAGGCGCTGGAGAGAGAGAGAGAGAGAGAGGTTTTCCTAAGGATATAAACAGTTTTTTTCCGGCTGGGGCCATTCAAACATTTCCAAGGCATCAAATGTTGAAAAAATGGTATTGGCGAGACGAAGAAGTCTAAGCAGCCGGTTTCTCCCTAACTCCTAGACGTGTGCAAGTACCTCCCAGTTAGTTCACAACTGCTTGAGCCTTAGCGTATTGCTCGGTGTCGAAATAGACTCGAAATTGTGTAGTTTTGTGCACAGTTCTGTAGCTGAAGGAGATGGGAATCGTAGTTCTGTACGTCGGGCCTGCACACATGGAAGAAGCGGATCTATTCACACGCTCAAGTCAGCTCTTGTGCCAAGACTGGCAAGAGGGGCAGCGTTCAACACGGGCTTTGTTCACACAAGCCGCTTAAACCTGTGTCTTGAACTACTAACTCCTACTGCAGCATAAACTAAGCGAAATGGTCTGGGTGTCTATACAACACGAAACCACACGCCCAGGTGATCCAAGCGAAGCCTAACCGACGTGGTCTGGCGTGGTCTCGAACTGGCTCTGTTGAGGATGTCACTTGGAAAGAAATTGGTACTTGACGCTCTGTGAAGAGCCAGGCCGGCTCTCAGTGAACACGGCGACGAAGGAAGCCGTGGTATGCAGCCTCTCCCGCCCGGTGCAGAATCCGAATTGGCCGCTTGATTTGCTCCAAACGTTTATGGCATTGACCTAAACGTTTCGAGCAAATCAAGCGGCCAATTCGGATTCTGCACTGGGGCGGCAGAGGCTGCATACCACGGCTTCCTTCGTTCCTTCCACAACCCTTAAGAGCAAAGCAAAGCCGCGGGGTTTATTGGCAAATGGGACAGGGTTTCTTCTGTCTGAAACCGAGCCATCCCGGGAACATCCCCAGCGCACAAAGCAAGCGCGTTAGAACTCAGTGCCAGCAAAGAGCTGGACGGGGAGGGCGGTTGTTTGCAATCCGCCGGCCTTAAAACACGCACGCACGGAGAGAGAGAGAGAGAGAGAGAGGAGGAGGGAGGGAGAGAGAGAGAGAGAGAGAGAGAGAGACGGTCAAGCCTTCGGACGGAAGCAAGAAACTCGCCTTCTCGCCAGTGCACTTCCTCTCTCTCTTTTCCTCTCCTTTCCTCCCTCTCCTCCTCCTTTCCTCCCCTCCCCTCCTCTCTCCCTCCCTCCCCGTCTCTCTCTCCCTCGCTCCCTCCCTCCCGCTCCCTCCTCTCCCCCTCCCTCCCCTCTATCTCTCTCTCCCCTTCTTCTCTCTCCCTCTGCCTCTTTCTCCCTCCCTTCCCAACTTTCTCTCTCCTCTCTTTCCCTCCTTCTCCCTCCCTTCCCATCTCTCTCTCCCTCCCTCATTCTCTCCCCTCCCCCTCCCCCTCCCTCTCTCCCTGCCTCTCTTTCTCCGTCCTTCCCCGTCTCTCTCTTTCTCTTTCTCTCCTCTTTCAATCTCTCTCTCTCTCTTTCTCTCCCTCCTCAGCACCAACGCTTAACGAAGGCATAAATTTTTCGGAAGGAAGGCAGGAAGGCCCACCAAACGAACACAAAACCAACTCTGGGCCTGGCAACGGGCGCGAGGCTCCCTCCGCCCCCCCGCGCCTTCTCTTCCCCTCCCCCGCCGGTCTAAAGACAAAGTGGATCGCGGCTAATTTAAAGGTTGGTTTGTGTGCGAGCGAGCCACAGCTTCTCCCCCGCCGACAAGAAACGAAGGCTTTGAAGGTAGCCAGTTCCTTGTCAATAAGTGTCTTTTGTCTAAGCCATATTCAAATGGGGAAAGCATGGCTCGCCAATCGCCATAGAAAGCTTAACCCACCATGAACATTGTCCAAGCACCGAGCCTTCCGCTCCGGCCAGAATTACTTTGAAGTGGGGCAAGATGAGCTGTAGTCAATTTATAGACTGGGCGGGGGGGGTAGGGGAGGAGGGCCGTCCCCCCAGCAGAAAACGAGGAGAAAACTTGTTTTAGCCTCCCCATTGTCGGGTACCTTTCATCTCTGATATATTTCCCATAAATGATTGGGGGGACTTTGTCCTCTCCTCCTTTTCACCACAAACCCCTCCTCTCGACTGCAGCCCCAACCAGGATGCCCAGTTCATGCCTTGCACACCTTTACCTCTTTGCTCCCCACTTTCTAAAAATAATTCCATGAAATCTCCTTTGCAAACCTCCTTTAATTTCCGCCATTTCAAGCCTCGGCTGAGGAAAAAAAAGTGGGGGCTCCCCTGAGAATTACAGAACCAGACAGAGCTAGGAAATAAGTTGGGAGAAGCATATTTGTGTAAAGTACATTGTAGGGAAAGGGAGATAGGTAAGGTCTAGCCAATCCCTCCTCTTTCCTCAAAACCTTAAACCAGTCCCCAAACTTCTCCAAGAATCTCTGAGTTGTCTCCCATTGTTTAGAAATACCACTATACTTAGATGGAAACATATTGTAATATTTTAAATAGCAAGTGGCGTATGTTGCTCATATCAGATTTTTCACCCATTCTTTGCTTAGAACACAGTTGGAAAGGTTAGCTCTGAAAGGTTAGCTGGGTTAAATACATTGCACCAAATTGCTTTACAATAGAACACCGCAGACCTTTAAAATATTAGTTAGGAACGCTTTAATCCTATTTCATATTTGTCCTTACTTTTTCATCCAAGGTGGGAAAAATATTGAAGAGCAACTCATATTATCATCTGCCTTCTTCATCTTTCTTCCAACAATAAAGCACAGATGTGAGATATAAGAAGAATATTTTTATTTCACTTAAAACTTCTTTTACTTATGTATGATCAGGTTAACAAATATGAAGGAGGTACTACGTGTCATTTTAAAAAATGTGATAAAGCCATGGCACAATAAAGAATACTACATCCCCAAAGATAACCTCAATTATTTGGAAGCATATCCATTGGAAGTACCTTCTTCCTAGTAATTGTGTACCTCTGAAGATGTCAAGTTTCACATTAAGCAAAACACAAGGTCTGGTAATAGTGCAATTTTTCTTTCCAAAAGGAGGACAAGAAAATAAAATGTATAAATTAAAAAATAATGCATTTAAAATCAGCAAGACATTTTCCCCCCAAAATAAAGACTGCCAAAATTGAAAGTACCTTGTGAAAGTCTATGCCTTTTTCATTGTATTTTTCTTAGTATCTGAACGAGTTGCGAATAAAGAAATGGAAAACAAGCAAACGTAGTTTAAAAGTGGTTTGTATTCAAGTTCCCTTTATATACTTATGGATATAGACATTAAAATGTCCTTTCCTTTGTATAACAATATGATGAGGGCATTTAAAAGCTTTCAGATGGACAGCACCATGCACTGGACTAAAAAAACAAATATATCTATAAACTACTGAACACCAACACACTGCACAGCAGACATGCAGAAAGGGTCTGTTTTCACATTACATTATTCATTCAAGTAAGTTTGAAAAATAGGGCGAGGTTTCCTCTGAAACAAACCACAGAATTATAGACAGCTTTCACCAAAAGTATAATAGTCTTCTTTGGTGTGTTCTGTATGCTATAAAAAGAAAAGGGGGTGGGGGAATGTAATGATATCTAAAAATTAAAAAAATAAATTAATTTAGCTGTACAAAATAAATCACTTCCACATACAATTTATAACAATGACAAGACTACATATTACAATACGGGCACATTAAAAAAAAATTCCCACTCCAAGCCCTGGGAATCGGTAAGCAACCAGTTCCTTATTCAGTGGTCTCTGAGGATACATTAGTGCTCTTTAGAATATCTGTTGGGTGTTTATGATGAACCAACATTTTGCATTTGAAATGTTTCACTAACCACATCAGAATTTGTCAGTGTTCCATGACCT
Organism: Naja naja; assembly: GCA_009733165.1. NCBI lineage: Eukaryota > Metazoa > Chordata > Lepidosauria > Squamata > Elapidae > Naja > Naja naja. The sequence goes on from CM019153.1 coordinate 27,853,499, forward strand.
TTCCCTTCAATAACTTGACAGCGAGGCCAAAGGCAATTTACTTTTTCTCCCACGCCATTCCGTTTATCCATTTATGACAATTTACTTTGGTCACTGAATCATTGCATATAATTACAGATGGTGAAAAATATGAAATCGCTTATAAAACCTTTGTATAAACAAGGATGAAAAGCTGGGTCATGTAAAAAATATTCTTTCAGAAAGAAAGATTGTGTTTCTCCAGCATTATACCTCTTTCAAAAGGAAGAGGTAGACAAGAGGGAGAAGTCTGATCCAATGCCTTACTTTGGGTTCCATTTCCAAACATTGTTTTCTCATAAATCTAATATACTTTGATTCCGTGTGACTGGTTCACAAGTAAGTATACTTAGATTCATGGTCTCAACTAAGAAATAGGCAGGGGTGGATTATTTTTAAAAAGGAGAACTTGTAAACGAGTCCTGCTAAAAATAGTTGCCTATAAATAACACCAAAATCAGTGAGAATATTGCTTTCAGGTACCTTGAATGCCTAAAATAATAATAAATAATTGCAGCATTTACACTGACACCAGCAGTATTTTATTTTTCTCTCTGTCCCAAAATTAGAGCTCTGTAAAGTTTTAAAAATTAGAATTATTTTTTTAAAAATGAACATATGAAAAACTAAAGACCTAAAGATATGGAAACATACTGATGTCCTGAGGCCAGCCAATTGATCAATGTAGATTGTTTATTCTGAAGATAAATATTTAGCATAAAGGAACCAAAGAAAATTCAGCTTTTTGTGAAATCTTATTTAATTGGGATTGTAACACTCACCCCTTCCCTCAACTACCTTGACCTGGAAGTAAGCACCATTTAAAGATCCATCTTCTATGCAAGGATTCTTAGCATTAACCTTCAAGGAGCAATTATAACTAGGAATAGCCAGAGTTTCAACGTTAGTGTTAGTCTGATGCAAACATCAGTTCAAGGATTATATTCATGTGCTCCATTCTGAGATCTTGGAGGGGGGGAGAATCCAAAGGCCATGAACTAAATACAGAGATTATGAATGTAAAAAAATTGATTGGCATTTTAGCAAATGACAAACGTAGAGCAGAATAAATCTTTCAAAGCTTATAACGCTTACTCCTGACATCAAGAGCATCCATTCACTTATGCTGCATTCATGAACCACATTTCTGGCTTTGTTTTGGAAAACATTTTCATGGGACTGTCAAACTGGCTATGCATACATTGCAAATCAAGCTATGCCCTGAACCTCTCCTAATTATCCTTAGACTGGGGAGGGTGGGGGCAGAAAAGGAATGCCTGTCAGGTTATTCTTGAAATCCAAATTGGTTAAAAAAAGTCTTCTTTTTTAATAAAATAAAAAAAGAGATAAGTCCAATGACTTAAATTAATTACATATACAAACACCATAGGGTTTCATTTAGTTAATAAATAGACCAAGTGAACAAAAATGGCACATGCATGTGCCATTCTAGAGTTCTAATGAATAGTCCTTGACTCAGAGTTCCCGTAGGTCTCTTCCTCCTCATCGTCGTCCTCAGAAGAGGTGGCGTTACTGGATGGGGTATGGAGGTGGCTGGCCGCCCCACTGGCCTGGCAAACGTACCATTCGTTGAGGTTGGTGACCTGAGGAGAAAGGCTGGTAGGCTGACCCCTTCCTGAGTCCTGAAGTGGGGAAAGAGGGGCACCCAGAGTTGTCCCCACAGGCTGGTACCCATGAGATCCTGGGGTAGGAGAAGGTGGTGGGGATTTGCAGTGGATCTTCATGTGTTTTCTCAAAGAGCTGGGGTGGGTGTAGGACTTATCACAGCCTCTGACTTTGCAGAAGTATGGCTTGTCACTGGTGTGGACATGGGAGTGTTTCTTTCTGTCACTGCTATTGGCAAACTTCCGGTCGCAGCCATCAAACTCGCATTTAAAAGGCTTCTCCCCTGAAAGACAAGAACATCTATCATTGGTCTCCTTGTGAAAAGAAAGGATGAAAGCCAACCTGCTTGCATTTACATGTCAAATCAAACACTGGGATAATGGCGTCAAGCTCTCAGACTCTAGCGAAGGAGGTTTAAAGCAGCTTGTAAAACAGAAGGGAAAAAATGGAACATTACACATTGCTATTTCTCCCCCTCCATCCTTTCTCATCCCCCTCCCCCACCCTGCTGCCATGTGCACACTTTTTCAGGATCATCATCATCATCATCATCATCATCATCATCTCTCAATAAGAAGGCCAGCATATCAAGGTTTAAATTTGCTTCAAAGCACAATCCTTACCATCCATGAACATTTTCTAAACAATGATCCAATACAACACGACTTTAGGATAAACGCTTCCAGGGTAAGAGAAAAATTGCTCCTCATCTCTGCTTTGAATTCTTACTAAAGATTATAAATTGGGGGTTAAAAGAGGGAGGGGCTTCTAAAAGCTACCCAGGGAAATTGACCTACCTTCAGAAAAAATATATATTTGGCCATAATTTCTTCCAAGGGCAGCTGTTTAAACATAAAATTGAGTATTTTTTTTTTAAAGCCACTAAGTTCTCAAGCCAGCTGCATTCTCAGATAGGAAGCCATTCATTCCACACCATCCACCTCATGCTTTGCTTTACTGCTTGCCAATGATTGGAGAAATGATCCACTAAAAGAGCAAAGCAGGTATATCCTCATAAAAGGAAGGGATCTCACCTCCAGGGAAGTGGGTGATGTCAGAAATCTATAGTGACTCCCTTTCAGTGGGCTTAAATTGCAGCTTAATAATAAGTGCAACTTCAGGCTGTCTATTCAGACATAATTGTAAGTTTCCCCTGTTTAGAAGTGACAAGATTCTCCTCCAAAAGACAGAAAGCAAAATAATCTGCAGATCTGCTTCTTGATGCAATTGAATTAAGTAGATGGATGCCACAGAAGCCTCACTCTCCTGCTCTGGAAGATTAAACATTTTTGTTGGTGACACTATTATTGTTTTTAAAAAAAGGAAGCCTCGTTTTGCTATTTTATGGGTAGAACGGAAAATATAATTCTTGCAGCCAGCAATAGGACAAAGTGGCATCTTTCACCAGGTGAATTTTGCCACAAGGAGGAAGTGCCACCCTTCAGCGAGATTCTCTGCCTGGGTGAGGATGCCAGTTAGAACTGCGGGCTTTTCGCCTATTTACTATTGCAAACAACAACCATCTGCGCTTTCAGGCGATACATTCCTCGGGAAACCTTTTTCCAATGCAAATATTTTCCGGCAAGGGGCCGAATTGCAAGCGACGCTGTTTCAGTCCAAGCACAGCCTCCGAGTTCCAAGGAGAAAAGAGCAAGTGGGAAATGAAACTGGCGCCTTCTCACGTTCTCCAACGACGCTACTCTCCTAATATTACTGCATGGTCTGTCCACCACACACACACACACACACACACACACCCGAGGGATTTCGGCAGCGCCCGGGGAGAACGCGAGTCGAGCCCAGCCGGTCCTGAACCTTCCCTGAAATCCGAGGCGAGGGGTCTCCCAGAGGAGCTGAGACGTTCCCACGTCGAGACTTCGCGTCCCCCACCCGCATTCGCGAGAGTTTTCCCTGGCGCGTTTGGGTCGGGCTTTCCATCCATCCTGCTTGGGAAGGGGGGCCGCGTTGCCTTAGTCACAAAGATCAAATATCCCAACGCGAGGCGCCTCCGCCGGCCTGGTGTTGATTTTTGCCTTCCTTTCCGAGGAAAGTTCCCCGGCGAGGGATGCGCCAAGGCAGCACCGCGGTGCTCCTCGCTCCGTCCTCCGGTCGCTATGGGAAGCTCCCGGCTGGGCCACCCGAGAAATCGCGCCTCGCAGAGGCTGGCTTTTCTCCTTAGAAAAGGAGCCGACGTTCAAAGCCCGAGGAGGATGAAGGGGACGGCGTTGCAACCGGAGCCTTGCTTTTCCTGCGCCCTGAGAAATCCAGCTTCTTTCCGCTTTCAGTCAGACGAAGCGATCGTCGTAGCTTGCAAAGCTTGAATGCAACACGTTCAACTTCGCAGCTACTACGATTGTTGGATGAGCAGGCACAAAAACAGCCAGGGAGGTGATTGAAGCCTGGGAAACAGGCCTCAACAGGAGTGCTGATTCACCATCAGCTGAACAAGTACTTAGAAGGCGAGGGCTGGGAAGCACAAGCAACCCAACAACTTTAAAAGCCAGCCAGCCAGCCAGCCAGCCACACATCCCATCAGCATCTAAAAAGCCACATACAACAGGCATTATATCAATACACACACTGCTTAGAGAGTTCCCTGCAGATGGGTTCCTCGGAAGACAAAACCTCTTGATCCCGGTGACCCACCCAGATTTGATCCCCCCCCTCCAACATTATCTTGGGACACGTACATTCGCCTTTATTCAGAAGCGATCTCTTCCTCTTCGGGAGCAGCAGCCGGGAAAGGAGGAGAAAAAGGCCACTCACCTGGCCCAGCCATGGCTTCTTTCCGCCTAACCCGCAGCGTTGCCTCTTGCCTGAGCCCGGAGGAGGCCGGCGAACAGCCTTGAGCCCTGCAACCAAAGGCATCAGCTCCCTTCTTGGAGCCTGGGAAGAAGAGGGATCCTGGCTGGTTTTCGCCTTCCGGGAAGGCTGCTCGGAAGAGAAAGGACGCACCCGCCACCAGGGCCCGCAGAGCCGGTCAGCTCCTTTGCCGGCTGTTCCAGTCGACCAAACTCGAGTTCTCGTTTCCTCCTCCCCTCCGTCCCTTAGACCTGACCGAGCAGGCAGAGGACGAGCCCACCGTTCCGGTTCCCCTACATCAGGGGTGCCTAAAACTTGGCAACTTTTAAGACTTGTGGACTTCAACTCCCAGAATTCCCCAGCCGGAGAATTCTGGGAGTTGAAGTCCAACAAGTCTTAAAGTTGCCAAGTTTTAGGGACCCCTGTCCTACATGCCTGCCTGGCGCCCAAAGGATCACCTCCCGAGTCTCTTTCTAAGGGACAGCTACCCGGGGCGGCCAGACCTGGAAAAGCAGCCTTAAAGGCCCTGCAAAACTGCAGGTGTTGGGTGGGGAGACCAGTTAGACACCCCTCACCCCGACCCCACTTACCTCGTCTCTCCGCCGAGCACCGGCAAGAAAGAAAACGAGAAACAAAAGAATGTCTGCACTCAAAGAGGGAAGGAAGGGAGAGGAGAATTCATTTATTCTCCGACCTGCGGGACAGACACAGCTTCTCCCCCAAACCTACCTACCCCACCGCGCGCCTTTCCCTACAGGGCTCCGAGAAGTCTGCAACAAGAACAGGAGGCGGCTGCGAGCAGCCAGATGGGTTTGGTGGGGGCTGATTCGCCACCTTAAAAAAAAAAACCGGCCGCTCTGGTCGCCTGGGGCCCATTTGCTTTGGCGGCTGAAGAGCGCATTGCACCTTGTCCGCCCTCGCTCTCTCTTTGCAAGCAACACACGATAAATCACAAAAACAATTAGGTGAATTCCCCTCCTGTGCTGCTCACCTTCCCCATAAAACGTCTCCGGTGGATAATATCTGTCTACAGGCCACTATAAATCCCAAGCTGCCTTTTAAGGAGAATCAAAAAGGCTGTCGCAGATCAAAACCAAGCCGTAAAAGTTAACAGCGCCGTAAAAGCCAGTTCCAACTAAAAAGCCTCTCCAAAGCCTGGTCCTCTCCTTAAGCAGCCAAAGGCCCCACTCGTCTCGCTTTCCACGGGGCTCTTCTCCACTTTTGGGAGATCGTTGTAAAACTTTCCCCTCGGTCAGCACAGATACAGGCATCTCTTTCTATCAAACGGCTCCAAAGCAAACCAGAACCACGAAGGCAACTAGCTATAAGAATTATGCCTACATTTTGAACGTAAAAAAGCAAAATAGAATAGAATTCTTTTATTGGCCAAGTGTGATTGGACACACAAGGAATTTGTCTTGGTGCAAATGCTCTCAGGAGTCAAGAATCATCAGGTACAACACTTAATAATAGTCATAGGGTACAATAAGCAATCAAATCATACTAGGAAACAGTCAATATAAATATAATATAAAAACATAGAAACCCAAACCAAAGGCTTTCAGCTCCACCAAAGTCGCTTCTCTGGATTTCACATGAAAGACGTGGCACATTTTTCTCTCTCTGCACCAAAGAACACAGGGGGTGGGTGAGAACCCAACAACATCCGATTTCACAAGAGAAAGTTCAGAGTGCGCCGGTTCTTGGGGGACTCCTGGGGTTTTTCTCACTTCCCCAGGCATTGGTGTCTTTCCCAGACCTCCCCAGCGCTCTTCTTCTGCCTGTTGAAGAGTGCTGTGGAGCTGGAGAGCTCGCCAGCTGCCCAAGCCTCACAGCAGGAGCTCTGAAGCTGCTTTACCGCACCTCCAACACACGCGGAGATGCGACATAATAACATAGATGTATCAGGGAGACTTTCGCTCGCGGCGGTGTGGAGCGATCGCACCCAAGAAATCACTTATTCATGATAAAAGTCACATGTCTGAACCGACGCCGGGAAAGAGGAAAGGCGGAGAAAGGAGGAGAAGTGGGGGGGGGGGAAGGAGAGAGAAAAGGGAAGCCGAGCTTCGCGTGGCAGGACGCAGCCCACGAGGAAAGAGGCCACCCACCTGTATGAGTCCGCTTGTGGATCTTGAGGTTCTCGGAGCGGGCGAAGACCTTGCCGCATCCCGGGAACGGGCAGGGGAACGGCTTCTCGCCCGTGTGCACGCGGATGTGGTTGATGAGCTTGTACTTGGCCTTGAAGGGCTTCCCTTGGCGGGGACACTCCTCCCAGAAACACACGTGGCTGCTCTGCTCAGGCCCCCCGACGTGCTCCACCGTGACGTGGTTGACCAGCTCGTGCATGGTGCTGTAGGTCTTGGAGCAGGGTGGCGTGCCGCCGCCGCCCGCCTCGGCCTCCAGCCACTTGCAGATCAGTTCTTGCTTGATGGGCTGCCGCATGTAGCGCAGGAAGGCGGCGGCGGCGGCGCCCGCGTGGTGCGGCGGCGGCGGCGGCTGCGGCGGCGACGCGTGATGCGCATGTGCAGGCGGATGCGAGTGGTGGTGGTGCTGTTGCTGCAAGGCGGCGGCGGCGGCCGCTGCCGCCGCCAAGTTGACCGGATAACCGTGCGGTGCAGGGCCGTAGGACGCTTCGGAGCCGGCGGGCGAAGGGCGGAAGGGCTCGATGCGGCCGTAAAACTCCGCGGCGGCGGCGGCGGCGGCAGCCACAGCCAGCCCCAAGCGCATCTGGCCGTTGAGCGGGTGATGTCCGCCGGAGGTCCCGGCGGGGTGCTCGTGCAGGCCCGGAAAGACGGCGGCGTGGAGATCGCCCCCAGCGCCGTAGGTGCCGGCCGAGGAGATGAACATGGGCGAGCTGGCGGCCGCCGGGGGCTGCTGGAGCTGCGGCGGATCCCCCCGCAAGCCCGGCTCCCGCCGCAGCGTCAGCTCCCTGTCCGCCGCCGGGTAAGGTTGACTAGCCGAGGCGGGAGCCGCGCCGTTGGCGCCAACTCCGCTCCCGGCCGATTGCAAAGAGGCGGCCGCGGCGAAAGTCGCTTCGGGGCTGGCTGGGCTGAGCTTGAGAGCCCCCGCCGCCACGTGCTCGGGCCCGAAGGGGGCAGTAGCAGCCGGGTCCGAAGAGCCCAAGTCCCCCGGGTGCAAGGGATGGAAGCCGCCGCCGCCGCCGCCAAAGGAGTCGGCCAAGCGCAGGCTGGGACTCCTCTTACAACTCAGCGCGGGCTCCATGCCGCCGCCGCCGCCCAATCGCCCATCGAGCCGCACGGGGGTAGCCCGGGCCTGGGCCAGCCCGGCGGGGGTTGAAGCCTTCCTCCCCCTGCCCGCTGCCGCTGCCGCCGCCACCGTCACCAGCGCCGCCGCCTTGCCAAACATGGAGCGATTAAGCGGCTCTTTAACTTCTTTTGTCTCCTCCGCTTCCCAACTCGGCTGCTCATTCCATCCGCTCCCCGCTCTGGCCTCCAGCGATTGGCAGAGCGCTCAGCACATTTGAGCGGCGCGGTTGGGAACCAGAGTTTGGAAATGTGCGCGGGTGGGATTGGAGGGAGACCGATGATTGGCAGAGGCCAGGGCAGCGCGATTGGCTCCCATTCAGGCCGGGCGCTCAGCGGGGAACCGCCCTCGCGCTCCTGCCTGCGTCCTCCCCCTCCCCTCTTTTTTTTTCTTTCCCGCACTTGCTTCACAGCTCCTTCTCCCCCTCCCTCCCTCCCCCGAAATAGTTGCTCTCGGCGGAAAAGAGAAAGGGAGAGAAAGAAGGGGGGAAAGTTCGCGCCTCGTCGCCGAGGAAGTGCCAAGCGAGTGGCGGCCTAGGCGGCTGACTGACTCTCGCTGACTGACTCTCGTCCCGAGTTTCGTGGGGAGGAGCTGTTGGGCTTCCCTGCCACCTGTAGGGCGCCGGGTTGGCAGCTGAGGCAGGCGCTCAATGAACGGCCCTTCCGCCTGCCTGGTGCCTGCAACTCAGCTCTTGGATCTGGCAGCGGCGCCTTGTCTAAAGTCTTGTGTTTACAACAGGTTGTTTCTTGGCGAAGGCGATAGACAGGCGCGTGGAGAACGACGGTGGTCGTAATACACATTAAGTGCTGCACCATTGACATTCCGGCGAGAAGGTCTTATCCTTGAAGGACTAAAGGAAGGTCCCAATTGCAACGAAATTCCCCCTAACGAGTCAATCCGTCCGGTCTCGGTTCCACGGAGAAGTCGTTGCGCCAATCCCCGAGAGAATCGGCTCCCCCCCCCCTCGCCCATCGGAGCAGAGATGCAATTTTCCACGCGGGCACTTTAAAGGTCCCGTGGATTTCCGTTTCTTCTTCGACACTCCTCATTAAGGACCCAGGCACTGACCTACCTCAAGGCCGCCTCGCGGCTCCAGAAAAGCCGCTGCTTTTGCAAGAGAGAGGCGGCGACGAGAGGGTTGGCGAGCCGCTGTGGGAAGACTGCCGGTGTCCCTTTCGCTAGAGAAAGCAAAGCATTCCTTGCTTTAATCGCTGGGGCAGAGGGAATTCGTTTCCCAGTATTCCGTCTTAAATGATCGAGTCTCCGAAAAGAAACAGATCCCCCTTAGTTCTTCTCCACATCATCTCCTCTTCCTCCTCTCCTCTCCCTGAATTAATCCCGCAAATGTTAAATCATTACTACCGAACGTCCAAATTTACCTCGAGCCTTTCGGGTCTCCTCCCCCCACTTCTAACTTTTCTGTTTATCCAAACCGTTTCCTTAACCCTTTGGAGGAAAAAAAATACCTCAGACCTCAGCGTGCTCTTTTCTCCGCGTAAAGTTTGTCAGGCCCTCCCTTTGCAAGAAGTATATCTGGCCAGCTCGAAATCGTTTTCAGAAGCAGGAGGTGGGGAAAAAAAACCTCGGGAACTCGTTCTGGTCAGAAAGAAGGCGAGGAGGGAATGGCGGGCACCCAAACCTCTAGCAGCTCCTCCCCCTCCTCTTCCTCCGCTTCGTTTTTTCTTACATTGGTGCAAATAGATTCATTCTGTTTGGAAATTCGTACGTTCTCATGACATTAGCGGGGTTTATCTCCCGGGGGCGGGGGGGCGGCTGTGGGGATGGCAAAGCAAGCCTCTACATTTGGGAACGGAGGGGACTTGCTCTTAAAAAAAAACTGGGATGAGGGATGCAGTATTGCGATTCGGAAATGGAAGAGGAAGGAAAACGGCCTTTTTTACAGTCGGCGTGGGGAACACGAGCTGCCGCGGGAGCGAGCCTCACAAACGGGGCAGTTGCATTTCCTTTAAGAAAAGTTAGTAGGCTAACTTTAAATAGCGCGCGAAGAGACCCGGCAGGGGCTCTGGCGCTTGGTTCGACCCGCCGCACTTAGGCTGGCTTTTTTATTTTTATTTTATTTTTGGCGAAGGACCCACATCTAATTTGCCTCAGGCTGAAGCGATGCGGAAAGCGTCCCACGCCAAGTTCAATTCTCCTTGCAGTAAAAATGATACTTTCCTTGAGCTTTTAGCCTACAGAGGGAGGGAGGGAGGGAGAACACCCGTTCTACCAAGAACCGCCCCCATTTTCTCACTTGCCCTCAGGTCGCGAGATAAGGAAGGGCCGCCCGGGTCAGTCATTACAAGCATCTGTTAGGAACTGGCCACCCAGCGAGTAACGCGTGTCCTTCTCATTAAATATCTTCCCCAGCAATATCCCCCGCCTTTCTTTCCAGGTAAAAACCACCGGATCCAAGCAGGGAGTCTATTCGCCTAGCAAGGATGTTTAGGATTCCAAGCGTCGAGAATAGTGACTCTTTCACCGTTGTGCCATTCCATCTTCCTGTTAGGATGGGTGCTTAAAGAGGAAAGGATCTTAAAAATCAAACCTTTTCACGCAAGGGCCCAGGTCAATCACAGCGGCACCACCTGAGTCACAAGTACTGCAGCTGCGCGCAGGCGCCTCGAACCCACGTCCCTCTTCACCCTCTTGTCCAGCACGGCAACATGATATGGAACTGCCCTCGACTTCCAGTGTCTGAATCCAAATTGCTCTCCCCGATCCATTGCTTTGTTGAAGGAGGGGCGGATGGGAGATGGGGGTCTCCAAACAGTCGATACTTCAAGGCTGGAAGGAGGGGTGAGGATCGTAACCTTGCCTGTGGGAGTGGTCCTCCGGTTTGGGACAATGTGGACGATAGCCAAAACTTCTTGGTCGGACCGATTGGATGGAAAACTGCTGTGGAATGACAGACAGTGCACACAAGCTGCTTTTGAAGAGGCCTAATGACCCTGTCAACACGCGTTCTGCAGGTCTTGAGGATGTGAGATTCGCATCTCGTACACTCAACCCCTGGCCAGGCAACCCAAGGGGCTAAAAAAGCCCATCCTGTGACCCAGACTGTCGTTTTTGTTATCTCGGGCGAAGCAGCAAATGAAGGCAGGCGGAGGACCTGTCCCCTCCCAACCATTATTATCATCATCGTCATAATCATCATAATCATCCCTGTTATTATCTTCATCACCACCGTGGTCGCTGATGGTTAGTGGACCAAGAGAGCGTCTCGTCTGCGCAAGATAGTAGTAGCCAGGTAGACCTTATTCCGCAATCCTGGAGTGGGAAGAAGTAGGCTCGCTTCTGAATGCAGTAAAGCAGCGAACGGCCGCGCCGTTATTATTAAGCAATTAGTCTGCAAAATCGGGCCTGTCTGTCCAGGATTCGCTTTTCGAAATTGTACAAGGGCGAAACATTCGCGTTTTACTATTGTGGGCCATTCGAAACCTACCAGAGGAAATAGGTAGAAATTCACTCGTGATTTCGGTATATAAGGGGGTATTTAATTCGGAAACACCTGTTCTTTCCATTGATTTCGCCAAATATAGTATATTCCCCATACCAATTACTGTAATGAGTCGCTTTGCTTTCTCCCTTCCAGTTTGTTTATTTGTTTTCTTTATCTCCCTTTCCCTCCTTTCTATTTCAGTCCACCGGCACGTTTCGTAAATCAGCTCTCTAGAGTTCGTGTTTTTGTTTGCTTGCTGTTTAAGGCATTTGTTTGACGGTGGCATTATGCAAATATATGATAATGATCTCGAAACCCATTTGCAAGTAGTTGTCTTTAGTGCACACATGTTATTGATATTCGGGAGTGGGGACGATATTCTAGAATAGAGGAAAAATGCCTTCTGGGGAATAATTAAAACGAGAGAGCAATTAACAGCTTTTCTCAAGATCCTTTAAAAAGCCCTGCCAGCAGAACAGGCACCACATTCTTCAGGCGCGCGTGCGTACACACTCTCTCTCTAGCTGTGTTAGTCAACACACTGGATGAAGTCAGTTGAAGTTGGGTTAGTTTTCATTTTGATTAAAGCCCTTCCCTCCTTTCCTTCTTCCCTCCGTCCTTCCCTTCAATAGCTTGACATGTTCTGTGAACACACCCCAGCTGGTCGCTTTATGTTCAATGTGTTATGTATGCAGAGCACAAAAAATGATTCAATAATCGGGTTAAATACCTTGTGCAAATTTAGCATGGGAAACGGCTAGGAGAGCAGAAGAGATACATATGGAGAGAACTTATTGTGTGGAAAGAACAACTTACTCAGCTACGATTTGTTTAGATCCTGACTCCGGCATAATTTTCAAGAAATTCGTACCATTCCTCTCAAATAAAGGAGTTTGGGAAAGATTGATTTTCTCTCCTTTCTTCCACAAGTACCTGTTGGTAAACGTAATGTCCTCACCCCCCTCCCTTCTTCCACAGGAACTAGAATCCTGCACCTCTCAAAAGGCACACACATTTTGTCCCAATGAAACCAGTAAATTAAGTAGCTGTCCCAGGCCATTTCTACACTAGTGATTTTACTGTGACGCCCAGCCGTTGCTATGGCAATCTATCTACCACTAATGAAAACAAGCTTTCCATTGCTATAGAAGATGTGATAAATCCCTCGTGTGGATTTTGAGCTTCATGGATTGTTTGATTCTTGATTCTGTCCCCTTTTCCTCCCAGCTCCCATTCAAAACATTTTCTGCTACTGAAAATGTAAGACTGATCTAAAGCCCTGCAAGGTTCATTCAGCAAATTTCCACAGTGCATTTGGAGGAAAAAGGAGGGAGAACCATTAATCAATGGAATAGCTTGCCTCCCAGAGTTGTGAGTGGTCCATCACTGGAGGTTTTCAAAAATAGACTGGAGAACCGTTTGACCAGGGAAGGATACGGTTTCCTGCCTTGAGCAGGATTGAACTCAAAGATTTCTGAGGGTCCTTTCAGCCCCTTGATTTTGTGTTCTAAAACAGTTAAGTTTTACTTGATCTTCTGTCACTGAATTAACAACGGATTAAATACATTACTAGAGGGCTTTAAAAAAAAACTTCAGGGTAGAACAAACGTGGGATATTCAGGTGGGTCCCTCGGCGAGATCCGAAAGCTGTTTCAAATCAGTGGCTGATGTATCCAAGTAATAATCAGTATGCCAAGCAAATAGATTTATTTTCCCAGCTAAAAACCGCTGCTTCCTATGCTTTGTCTCAGTTCTGGATCAATTAAGCCGAATCAACCTCCTTTTTTTTCTTTTACTTTCACACAAAGGAACTTGTCTCCACCTCCATTCCAAACACACACAGGCATACTTACCGAGAGTGTAATTTGTACAGTTGTGGTGGTTGTTATCTGGCATGATCTTGCAGGTTAGATGCCAGTGGCAGAGAGCTGCAGGGATTTATCAGAGCAAAGCCGAGCTGGAATGCAGGCAGCGACCCCAAGAAACCGCACTTAGCATTACAATCCTATGCACATCTGTTCAAAGTAAGCAGCACCTCGAGTTAAAACGGGGGGTTTGCTGTTTCGTGGCAGTGTATGGAATCTATTGGGTCGCACCCCGAAAGAACTAAAATGCGGATGGACTGTGAGCAAAAATCCCTATCCTTACTTCGACAGGTTTGCCTACTACGGAATTTTCTAAATAGATTCGGGAGGGATATATGTTTATTTACGTGGGAGGAAATTCAAAAAGGTTTTCACTTGAGTAGGTTTTTAAGAATCAATTGAGAAGCTTTAGTTAACTACCCTTGTTTGCAAGTTAAATCCAGTACATATATTATTAAAAAAAATACTTCCAAATAAACTCCATCAAATTGTGTTGTACGTGTTTTACTTTTTTTCTCAACCCCTTGGAGAGAGAGATACATGGCCTACCACGTACAAACAATATCCGTGTGAGGATATGGTATATATTTAGAGATATCACCCACAACTATTTTTAACATATGGAGTGAAAATAACAATTCTGTTATTCTCTCCCTGCTCTTAGCTCTAATGATACTTTCCTGATGCCCATCAGAAATTTGAGGATGCTTGTTGGGCTGCAGAAAAGATGGGGGGGCAGAATAACATACAGAAATCCACTTCAGCTTTGAGGTTGAGATTTCTGTATTTTCAAAAATGAGGATATGGCCTTAAAATTTTCCCCCAAATATGGTGGTAACCATGGTGGCTGCCATTTTAGGTAATATTGCTTTACAATAAAGCTAATTTAATTGGAATTAATTCTAAACCAGCTGATACAAAAAAAATACCTTAAAGCTTTCTATAATATTTTAATATAGGTGTGTATGGCTGCTCAAAAATAACTATATAGAATTCAGTGAGACTTAGCCATAGTTCAGTGAGATTGCAGCCAAAAAGTTAAATTCTTGCTGCATCCTCTCAGATTAGCAGCCAATATATTTTCCCCAATTAAAAGGGAACATGATAACTTTTTAAAATAGTGAAATTATATCTGGGTTATTAAATGTATGGGATTACAGAATAATTACAATCTGGTTCTCTATGGTTATATATTTATATTATTTATCGCCTCAGTCCAAACCAACTTTATGCAACTAGAGATCAATTTAGCCATCTGAAATTAAACTGTCACATTCAAAGGGATACAGGAACGACATCAACATTTATAATGGCTGCCTCTCTTTATCCTCTCTGTATCCCTCTGTATCTCTGTTTCTAATATAGTCTCGTTTGGTGTGTATGTTCATGTGCATTTCACTTTTAGAAGGGCAAATGTTGTCAAAATTAAATGGTTGTCTCTGGTGATGATAGAAGTGCATTTCCCCCCCAGTCCCTTATTGTTCAACAACCCATTTGAAGAAGCTTTTTTGAGATAAATCAAGCAGTGACATTTTGACGTCTTCCCTAAATGTAAGCAATATGGTTCCCGCATGCTTCCCTTCCTTATGAATGGCAGCAGGAAGGATCTGACCCCAGCTGTAGGAAGGGAAGGGAAGGCATCCCCAAGCTGCCACTTGTTCTGCATTCCCCGAACAAGGCCAGCTGGCCAGCCCCACAGCTGGAGGGAGGCCGTAAAAAGCAGGGCAAGACATGCCACGCCTGTTTCATTATACATGCTTCTATTTAAAAAAGACCTGATTTTTGTAAACAAACAAGATTCAGTCCTTGCATGGATTGTACTTCCACTCAAAGTGATGGATTTCATCCACGTTTTGCATCTTCCCCTATTGACATTTGACAAACAGACACATGCAGCTTAGGTGGATTTTAAGCAGCTCAGTACCTGGGCCTCTGGGACCCGTCTCTGATCCTCCTCCTCTTTCCCAAAAGCTTTGTGCTCCAAAGGGCCACAGTCTCTAGCCAAAGGTGAAGGATAAATGTTAATTGGATTGAAGTGGGAAGGTGAAGATGGCCTCTTCTTTGACTGGCTGGCTATTGTGAGCGTTGTTTTTAGCACAGCCTTTCAAAAGTTATACACCTTTGGCTGAGACTGTCATGATATGTAAGAGATTCTCCCTTGGATTTCTGTCAGAATGCTGACCCAAAAAAAGGGTGGGGGGAGGGTCACAGTGGTTGTGATCCTGGCCACTCCAAAGGGTAGATTACAGAAGGACTCTGCCCTCTATAGATCCTTCTCTCTTCTGGTCTTCAAAGGTCAGAGGTTGAAAGGCCTAGAAATTGTTGGTCTTGAGTTTGGAAACCTCCTGTTGATGAGCCTGTTGAATTTTCAAGTGTCTGTGATACAGACAACAATCCTAGGCAAGCAGACCTGAAGAAATTGCTGTGTGTGTGTGTGTGTGTCTGTGGAGGAGGGGAAACCCTCCTCTACCAATTCATAGTAATTTGGGATGACTTTATAAGGCTGAATTTATAATCTAAAAATGGAATGTTACCAGGAAATCTTATTCGTCCCCTCTTTTCCCTTCCTCAAAATTCTGCTGCCACCACAATTTAAAACAAACACACTGCACAAATCATGCAAACTCCAAACACTTTTATTAGGAAACCAATCTAATCAACTTGAGGAATAAACAAATCCAGCATGGGCACTCAACACATTATCTGACAGATTCAGATCTTAAGAATGGAATTTTTAAAAAAAGTTTGGGTTTCGATGGGAAACAAACCAGCCTAATAACAATAGACAGGTCATGTTAATCTGAGGCACATTCAATGGGGGTGGGGAGGAGCCCCTAAGGAACACGGAATTAATTCCCAAGCAAGCTGCATTCAGTCTTAAGATACTTTATCTTTGGCTGGGTTGCGCCTATTGGAAAACATTTAAGAGTACATTCCACACACTTCCTTAGAACATATTTTTAATTCAGGCTGCAGGTTTACATTTGCCTAGCCTTGAGCAAATTCAGGGAAAACCGGGAGGCCAAAGAAGCATAGGCAGGTTTGGGAAGAATCGAAAAGGTTTACAACAAAGCAGAAGTTGGATTCTCCACACTTTGTTATATACTTTTTTCTGTACAGTGATATCTTCATGCAGGAGTCTAGAAAATCTGTTCCCGCATCAAAGGAAGCGGGGGCTTCTGCAGAGACCCTCCGAGAGGCAAAAGGATCTCACGGCGTTCCCTTCCTGTTATTCCAGGCGTCAATTTCAAGGAACAGGAATACTAAGACCACAAAATGTATCAAACCCTGCTACCTTCTCATTCTGAGAGGGGGGGGGGAGGCAGAAACGGGAAAAGAATTAAACTTACAAGTCAGGGACGTGTTTTCCCCAAGAGTTGTTCCTGAGAAGCCTCCCAGACTCTGCCTCGGACTTCACTTTTCCAAGGAACTTTGCCTGCTGGCTGCTTTCTCTCCTGGTAAAGGCGGCGCTGTGAAGGCTGCACTTCGGCCAATGGCCCGTGAAAGAGGCGGCAAGCTTGTTTCTAGGAGCTTCTCTCTCCCCCCCCACCCCGCCTTTCCTGGTCACCCCCGCGACGTGGTTTGGAGGGAGAGAAGGTTCCACGGTTTGGAGACAAATAAAGCGGGAGGGGGAGCAGCAGAAAGAAGGCCGGCGATCAAGCTTTGAACTTTCTGCAGGGAGAGGAGAAGCGAAGTTTGGAACTAAAGCTCAGAGTTTGAGTCTATGGAGTTTCCTGCTGGAAGGAACTAGACACTCAACCGTCCTGGAGGAAGGAGGCCGCTATGAGAAAGGGAGGGAGGGAGGGAGGAAGGAAGGAAGGAAGGAAGGAAAGGAGGAAGGAAGGCTACTTTCACAACCATTGTGGGCGCACTCCCTTCCCTTCTCTGGACAAAACAGAGGAAACAAGACGTCGTTTCCTCATTACCTTCCCTAACGCCGGGTGGAATGGATCCTCGAGCGGACTAATTCAGGCCGCGTTCACCGCCTGTACAACTTCGCCGCGGTCAAGTTCGCCGAGTACCGGGAGCTTGGAAGAGGCCGAGACCGGCTTCCCCGCTGCAGCCGCTACCTCTGGCCCGGATTTGTTTGCCCGCAGCCCAAGCTCCCGATTCCAAAAAAGGACGGAAGGGCGAGCCTCCGCAATACAGGCTGGCCAGATCAATAAACGAGAGGGCGCGTCTCTCGGGGTTGCCCCCTCCGCCCTCCTCCTCCTCCTCCTCCTCTTCCTCCACCTCCCCCCGCCAGCCGGTCAGAGAAGCGGAGGCGCTGGGCAGCTAGTGTGGCCCGGAGAACGAGGTAAAAGCCAGTGAAAGGGTCGGGGCGCCCGCTTCGCCCTCCCGAGGCGGGGAAGTAGTTGAGAGGCAGCGCTTCGTTTTCAAAGCCCTTTTCGGCTGTCAAAAAAAACAGCCTCGGCTCAGGGCGAAGAATCCACCCGCTGTCCGGGTTTACTTCTGGGTAGTTGGGGTAAAACACGTTTTTTAATTTCATAATTGATTTCTGCGTGTGTTTGTATGTGTGTAGGCGGGGGGCGGGCGAAATAAAGCATAAATAAAACAAAAGGATTTGTCCAAAAGTACTGTTAAATCTTGTATGACGTCCTGTCTACCCGTCCATACAATATATTTTAAGTATTTACCGCCTAACTAATCTTCCTTCTAAAACCTGTTTAGAAACACTTATGCTAATTAATAATAATAATAATTACTATTATTATTTGAACATAAGAATTGTAGAATTCTGCAATTGTAGAATTGTAGTTTCATAAAATAAATAGAATTTCAAATGAAGAACAGCTTCCCGGATTTTCTAGAGTCGCACAAGCGGGTTATTTGTTTTGCTAAATGCAAGAAAGAAGATGGCGCCATTACTTCTTGTTACTGTTGTTATTTCAGGATTGCCGTTTTGTGGGGTCAATTTACGCAAATTAACACAATCCAGTTACGTTCCTGGTCGAAGCGAATATTGGGGGATTTTCACAGGATGTTTTGGTCGATTTCAACCCTCATGAATCGGCAGCCGATTCTGACCCCGCTCGTCCCATCTCGCTCCTTTCACGCGCGCACACGCGCGCGCGCACACACGCACACGGATCTCTCAGCGCCAGGTTGCAGGGCCTGCCTGTCTCTCCGCGTTGCCCTCCCCCGACGTGCGCCTTGCCCCCTCTTGGCCATCCCAACCAGCCCTCTCTCTCTTCCTTGACACAAGGCACAGACGTCTCTATTTGCACCCGTGTCTTCCGCGCAGCCTATCTCCTAGGAAGGGAGGGGCGGAGGTTTAGGAACTCCCGTCGGTTTCGACCAAGCCGTAGTATGGCATCTTCCGAAGGGACAACCGCTGCCTGCCGCTTCCCGCCGAGCCATTTCCTACTAGCGGGCTTTCCTTCGTTCCGTCGGAGCCCTTTCAGTAGTCAGCCGCTTCCCCAACCTCCTGCCACACCCCTTGAAAGTTCAGGGTTCCTCTCTCCTCCAGGGAGACTGAAGTCACCGGGGAGGTTCTGCTGCTTTGCTCCCTTCTGCACAACCCAAGCTGCTCCCGGTGCTCGCTGCGGTCAGCGAGCTCCGATCCCCTCCTCCCGCTCCCCGCCAGCTTGTTCCCTTTGCCCTCTGATCCAAAGGTTGCCGCTTTCTCGCCTTGGCTCGGAGGAAGGAGGTGCCCACCGGGATTTGGAGAGCGCTGCCCGCTACCCGGGGCGAGAGAGAGAGAGAGAGAGAGAGAGAGAGAAAGAGAGAGAGAGGCGGATCGGAGCCAGGGACGCGCGAGTGGCGATTAGCCCATCTAGGGGGGGGAAAGCTCGGATTGATGGGCCGGAGCGACCAATGAGAGGGCGCCTGGAGAATGGCCTGGCTGCTGTTAAAGGGGGCGGCGGGAGAGGAGCTGCCAGTCCAGCCTAGCAGCTAGCGGGAGAGGCTAGGAGGAGGCGCGGGTGGAGAGCGGGAGATAAAAACCAGCCACCGCAGCGGCGCCCACCTCAACAAGGAAACGAGAAGGGAAGACCAAGGGAGGACGCTCCCGCCCGCCCGCCCCCTCCGCGCGCGCCAAAGAGAGGAGGACGAGGAGGAGAAAGGACCGGCTCTCCCCGCTCCCCCTCGCGGTTGGAGCTTGTTCATGGCGGGCGCTAGCCATGCCTGAATGGGACCCGCGCCCGGCTTGAGGGACGCACATTGGGCACTTCCCACACCCGCCTGCGTTTATTGTTTTCCGGACTGCCTTCTTTTCTCCTTTCCTTTTTTTTCTTTCTCTTTCTTTTCTTTCAATCCCCCTCACCGCCCGCCCGCCCTCCCTCCCTCCCTCCGCCCCCTTCCATCCTTCCCAACTTAAAGTGAGCGGTTGGGTGGTTTGTGGCGAGAGAGAAAAAAAAGGCGCCCGTTTCCTTCCTCGCTGAGGAAGCCGCTGCAAGTTTGGAGCTCGTCAGGCAAAGCGAATGGCGGGCAGCAGCGGCGAAAGAGAAGGAGGGCAGTGATCCCAAGCAGGGCCGGGGAGCGAGGGTGGGGGGAAGCCTCGGAGACGGGGGGAGGAGGAGGAGAAGTGCGGCTGAGGAAGGACGGCGTGTTTGTTTTCGGAAAGCGTGTGGCGTGTGAGGGAAAAAGCTGCCGCTCTCGTCCGCCCGCGCGTGCGCGCACTCCTTTTTTTCCTCCCTGTGTACGTGCGTGCGCGCGAGAGCGAGCGCGCGGCTCTCCCTATATAGCTGCTCGCCTGTGTGTGCGAGAGGCTGTTGGTGTGGCTGTGGCGCTGACATCTCTTCGCCGGGGGTTTGTGCCTTGTGTTTTTATTTTCCCAGGGAAAAGCGAGACCCCCCTCCCTCCCCTCCCCCCCCCGCTCTCTCTCTCTTTCTCTTTCTCTCTCTCTCCTCCTTCCTCTCCCCGGACTGCTCTTTACCTTCGTCCCTTCAGGGCTGCCCTTCGCGCCGGCCGGCCGGCCCGCCCGCCCCCGCCTCAGCCGTTCGATACCCTTTCGGGTTGCCGCCTGCGCCTGGACTCGCCTCGGCAGCGCCGGTCCTTCTTTCTTTCGCTCCGGCGGCGGCGGCGGCAGCCCAGAGCCCCGGACCTTGGAGGGGGGTTCGAGCGGCATGCTGCTGGATGCGGGGCCGCAGTTCCCCACTCTGGGAGTGGGCACGTTCGCCCGGCACCCGCCCCCGTCGGCGGCGGAGATGCAAGAGCGCGAACTGAGCCTGCAGAACAGCTTCGTGGACTCGGCGGCGGCGGCGGCGGCGGCTCACCTGGGGGCCTTCAAGCTCAACGCGGCGGCGGCGGCGGCGGCTCACGAGCTCTCCCCGGGGCAAGGCTCGGCTTTCAGCTCGCAGGCACCGGCTTACCCGCACGCCGCCCATGTCGGCTCCTACTCCGGGCCGCCCTTCAACTCCCCGCGGGACTTCTTGTTTCGGAGCCGAGGCTTCGGGGAGCCGGCGGCGGGCGGCGGCGGGCAGCACGGGCTCTTCGGGGCGGCGGCAGCGGCGGCGGCTACCGGCAGCCTCCATCACCCGCATGCGGAGGCGCAGAGCCACCTGCTCTTCCCGGGCATCGGAGACCAGCATGGCGCTCCCGGTTCCCCCAATGTACTCAACGGGCAGATGCGCTTGGGCTTACCCGGAGAAGTCTTTGGTCGGTCGGATCAGTACCGGCAGGTGTCCAGCCCCCGAACTGATCCTTACTCGGCGGCCCAGCTGCACGGCCAATACGGCCCCATGAATATGAACATGGGCATGAACATGGCGGCCCACCACGCTCACCACCCGCACGCCCACCCGCACGCCCACCACCATCACCACCACCACCACCACCACCCCGGGGCCTTCTTCCGCTACATGCGCCAGCAGTGCATCAAGCAGGAGCTGATCTGCAAGTGGATCGACCCGGAGCAGCTCAGCAGCCCCAAAAAGAGTTGCAATAAAACTTTCAGCACCATGCACGAGCTGGTCACCCACGTCTCCGTCGAGCACGTCGGGGGCCCCGAGCAGAGCAACCACATCTGCTTCTGGGAGGAGTGTCCGCGCGAAGGGAAGCCCTTCAAGGCCAAGTACAAGCTGGTCAACCACATCCGCGTGCACACGGGCGAGAAGCCGTTCCCCTGCCCCTTCCCGGGATGCGGCAAGGTCTTCGCCCGCTCCGAGAACCTCAAGATCCATAAAAGGACGCACACAGGTCAGTCGGAGCAAGAAAGCGGGGAGGGGCGGCGGATGGACGGTGGCCGCGGGGAGGGCAGGTCGGGTTTTTAAAAACAAAAAAATCTCTTCTTTCCGGCTCAAACTCAGAGACAGGTTTGTTTTCCTCCTTCGCTTCGCTCCTCCGTCTGCACGGACCCACGGCTGGTAACCCTTCCGTTTAGTTTATCCCGGTGCTTTTTCTTTCAATAGTATGGAGTTTTAATTTTTGACATTTTTTAAAGGAATATTTTTAAAGGTCCACGCGAGTCTCGCTATTAAGTTTCTCACTTCTCTATCGGAGTAAAACCAAACTTGAGTTTAAGTAAATGTAGTTAGGAAGCGGGTACTTTTCCCCTTGGAAGACCGAAGCACCGGCCAACGCTAGAGCTGAAACTGCGGGTGGGGTGTAAGGCGGCAAAAGCGAGCTGTACCCCTCAGTCCTTTCTGAGCATAACAACAAAGGAAAACCCGGAGATCTCGAGGATGACTAGCACAATAAATACACAATTCCGAGGACCCCCGACTTAAAAATCTCCCCGATTTATTTCTGGATAAATATGTAGAGGTTTGCAAAGTTACCGAAATGACGCGCATCAGCTGCTTTATCCAGGAGAATGACTAAGATACGGCGCTGTAACAAGGAGCGTTAGGGAACTGAAAGCAGATTTGCTTTTCTTCCCAAACGAGCGCTGTGTTTGAGCCAGGCTTTCGCAGAGCTACGCTGTTGCTTTTCACTTCATGTTAAGGGGATGAGAAATAACACTTTCTCATTTTGAAAGCCGTTAGCCGCTGAAGCGGTTTTGCATTATCTTGTTCATATTAGGCAACAACTGCCGGAAAATTTAACGTTCAGGCTTAAGAATCCTCTCAGATTTATAGGGCCAAAACGACCCACGATTTTGCAGCTAAATCCAAGCGATTAAATTTTAAAAGAGCGTCAGTTTCCAAGGGTTTTTCTCCCGGTCACATTTGAGCCCAGACTTTTCTTTTATTTTCTTTTTTTCTTTTGCCTTCCCCTCTTCTTTTCCCGGCCCTGAAACAAAGTCAAATATTTGAGCGATTTCCGGACATCAGTATTAACTAAGAGACCTCTCTGGGCCTTTCTGGTTGTGTTGTTGACGTGTTAAGGACGAACCGAGGTGCCAGACAGGTTTTAACGAGGTTTAACAAACCCGAGGCTTTTGATTTGCAGGGAGATGGCCTCGATTTGGCACCGAGTGGTTTTGCCTTTAAGGAACAATTTACGTACTAATGGGATTTCTTGTGAAATTGCCCATCTCTCCCACCTCCGATTGAGGGGGAGGGGAGCGGAGGTTGTGGTATTTGAATTCTCACACCTACAAATTACTCGGAAATCTGGCAACAGGGTGAAAAAAGTCGAAGAATATTCCAAGGAAAGATTTTGGAGGTATTTTCTTCCATAGTCCTTCCCCACATACTCCCACTCCACCCCCGCCTATCCACTGCCACCCAAACCCCAGGCAGATCTACCAGGATTAATTTCCAATGTCCTTCCAGTAATGCAAAAAATAATAATTACAAAAAAAAAAAAAACAGCACTTTTTCAGATCTTGGTTTGCGCGGTGCTGGTTAGTTTTATTAAATCTGGATTGACCTGGGAAGCTAATTTTGCTTCTAAGCTGTATCCCGAAATAGAAACAGGGCCGCGTCCTCTTGCTTTCAGCGGGGAATTTAGGATTTGAAACAATGGCCACAGGTTGTCTTTCACACGCGTGATCTCTCTCAGTCTGTTCATGTCTGCCTAGAAAACCAAGTATGCAGCTCCCAGAACTTTCTCAGATTCCTGGATTGTCCATGTTTTACCTAAGTCCCGCCATACTGCCCTGCCTTCTTTTACCCTTCTCAGCGCGAGAAAGTATCCAGGATTTTCAAATTAAAGTGCTTAGAAAATAAGGTGGCATTTGATCGCTGAATAATACTTCCTTTAGGCCTGGCCTATTCTGCTTTCCCTGCAGCCACTCACTCACTCACGCCAGGTCTTTCTGTTCCTGAAAAAGGACTCCTTCAATAAGTGGCCTGCATCCGGCCTCGGTGGGCTGATTTTTTTTTTTTGCAGCGATTTACCCCACCTTTCTCCTTCCTTCTTGCAGGGGAGAAGCCCTTCCAGTGTGAGTTTGAAGGCTGTGACAGGCGATTTGCCAACAGCAGCGACCGGAAGAAGCACATGCATGTCCACACTTCAGACAAACCCTACTTGTGCAAAATGTGTGACAAATCTTACACCCACCCCAGCTCTCTGCGGAAACACATGAAGGTAACCCTTGGCGCTGGCCTGGGAAAGGGATTAGGAGGGACCAGAGAGGGAGAGAGCAAGTAGGAGAAAGAGAGAGAGGTGCAGCCGAGGGAAGGCCAAGGAGGAGGCCTGGGCTCCTGGGAAGCAGGAGACCCCCTTGAAATGAGGGCTTTCGCCTGGGGCAGAGGCAGCCCTGGAGTTGAATCAGAAAGGCCTGCGTTTCTGTGTCACGATTTATATAAACTTTATTTTGCTCAGGAGAGGACTGCGGTTCTCTGTGATGTCTAGGAGGATGGAAATTAACCACCTCCCTTTTAAGGAGGACTTTGGTGAGGACTCACAGCCTTAGCTCTGGGAAGCCTTCTTTCCGTTTATTTATAACGGAGAAAAATACTATTAATTATTAATGTAATAAAAACACGGCATCGACACAATCATCCATTGTAAAAGGCAGTTTTTGGTTCAGCCGTGATCGCTTCCATCAAACATCTTTGGGAAGGTGGGTGAAAAAAATGCCAAATCCAATCTAAACATCTAATAATAGCAATTGTTTTCCCTTTGCCTTATAGGTTCACGAATCTTCCCCACAGGGCTCCGACTCCTCGCCTGCTGCCAGCTCTGGCTACGAATCCTCCACCCCGCCCGGTTTGGTGTCCCCCAGCACAGAGACCCAAAGTACGGCCGCTTCCAACTTGTCTCCGGCAGCTGCTGCAGCCGCTGCTGCGGCAGCTGCTGTGGCGGCGTCTGCAGTTCATCGGAGCGGTAGCAGCAGCGGAACGGGTGGCTCCGGTGGCGGCAGCGGCGGCGGCGGCGGCGGCGGCGGGAGCCACAGTAGCCTCACCTCCAATTTCAACGAGTGGTACGTCTGAGGACGCGTCCAGGGCTGCTGCTACTCTTCTTGGATCCCTGGGGGTCAAGCAGTCGGAGTCCGTTTTGCAACTCTCTGTTTTATCTCTCATTCACTCTCTTTTTTCTCCTTTTGCTTGAATTCGAAACATTCCGAAGCAGAGAGAAAGAGAGAGAGAGAAAGAGAGAGAGAGAAATGCGGAGAGGGCTCTTTAAAAAAAAAAGGAAGAATAAGAAGAGGAGAGGAAGGAGAAGGAAGTCTTCAAAGCAGCAAAGGGTTCTCCCCACCCAGAGACAGCCGCTGCCTCCACACTTGCAAATATTTCACTTGCAGGGATTTGTCCCTCTGGGCCTCCAAGCGCCTTGCGAACAAAAGATCAGAGTTCGTCCATCTCTCCCAGTGTACATAGAGGAATCCAAGGTGGTAATCAACCTTTTCTTATTGTATAGAGATTGGTCCACTTTGTGAGCTATGGATTGCTTTTCCTTTCACCCAGAGCTCTTTCTGCCTCTTGTGCATCCTTCTCTTCTCTTCTCTTCTCTTCTCTTCTCTTCTCTTCTCTTCTCTTCTTCCCTTCCCTTCCCTTCTCTTCCTTCTCTTCTCTTCTCTCCTCTCCTTTTCATCTCTCCCTCGTTCTTGAATTCACCAATTTTAAAGGGGGAGAAGGGAAAAACATGAAAGCAAATGGTTTCCCCCCCCTTGTAATTGTGGTATTGAATATTGTGTTCCCTTTAAAAGAGGCAACTTTGATTGTAAACTCCATTGAAATATAGATCTGAAAGATTTTTTTTTAAAAAGTGCCAAAGTCTCTATGTTGTTTTCCAAACGACCCAGATAAATTTCCCCCTTCTCCCAACACTTGTGAATGTATTTTCTGTTAGCTGGGTTTACATGTGATGTTTTAGTGCTTTTTGCTAGTTCCTGTTTGGAAATTTGTGGAGGGTTGGGGGTAGGGAAGATAAACGTAGTGCTGTTAGGGTTTTTTTTCCCCATAATAACACCCTTCCTTGTGTAAATACCTATTGCCATATTTATCCATTTGTAATTAAATTATGGTATTAACTTGCTACAGAGGAAACAGTATTTATAAAAAAAATGTTTCTTAATTATAAATATGTACAATTGTGAGCATAAACTGTTTCAGAATTTTTTTATTTGGAGGTTTATGTGGTTTCATCATTTCTTGTGATTTTTTTGAGAGTAATGCATACAGAAATATAAATAAAATGTGTTGAAACTGCAGTCCATGATATTTTTAATCCACATATATCTTTATCCTTATCCCAATAAATTCATACTTGGTTAGAGGGAAGCTATTAAGTTGATTTTTAAAACCAATTAAAACCAACCATAATTATATAAATTATACTAAGGAAATGCTACTAGTTTCTTTTTTAATGGTAAAACTCATTTTACATTTCAAAAGCTCAAATAGCACAACCCCTCCCCAGAATTGCAGGCTGAACTTGCATATGTGCATTTACTTGAGAGGAAGGAGCACAGAGAGCCTTACTACTCAATAAACACACATATAGGATTGCCTTGCTCCAAACTTGGAGAAAGGCCCCTATGCAGTCTGAATGCCAGCTCAGCAGAAGACTTAACATGGGTTTCATTTCTCCCCCTTTGGAAATAAAAAATGTAAAACGAACAGAAGTTTGAAGAATGACTTGTACCTTTTAATGGAAATACTTCATTTGTTTGAGTTTTATACTTCTCTGGGCCCAAACTAACAATATCTGAACTACTACCCTCTTGGTTTATATTCATGCATTTATTCTTTCTAAGAATACCCCTAACTTGAAGTGGTGGGTTTTCTCTGTTGCTTTTTATATGTTTATATGATTAATTAATGTTTAATGAAGCTAATAAGTTGGGCTGTTGGTTTATTTTTAAAACGAGAGTCATCCATTCTTGCTATATCTCAGTAAAATTGAAGCCTTACATAATCCCAATAATAATTTCTTTCTCTTTTATTATTATTTTTAAATTACCTCCTGGCTGAAAGTCAATATTTATTCTCGCTGGGGATATTGTGCCTACAATTGACTGCAGGAGCACGTGTTTAGCTATAAGGGCCAAGAAGAATACTGACAGTGTACAGTATATGAATTAATATGCTGGAGCATCTCTAACCCCCCACGTTATCACTATAAAACATAAAATCCTCTTCTACCTGAGTGGAAATTTAAAGATGCCTTCCCTCCCCCCTTTTAAAAAAAAATCCTAAATTCACTTCCGCTTAGATACTAGCTAGGCTTTGGTGAGGCTTGAATGCATTGGGTCCTCCGATCTGAACGCCAAATCCTCACTGAGGAAAGCCTTTTTTTAAAGCCTCTTTCGAAGAATCTGGAGTGGAATCGGGCTTGACAGCTTGCAATCTTCGAAGGCCTGGCCTTTCCCCAAAAAACCTCCCCATGTCAACCGCCTGGACGCTGAAAGCAACCGCGGCCGTTCCTTCCTTTTTCTAAGCCCTGGCCGACTTCCGCGATCCTTGGCAGGCGGTGACCCACAGCTTCTCCCCGCTGCCCAAGCAACTCGGAAAAAGACGCAGCCTCCTTCCTTTCCGGCCCCCCACTCCAGGTTGCTGGGAAACACGACCTCTCAGCCGTGTGGCAAGGAACAGGAGAATCCTAAGCGTTGGAATCCTAAGGCGATTTGCTTGAGTATAAAGGCCCGCTTACTTCCCCTTTACTCCCGCGTCGGCTTTCTCTCCCCCCCCCCAAAAGCAGGATATTATCTGGGTGCTCTACGGTCGAGGGTGAAACCCAACTTTCCGTAGTGGAAAGTGGGAGGCCGGAGACAACCCACGTTCTCGTTCCCTTCCCCGCCTCCTGTTCAGGTTGCCACCCTACTTTCATTTTCCCGTTGAATCAGGGCTTCTGCTCTCAGGCGCTGGATCCATTTCTTCCCATTCATTCATTCATTCATTCATTCGTGCAATGCACACACACAAAAAAGACATTGAAGCAACCAAATGACCATTAAAACCACGCGCTCCCCTCTTAATATTAAGAGAGCAACCGTCCTCCTCTTCCTCCTTTCTTAGTTTTATCCGAAGCAGGAGCGCAGGGCACTGAACCCCTGAGCCCGCTTGTTGCAAACGGCCTACGGCAGAAGCCGTCCGAGCCAGAGCCGAAGCCGGCTGAGCCGAAGCCGCAGGGCCTGGTTTGCACAGCGACTGCTTCAACTAAATCAGGCCTGGGGTTCCCAAAGCCGACCCGGCTTAAGGGAGGCGAAAATCCCCCTCCAGCCCGCATTCCAGGGGCTCCCCACCCACCACCTCCCCGCCAAAGGCGGACTGGGCGGGAGTCATTGTTCCGGGCGATGGCCGTGGGCAGCGATTCGCCCGAGCACCGTCCCTGCTTGTCCCCTCTCTCCCCTCCAGGCAGCCGCCAGGGTCCAGCCGAAGGAGGGATCCTTTTTCCCAAGGCCGGGCGCGGGTTGGAAGCTCGGTTACCCGGCTCCTGCAGGCGATGGAGAAGCTGCCCGGAGCAAAGGCTGGAGAGCTTCTGCTCCGGGCGCTGCTCCCACTTCGTTGGAAGCCGCCTTTTC
Organism: Naja naja; assembly: GCA_009733165.1. Lineage (NCBI taxonomy): Eukaryota > Metazoa > Chordata > Lepidosauria > Squamata > Elapidae > Naja > Naja naja. Next base: position 27,881,313 of record CM019153.1, read on the forward strand.
CTCCTCCGTGTCCTCCCCTCCGCCCCACGGCAGGGGAAGGGAGAAAGGGGAGTCCCGCCCGGCCCTTCCCTCGTGGCCCCCCATTCATCTGGGGACAACCCTTGAACTTGAACTTGAGCTGACCTTGGCTGCTCCGGCATCCGCTTTCCCAAGGCGGGCAGGGACGGGATTTCGGCCTTAAAGAGGTGCAGTAGAAAAAGCGAGTGCCGAGATCGCGGAGGCCGAGAACTCAGGCCCAAAGTTTTCCTACCAGGAATGCCTCTGGAAGAGTCCAGAGACGCCTTCAGGGCCTGGTGCCGCGGCTTGAACAATGCCGGAGGGAACACCGGCTTAGCGGGTATAATAGAGGCGTTGTAAAGAATAGAGCGCAAATGACCTTCTAGGCAAGGCTTGAAAGACTGGGGTCTCCAATACACACACACACACACACACACACACACACACACAGAGACCATCCCAAGCTTGGGGACTTTTATCCGCATCTGAGCCGGCAAAGCTAAAGCCAACGCCTTCTAATCTAAAGCCACCGTCTAAAATGGCCGTGGGATCAATCTTGAGTCCTTCTCTGAAGCTGCCACCGCCCAGATTAACTCAAGAGAGCTGCACTGGCAGCTACTCCCAGACAAAACTGGCGTGCGGTTCTGGGATCGGAGTGAAATGGCAGCGCAAGGCAGCTCCCAAGAGGAGCAGAGACCTGTAGATGAAAAACCACTTGGCTTGCAGTCCCGGGTGCGTCTTTCCCGTTTGTCCATGATTTGGCTAAGGTCTGTCCCGTTTTGCTGTCATTCTTTCTTTCTTTTTTTAATTATTTGATCGTAGTGGTTGGCGAGGGTACTTAATTTTTCAGCAGTTAATTCTAGGGATTCTTTAGGCGTATGGCCCTATATTGTACTGATCAACGAGGAAGCAGTAGCAAATAGTATGCAGGTATTTGGTTGGGCGTTTCCAAGCAGTAGAGTTTTATCCTCTGTCAAAGGAAGCCAAAAAACAGATCGTGGGTCATTTAATCAATAGCGTCATATACTTTCTATACAACTTTCCCTGGCTCCTTATATCAGTAATTTAAACCGATTTTGTACTGCTACGCAACAGATCACAAAGCACGAGTAATATATATATATATATATATATATTATATATATATCCCGAACGTTCAGGTATACTCATAACCTTCCTTGAGCTTTGAGTGATGTTTTTCTCATTTTTTTCATTCTTCTTCATCGCCCCCGCCCCCGCCTCAATCCATATAGATCAGTCTTTGGAGCTGTGGGTCATCTGTATGTGGGCGAGGGAGGGAGATGTGTGATTTTTCCCTAGCTCAATTGGCCAGTTGCACTTCTAAAACTATTTAAAAAAACCACCTTTAATTGAAGATCAAAGAACAGCCTGTAAAAAGGCCGCTTATTTAACCTCAGTGGGTTTGCCTTAAAACGAAGTCCTTTTCCCTTGCAGATTTATGTGGGTTCATCCAGACGGGAGCCTTGATCTCCGAGTGGGCTGCAGAGCTGCCGCTGGAGAGGTCCTGCCAAAAGCCTTCTCGCTGGGAGAAGAATCAAGCATCCATTTCAAGGACGCCTGAACGCGAGTCAACTTATACGGCCGCCCTCTTCTTTGGCGCACTTATTTTGCAAAGCAGAGCAGCGAAGGGCCGCCGAGGAAACGCGCTTTGGGCCCTTGAGCTCTCCTTTCAAGCCAAAAATCTTTAAAAGGGGGGGGGAGAAATGTGGTTCTAAGGGCAGGAAGTGGGGTGCGGGGACGGGGGAGAAAGCATGGATTCCTCTCCGTGGCTCAGCGCTTTGGCTCATCGGATTGCCCAAGCGGAGACCAGAGACGCTTCCCTAGAGCGCGATCCGGCCGGCCTTAAAGCCTGTTTAAAAGTCCGCGTCTTCGCGGTGCAAGAAGAGGGCTTAGCAACTTTTGCGCCCTGACGTCTCTGCTTTGCTTCCTTTGGACGGCATCCCTTTCCGCAGAAAGGGAACGGAGCAGCAGGCCGCCACGAAATGCACCTCTGCTCTTTCGAAAGTTCGGACACTGCGTAATGGTCCATCTCCCCCGCTGATCGCCTCGACACAGCCAAGCAGAGTCGTGTGTGTGTGTGTGTGTGTGTGTGTGAAACTTTGAAGAGGACAGACAGCACCAAGAAGGCGCATTTCCCACCTCTGATCCTATGCTACCACGAAAGAGAAGAAGAGAAAGGAAGGAAGGAAGGAAGGAAGGAAGGAAGGAAGGAAGGAAGGAAGGAAGAAAAGAAAGAAAGAAAGAAAAGAAAACTCAAGGAAAACGGCTTAAGTCTGATTCATAAAGAGGGGTCCAGAGATCGACCACATAAAGTCACCCACCCACCCACCCAGCTAAACTTCTCGTCTTGAAGGCGGCAAGATTGGTTTCCGGGGATACTGAAGTAGAAGACCCTGTTTGGCACATACGAGCTACTCCGGGGTATTCTGCGAAAATGAAGCTCCCACAAGAACTGGGATAGCCCCCACCCCACCCCGCCTCACTGCTTAGATCCTCTTTGAAGTCTTCCAGCCGCCCATGCTCCAAGGCGGGCGGTTTTAACCTGGTTTTTTTTTCTGACCGCCGCCTAGAAGTTCTTGACCAGCACGGGAAGGTGCCTGGGGGAGAGACGGGGCTTCTTTTGGCTTTGCAAGGTCTCGCTTTGCAGAACAGGAAAGCGGGGGAGAGGGTGGAGGGCGGGGGTGAAAGAGGGAAGCGGGGTGAAAAGTGCAAGCTTGTGTGCGCAGGCTTCAAAGACTTCCGAAGTCTAGGGAGGAAAAGCAATCCGCCGAAACAAGCCTAGCCGGCCCCAGGACATCCTTTGGCGGATTTTGTTTTGGCCTGGGAACGGTACGGGACTGGCTGTCACCGGCAGCTCTGGGCCCCCGCAAGCCCTGCGTGACTCTGCAGCAGCAGCTGTCTTTTCAATCCGCCAGCCTGACCGGCCACAACGATAGAATAGAATAGAATAGAATAGAATAGAATAGAATAGAATAGAATAGAATAGAATAGAATAGAATAGAATTCTTTATTGGCCAAGTGTGATTGGACACACATGGAATTTGTCTTGGTGCAAATGCTCTCAGTGTACATAAAAGAAAAGATACATTCGTCAAGAATCATCAGGTACAACACTTAATAATAGTCATAAGCCCCGGTGCTTATGGGGAGGTTCATCCACCTCCCCCCAAAAAATCATTGCTGGGCATATGGACTCAGCTCAAGGTGCTGGGCCAAAGGGGAGAGACATTACACCCTCCTTATAGCGGGTAGGGCGGTGTGTATTTCCATCCATTTACTGGTATTTCATCCCGCTCTATAATTATGCGGATTGTCTCTTAAAACAGGGTTGTGGGGTGGTGGTGGTGGTGGTGAAGGAATTGCACGCCTTCTTGTTTTCGCAGACACTGGTTATGGTTGGTTCTAACCCTGTCCCTTGGAAGTCGTTGGGTTACCCTGGAAGACAGGCGGGCATTGCAACTTGGCTTCCTCACACAAGCAAATTATAAAAGCGTTCCTTGTGGAGGATAAATCATCAGAGCAAGGCTGGCTTGAGATCCTCACGGCGATCTCTATTAATGCTGGAAATTCGCGGATGCACAAATGTTTCATCAGCCACCGTCCACTTAATGATTTATTAGGTACCGTTCAAGACACAGCTACGAAGAGAAAGATCTTTTATGGCCACAGCAATGATTGCCTGATGTTCTTGTGGTCTTCCAGCAGCTGGTTCCACACTAGGGATTTCTTAAGCGTCATTGCTGTGCAACGAGAAGCCCCTCTTCCTTCTGATCGTAGCAATGATTGGCTGGCTTTGACACTTAGAAGTCACTAGTGTAGACCTGTCCAGTGACACCAAAAAGCAACGGCTCAGTCTGAAAGCGCGAGTAGAGCAAGGCCATCCAAGGAATGACTGAGTCTTTTTTTTTTTGGTAAAGATTACCCTGGTTCAGTTCCTGAGTTTCAGAAAGTCCTGCACAACGTTGGTCTTTTATTTATAACATCACTGTGCCGCCTCTGGAGCGACGATGCACAATTTGTCAACAAGACTGCAAGCACATCCACAAAGTAATTTACTCCTTAGACGTGAAATCCTATCCATGAATGGTATCACTTTGGGACCAACCCTATCATCAGAGCAACTCGTGCCCAGCTTTATGGCAGGGTGGATTTTGCCACACTGTAAGATGCTGTCAATCATTACATGACCATACATAGAGGGTCCATAGACGGGTCAAAGAAGGCAGCTTTGCCACAGCCTCGGAGATATTTTGGGTTGAAGCTTCATTGCTAAGGAAGGGATGTTCTTGAAAGGAGTACGGGCCGGTGTGTGTTTGTGTGCGTCTGTACGTACAGGTATGTATGCATCTGAACCTCCTGCCTTCTTCTTAGAGAAGGCCAGTCTTCTGTTAGTAGGTCGCCTAGGTCCCATAGACGTAGAGGAGGGGTCTCCAACCTTGTCAACTTTAAGCCAAGCGGACTTCAACTCCCAGTAGTTGAACTTCTGAGAGTTGAAGTCCGCTTGGCTTATACTTGGACAAGGTTGGAGACCCCTGCCATAGAGTGAAGTTTCCAAAGTCAGATCCTCCAGACCGACCGACCGGTTTGGTTTTGACAGAAGAAAAAGAAAGGAAAACCCATCCCTTGGCTGTTTTCTTGGGTCCTTCCCCCTCCTTTCCTTTGGAGAGGGAAGCGAGCAAGCGCCAGGCGAGCGCAACGAGGACGTCAGTTTCGAAATCGACCCCAGGCCCACCTCCAAAAGATCGCCCAAAGACTGAAGAAGGGAGTTAGGGGCTTAGAGACTTCTGTGAGTTGTGTTGGGGTGTGTGTGTGTGCACGAAGGGAGGCTCAGCCAATCTCATTGTACACGCGTTGTTCGCTGACAATAAAGGAAATAATAAAGGGGCGCACTGAAGCTCTCTGGGGCATTTGGGTCACTCTCGAACTTCTTTCGCGACTCCCGGAGCTGCTGCTTGAAAACCAGTTGGAGAGGGCTGCCTCTTCCCTCCTCTAAGGACCGCAGGCGACCAAGCAAGCTTCCTTTAGCCTGTCCCGGTCTGACGGGGTCCCGCAAAGAAGTGGGTGCTCCCGGGGAGCCCTAAAAATCTCCCTTTTCGAGCCCCCCGATTGCAAACCAGATCACCTCGCCGCCTCTTTCAAGTGTGAGGCCGGTCGCAACCGCTCAAACTCTCGTCCGAGGACTGAGAGCTGAAGTCCTACCTAAATAGAGTCTGCAGAGACTGAGCCTAGCCAGACTTCTCCGAATATCTTTGCTACGCGTTGCAAATGTTGGCTGGGTAGGTCAACTCCCAGAATCTCATTGCCCTGCTTACCGCCAAGGAATCTTTCCCTGCTTATAGCTCTGCATCCAAGTCAGCCGGGTCAATCTTGGATGCTTGGACGTGTTTGACGGTGTCACTTGCACAAATCTTTACTCAAGGCAGAGAATAGAATAGAATAGAATAGAATAGAATAGAATAGAATAGAATAGAATAGAATAGAATTCTTTATTGGCCAAGTGTGATTGGACACACAAGGAATTTGTTTTGGTGCATGTGCTCTCAGTGTACATAAAATAAAAGATAAAAAAGATCTAAGGGTTTGGGGTTGTTGACTCAATGTATCTTTGGTTGACAGCGTTCCTGTAAGTCGCAAGATGGTTTGTGGGAAACAACAACAACAACAACAACAACAACAACAACAACAACGGAACTCCACAGCCCAAGAGTTATTTTTTATTGATCAGTGCCCCAAAACAAAAGGCGTTAAGTCCTGGATTCCCAGGCGGCAGAACCGGCAGTTTTCGGGAGGCGAAACGTTGGAAAGGCAGCGAAGCAATTGCCGGTTGCCATCCAAAGGGGGCGGCGGCGGGGATGAATACACTAGACCAGCGGTCTCCAACCTTGGCAACTTTAAGCCTGGAGGACTTCAACTCCCAGAATTGAACTGGGGAATTCTTGGAGTTGAAGTCCTCCAGGTTTAAAGTTGCCAAGGTTGGAGACCCCTGCACTAGACAGAATCTAAGTTGGGGCAGGAATTATTATTATTGTTATTGTTGTTGTTATTATTATTGTTATTATTATTATTATTATTATTATTATTATTATTATTATTATTATTATTATTATTATTACTTGGGAAGAAAGACTGGGGGAAAGAGAGGTGATAGAAAAGCAAACAGGCCAGCAGAAAAGGGGATTTTTTCTTCCCATGCTTCTTCTGATAGTTCTGCTCTTTTCCCACGGGCTCATCGGTTCTCCCATTTTGGAGTGGAGGGGAGCCTTTTCACTCACTGGCACCAGCCCCCTATCCGTTGGGCATATCCAGAAAGGGAGAATCTCAGGGCAAAGGCTGCGAGGCCCCCAGACCCAAAGGGTCAGCTTTGATGCTGGCTCTGAATTCGGACACCAATGTATTGTGGGAGCACAGGTGCTCGTTTAGTGGCCATTCAAAGTTACAACGGCACTGGAAAAAAAGTGACTTATGGCCGTTTATCACCCCTTAGGACCTTGGTAGCAGCCCCATGATCATGGGATCAAAATTCAGATATTGGCAACTGATTCGTACTTACGACCATGGCTGCGTCCCAAAGTCATGTGCTCCTCTTTTGCGACCATCTGACAAGCAAAAATCAATGGGGAAGCCAGATTCACTTAACAACCGTCACACTGGCTAATGACCTGCTGCGACTCACTTAACACCCGTGGCAAGAAGGGTCATAAAATGGGTCAATGCTCAGGGAAACAAACGTCTCATTTAACAACGGAGGTTTTGGGCTCAGTTGTGAAGGTTAAGTGGAGGACTACCTGTACTGTAAGAAAGAGACTCAGGTGCCTAGCTAGACCAGAGCTTGCTTCCCTCTCCTTCCACGGCCGCCCGAGTTCCAGTCGTCTGTTTGCGACTAGATAAGAGCGGCCAGTCCCTGTTGAGGCCGAGCCCGCAGCGCGTTTCTACCCCAGCTATCGCTTACTCCTTAGCCCCGGATTCTCTTCGTGCCTTAGTAGGCAAACGAGGCCCAGATCTCGGAGCTGAGAGGACGCAACTCGCTCCCTGAAAGGGGGAAGGGATGCGGACAGCCGAATGCCAACGGGAAAAGGTGTAGCGGTGTGGACAGGTGTCCCAGGAGCAGGTAAGAAGGCAGTTAAGGGCTTGGAAAGGAAAAGGAGGCGCTTTAACAGCAACCCTAAAACAGCGCAGGGCAGAGCAATAAAGGTGGCCGAGCTTGATACGCGCAAGAAGAAGATAGAAGAAGGATCTTTTCTGCTTGGAATCCACCCTTCACCGCAGAGACTTTCGTGTGGGGCTGCCATGGGCAACAACTTCAAAGCCGGCCGCCGCATTTTGCCTCCGCAAGGGTCTCTCACCGCAGACAGAAGGAAAATGGAGCAGCTTGGCACTCGGAGGAATGGCTTTAGGAGCTGATTGTGCTGAACTGTTGCTCTCCTCGTAGGGGACCCCCCCCAAAAAACCCCAAAGCCCCCCAATCATGCCTTTTTCCCCCAACTTTTTCTAAAGGGCAGAGACAGAGACTGCGGCGGTCGGGCGGTCCTCGATGCTGAGAATTTTGTTTTAAACTTGGAATAAAGGGCAGCTCAAGTTCCTAGTTTTTCTAACTGTAGAACTGTGGAACAATCCAGCCCATCCCTTCGGCTTCCCACTCTTCTTCCCCCCACACACACGCTCCTTCTCTTTTTAACCTGAGGCCAGCTGAATGCTACGAGAGTTGTGTCCGAGGCAGTTAAGACAATCCTGGGTTTCTTTGGAATCCGTCGGCAGATCCAGCTTCTCCTTGGCTTCCTTTCCCTCCAACCCCGCTGAAAAAGTCGCCTTCTCTCTTCGACCTGCTCTCCTTCCGACATCGGAAAGGGAAGCATCCTTTCACTTTTTGCCGCCCTCCAAACTGGAGGTGGAAGCGGGAGGGGAGGGGAGGGAGAGAAGCAGGTGACCTCCATCCGAAAGAGGCTTCCAAATTCAGCCAGCAGGACAGAGAGGGGCGCAAACTGGGCACAAGTGCGCTCAAAAAGCGCTGCCTTTCCAGGATTTATTTTTTCCAGGAATTTTTATTGCTGGGCAATCTGGATACCTGGAGAGGCAGATCGCGATTCCCACCAGCCCCACCTGGAGAACGGGACACGGCCAGCCTTGCCTGGAGTCTTGGGGTATTGAAAAACCTCCGGACAAATCCGGCTCTGGGGACGGACAGGGGTCCTTAGCCTTGCCTCGCCTGGCCTTCTCTTCTGGCTCACGTTTTTTTCAGAGAGGTCAAGGCAACCTGTTCCCGAAGGATGATGGCCTGCAGATGAGATTCCCCTGAAAGCAGTCGACCCACTCAATGTGACCAAGTGAAACTTGGTGTGTGTGTGAGAGAGAAAGAGACAGAGAGAGAGAGAGGGAGAGAGGGTGGGAGGGAGGGAAGAGAGAGAGAGAGGAAGAGAGAGAGAGAGTTTAAGGAAAGAATGGACATGGAGTTCCCAGGAAGAAGAAGGAAAGAAGCTGTGAATGCTTTGTATTAAGCATGAATCACTTATTTCTAAGCATTCAGGAACAAAATGAAAATACCGGTTCAGCTCCCATGGATTGGAACAGCTGAAGGATTGCAGATGTAGATGGAAAATATCCAGTTTTTCTCTCCTTGTATCTAATATAGGTACATTTTGTATTTTCCCCCCATAAATATCAAGTTCCGGGCAAGAATTCCAGGGAAAGAGGAAGATTTTGGGCTCATACCTTTCTTCCTGGTCTGTTGCCTTCAGGAACATAGAAAACAGTGGTCCTATGTTGGAAATGTTATAAAATAGCCTAAATAACTTTAAAAATAGCAGCATTGCACCTGAATTCACACAACATGCTTCATGTAAGGACAGTCTTAACCCATTTGCTAGGATCTTATACTAGTTTAGTTCCTGAACTAACCCAGGGAACTGGGCTCAGACAGAAGTATCTGCCAGCAAAAAAATAACTACTATTGTTAGCATTTTGAACAAATACAACCCTACCTTCTTTCACAAACTTGTTTCAGTTGGCATTAACTTTTGAGTCATTAAAGGTACTCAACTTACAACAGTTTATTTAGCAACTGTTCAAAGTTACAATGGCACTGAAAAAGGTGACTTATGACCATTTTTCACACATCTGACCATTGCAGCATCCCCATAGTCACGTGATGATCAAATTTAAGATGTTTGGCAACTGACTCACATTTATGATGGATGCCATGTCCTGGAGTCCTGTGATCTGCTTTTGCAACCTTCTAACAAGCAAAGTCAATGGGGAAACAAGATTCATTTAACAACCGCAGTGATTCACTTAAGAAATGTGGCGAGTAAGTCATAAAATGGGGGTAAAACTCACTTAACAAATTTCTTAGCAACATAAATTTTGGGCTCTATTGGGGTCGTAACTCGGGGACTACCTGTATTGTGTTACCTTTCCCTAACTTCACTCCTGTTGGACTTTAACTCCCATGGATCACTTTAGTGTGGGTGATGGGAAATATCTGCCAACAAATCTGCCAAGTTGGGAATAGTTGCTTTGAAAAAAATTGCAAAATCCACCTAAGTCAATAAATGCACCTACAGTATGGAAAGCTATCCAACAATATACCAAAGGCAGCCTTGAGGCTGAATACTGCACTGTGCATGTACATGTACTGTGCTTCCTGAAGCCACATTTATGGGCTTTTCGTCACTGACATATCTGATTTATTCTCATTTATTTCCAATGTTCCTTTTCTGTGTGGTGGTGATGTTGATGGAGGTGGCCATCATTGGGTCATTCCCAGACTCTGATTGGGATAGCAGCAAATACAAGGGGAGGAAGATGGCTTATTGCAGAAGGGTTGACTGGAACTGCTTTCCTGCTTCTAACAATAAGGTTCCCTCTTTACCTCCCCAGTGCCATTCTGAAGGGATGATGGAACAGGAGTATACATGGGAATCATTCCTGCCTTTATGAAAGTTACTTCCCTGATGACTAGCCCGTGTTCTCCAACATTGTCACTTGGATATAAAGTCTTCCAGTCTCAGCCCATCATCATATCGAGGAAGCTGTAATGAGGACAAGCTTAAGTGGGACTGGCAAGTGTCTGCATTAGAGGAGGCAGTGAGTGGTAGACAGAATCCAGACAAATGAAACAAATCTCCTTCAAGGCCACATCACTAGTAATAAGCAGGCATATACAATGGAATGAAGGCTATTGCTGAGCACATTGGGTTGTATCCCAGAAGATTGTAAGCCACCCTGAGTCTTTGGAGAAGGGCGGCACATAAATGTAATTAAAAAAAATCACTTCCCTGGGACCAGCATTCTAGAACTGAGAAACCAATGTGTTTATGCCCCAAAGTTTTGGCGCCACTTGGAAAGTAACCTCATTTCCTTGAGGAAAAAAAATTTAGCCTTGGCCTTTTTTGCTGGGTCAGTTGCTGCATTTTCCAAGAGTCAAATATAGCTCATTTTGCCTCCAATTGAACTCTCTCGCAGGTGGTTCACCCACAGGAATGTCTCACCTGGTGTCACAGGCAGCTCTCCTAAATTCAGTGGGTCCCCTGGTGTGTGTGTGTGTGTGTGTGTGTGTGTTCAGTATAAGGTGAGGAGGCAGAAATTACAGATCTGAAATGGGAAGGAATGACATAATTTCTGGGGAGCTCAGAAAAGACAGGCTGTCCTTTGGACACACAGGGAAGCCATTCAGAAAGACACCAGTCAATTTGGATTCATTAGCTGCAGAAGCTGACCTGAGAGTAATTCTTCAATAAACAATTTACTACAAAGTAGACTTTCAGGCACCACCGGAGAATACTGAAATCATTCTAATTTTTAAGGCAAGAGATTCAACAGGGACTCTAATCCCACGCCGACGTTTTGGTGGTGGACGTTTGCTTTTTCGGATAGGTGAGTTTGACTTTTTAAGGAGCGTGTTGTAAGTCTCTTGCATTGAAGGATAGTTGAAAGTGGTTCTCCATGGCTGGATCTCTCGCCTAGGATTCCCGGGCAGGTGGCAAGAGGATCCCTTTCATTGTTCGCTTCAGGATCAACCAGACGCCTGTGCCACGTGGATCCCCAGTTGGAGCCGAAATTGGAAGCCGAAACCCTTCAAATGGAGGCTTGGAGAGCTCGCTGTCCTCCAGGCCGGATTCGTGCCATTATTTTCCTTGGCGGCGATTTCTTGGTAGGCAGGAGTCCTCAATCTTATCCCCCTCCCTCCATTCCCTCCCCAGCCTCTCTACCTTGGCAGATCGAGAGGCATTTGTTTGTCAAATCGGCCTGGCTTTAGCCAAAAGAGAGTGTGAAAACTTGGAGAGAGCTAGAAAGAGAAATACTTGGCCTCCCCCGTCAGCTTCGAAATATCCCAGTTTTCTTCTGCACCGATCGCAAAACAACCTTCCAGCAGCGATCCTCCAACGCTGGGAGTTAGGGTTTCCGGACCAAGGCGGCTAAGGATCGCGCGATGCCTAGGAAGGCACGATTCTGTGCCAATCAAGCGCTCTCACCGGCTTCACTTGAGATGCCCCTCTGCGCCCGATCCCAAACCCTGGCCTTGAGGGATTGGACAGCGCTGAACTGGATGCAAATGTGGTGTTGTTTTCAGGCGGGGTTCTGGTTTGATTTCATCCATAAGTGTGCCCACTAAGAAATCTCCAGTCCGGAAAATGCGACGCATCGGGATGGCTTCTTTAAAGGGGTGGCTGGCTGTGTGTGTGTGTGTGTGTGTGTGTGTGTGTGTGTGTGTGTGTGGGGGTGGTGGAAGAGAAAGGTTCGAGTTGTCGACCAGAAACCAGAAAGGAAGTCGCGGCTTCCCCGTTTCCCTTTCTTCTCTTATCCCTTTCCTTTCGGTTGCAAAAACCACATTTTCCAGAAGGCGGATTCCATTACATGGGAAAACAAAGCGGCGGTTTTCGCCTTCGGTGGTCCCTTTTTACGAGCGAAGACTCGCTTTTCAGCATCCCTTGGGAAAACAGCCCTCCCTCCCTCCCCCATCTTCATTTTGCACGGGTCGCCCGAAGCTAGTCTGTGGTCCCTACCAGTTAGGACCCTCGCTATATCCTAAACACCCGGCCGGTTTCTTTTGAAACGCTGCCGGACTTCGAGGATGTTGTTTTCTTCCAAGAAAATGAAGCCGAACCATCGCAAGGATGCCTACCCTTCATGGGGTGTGTTTGTGTGGGTGTGTTTGTGTGCGTGTGTGTGTGTGTGTGTGTGTACCGTCGTAAGGATGCCTACCCTTCATGGTGTGTGTGTGCGCGTGCAATTCTCCTGCATTTGGAAAATCTCTAAACGGGGCTCCCAGAAAGTAGAGCTGGCGGGCAGAAGTTTCAGGAGATTTCCTGATAATTGTTTCCTGGGCAGTATGGGAAACTCTCGGCCTGATTTATCCCTTGGCCTCTTAGGATCTCATTCTGGGCCGCCTCACGACTTCGGTTGGACCGATTCCCGGGGAAGAGCGCGTGCAGAGATGTCGTCTTAAGACTCCCCTCCTTTTTTTCCCTCTTTCTTTTGGATCTCACTGGCGTCGGGTAGCCACTTCATGCAAACTCGCTTCTCTGGGTCCTAGGAAGATCCCCCCCTCCATCCCATTTTGAGGGCATCGGCCTGGATCCCTCCTGGTCCGATTCCCCAGCAGGAACCGCCCTCACCACTCCGCCAGGTCAACGGGGCAGCTTCCCGCGAAAGCCGCAGCCGTCCCGAGTTGAGGTTGTCTCCATTGTCCCGCCAAGGTCCATTGTGGGCCAGCTGCCAGGAGAAGCAGAGGGAGCGGGCCAGCTCTATTATGGGATGGGGTTTGAATGGTTTGGGGGGTGCATGTATGCGGTATGTGTGTGTGTGTGTGTGTGTGTGGGAGGAGAGAAAGCGCTGGGTTCAATGAAAGCCAGCGGAGGCTTCGCGGAAGCCCAGCCCGGGCGGAGTCTGAAGTTCAAGTGGCGTCCCATTGAGGAACGACCCGGAGAGGAGGAGGTCGTCTTCAACAGGTCAAGGAAAGCGGGATTGGATCAGGAAAGCGGCCGCTAAGTTCCGCCGGGACCGGGGTGGGTGGGTTCTGTGCCCGGACCGGACGCCTTTTGCAAAGAATTGCAAAGGGCGAACTGGTCGGGAAAGGGTTTTGTAGCTGCTCCTTCGAAACAAGGGAGTGCCTGTGCATGCCCTGAATATTAAGGGGGCTGTTCACACGTGATGGCGCCGCCGGATACCTATGACCCTCGTCTTCTTCCACCCCCACGCCCCCTCTGGCTCTCGTGCGTGTGAACGGCGTTCGGGCTAGAGGAAGAGCGAAAAAGGGGGATAAAATGAAAGGCGCTTGAGACTCCTGGGAAGCCGAACTCGCCCAGCTCAAAAGCTACTTTTCCGAGAAGTAGATTCCTAAGGATACGAATAGCCCCTTGCAGGTCCCTCGCCTTCTCTTCTTCCGGGATAGTTCCCCCTGCTTCCCATTTATCTTATGGTCCCGGGACTTCTTATTGCTCCCCTGTCCACATATCAACCGGGCCCCTCCCGGTTTGGCTTTCGAAGGGAAAACCACGCGGGTTTGTGAATACATTTTCTAGACCAGGGAGCTCCAACCTTGGCAACTTTAAGACTTGTGGACTTTAACTCCCAGAATTCTCCAGCCAGCTATGCTTTAAAGGGTGGCTATGCCGGCTGGAGAACTCTAGGAGTTGAAGTCCTCAAGTCTTAAAGTTGCCAAGGTTGGAGAGCCCTGCTCTAGACCGCATTTCAAGCTGAAATCATTTTTTTTTCTTTCCAAGGAAAGGCTCGAGGGCAAAGGAGCACTGTTAAAATTTCCCAGGGGGTGGAATTCAGGAGGAGGTTCCCATCACAAGTCCTTTAGACTGAGGTCAAGGCAGAAGCTTACAATCTGGATTTTGGAAAGCGACCGTCTGAAGCGCTGTTATGGGTCAATTCCCTCCCCCCCACACCACCACCACTCTTGCATTTCTTAGAGAAACGCCCTTGCTGGGAAATACCGAGCAGGCAGGTTCTTTCAGACGGGAGAGCTGCGCATAGGATGAAGGTAGGTAGGTTTACAAAAGCCGCGATTCCAGGTAAGGGCGCTTAAAGAGAGACTAGACGCCCGAGGCCCCAAAAAACCAAACCTCCGGACCGACCGCCTTGGGAAGGTCGGATAAATTTTTCGTTTACAAACAAACGCAAAATCCTTTAACCCTTGAGTCTCGACAAGCTCTTCAGCCTAACTTCTTCCTCGGAGTTTTGGATTTTCTCTCCGCCCATCCAAGATTGCGCCAAGCCCTATTTCGGACGGGCTCCGCTAAGAGTTTCCCTTTGAAAGGGGACACCTTCCAAAGACCTCTGAAAAACCCCAACCCAGAGCGCCCCTGTTTGATTACTACCAGCCGCAAAACCCGCAGCTGATTTGCAAATCTGCTGGAAACGCGATGATGGGGTTCGGGGGGGGGGAGAATAGCGTTGAGAGAGCATGCCCCCTCCCCGGCCTCCAAGCCTCCAATCCGCGCAATAGAGCAGCGACTCCTCCCAGTCGCCGCCGGTGCGCCCTTGGCGGACTCGATCCTGCGTAATCAGGTGGCCTCCAGTTTGTTGCGCTCAGGAGGACGCTGGTCCGGCGCACGGTTACCCGAGTGGAAAAAGCAGCTCCGGCACGCAATAGGAGAAGCTGAAGAGGCAGTTCGGTTTCCTGCTTGTCTTCCAAGATATACAGGAGACGAGAAGGCGTGGAATAAAAAGGACGGGATCGTCTGAAAATTGTGTGTTGATAGTCTGAAAAATAATTTTGCTGAAGCAAGGCCACCTTTTTAAAATCGTGTGTTTTAGTGGTCATGGGACACATTTATTTTACTTCAGGGCATTGCCCTGACTAGGAGGGAAATATATATATTTATTTTAATAAAGATTGGTGACGTGTAAATCTTTTTCAATTTCTGAAAAGAACTATATTCCAACGAGGCTTTTAACATTAACACTAGATTTTAAAATGCTATCTATTCATCTACAAGCCCTCTTTTTCATCAGCTAACAAATCTTATTATATTTTCCCCCATTGTTTTCTTTTTTGTTATTTCTGGTACAGCTAAAAAAAAGCACCATGAATCATGTACGCATATGTCTGTCTGTCTGTTTATTGATCTACTTTATCTCCAGAATTTCACATGGAGGTGAACTGCTTGCTTCTTAAAGCCACAGTGAATTAATGCCCCTGCTTTGTTTATTCATGTCAGAAGCATCACAAATAAAGCATACTATATGACATAAAATTTCAAATATAAAATACAAGATTAAAATGTGCACAAGTTAAACAGATCTTGCCCAGAAACTAGCAACATTAATTACGTTCTATCATGCTGCCATGTGCCATGGGGTCTTCAAGAGTACACTGATCAGGACACATTTGTTGTGACATGCAGACAAGGTATGTTGTCTGCATGTCATAAACCAGAGGTCTCCAAACTTGGCAACTTTAAGACTTGTAGACTTCAACTTCCAGAATTCCTCAGCCAGCAAAGCAAAGCTGGCTGAGGAATTCTGGGAGTTGAAGTCCACAAGTCTTAAAAGTTGCCAAGTTTGGGGACCTCTGTCACAAAGAATTGCAAAGGGCAGAAGCCACCAGATATTACCATTTGTTCAGTGTCTCTGGATCTTGTTGTACCTGTGCACAGTCTATTCAATGGTCTCTATATTTCCCAGCTTTCGCCAGCGCCAGGTACCCATTCCTCTGATGGTTCCATCCAGTGTTGGTTCTTTGTAGCTTTCCATAGGTCTCTCTGCTTTCAAATTCTTTGAAGTAAGTCTTTTGTTGACCTAAGAGTACTACTGCTAAGAAAGCTTTTCCTGAATTTTAATCTCTGATGAGTTGGTTGTAGGCCATAAAGAGGGTGTTGTCTAAATATAGATGATTTAAGCCTCTCTCTCTATATGCTGCTTCTTCTCTGTGAACAACAAACAGGGCAATGAAGGTGAGGTGATAGATCTTATCTAGAGTGGCAGGTAATTAATGCCATTAAAAATAGTAAAACTGCCTTTGATTAACTGTCTTAATTTACGTAATTTACCCAACATCTGTTCATTGAAATGATAGTCCAAGGAAAGTCGTGCTCACTAATTCCTTGCTTTAACCTTCCCCAAAGAGGGTTAATCTCAGATCTCAGTAGAATCTGAGTGGAAATAGAACAATACTATTTATTAAAATAATAATTACTGTTATATCACTGAGAGCAACCTGTGAACATTTTCTTGGATATTTAAATATAAGGGGCAGAAACTTCAGAACATTTTCCTGAATCTAACATCAGGAAGTGTCAGATATTCAATATAAAATGGGGAATTGGAATTTAAAATATAAGTTCCTCAACTATCAGAAGAAGAAAATATGGAAGCAGAATTCACCTCACTTTTGGAAGTTCTATATATATTTTTTAATGTGGTAAGGTAATCTATATACAGTAATATATTTATTATTATATATACCGGTAATTATATAATTACTTATTATATACAGTTAATTTTATGTATGGATAATTTTTTTAACTTCTTGAAAGAGTTAAAATTAGAACTGGCGCTAAATATATTAAACGTGAAACAAAATTATTCTTATCACTGACCATTTTTTAAGAAGAGAAGGAAAAATGACTGCATAAACTAATTTTAAACTTCATCCAGACTTCTATTGTACCAGAGTATGATGGTGGCCAGATTCTTTTATGGGGTCAGATCTTTAAAAGTATTATTATTTATATGGTTATTTATTATCTTGACTGTGTAAGGGTTCCATTTACTAAATTGATTTACTATTACTGGATGCATTACTTACTTTCCTAAATATTTATCTTTTTGGGTATCTTGTTTCTAATACAGGTTCGTTCCTAAGAAAACTGTCTTTAAGCCATCATCCCAGGCCAATAGAAAGTTGAGTTTCTATAGTATGAGTGGACAACTGAATGCTGAAGTTCTGGTAATTTTCCCTGCTTATAAGCAATCAGTGGCATTTGATATATATCAAGAACCAGATAACAGAATACATGGACACTAATCCAATCTCCCCTGACTATTTTAGTATTCAAGCTGATTGGAGCTATGCAACTGATACAAACAAAGCCTTACTATGCCAGTAAACACAATGCTTTAAGTTACAACTTGGGTTTAATAGCATACTTTCAGATATGAAATCTAGCATCATTGGAAGTTCTTTTATAGATTATTGATTTGTTTAGACCAAAATTTCATTTCTAACCAGCAACAGATTCAGGCTGAGTTCATGCAAACCACCTGTTTCCTGATCTTTTTTAACTGGAGCTCAGTCACAGCCACAGCTGCTATCTACTCTACCACAGTTAGATCTCTTCCTCATAAGAAAATGGTTGGCTGTTTCATTCATAGCCCTACCACTTTTCTATTCATGTTGAATAATAAAATAAAACAATTAGTCCCGTTAATGTCAATGGGACTATAATGGGGTGAACTCTGCTTGAATTTAAAAAAATTAAACCATCTTTTCTTCTTCTAACATGTAAATCACACTGGTGGCAATTCCATGATAATTCCTTTTTTCCCATTTGCATGTTGATTTTATTTCACAACTGAGGGAATGTGGTCTTGATTAGGTCAAAAATAAAGAAAAATAAACATTAAAAAGACAGTTAGTAAAGGTAGACAAGTAAATAACAGTAGTAACCTTTTTAAAATGTTTATGTTCAACCTCCAGAGTTGAGTAATATTAAAGGATCCTCATACTTCAATTTTCTTTAATTTTTGTTTACCCAGATTATGTTTTCTAAAGCACTGGGGGAACTCCCACACAGGAAACAGTTCTTAGAAGAGTAAATATCTCTGCTGAGTGTTCCACAAAGACGCTATTGTGTAGTCACTCTGTGCAGACAATGATACTAACAACACTAATAGAAACAGTTTTGTTGAAAGAATTGGCATCTACTACATTCAGCTATGTATATGCTAAAATACTGTATTTCAACCAAAACCTGTGGAAGGATTAAGCTTGCTAATTAAATACCTGTGTAGAATGACATACAATTTTACTAGGTGTATAGCCATGTTATATACAAATAGATGGCAAGGCTTTGCTGTAAAAGATTTTGAGGGGGAACTATTATGATACTATACTATTAAATATTTGCACTACATGGTGGAAGTGGACATTCCAGTGATTGCCCCTCCCAAGGTTCCATTTTAAATGATCAAGTAAATTTCATCTCTTTCTTTCAGGCAAAAGAAGGGGAAGCATTTGGAGATAAGAACTGAACAAGTGCTTTTTTTCAGGAAGAGACAACGTGGTCGCCTCTAGATTTCTAGATCTACATCTCTAGATCTACATCTCCCACAATCCTTTGCTATGAGATGGACCTAATGGGAGCTAAAGCTTAAAGCATCTGGATTCTGGAAGGCAGCAGAATGCTAACCTTTGTCCTAACACATCCGTGACTATATTGGCTTGGAATATCTATGCTTTGGATTAGGGCAGAAACTTGTCCTCCATGTGTTGTACTATAATTCTCATAAACTCTCATGATTATTCATGCTGGCTAGACTTCTGGGGACCAATGATCCATAACGTACGGAGAGCTACAAGTTCTTCACCTATGCTGCAGACGGCGCCTTGAAATATAAGCCATTTCCAATGGAAATGTCTTTGAACTGGGAGCCTGTCTATCTCTAACCCAATAATAAGTGTAAGTGGTAATTGCCAACCTTCTAAAACTTTTAAAAAGTTTGAAAGGCTAAATTATCCTGAAATGTTGGTAGAGCCATGATGAGAAATTGAAATAGCAAGGGATAAAGGCTCTGATGCCAAGGTCATTACAAGGACATTGTATAAAGTCTTTGATGGGATTTTCTTTTCATAGTCTCAATCAAGACAACTGTTCAGTTTGAAAGATCAATTTAGTCTTTCTTTTTGGCAAATGCAATATCAACTAGGTTACTCAGCACAACGAACATTCTTTTCCTAGCTTGTTATTCTTGGCAATGGGTTTGACTTGTAACAGAAACAAAAGAGTTAGAAATCGAAGTTGGAGAACAGTTTAATATCAGTTACTGGAATTTCTGGTCTCACCATTGATGTAGTTTAATTTAAGAAACTTACTGTATATGGAGCCAGAGTATTGTTCCACCTAGCTTAGAACTATTGAATCCCAACCCTGTTCTAAGCCACTTTAGACATGTCAGATTTAGCTAAGTTACGTGTCTCTTAGATAACGGTTATGATAAGATTTCAACATTTTTTTAAAATTACATTTATATGCCACCCTTCTCCGAAGACTCAGGGCGGCTTACAATTTTTGGGATGCAACCCAATGTGCTCAGCAATAGCCTTCATTCCATTGTATATGCCTGCTTATTACTAAGCAGCATTTTTACAAAATCAGCTTATTGCCCCCAACAATCTTGGGTCCTCACTTTACCTACCCCGAGAGGATGGAAGGCTGAGTCAACCTTGAGCCTGGTGGGATTTGAGCCTGCACTAATTGCAGGCAGCTGGAACTTAAGTGCTAGGCGTTTAACAGCCTGCACCACCAAGGCTCTATCTATTATATAGATATCAAATAAATGTACAGACCTTCCTGAAATAGGAGATTTGAAATAAGCTTTCTTTCCTGAGGTCATGTTTGAAATGTGATTCTTTTTCTTCTTTAATAGGGAGGGCATAACAGTATTCTCATTGAAGACTTCCATATATGGGGTGGGGAGGGCAGTTTAATCTTTCCTTTTGCTGCTAATCATCTGTGAGTCTATTTAACATCTAACAAAAGAAAATAAAAATTCACTTACATGCTCTGAGGAATCCAGTTTTACCTTTGAGGGCTTCCATCATCATCATCCATTTAGTTGTGTCTGACCTTCGGCCACTCTATGGAACAGCACTCTCCTGCCTTCTGTCTCACACTGCCTCCTTCAGATTCGCCATGTTCATCCCAGTGTTTTCCTTTATAGTGTCCAGCCAACAGGTATTAGGGCAGCCCCTTCTCCTTTTTCTGATGATCCCTCCCAGCATGATTGACTTTTCAAATGAGTCCCCTTGCATGACATGGACAAAGTATGACAGCCTTTGTTTGGTGATCTTGGTTTCAAGTGATATTTTTAATGAGATCCAGCCTACAACTTCATTTGTGATTTTTGAGGTCCGTGGGATGCATAATAGTCATCTCCAGCACCATAAGTCAAAAGTATCCACCTTTCTCCTGTCTGCCTTTTTCAGAATCCAGGACGGCTTCCAACTAAGTTCAAATTCTGACAGTAGAAAGTTGTAATTAATGTGAAGATTCAAGTTGCAGACAATCCAGCTGTAAGTGTAGAGTCACCTCTTCATGTATATCAACAGAGAAAGCAGAAGTGAGAAAGAGCTGCTCAACCATTCCTTTCATACTAAATTGAACATCTGAATGTAAGGTTGGACAGGCTCACTGATAAGCATTTTAATATGGGCCACTCCATTGACATCAGATCCATGTGAAACACAAGGAGATGGTGTGAGGGAGAATAGCTGTAGAACAGCTAACATTTTTACTTTAATTTATCTCAGAGGGATGCTGTAAGAATTAGTTTGAAAGAAATAACAAATAATTAGTATAGTTACTTTTAATTTCATTTATTTCCAGTTTAACATTAATGTTGTATTGCTGTTATTTCATGTTTTTTTAGCCTCCAGTTTTGTAGGAGCGCTGTGTGTAGGAGCGCTGTGTGAAGGAGCGCTGTGTCCGGGTGGCTGCATCAGCAGTGAACTAGGCCAAGGACACAACAGCTAACAGACAGGCGCAGACCCTAGACACCAAAAGGTTCAATTCCGCTAGGATTGGCTAAAATTAATTTGACCATATATGGAGATATTACTCGCCTAATCCAATAACACTGTAAACGCTTCCGCATTAAACCAATAAAAGAGGCACCCAAACCTCACTAGGGGCTGCCTCACCTGAGTAGACTTCCGTGTGTGTTGTCTTCTTGATGCGTTCTGACCCCTGAGTGAGCGACCTGCTGGATGTGGAACAAATCCGCACAGTTTCACATGCAAAACTCATAATTTGCTACAAATTTCTGTTTCACAATGACAGAATGGAATGGTGCTCCTTTGTTGCCTGGTCAGGCTATATTGGAATGAGTTAAAAGAAAGATTTCTGTGGAAAAAAGCTATCCCATGCTTATTTGATATAAATATATATCAAAACTCTAGCAAATTTCTTTTGTTTCATACTGTTTCCAATGTACCCAGACTAAAAAAAAATCATAATTCCAGAATCACTTTCAAAGGAAAAAGGATTGGGACGGCAAGTTCTGTAAGTAAAGCAAAATAAGATTCAGGAAAGTAGATATTTTCTAAATAAACTGATGGTTTAGAACATGCTTAATCCAGGAATTTGTTTTCATGACCAGAATTGAAGGGTGAATGGAAATACTTTCAGAGACATACCAGTACATCCCATTTCAGTTGTGCTCCAAGATTTCTTAATGTTGGTGGCCTAAAAAGCACATACCATAGTTAAATCACTGAGAATTGTAAGCATGGTCGTCTACAGTCCTTGGTGAAGATTAGAAAAAGTATTTTTCACCAACAACTAAGACTGCATTTCTGCCAATGTGACATTTTCCATTCTGCCATCTGTTATGCTAGCAGTGAGTAGAAGGTTTGCTGGTAGATCTCTAGATAATGTATAGTAAATCAGTGTTTTGACTTCCCAATTGTTTTTAAATGATATCAACAAAGATCTTGTCTCTTGTGAGAACATAAATGATTTTATGAGATAGAATTTCTGGATGAATCCAAATTATTCCTGCTGCTTTATTCAAAATCTACAAGTACTTCTCTAACATTCCTGAGTTTGTACTAATACACTAACCATACATCAAAAACAAATCAGAAACAATCAACAGACTATTACAATCACATGGAATTGCCATAGCACACAAACCAACTAAAGGTCTCCAAAACATCTTAAGTAAACTGAAAGACTCAGGAGTCCAAGAAAAAGTCTTCCACATTACAACATACAGTCTAAGGACTGTAATAGCCACTTTGTAGAGCAGACGGATAGCAGAGTGCATCCATGAACATCAACTAGCTGTCAGAAGAAACAACTCCTTAATCTCACAGCTCATGGGTAGACTCAACCAAAATTGCAACTGGGAAAGTGGAAGTATCCTAAGTCAAGCTAAATCCAGAATTGCTAGGGAATGTCTAGAAGCTTGACTTTCAGACAAATCAACCATCAATAGACACATAAAATATACATATTTACCCACCATTCAAAAGAGAGAATAAACATGCTAAGAAGAAAACAAAAAGACCAGGACATATCCTCTGCAGCAGGCAACATCCAGTTAAACAGGGATTAACACCAGGCAAACAGTCTCCAGTCAATAAGAAAGCAATAACCTAATCAAGGAACTACTAAGAAGACATGCCCCCAATCAAAACAGATAGATCAACTTTTTGTACATAAACAGGGAGCAAACCCCAATGCATTCACACTGATGATATTTCCCAATTGGTAAAGAAATGTCTGCACGCAAACAACTAAGCTCAGAATGAACTCTTACTTCACAATTTGATCTGAGCTACATACATTCTTTTCTATTAGAATGTATCACGTTCAAAGTTTTTTTTTAATGCCAAGTGAGGTTCTGGAATATTTCAAAGATACAACAGAGCTTTGATGAAATTCTGCAAGAACTTTAAATACAGGAATAGAGTACTGAATCATTTCTCTTTATTGCAAACTTTCAGTAGAAAGAATATTATTTTGTTTGATTTGTCACTCAATTCCTGGATCTTTGACTAAGGACAAACAAACCACATTGGAAGTCTCTTTTGCCCTGCAGCTGAACCACTGGACCAGGATGGAGGTCATGCAGGAGTCAGGTTGTGACCATTTTGACAGCATCTGTGCCTGAGTGGACAGAGGCAAGACTGCTTCAATGTGAACTTGGGACCATTTAAACCAGAGATATCTATGGCTAGAGAGGAGGACCCAATGAAAAATCCCTTTGTTCCATCCTTATTTTTCACACCCTTAAAGGCCAGGCAGTTCTCTGAAAAACAATGAGAACACTAATATAGATCAAGAGCCACATTAGTCTGTAAGGACAGAAAACTTTTAAGTATCACCAGAAAGGGATTAACTGGCTTCTTTGGCATGAGCTTTCATTGGCAGCAGCCTATTTCATAAAACGTCAAAGCTGACACTTTACCAGATGGAGAATAATACAAGTATGATGTCTTTCCGATTCATTTGCTGAAGCATGAATGCTAACAAGGGCTTCTAATCAATTAAATAATTGTACTTAATTGATAATGTTTTTAACTAATTAAGAAATTGCATTTAAATATGTTTGTATACGAACAAATCTCAAAACAGTTTCATTTGCTTAGAAATGAAGTAAAACATAACAAAAGCTAGCTCTATTTTTATAGACTTTTAAATATAGGTTCTTTTCTATTCCTCATGTGACATTATTCATGAAACAAAATGGCCCTTAGCCTTCAGCTTCAGCAATTATAACTGATTACTCAGATTGAACTGATTACTCTGCCAATTAAAGATTAATGCCTTTATGTTTGCAAGTATTAAAGCATAACAAGTGGCACTTATATAGACAGCAGGAAGGAAGAAGAGACAAAGACTGAGATCTTTTGTGCCATTAATGAATGAAATATTTAATTTCGCGTATTATTTCTGTTAGTGATTAGAAATTTAATCATCTGCAAATATGTCCTACCATATACAGTATGGGCTGCAAATGTCCAGACAAACACTCAATAGTTTGACAGAGGAATCCCTGCCTCTTTGTTACTATATAGCGGTAGTCCAGATTTCTGTAGCTAAGGTAGGGATAGAAAATGGTACCTATTCAGACCAGCATATATGCTTGTGATTAATATAAATGGAAAGAGCCAGAGCTCTGCTGCATGCTTACAAAGATATACTAGGTAAAATGCACATTGGGCATGCTGAGGTAACTGCTGACATTACTTGTTTTGACCTCTTGTTAGAATAGAACAGTGTTTTTAGGACTCTTGGGGACACCCCCCCACAACCCTTTTAGGGGTCCTCAAAATTAAAATTATTTGGCAGCCTCTGTTGAAATATAATACAATATTGAAATCCCACCAATTTGAGAAGTGATAGCAGCAATGAGTGTGTCAACTTTCACTTTTAACAGCATAAATGTTTATAAATGTAACAAATACAAAAAAAGAGCTCTTTTGGGATCCTCTGTCATTTTTAAGAACAAGAAGGGCTCCTGAGAGAAAAACGTTGGAATAGAGCAAAAGGTAAAGCTACGGCAGACATTCCTTAAAGGATTGTGTACATTGCTACTGAAATGTAGTCTTTTTTCTTCTACCCAGGGGTGTCAAACTCCTGGCAGTGTCATGTGACGTATTGGGACTTTTTCCCCCTTTACTAAACTGGGTGCGGGTGGGGCCAGCCCATGACGTATCCAGCACATGGGCCGCGAGTTTGACACCCCTGTTCTATCATGTTAGATTTTTAATGTTTAGCATCCAACCTGGACATCATTTTCTGTATGTTTTAAGGATAAATACATTAATTTTGTCATTTCCTTGTTCTCACAACAGTTTTGGAAAAAGATGAAAAGGCAGGAATATGAAACATTCAAGGGAAAATTTTGCCAAGGGTTTTTTTTTGGATACCCTAAATCTAGTTTCAGTGTTTTGCAAATGTGACATTGTAAGTGAAGTAATCCCAGAAGAGTTCCCAATTTTTCTGCCAAAGAAAGTACCTTTGCTTCATCCATTCACTGCAGAGTGTGACTCTAGTGCTTCAGGTCTGGGCCCAAAGTCTCATGATTAACATTCTAGAGCGGATCTCCTAACTAGTCATTAATTGGTTCACTGATCCTTAACTGCAGATCACTCTCTTATTTGGACTGCATTTCCCTTAGGTTTCAAAATAATTAGTCTCATGGCTATGGATGGGATTTCCTGTCAAGTGATGCGAATATTGATGGAGCACCTCAGCCTCTACTGATTAGCCATTTATTTATGCTACATACACCTTTTTATTTAGTATTTAGAGGATCAATATTACCTCCCTCAATTCAACTTCTATGGTTAAAATATTCAGGCAGATCAGAAGCCAAATGAATGACTTGGTTCACCTTATAGCTTTCAACTAAATACAACTTGCTCAATTGCCCTCCCAACCATAAATATTTATATAATATACTATCTCCTATTAGAACAACGAACAGAAATTTTAGATTATAGCTCTGGCTACTTAAACAGGAATTGATCTACTTGCTTTCTTTCCTTTGGTTATTATTTTGTTACTTAAACTATGGTACAGATAGTCTTAGTAGCCACTATACTGTAAATCTGTTTCTCCTTACCTATTTAAATGCTGGTGTTTTTGGATATACAGTACTATATCATTACTTCAATCAGTACTCCACAACCATATTTGAAATTTGGTCAAAGCTATTATCTGGAACTTTAGGCTTCATACCGTAGATAGCTTAATATAATAGTAACTGTGTACCTGCATAGAGACTGTGTTCATATATCACAACATGCTGTGATTTGTTTTCAACCTGGTTTGATGAAGAAGTGAATTGTGAGAATGTACCAGGCCCCTGAAAGAATTCAGGATTTCCATGTGGCTGCAAGTTGTGACAACCGTAGATATGGCTAAAATGTTTCTCAGGAAAGTTAGTCCATCTCTAAATTTTACAGCCCTCTCACTTCAAAATAGAAAAATATTTACTCCTCAACTTTTATCTTTCACTGGCTTGGCAAGTATTTCCCCCCAGTTTTAGACACCTAACTTTCAATTCTTAACTTCCCCATAGTCCTCAGGAAACAAGGCTTGCATTGATGCTCACAATTCTTCACAAACTAAATTTCACTGCCCTTTACCTTTCTTTTTCATCTAATTTCTACAACATGTCCTGCCCCAATACATCTGAATTGAAGCATCATGGCTTCATCGTAGCTACACCAGAAGTGTCATAGCCATTTTCAGATGGATTGATATGAGAACCAAGTCTAGCAGAATATCCATCCCTGAACAGTATTTAACATATTTCTGTTTTTTTAAAGGTTCATGTTACAGTTTATAATGTATGTGAAATTAAGTTAGTTGAGACTGATCACAGTGTCTCTGACTTTTTCTTTCTTTTAAAGTCCAGTCAGTGATTTTGGTGTTTCGGCTGGTAAGGAAGCTGAAGTCTGTAGCCTTCTTGGACTTAGTTATGACATACAGCCAGGCCTTGTACTTCGGGTGATTTTGTCCCACTAATCTAGCACAGTGAAATCACTTCTTCCTAAAATACCCTGGAATACCATCCTTCATACTTCGTCTTCAAATGTTGGTCCCTTCCCAAGGAGGTTGGTCATTGCTGTTATAAAAAGTAGTGAAACATATTTATTGGATGCAATATTTGTTTCATTTTAGCTTCATCAGTTAGCAGGAATTATTGTTTAATAACACTCTTTTCCAGAATTTTAATCTATAGTGATTCTATGCTATGATTATTTTTTTCAGATACTTAACATTTTATTGTAGATCACCTGGGTTCTATAATAAAGTTACTGTTACTAGCCGTCATTGTTCCAGATGTTTGATATGTTTCTTTCTATATTCACTTTTAATAGCAAGCACTCTAATCCACCTTGGCTGTAGACAGCTAAATTTGCATATTTGTATATTCTATCACTCTTTGAATGTCCTTTTTGTGTTTGTCTTCCATCTGACATTTTAATTGCTTGTATTGCTTTTCATCAGTTCCATGGGTGTTTTGTCAGTTTCTAGCAAATTTTTGTTCTGAGTGCTTGAGATCTAAATAAATGGGACTGAAACAGGGTTGGGGTTGTACTCTAATGTCCTAAATATAATATTCTAAGATGTAATCCATTAGCAAATTTATTCCTAAATTAGTAATTCTTCAAATATTAAACATCGAATTATGAAATACCAACAATGGTTTTCCTTTTGTTTTAATTAAAACCATGAAAATTAATTTTTGCACATATTGAAGTAAAGTATATCTAACTAGATAGCATATATAGTATAGCATTTCTTAAAATGAAAGATTTAAAAATGAATGTACTAACTTATGACCTACATTTAACTGTACCATCTTTACCTGCCAAAATACATCAAACATTTGTTATTTAGACATATTGTCTGCCATAATCCCTATGAAGGCAAAAGGTAATAGGGACACCATAGCTGCCATATAGCCACCTCTTCTTTAAAAATATTAATCAACTCAATCTTCACATTAGAGGGTGTTTCTACTGATGGAGAAGATTGCCTTGTGTGCAGCTTGTTCTTTATATCTAATGAAAAACTATTATGTAAAGAAACAATCATATGAATTTCCCTCATCTACTAGCTCAGCCTATTAGTACTGATGTAATACTTTATGGTGTTCTAAGCTGATAAAAATTAATTACATTAATTATTAGTTTATCTAGCTGCTACTATCTAGAGCTAAAACAAACATGTAAATCAGAAAAAACATTGGAAAAACCCCTAGAAGGTAAAAGTATAATTTTTTGCTTATATCTGTTTTGGATTTTTATGTATGTCTATGTAGGAATGGAGAAGGGACATACATAATAAAAGAGGCTTTTAATCTCTTAAAAAGTAGAAGGTAAATATATTTTCATATTTACTTTTTAAAAAGTGAATCAACCATTATAATTTAGTATAGGTTTGCGAGTTTCTAGATTAGAATGTGCTTTTAGGTATTTCCTTGGTAATTAAACTGCTCTTTCACATTTTCATAATTTAAAATAATTTTTATTAAGACCATTTTGCTCCAAGCTTTCAATGCTAATCTGAAGAAAATCATATCAAGGAAAAAAGATTTCAATTAGTTAAACCCAACTTAAGTACCTCAAATGAAAAACTTATTTCTTTGATTCACTTCAGGGGGCAGAATATTTCAGATCATACCAATTGCAACCAGCCAATCTGAGGGTGATGTCCTTGAATTAGTACGTTCCAAACAGTGTTCTGTCCCTAGAACAGTAAGTTTTGCATGCAAATAATTACAAACCTTTAATTATGTTTGTAAACTTACTATAATGGGTAATTATTACAACACAGTACCTGTAAAGACAAACATGGTTCTTTGATAGATGGATAAGTGACACATGGTGCAAAAGACTGAAAAACATTGTATTGACTTATTTTCTTCCCTAACTATACTTAATGATGGAGGGAAGATAAATTCAAAGACATTTGATAGTGTCTTCCTTATAAATATAAATATAAAAACTCAACAGTTTCCCTAGTACAGTCTTTTCAGAGGAAAAGTCTCCAAACTATATTGTTTCCCATTGATTGTCTTGGCTTTTATTTTCAGGATTCATCCTTCTCTTTCAGCAATTGATCTTGATTAAGGGACTTGATCATGATCCTGGATTTAAAATTTTGTCTATCATGAACCCTACTGGCTGATGTGAAACCATGTTCCTTTCTCAGACTATGATTAGTCAGAGTAATTAGATACAAATTTATTACATGATAACATGGACAGGAGAAAGATGCATCACTCTGAACAGCTTGGAAAGAAGGTAAAATAAAAAACATAATACATAAATTCAGAAAAATATCTCCTTCACGTGCTAATGAAACACTAAAGGCCACTGCAACTAACATTTCAAGCCTAAATTGACTGATAAAATGAACTTGGGTAGCTAAATTTCCACAGATTAGCGTGGACAAACCTTAATTCATATCAGATATTTATGTTACATACCTTGAAGAGTATCTGGAAGCTGGTGCAAAATGCAGGGGCGCAGGCAGTTATTTGTATTCTAAAATAGCATGTAGTATGCTTCTGCTCCACAAGCTGCATTGGTTGCCAATCTGTAACATGAGACACTGTGGGTCCTGTCTCTCAGGGAAGTACACTTGGCACTTTAAAAAGGGATTACAACATGACTAGTCAAGTAAGACCCAAACTTTTCTTCAACCAATTTCATTTTTGTAGCAATAATTAATCCTCTATACAAAGACAATGTAATTTTACAAAGCATTTTACTTCGTTAAGATAAAGTCTCATTTTAATGAATGGTTTAAATTCTGCCTCAATAAATTACCGCCACTGGTTTATTGCTGGGCTTTTTTGTTGAGGGGAAGAGAATATTGGGTCTTAATCAAATGAAATTGTCTCACCTCCCCTGAAGGAAGCTTGGGTCTAGGATAAGTGTCCACCTCATAAATAAGATTATCTAAATGCCCAAACGTAAGGAATGGTTACCTTCCCTTTTGTATGGGAAAATTAAGTGATATCTAGATTCTTCTTTTAAGATACAGAAGTTAGTTCCTTGCAGCTGTATGCATTTAGCTGGTGCAAACCTAATGTGCTGAATTCAACAAATGTTTTCCCCCCCTGCTAGTTTGCTTGCAACTCTCTAGATTGTTCTACAAAGCACTTTGATGTATGCAATATAAAAGCTTTTTTGCATTTTATTACACATTATCCAACTGACACTTTACAGTGTTGATTCTTGCCTATACTTGTATACACATTTGCATCTGTATTAATTGTTTAAAGGATGAAGGAAGGGTCTTAAGGAAAGAAAAAAGAAACAAGTTTACTATACAATTTTTAAAAAATCACAAATTGGCAAGGTTTTTGATGAGTTTGAAATATGGAAAACGCCATGTTATTTAGCAGGATTGGATATTCCTCAACTGAAGAGAAGCCAGAGCTTTTGTAAAGAAAACCTTTCATCTTAAACATGCAGCACCCCCTCACAACATAATTACCCTAATTTGTATTCTGCTGTAGAAATAGAACTTTTCTTCTCAAACAAATTAAGTAACGATCGCCAAGCTTACATGACCAGCATTTTTTGAAGTATGCTATTATCAGTATAGTATCAGTCTCCAGTCTTGTTATTCTTTAGAATATGTACTGTATTTTCCATTTTTATCCTTTCATTAGCATGATTTCAAAAAAAATATGAATATTTAAACACATTGGATCTACTTTTCTTGGTTAAATATGTAATTTTCTGTTTATTAGAAAGTATATTTGGCTTTTGTTTATTCCACTAAAATTGGTTTCATTAAAAATAATTGCTTAATATAACCTACAGTATAATATCTCCTAATCAGTGATTTATAGTGTTTCCCAACTACTTTGTTCCACTATAAGTGTCCTCAACTTACAACAGTTTGAACTTATGACCAATTTTCATAGTTATGACCATTGCAGGATCCCCATGGTCACATGATTTACATTTGGATGCTTGATAATTGGCTCACATTTATGATGGATGCTATGTCCCAAAGTCATATGGTCACCTTTTGTGACCTCCTGACAAGCAAAGTCAATGGGAAACCAGATTCACTTAACAACTGTCTTACTAATTGAACAGGTGCAGGGATTCATTTATCAAACATGGCAAGAAGAGTCGTAAAAATGAGGCAAAACTTAACTAATTTCTTACTTAGCAACATAAATTTGGGGCTCAATTGTGTCATAAGTTGAGGACTACCTGTATAAGAGTGCTGAAGACAGATTTCACAGCTCCACAACAGTAATTGAATAAACACTAAAAGTCTTTATAAAATACTAGTGAGGAATTAGCCCAAGTACTATGATAAAAATTTATATATTATGAACACGAATGCATTTTAAACAATTAAAGTAGAGTTTGGTTCTAATTAAAAGAGAACATACTATGGATGGCTCATTTGGAGCAATTTTATGTTCAAGTATCAACACAGATCCTATTTTCATATTCCCTCAATTCTATTGATTAAAAAAATGGCATTGTAAGAGAGTAAAGGTGAGCATAATACATACAGTACCATCAGAATGCGGGTAGGGAAGCATAGATGGGAAGCTAATCCAAGCAGTATTAGCTGTGAAGTACATACTAGATACAGCTCTCATTGTTTCTAAGGCCATAGAAGATCAGGTCTCTTCCAGATGAAAATCTCTTTTAACACAGTGCATTCATTACACAGTTGTTAGGTAGGTTTCAGATGCCTTCTTCCAACATGTTTGGGAAAGGCAATATTGCCAAAGCAATAAAACACAACATTAGTTTCTTTACATACCCAATCTCCAATGCTGGGGTTTCAGGAAATTTATGTGAATTATAGTTTTGCAAGTACGTAATATAGGAAATGATTAGACAGTATTTATATCATCATACAGGTAGTCTTTGACTTGTCACAACTGAGGCCAACATTTTTGTTGCTAAGCAAGTTAAGTGAATTTTGCCCCATTTTATGACCTATTTTGCCACAGTAGTTAAATGAATCAAGGTGGTTGTTAAGTGAATCATGTGGTCATTAAATAAATCTGGCTTCTCCTATTTACTTTGCTTGTCAGAAGCTGGTTGGGAATGGTGATTACATGACCCAGGGACAATGCAGCTGTCATAAATACATTCCAGTTGCCAAGCACCTGAATTTTGATCATGTGACCATGGGGATGCTACAACAGTTATTAAGTGTGAAAACCAGACACAAATTATTTTCTTCAGTGCTGATGTAATTTCAAATGGTTGCTAAATGGATGATAGTAAGTCGCAGATTCCTTCCACTGACAAACTCTGTAATTGGTCCTCACTATTCATCTACAATATTTTTCTTTGCTAAAAGATTTTCTTAGTTAATGATCAGGGACAGCATATTCTTAGAATCATCTTTGGATAAAATAAATAGTAAATGAAGATCAGCAAGTCTGCTCCTTCCTTTCTTCCATTCCCATTAAGCACATGTCACCCAAATCCTTCAATTTATCTTGTATCAATGCTAAATCAGTGCTGTTATTTATTTCATGTTGGTTATAGTTGGCTCACTGTTGTTCTGTAACTGTCATTTTACTATTTTTGTTTATTGAGCACTTGAACCTAGAAGATTTTTGTAGAAAGTTGGTAAAGAAATATTATAATTAAATAATAAAGCAAAAGCAAGCAACAGTAAAACTGATTTTAAAATCCTTGTTAATTCCTGTGCTTTCCCAAATGCTTGCAACCTTATGACTATGTAAATATATATTTTAATTTGCGATGCAATGCAACATTATGTCTTTGGCTACAGCCTTCCTTCTGCTTAAGCCAACTTAACCCCCTACTGTTTTCAGTGGAATTTAGGGGATCTAACTGGAAACAGAATGGTGTAGACTATAAGGCTATGGTTGTTGGGAAGATTGGGGTATAATATTTTCCTCCTCCTTTCTGTCTTAATTAGCTCCTTCCATGCATAAAGTGCCTCTGTTTCTTTGCAACAGAGGAAAAATGACTTGGATCAGGCAGTTTTCTTCTGCATCAAGCTTTCACTCTACAAACCAGCTGGTTTAAGACATGCTGGTTGAAGCCTCTTTCTCTGTCTCTATAATCCTAGTCAGTTTCCCGTGGCCACAGTGGGGTGCTTCCTTTGATGTTGCTCTGCAGGTGGCTGCCTATGTATAAAATGAGGCCTATAAGCAGAAAGCCCTCTGTGGATCAAATGAAAACAGAGAGAATGCTATTGTGCTTCAGTGTTTTATATACATGGAAGGAACTGATGTCAGTACTGAACTATTTTGTTGTATAATGTATCAAGCCTTTACATAGAAGTCAAGATAAATAATTTGGCTGCTATCCTGTCTTTATCAACAGATACACCACGTTCTCACAATGCGTTCCAGCACATCTGGTGAGACAGGTTTAATCCACATTTAGCAAGAGGGGAAGTTAAATTTAGAATATTTGTGGTATTCTTTATTGGCTGATTGGTTTTGAACTGGATGAGTTTCTGCGAAATATGGCTTTAGAAGACCATTGTTTCTTCTGCTTGCATTGTTGTTGCAATCAAGCTTTTGCAGCCAGGGAATGGCTTTTTTGAAAGTGACTGCATAAAAATTATTGATTTTAATTATTCTTACAACAAAAATCTCAACAAGCAATTGGCCTTTAAACTCAGAAGATGAAATTATCCTTCAAATTGTTCTCTATTCTCTGACCTCGTTCAAGGAAATTATAGCACAGCGTTTATACATAACATATAAATACAGGAAAGTGATGTAAGTTACTATAGGTAAGTATATGTGTGCAAACATACACAGTGTATCACAGAAGTGAGTACACCCAGGGGTGGGCTGCTACAGATTCACCCGGGTTCGGGAGAACCCATAGCTAGTTATGGCTGGTTCGAAGAACCTCCAAATCCCACCCCGTACTCACTTTTGTTGCCAGCGGTTTAGACGTTAATGGCTGTGTGTTGTGTTATTTTGAAGGACAGCACATTACACTGTTATACAAGCTGTATACTCACTACTTTACATTGTAGCCATATGTCATTTCTTCAGTGTTGTCATATGAAAAGATATACTTAAAATATTTACAAAATGTGAGGGGGGGTGTACTCACTTCTGTGATATACTGTATATCTATATCTATATATTAGCCATGCTGGCCACATGACCACAGAAAATGTCTTCGGACAATGCTGGCTCCCTTGGCCAAGAAACAGAGATAAGCACTGTGCACTAGAGTCAGACACGACTGGACAGGAACACCTTTTATCTAGATGTTATTATTTGCATCATTATTATTTGGCTATCTTCTAACATGGCACTGATGAAAATATGCCCTTTGAATCTCTGTTAATACTTTTTCCATCCCAGTTTATCCATTCGTGCCTTGGCCCTTTTCCATTTTACCGCCATAATGTATAGCAAAGCTGATTTTGTTCCAACTTTTCTGCATATATCCCCCATGCATATTCTCTAGTGAAACTGGATTTATCCTGTGTGTGTGTGTGTGTGTGTGTGTGTGTGTGTGATATTACTGAGGCCATTTTTAGTCCAGCACAGCTGAGGAAAAATCAACTGTATGTGCCTAAGGAACTTAGTGCTATTTCTACAGGCAGGGTGGTAAAACTAGCCTGTAGCTAAGATGAACACCAGTGGTGGGATTCAATTTTTTTTACTACTGGTTCTGTGGGCATGGCTTGGTGGGTGTGGCAGGGAAAGGAATACTGCAAAATCCCCATTCCCTCCCCACTCTTGGCAGAAGGTTACTGCAAAATCCCATTCCCTAACCTGCTTTCCAGCTCTGTTCTCCTGCGCAGGGCAACAAAAGAAGACCCAGCCAATCAGCTGGGACTCAGGAGGCAGAGAATAGATGGGGGCGGTGCCAGTCAGAGGTGGTATTTGCCTGTTCTCCAAACTACTCAAAATTTCCGCTACCGGTTCTCCATAACTGGTCAGAACCTGCTGAATACCACCTCTGATGAACATGTTTTAATGCTGGTTGTGGTGCCTACAATTTCCTAAAACATGCTTGTCATCCCACAAGGGATTGCAATCTACAAAAAATAAAATCATGGTCCAAAGTTCAGCTTTATGTAATTCAAAATACAGGTAGTCCTTGACTAACAAGAGTCTTTTAGTGACCATTTGAAGTTACGGTACTGAAAAAAGTGACGACCATTTTTCGCACTTATGACCACTATACATTCCCACGGTCACATGATCAAAATTTGGATGCATATGACGGTTGCAGTGTCCCAGGGCTACATGACCCCCTCTTGTGACCTTCTGGCAAGCAAAGTCAATGGGGAAGCCAGTTTCACTTTGCTACCTTGCTACTAATTTAGCCACTGTAGTGATTCACTTAATAATACCTGTGGCAAGAAAAGTCACAAAATAGGGCAAAACTTATTTAACAAATGTCTCACTAAACAACAGAAATTTTGGGCTCAATTAAATCAAGGACTACCTGTATGTCTTCAAATGAATTGATATCTTGAGATTCATTTCTCAAAATAGTCAGGAGCATCCCAGGCAACCTCCTGTCTTATGTGATTGTTAGGGATGAGCTTGGAAGTAGCAGAGGTCAGTAACTCCTATACCAGTGAGAACAGGTTTTGTTACGTTAACAAATCATAGCTGTGGCACACTGCAAATCTAGGGCTCTCTAGACTCTCAACCCTTTATTCTGGAGTTGGCTTACTCAGTGGTAGATTCACACATGATTTAATTAGTGCAGTTATTGCAGACAAGAATGAAGCCAATTATTATGGTATACAGGATTTGCCTATAATAATATACAGAAAAGAGAACCTAAAAATAACTCAGTGCTTCAGGGTTTAAATTTCAGATTTTTTGGGGGGTCAATTCAATTAATATTTTACTATTCTTTTCAAGTTCATATGGTTTTCATTAGTTTGGAGATAGCTAGTTGCTGTTAAACCAGCTTAATTTGGAATAGATTCAAATCATACCTTGCATCCAAATGATAATTCAGGAATAAAATAACAAGTTATAAGAGGATGAGAAACAATTACTTCGATGGAAGGGAGAAACATCAATAGGGGATTGACAGGAAATAACCTGTTTCATAATTAACTTTTTTTAAATTGCATTTATAGTAACTTTAGGAAAGCTGCTATTCATTCTGCTCATATACCTCACCTATCAATATTTTC
Source organism: Naja naja (assembly GCA_009733165.1). Lineage (NCBI taxonomy): Eukaryota > Metazoa > Chordata > Lepidosauria > Squamata > Elapidae > Naja > Naja naja. Next base: position 27,916,694 of record CM019153.1, read on the forward strand.
TATACACGCCTTTATATATTAAAATGTACAGAATATATTAGAAAATTGGAAGGGTTATCCTTGGTTGATTACTGGTTAGAGTGTGTCACTTAAAATCATTTTTCTCATTAATCAAAATTGATAGGTGAATAAAATTAAGAAAACGATATTCCTATCCTATGTAGCCTTTCTCTTTTTTCAGGCTTACATTTATCTTTCTATTATTTTTGCCCTTGATGGGACTTGATCGTAGGTTAACTAGTGTACAATTCCATGGGGTCAGCCTGCTTGCCCTTTAAAAAATATTGACATAACATAAGCTCAGGATACCACGTGCTGAGAAAGTGGCTTACTGCTTGATTGCTGTTTGCATTGCAGGCATTAACCTTTAAGTGACTCTGAAATCTATTTACTATGGAAAAAGCACTTTATTTTCAGTGTGTAAAATAAAGATCAGAGCTTGTGCAGACATGGGATATTTTCTTTTGTTATTTCTCCTTAGCAGTCAACCCAGTGCTCTTTCATTTAGTGCATGGGTATCCAGATGTGGATATGACTGCAAATAATCTGGCAGGTGGTGAAATTTATCAAGGTCAGCCATGTGAGACATTTTGAGTTTTCACATCTTATCCTTGAGGTGTTTAAAGCAGTGCTGTAATCTGCATCTAATTGGCTTTTGGAGCATTGTTCTTAAGCAATTTTCTGTCATAAAAGGTAGGTGTTCTTAATGTAATACTTGGGTGATTCCAGAATGCAAATGAGGGGGACAATGGTTCCTTGAGGCATGTAATTCCCCCACCCCAATACTGCTGAATGTCACTTCGATTAAATATAATTTTTATATATTGTAGATTGTTTCTGTTTATCATCAAACTGTATGTGAGCAGTGAAATAAACGAAGTCTGAGCCTGAATGCATAAAACCATTTGTAATAAGTAATACTGCCTTAGAAAGGAAGATACAGTGAAATTGAAAGACTGAATAGAAGTTTTCTTTAAACAACTAAATACACCAGCTACTAAAAATCTTCTAACAGCCAGCAGCGGGGTACAGACTTTGACAGTTCCAGAATAAAATGCTCAGATCTTTAGAGCTTTCTAAATGTTGTACCTTCCCCCCAATTATGACATTCTAGAAGTGATTTGCTGGTTTCTGGAAATAAATCCTCAAATTGAAATTGCGCAAGATATTCCAAAGATGGTTTAGGTCAGGGGTCGCCAACCTTTTGGGCATCAGGGACCACCAAACCCATAATTTTAAATCCTGAGAACCAGAGACCCTGGGAAAATCCCCAAAAAAGTCTGCAGGAAAATTTCCCACCCCGTTTTCCTACCGATTGATCATTCTTTATTTGGGATTTCAGGATACTGTTTCCAGCTCCGTTCTCGGGGAGAGAGAGAGAGAGAGAGACTTTTGGCTTCATGCAAGGAAAGCAGCAGAAGCAGCAGAAATCTTTCTTTCTCCCCACAAACTCCACCAGTCTTTGTGAGACTTGTCACGCCGGCGCAGCCTCTTGGAGTAGGATGCCTTGCAGGGTCCCAAAGACTCATTTCTGGCAGAGTTTGGGGGAAAGACTTTTGCTGCTTTCCTTGCGTGCAGCCAAAAGCAGAAGAAAGAAGCGGAAAGAAGCAGCCCAGTGGCCAGGCGAGGCACGTGGGGCAAGTTCCTCCATCCGCCCTTTCTCCCGCCCCTCACACCGTGTTGTTCGCAATGCAAGCAACACAAGCCTTGTGTTCCCACAGGCCATGTGGGTGGCACAGCCTTGTGTTCCCACACAGCCTGGATTAGTTTACTTTATTATCATTGCACCTCGTACAACAAAATCAAACACCATCTTCAGTGCACATCATGACCATGAAAACAAACACACATCCTTCACATTCCACATTAATTGCTTGGGGGGTGCTTTGGGGGCGACATTTCTCTGTGGACCATCAAAATTTTCTCACAGACCACCAGTGGTCCCTGGCCCACTGGTTGACGACCACTGGTTTAGGTCATTTTGTTGGTACACCACATTTATGGAACAGATTCAGAGGAAATCTTGAACTCTCTCAGAATGGCACAAACAGGTGGAAAACAGAATATTCCAGAATTCTCTGGAATGTTCTGTCCCTAGTTTAATGAAATGTTTATATCCTTAAAGAGTAATACTAGATGCTAACCATACCTTTCCATCTCACGTGAACCATTTTTCTCTAACATATACAGTCTTCTGTGAAATATAGGAAATATGCATATAAATGTGACAACTTTTGGATTTTTTTTAATTGTCGGGTCATATTGTTACAAACATTTACTGCACCAGAGGCTGTTGCAAGTCTGTTTTGTCTACAAATCCAAACTAGTGTAAAAAACATGTGCAGCCAAGTTTTTACCTTATATAAGCAGCAGCACTGGAATAAAACCTGACAGTGATGAAGTTGGCTCATTCTCTAGAACCAATATGGCACATTTTTTCACCTTCCTGATGAAGTGGTCCAGTGAACCTGCATAATGGCCTTCCTTTTTTCTCATAAATTATGCTATAGCAGATAGGCTGCAGGAGAGAGATCATGTTTGGAGACAGATGAACAACCTTCATATTTGGGTGGACATTTTCTGGGTAAGGTGGATGACCTGGGGCATTATTCAAAAGTAGCAGAGTCTTGAAAAATTTCTCACAGCAATACCCCTCTACTTCTGGGATGAAATGGTAGAAAAACCAGTCTCCAAAGATGAGAGGCGTGACCCAAGCTTTCTTGCTAGCTTTTCACGCAACAAGAAGTGAGCTCTTTCAGATGTTCTTAAAAGCTTGTGGGTTCTTGGAGTGATAGACTAGCAGCAGAAACATTGATGCCTAACATCACAGCTTATCCTTCAGTTTTGAAGTCTGGAATTGTCTTTTTGCTGATACAGGTTCTGTCCAGCATTTTCTTCCAATAAAATGCTGTTTTATCCATACTATTTGGTGGGAAAATAACCACCATCCTCAATGATCTTCTTGAGGTTTCCAGGAACTCCTTGGCTGCATCCTTGTTCTGCACTCACCACATTTCCCTCACTTTCACCTTGTGCCTATTCACATGAATCTTGAAATGCAGGAACCATCCATTACTTGCAAGGAAAATGTTCTTGCAGCACTTTCCCCAACCTTCTGTTTCAAGTCAGGAAACAAACTCGTAGCCTTCTCTTGGATCAGCATTAGGCTAAGTGGTTTGTAGTGCTGATGCTGTTTGATCCCACATGCTGAGCACGCTTCCATCTCTTCCATCACTTTTCTTCTCTTGCTTATTATGGATTGCATAGGCACTGAACTTTTCACATGTTCTGTGATTTTTCTCTTTGTTTTTAATGATTATTCATGCCAACGAAGCATGCCATGTTTACCTCTAGTCTCTTCAATATGTCTACCTTCAATATGCCCACTGTGAACACATTCTAACTTTTAAAATTTGCACTGGAAGAAACACTTGGAAATTTGCTTTTACTGCCCCTAAGACTCCTCCTATTACATGCTGGTCAAAAATTGGCAAGCATTAAAAGCATTCTGCTGGATTTGCAGAATGCCCTAAATTGTAAACTGTGATTTACAAATCACAAGGGCTCTACAAGAAGACCAAATAAATTTCCTCCCAGTTTAGTGTGCATGAACCAACTGACCGGCCTTATGGAAGGGCCTAAAGACATAGCTTTGCCATCTGGCCTGGGAATTTGATAGTGGGTGTATGGCCTACAGAATGGCTGTACTGTTCTTGAAAGTGATTGCAGATTACGGTTTTTCATGGTTTAATCATTATTGCTTTAATTGCCTTTTGTTGTTAAATTTTGGTTATTTTTATATTGTTTTCATGTTTTTAACTCGGTAAGTCTCCCAGAATCTGAGAGATGGTAGCCAAGTCACATAAATACAACTAGTCCTCAACCTAGGACCACAGTTGAGCCCAAAACTTCTGTTGCTAAGCGAAACATTTGTTAACTGTATTTTGCCCCATTTTACGACTTTCTTGCCATAGTTAAATGAATTACTGCAGTTATCACGTGGGTAACACAGTTGTTAAGTGAATCTGGCTTCCCCATTGACTTTGCTTGTCAGAAGCCCACAAAAGGTGATCACATGACCCTGGGGCACTGCAACTACCGTGTTTCCCCGAAAATAAGACACTGTCTTATATTTTTTTGGCTCCTCAAAACACACTAGGTCTTATTTTCGGTAGGTCTTATATATTTATGGTGCCAAATAGTGGGTGTGAGTGTGTAGGGGGGGGTGTTTCACAGGTGCACGGTTGCTCCCTGAAAAGTCTTCCTGGAACTGGAGATTTACACTAGGTCTTATTTTCGGGGTAGGTCTTATATTAGGGCAGGTTTAGAAAATAGTACTAGGTCTTACTTTCGGGGTAGGTCTTATTTTCGGGGAAACACGGTATAATACATATGAATCAGGTGCCAAGCATCTGAATTCTGTTCACATGATCATGGGGATGGTTTTTTTTTTTAATTACATTTATATGCTGCTCTTCTCCGAAGACTCAGGGCGGCTTACAATTTTTTGGAGCGCAACCCAATGCGCTCAACAATAGCCTTCATTCCATTGTATATGCCTGCTTATTACTAAGCGGCATTTTTACAAAGTCAGCTTATTGCCCCCAACAATCTTGGGTCCTCAATTTACCTACCCCGAGAGGATGGAAGGCTGAGTCAACCTTGAGCCTGGTGGGATTCGAGCCTACAGTAATTGTAGACAGCTGGATCTTAAGAGCAGGCATTTAACAGCCTGAGCCACCAAGGACTCAATAGTTGCAATAGTTGTGTGAAAAACGGTCATAAGTCACTTTTTTCAGTGATGCTGTAACTACAAATGGTCACCAAATGAAGTGTTATAAAGTCGAGGATTACCTGGAACTCAAATTAATAATACAAAACTTGTATGTCATTAGGATTGCTGCCTTTTAAAAAATGACCAATTGCCATTTCCATTTTAGACAATGTACCATTGACGGAGAGTGGTATTTCTTGGCTGGATTGGATCACGATGCGTTAAAAACCTGACTCTCTAAACATGTCCCATGACTTTTGATTTTTTTACCCAGAAATTTCCGCCAAGGACATCAGGTCATGAACAAGCCAACATACTTGGGGAACAGGTTGATTTTTCAACACACAGAGTGGCAGGGAAAGCATCTCAATCAGTTCCATCCATCAGAATAGAGCTGGAAGGGACCCTGGAGGTCTTCTAGTCCAACCCCCTGCTCAAGCAGGTGGCTGTCCAGCCTTTTCTTCAAAAACCTCCAGTCATGAATCACCTACAATCTCCCTCATCCCTCAGGGTACCTAGACTTCTCCTAACCACCCACCCCACGTTTCAAAAGTCAAGGGAATGGCGTTTCCATCCCTTTAGGGTTTCCATCCACGGCTTTTCCTCCCTACCAGTGGATTTTATGCACAGCACACTGACTGACGACAGGGCTCTATTTGTGTGCTCTCACGGACCAAGGTCACCGCAGCCCTGTCTTCCCTACGCGGGTCGCCGCCGCCTCCACGCGCCCGGAGCTTCTCTGTGGGAAAGCGCGCCCACCTCCGCCTCCTCCCTCAGGCGAGGCACAAGCTGAAGGGGCGTGGCGTGGGCGAGTGGGTGCCGCCAGGAAGGGGCGCGTCTGATTGGTCGAGGGAGCGCGAGGTGAAAGGGCGGCCTAGCCACCGAGAACAGACTCTCGGCCGAGCATGATGGCGGCGGCGGTGGCGGCCTCTCTGTGCCGGGGGAGCGCTCGGCAGCAGTGGCGATACAGGTTTCTGGAGCGGTTCGCCGTGTCGCCAACGGTGAGGCGGCTAGCGGGCGGTTGGCTGCTACCTTCTTAGGGAGTATCGCCCACAGAGGGGCGGGAGCAGGCAGGCGATCTCCTCGCAGAGCAGCTTAAGGCGCTGGAGTACCGGAGCGCCGGTCCTTCTCCGGGATGCCTCCCCACGTTTGGGACAAGGCTGCGTTTGCTGCGCCAAGACCGGTCTGGAGGGAGCGGGTGGATTGACGTGCATGTGAACCCAGCAGATGGGGACGCCTGTCTGCGTGGGTCTTCCGCTTGCTTGGCGGTTTGCAACTGCTCTGTTCTACTTAGGTCTGGCTTTTGGGGACTACAAAACCCAATCCGGACAGGCATTCTGGGTGTGGTGGATGGGATCTATCTGGAATGGGAACTGCATTAGACTGCAAGACGGAACGGTACTACGGTATATGGACAGGTTCCTGCAGAGGAAGGAAGGAGTGCCTTGAGTAAATTGCTCGGGAGAGCTTATCTCTACCTGGTTTTTCCTGCTTGGTCTTGAGGTTAGTGCTGGCTAAACATCGCCGCTGTTCCTCTGTTCTTGTGGTGTTAACATACATGAAAGGACGTGATGCATGACAGCTGAATAGGATAAAATCATGCAGAAGAGAAGAAGCATGTTTAGGCAGAGTTATGGAAGTTTAGATTTCTATCATAATGAGTATAATCCCACTCACTTTATTAATAGCATGTATTGCTGAAAGCAGTGCTTACTGTTGGCACCGGCACACTGGCACATACATACATACACTCATAACACACATGTAATTTCATTAATCAAGTTGGTTCCAAAAGTGATCTGGGGAAAGCTACTTTTCATGTTATCACTCTGAACCACCTTATTTTTTTTGACAGGAAACCTTTTGTAGAGGTGAACAAGGAGCAGTCTGAACAGTCTTGCAAACAGCCAGGGTCAGGCAGATACAATTTGTCATTTGAAATGTTTAACTAGGTTCTTAATGAATAGTAATCACTTCTCTTCTGTTTGTTCCTTATTGGCTACACTACAATCTGTGTAGTCTGTTTCTGATGTTTTAAGATTTCATGCATGGATTTTATGCATGATTTTCAGAAACACATCTAAGTGATACTCTTGGTCTGAAGCATTTATTGTATCCACTTGGTGAAATTTGTCTTTAAATAATTAATTAACCAGATATATTTTCTATAGAAATAAGGGATTAAAATGACAGGTTAATACAGTTCGTTTTCAGGATCTGTTTTACACAAAGGGAAAGTTAATCTTGTTGTGTTAATCAGATTCTGATATTTGTCCTAACATGTTGCTGCAGTATTGATGATACTATATATGTTGATCTTTCATATTTTCCACTAAGATTTATATCCTTTTAAAACAGTCTAATATGATCTAATATGCTTTGGACTGAAAAACAAACACATTCTTCCCAGATTATACAGAAAGACTGATTTTATTCCACATTGGTTAAAAACAGTTCACAAATGCTGAAGACAAGAGATCATACAACAACATAAAGAAAACATGTTCATTAAAATGCCCAGTAATTAAACTAAGTGACTGTGTTTGATGGTGGTAGTATATACAATGAATTTTCCAGTATGAGATAAATAATAAAGAAGTTAATTTCTTATGAGATTGAATTTAAATTAGGGAGTATCAGAAGGTCTTTTATTTTATTAACTAACAGAAGAGAAAGTAAACATGCACATTTGTTACCTCTAGCAATAGAAGGTTTCTTTTTGGTTTTGGTTGAATTGATTAATTGATTGTTTCTAGTGTTCTTTATATGTTGATTATGATATTTTGATAAAGTCTGTTTTTATTGTTTGAATTGATTTAAGGTGGGAGGTATGTTGCTCCAAAGTTCACAATTGAAGAGGCCTATAAGCCTAATAAAATAAATACAAAAATGAATATAACTGAAGTAATATAATATATTACTTCTGTTAATTATGTAATATAATGAATAATTATAATAAAAGAAAAGGACCTAGAAAAACCATATTATAAGTAATAATCCAGAATATTTGATTATATTGTTTAAAATACTTCCTTGTCCAGCCTAATTTAAATTCTGACCAAAAAAACATGGATGAGCAATCTGTTGCTGAAAATCAGATGTAGATTTTTCTTTCTAAAGAGATTTTTATGATTATTCTTTTAGCTTTGTTTACTGTTCTGGGAACAGTCATTTCTAAGGAAATGCCCTGTTTAGCTGAGAATAATATTTCAAGTTGAAGAGAATAAATGTATAAAAATAAATGTTTTCTCTGTTAATTCCACTTAAGGTATTTTAAACAATTTGACAAATTAATGGTATATTTTTTGAGAAATGGTCAGGCACTTAGAGCTGCTTACATGTGACAATGCTGCTACACATTTTCCAGATTTCAACTTACATCATTTTTTGGATCTGATTAGTTATTACCATGTTTCTCATAAATTAAGGCTGGGTCTTATTTTTTTTTGAGCCCCCCAAAAATGGCTATGCCAAGGCAGTAACTCTTTGCCTAGAGTGCAGCACATAATCTGAGAATAGGCCTTCAGCCACGCTGCTGCTGCTTCCTCCGCCACTGTTGCTTTCCCTTCTACCCGTGCCGCGGCGGGCGTTTGAACTACGTGTTTGGAGCTGCCGCTTCTGTGTTTGGAGCTGCCACCGCATTTGGAGTGCCGCCACCATTTGCAGCGCATTTGGAGCGGCGGTGGTGGTGGTGCTCCAAATGTGGCAGCAGCTCCAAACATGGAAGCAGCAGCTCCAAACACGGCCGGGCTTAAAGCGGCAGCAGCTCCAAATGCGGAAGCGGCAGTTCCAAACGCGGCGGCAGCTCCAAACGTGGAGGCAGCAGCTCCAAACGTGGCGGTGGTGCTCCAAATGCAGCAGCAGCTCCAAACGCAGAAGCGGCAGCTCCAAGCGACAGGCACAGGAAAGGAAATGGCGGTGGAGGAAGCAGCAGCGGTGGGCACCGAAGGTCTTGGGTCTGCAGCAAAGGTGCTTGGTGGGAATAGGGAGCTCTTGGCGGTCCACCATGATCGCCCGTTAGGAGTGGATGGTGGCAAGGCCCAGCTGCCCACATGGCACTCCTAATGGCAAGTCCCCCCCGCCCTTCCCCCCATTTTGATGTTTTAAAATAGGCCCAAATTTGGGGGGAGAGGCTTAATTTCATTTGATGCCTAGAAAACATGCTGGGTCTTCCTATTGGGGGTCCATATTGTTGGAGAAACATGGTATCTGTAAATTATTATCTGTCTTCCTTGAAACTCTTGAAAGTACTTGGTTCTAACTATAGTAGATTTCAAAACTGAAAAAAAACACACCTATTTAAAATTGCAGATGAAATTTTTTGGGGTGGTATATGCATAGTAAATGGGGTAGTTGATCTTAATAGGTTAATTGCAAACAACATACATTTGAATAATTACAAAGTAATACAATTTACCTAAAATAGAAGGATAGCAATATTTGGAAATGATGTAGAGAAGATGGTAGGCCTGTAACTTCAAGGGCTCTGGAAGAAGTAGATTAGCTGGAGCATTTTCAGTCAGGTTTCAGGCCTTGCACAATACAGAGATAGCATTAACTGTGCTTGTGGTGACCTCTGGTTGACCAGTATGGAGCCTATGACTCTCCTGTTCCTCCTTGATCACTAGTTAATCTCTGATAGAGTCAATTATGGTACCCTTTTCCAACTTCTTGGATTGAAAAGGAGGGGGGGAAACAATGTTTCCATGGTTTTCCTTTTTTGAGGTTATTTTCAGTGGGTAAGTGAGAGAAGAGATTGACTCCGAGAGCCTTTTTCATGGCTTCTTCAGAGTTCAACACTCCCTGTTCCTATTTAATATCTATATAAGGCTTCTGGTGAAGATCATCTATGGGCATGGGCTCAGGTTTTATCAATATGCAGACACCCAATTGTGTATCTTGACTTCTAGCCAACCAAGTGATGCTATTGAGAATCTGGTTGTCTGGAGGTTGTTAATATTTGGATAGAGAGGAATGTTCATTTATGTAGCATATAGCATATCATACATAGATTTGCCATATTACCGTGTTTCTTCAACAATACGCCCCCCCCGAATAGGAAGGCCCAGCATGTTTTCTAGGCATAAAATGAAATCAAGCCCCTCCCCCCAAATTTAGGCCTATTTTAAAACATGCAAAATGGGTGGGAAGGGCAGGGGGACTTGTCGTTAGGAGTGCCCCATGGGCAGCCATGCCTGCATTGGAGCTGCCACTTCCGCGTTTTGAGCTGCCACTGCATTTGGAGCACTGTTGCTGCGTTTGGAGCTGCCGCTTCCACATTTGGAGCACCGCCGCTGCATTTGGAGCTGCTGCTTCCGTGTTTGGAGCTGCCACTGCATTTGGAACACTGCTGCTGCATTTGGAGCTGCTGCTTCCGCGTTTGGAGCTGCCGCTGTGTTTGGAGCACCGCCACGGCGTTTGGAGCTGCCACTTCTGCGTTTGGAGCTGCCACCATGTTTGGAGCACTGTTGCTGTATTTGGAGCAGCCGCCGCGTTTGGAGCACCGCTGCCGCGTTTGGAGCTGCCGCCGTGTTTGGAGCACCGCTGCCACCGCCGCTCCAAATGCGCTCCAAACGGCGGTGGCACTCCAAACACGGTGGCAGCTCCAAATGTGGAAGTGGCAGCTCCATACACGGCGGCGGGACGGGTAGAAGGGAAAGCAACGGTGGCGGAGGAAGCAACAGTGGCAGACGCCGAAGGTCTCGGGTCTGCAGCAAAGGTGCTTGGCGGGAGTAGGGAGCTCTCGGCGCTCTGCTATGATCGCCTGTTAGGAGCGGCTGGTGGCGAGGCATGGCTGCCCACGGGGCGCTCTAGGTGAGGTTGCAAGGGGGGGGATTAAGTCACCCCCCGAAAAGGCAGCCTAGCCATTTTTTCAGGGCTCAAAAAAAAAAAGACCCGGCCTTATTTTATGAGAAACACGGTAATATTTCACCTCGATTAATAAAACATAAAATACGTTTTTAGAAAGATCTGTATTCAGATATTAATGTCTGTGGTGGTGAACCTATGGTCGGCATGCACTGGTAGAAGTGAGTTCATAATTTTTCTGTATTCTTTCACTAGTGCATGTTGCCTTTGTAAGGTATTACATATAGGCAAGAATAACCAACTGTACAGATACAGATTAGGTGAAATTTGGCTTGATGCCAGTAACTCTTGACAGCAATCTTGGAGTCCAGGTAGACAGTTGCTTAAATATGAGCCAGCAATGTGCAGTAGCAGTCAAAAAAGCCAATCCAGTTCTAGGCTGCATTAATAGAATCAAGATCACATGGGATTCTAGTACTGCTTTACAACGCCTTAGTAAGAACACACTTGGAATACTGCATCCAGTTCTGGTCATCACAGTATAAAAAAGATGTTGATACTCTGGAACAGAATGCAGAGAAGAGCAAGAGAGATGATTAGGTGGCCGGAGGCTAAACCATATTAAGAACAGTTGCAGAAATTGGGTATGTCTAGTCAGGTGAAAAGAAGGACTAGGGGAAACATGATAGCAGTGTTCCAATAGTTGAGGGGCTGGCACAAAGATAAGGAGGTCAAACTATTTTCCAAAGCACCTGAAGGCAAGACAAGAAACAATGGCTGGAAATTAATCAAGAAGAGAATCAGCTTAGAACTAAGGAGAAATTTCCTGACAGAACAATCAACTAGTGGGATGGTTTGCCTTCAAAAGTTGTAGGTGCCCCATCACTGGAGACTTTCAAGAAGAGACTGGAGAGCTATTTGTCTGAAATGGTACAAGGTCTATTGCTCGAGCTGTAGGGTTGGACTGGATGACTTCCAAGGTCCCTTCCAACTATCTTCTCTTCTTTTGTCTTCTCTTGTCTTCTAGTCTTGTCTTCTCGTCTCTTCTATTATATTCATTTGCTTATGATCCCCATGGTATCATTGAGTCTGGCGTCTAGTATGGCAGCTGTTTAGCCATACAGTGGCATAATGTTTTGCTGTTGAGTAGACCAGCCTTAGTGCTGATGACCTGAGGGTGGCAGCTAAAGCTAAAGCTGAAGTATTGATTTTTGCCCCGATATTCACTAGATTTATCTTATTAGGAGAGAGTCTGGTCCAATGTTCCTCCAAGGTACTTTGGGTGGAGTTATATGGGAGTAAATTGTTTAAGTAGACCTTTAGAGCTTCATATGCTTTTCATAAGCCTCAGATTATTCCTAATGTCAGAATTACTATTCCTCAGACAGGAACAGACTGAGATTCAACCATAGGAAGATTGAATAGTTGTAGGTTCCTGGATTCTCAGTTTTCAGGGAACTTTCATTTCAATTTTTGGTAGGATTGCATTTTCCCAGATGAAACTCATATGTAATTTGAAGCTCTTCCTGTACTGATGGCTTTTGCTTAAATAGCAGGTGGCAGACTCCAGGAGGACTTTTGCAAAGATTCAATGTAATTACCAATTATATCTTTTCATGAATAGGGAAGTTTTGTGCCTCAGTTATCTTGCATTTAGGCTGTTTCAGTGCACTGTACATATGTGGCTGTCCTTGCAAATAACTTGTAAGCTACACCTGGTTCAGGATGTGACAGTTTAGGTGTTTATGGGCACAATTTACTTGGCAACTCCTCTGCTCTGTAAACTGCTGTTGGCTTCCATTGTTCTGATTATCATCAATGAAGCATGGTGTATGGCAGGGGTGTCAAACTGGCGGCCCGTAGACTGGATGCATTACATGCACGCCATGCCCATCTTGGCTCCACCAACATCACAATACAACACGTGACACAATCAATTTGACACCCATAGTCTATGGCATGCCAGCATGGGAGATTTCAAGCTTTTATTCAGGCTATGATGCCATCTGGTTCCACTGCACGATATATACACAGGCCTTTGATTCAAAATATATAAGTTTAGATGAAGCTGATTACTTTTCATGCCATGCAGCAAAATGTCAACAATAATATCTTCTTCAACTCAATGACACAGTGAAATTCTTTAATTAAAAAAATATAAGTTGTGTCACAGGAAAATAAGTAAATTTCTGGAAATATTTCCTTGTGTAAAATGCTCTGTTGAAAGTAGTAATACAAAAATGGTGACAGTATGAAGAACTATATCATCTTTTTCAGTGAAATTCCATTTTAAGAAATATTTTCCTGATATGCAAATGTAAAGTATAAGTGGATTAGGGAACCTTTAATTGAACTGAAAAGAAATATGCTGACTCCTGAAGAACAACTATTAACTGATTTCTGTTTTGACATCTTTCTGAAAATCAAATTCCAAATGCTGCTTGTTCCTGAAATCTTGATTAATGTGTAAGCTGAATACAAATAATTAAGCAAGAAAATCATGAAAGTACTAATTTCCTTTGCAACATCATACGTGTGACTCAGATTTTCAGCAAATGAAAAGTGGGGAGCTTAAAGTGAAACCTATAATTTTAAAACTGAAATCTATGTTTGAGGAATGAGTAGGCAAAGTAAGACCATCCTTCATTTTAAACTTGTCGATAAGGTTGCTTATGCAACCATAAATAAGTGCATTTGGTGCAAATGACAAATATACACAGAAGGCAGTCCTGAAAGTGCAACATCATACGTGGACTCAGATTTTCAGCAAATGAAAAGTGGGGGAGCTTAAAGAGAAACCTATAATTTTAAAACTGAAATCTGTGTTTGAGGAATGAGTAGGCAAAGTAAGACCATCCTTCATTTTAAACTTGTCGATAAGGTTGCTTATGCAACCATAAATAAGTTATTATTGTGCATTTGGTGCAAATGACAAAGATACACAGAAGGCAGTCCTAAAATGTATAATGTATATAAAATCTGGTCATTAATTTAAATTCAGACATTCTGGAAAATAGAATTAAATGAAACTTATGGAATCTTGTATTGATAATGAAAGAAAAAAGTGCATTGTGTTGCACTCTCAGATATTTCAAATGGAGAAAATAGCTGAGAACAAGAAGAGCAAATAATTCAATGCTAGATGAAGTAAAACTATATTCACAAAAGCACTAATAATGACACTACAGTAAATGTTTGCTCTGGCATGCAAGTCCCGTATCATGGAAAAATAGGATTCACAGAATGCTTGAAAAGTTAGATTCACTAATGCTTTAAAAAAAATCAAAGACAACAAAGAAAAAGGCCAAGAGAAGACCAAGGTGCTTACACACTATTGCTAAAGGCACAAATGTAAACTTACTTACAAGGAAGCAGATCCAAAGAAACAATCCTAGACAAATAATGTAAATCATGTCACAAAAAGATGGAGGTGACCAATGACCAAATAATAGTTTATCATTACCTCATTGATCCATTAGAAACTTTTGCTTCTCTTCTTTTTTCATGCCAACTGTAGCCACAAGAAGGTTTGGAGGGGTTTTGTATAGTTTTCAACTTGGAATGTGAGAATCGGAGGCTTGTTACGACTGGCTCCTATAGTAATGAACCAGGAATTCTCAGGGCTCTGAAACAGCTGGTTGCAGTGTCATCACCATGTTAGATCAAGTGTGCATTTTTAAAGGAATTATATGGCTACTGTTGAAACCCAAGAAAAGGTGCAACTTTTTAAAGGATTGCCAATAGCAGCCACATGGATGCCTAGATCTGAGTTAGCTTCTGGCTTTGAAGCATTTTATATCTCTAATGCATGCTTTATATCACTGTTCCTCCTGCTAGCTGGGGAATGCTGGGAGATAAAGTCCAGAGATCGTCAAGGTTGAAAAACATGCCCATTCAGAAGTACTGTAATTACTGTACTCTTACTATAAAGCTAGTATTAGTATTCATGACTACCTGTCTGAACAGTCTTGAAGGGCTGACATTTGCTGCATATTACCATAGTCCTCAGATTTTTAACAAATAACTGTAACAAATAACAGTTCTGCTGCAATCTCATAGAAAGATCCCATCGAATTCAGAGTTCTTAGTTCTGAAAGCTCTTACCCCCTCCTCTGTCTTTATTTTTCAGAGAACTAGGGCGGGTTGCTTCTGACATCCTTTGGCACCATCGCCCTTGCTTTGGACTCAGAATTTGTTTACCAGACTGTTGTCTAGATTGTGGACTTCCTCCTGTCTCCCAAGGTTATTCTCATAGCCCATTACAATATAGAATATATTTTTAATGTATTGTAAAGAATAAAGTACTGACACTCCAGTATCTAGTACACATAAATACTGTATATTGGGCTACTGTGATACATTGAACTGTGAGGGATTCTCCTTGAAAGCTACTTAGTCACATTTCTGCACTTATTATGGAATGTATAATATAGCAGGCCTGAGTAAAAGCAGTGCTATCTTGTAAATTGTTGGCTATGAAGTGTAAATATGGATCTACCTAGCAACAGCTCCTTGTATAAAACCAAGCAGAAGAAAAGGCATAATTGCATTTGCCTGAACCAAATTTCTCCCATCACCTCCAGACAGTACTGGTCAACTTGGTTGAGTGGGATTGTATGTGTATAGTTTGCTTATTGCAAGAAAAATAAAGCTTTACTGTAGTTTTGATTCTGCTTAAGCAATGTGTAATCTTTGAAGAGTCATTTGCACATTCTACTCCAATGTCACAAGTGCTGGTGCTTAAATTTTGGATGGGAAAGGTGTAGGGATCGTGCAATCACTTCACTGTATCAGTTGTGTTTGAGTAGTTTATAAACGGTTTTGTATGATATCCTTTTGCAGATGAAAGAAGGGTATTTTCTTTTTAAAAAGACAAATAAAGCTGTTAAATTTCCTGGAAAATTATACATGGTCCCAATATAGTCTATTGGTTGAGAGCATTTTTCAGTCTGTCTGGTGTAGCTAATTGTCAATTTTGAAGTCTGTCAGAAGCACTAGATTGGTTTGCTTTTTAGTTCAGCACATACTGATATTTTTGCTGGGCACAAAGCAGCAAACCATAGAAACATTTTTGGTTCTCCTTACACTAACCTAACCTTTTAAAGGATATTTGCAGCTTACAATTTATGTTGGAACCTATCTAGCTTGTAGTAAATCCTATTAAGGCAATACCTTTACTTGGCTACCTGAAAATAGTCTAGAACAGTGGTTTTCTTCTTTATCACGTATCCCCTTTAAATATCTTTGGTGACCATGAACTACAGCAACTCGATTTAAATCATAACATTTCTTCAACCTTTGTGAACCCCCTGTCCTCCCAGGGGTCCGTGGACCACAGATTAAGAACCACTGGTCTAGAAAATAGTTTAGAACAGGGGTCACCAACCTTTTGGACCTCAGGATCCATGAAACTCATAATTTTATGAGACCAGAGCCCCTGGGAAAATCCTAAAAAAACTCTGCAGGAAAATTCCCCACCCCGTTTTCCGTTCTCAGGGGGAGAAGCGAGAGAGAGAGAGAGAGAGAGAGAGCAAGACAGTCAGAGAGAGAGAGAGAGAGAGAGAGAGAGAGAGAGGCAGACAGACAGACAGACAGACTGACTGACTGACTGACTGACTTTGGACTTCATGCAAGGAAAGCAGCTGAAGCAGCAGAAGTCTTTCTTTCTCTCCCCCAAACTCTGCCAGAAATGAGTGTTTGTGAGACTTGTTGTGCCGGTGCAGCCTCTTGGAGCAGGAGGTCTTGCGGGGTCCCAAAGACTCATTTCTGGCAGAGTTTGGGGGAGAGAAAGAAAGACTTCTGCTGCTTTCCTTGCATGCAGCCAAAAGCAGAAGAAGAAAGAAGGGGAAAGAAGCAGCCCGATGGCCAGGTGAGGCACATGAGGCAAGTTCCTCCCCTCCACCCTTTCCCCCCTCCCCTCACTACCTCATGTTGTTGTGTTCCCCCGGGCCATGTGGGCAGCACTGCTTTGTATTCCTGCTCAGCCTGGATTAATTGCTTTGGAGGTGACATTTCTCTGCGGACCACCAAAATTTTTTCATGGACCATCAGTGGTCCCCGGCCCACTGGTTGGCGAAAACTGGTTTAGAACATAATCTTCAAGTGTTGTTTGTCAAGCAAGATAGCTAACCAAAAAGGTTAAGTAGGTAAAGGAGATAAAAAGTGGCTGATGCTTCACCACTCTTGGGTGGATTGTGGATGTGCTTATTGGATTGCATTTGGTTCAAAACTGGCTCGAGATCGCGCTAGATGTTCTCAAAAATTGTGCTTAAGTAGTTGAAATGTAAATCTTTGAAAACTACTTCATTAATTTAGAATAACATATAATCAAAAGTGCAAAATTTTCAGTTAATTTTTAAACATTTAAAACTATTAAACTATTATTTTAACAGGTTATAAAATATTAGTTTAAGGGACACAGGAAAGAAGAGCTCAAGAAAAGAAAAAGAGACAGAAATCGTTAGCATGGGAAAAATATGAAAGTGGTAGAAATATTTAATACAGTAGTTTGCATGCCTATAAAAGTTTATATCATGGTGTAATAGCCTTATCTTATTACATATTATATGTTAAAGTTGCTCCCTGGGGTTTTGCATTTATTTTACATTTATTTACCTCTAATTGTAATAGCTGTGACTGAAATAAAATCATATTGTATGGTAATTATATTATTTGTTTCCTAATTCATTATCCTCCATGGTTGTATATCTCTAAAATTTAATAGCTACATGTAGTTCAGAGCATTCTTCTGAGATTACTAGAGCTGGATTGATCAGAAAGTACTGGAATATCTTAAGAGGAAATATTTAAAGTTAACACTCTGAAGAACCTGCTTCATTCATATATTCAACTATACACTTAAGCTTCTGTTTATGTTGATTTACTTGAGCAAATAGCAAAAACTGAACACAATTCAAGGTTCAGTAAATTAAATTAATTTACACTAAATTAATTTAAGATTCAAGTAGTGAGAGTTTCTGAGCTGCTGTTTATGGCTCTACGAGATGAGAAAAGGGAAGTAAATAGAATTGGAAACCATAGGGCTAGTTAGATGTTACTGTCATAACAAACATTAAGTTTAGGGAATGTTTTTAAAAAAGGTAAAGGTACTCATCTCTGTTTCCTAATCAAGGAGCCAGCATTGTCTGAAGATGCTTTGGTGGTCATGTGGCTGGCGTATCCATGACTATACACAGAATGCTGTTATCTTCCTGCTGAAGTGGTACCCATTTATCTACTTGCAGTTGCATGCTTTTGAACTGCTAAGTTGGCAGGAGCTGGGGCAAGGATGGGTGCTCACCCTGTCACGCAGTGATTGGGTCTTGAACATTCTGATTGACAAGCCCAGCATCAACTGCTAGGCCACTGCGTCCCTTAGGGAATATTGAGGCCTGCCAAGCCATCAAATCTGCTTTTTGGGGTCTTGGGAAAATCTCCTCTTCCTTCCCACTATATATCTGTTTCCTCATTGGTAATGCTTTCAAACCCTTTTCTATGCTTTGTCTGCCCCGCTTCTTTCACAAAAGAGAAAAAAAGTGTAGAACTTTCACGTAGAGCTTTCAGGGAGCCCCTGAGAAGTTATTCAAGAGTTTATTTATTTAATGATTTTTTTTCTTTCCTGCACTTTCTCCTTGGAAGTTTTTCAAAGTGAGAAAGCTATTCTGAAGGGCCAGCATTTGAAGGTGGTTCCAGAGAGATGTGCCACCAATATCCAGTTTTATTATCTGCTTTTGTTTTTGTTTTCAAAACCTCTAATATGCACAACGTGGCCAAAAAGGTGGGAATCCACCTTTATTAAGGATTAATTGATAGTTGTCCAGGTTGGCTAGACTGAGAGAGGGGTTCTTTAGAAGAGGTACAATAACCACCTCTTTCAATATCAATAGACCTTGTCTTCTCTTAGCGAAGCATTAATCATAGCTTGAATCGAATCCCAAACACCTTTCCTAGCCACATGAATCAGCTTAGCAAGAGAGAACTCTAATTGCAGGTGACAGAATTCATGTGAAAGAAAGCCTTATCCACTTCATCAGTCCCAACAAATTCAAATGAATCCCAAATAATCCCTCAAGACCTTACTCAAGACACTTCACTATCCCTGTCAAAGTAGAGTTCCCACACTGAGTGTCCCAAAGGTGCTTTTTCAGAGGCAACTGGACTTGCTTGTTTTTTCTTTTGAAGACGTTTCGCTTCTCATCTAAAAAGCTTCTTCAGCTCTGACAGGATAGTGAGGAAGAGCTGAAGAAGTTCTTTGAATGAGAAGCAAAATGTCTTCAAAAGAAAAAAACAAAGTCCAGTTGCCTCCTGAAAAAGCCCCTTTGGGATAACCATGACCAGGATGACTGAGAATCTCCACAGACTTCACACCAAGTGGGGTTATTTTTTCCTCAAAAAACCTTGCAAACATATCACAGCAGCTTGAGGGAACAACTTTATCCTACCTTTTCCATAAAAGAGTCCAGATAGCCTTCAAGGATTCAAGGTTATGGTTATGATCTTCAAAGCACTCCATGGCTTAGGCCCAGGGTATTTGTGAGACCACCTACTGCCCATGACAGCTTCCCACCGACCAGTGCGGTCCCACAGAGTTGGCCTCCTCAGGGTGCCGTCGGCCAAACAATGTCGGCTGGTGACCCCCAGGGGGAGGGCCTTCTCTGTGGCGGCCCCTGCCCTCTGGAATGAGCTACCGTTAGAGATCCGTATTGTCCGTGACCTGAGAGCCCTTAAAACATGGTTATTTGAGCAAGCCGATCTATCCCCATGAGAAGTATTTTTAATTATTAATTTTTGATTGGAATCATTGTTTTAAATTCTCAAATTTATTGTTGTTGGGCTTAATTCTAGTTTAATCTTTATTTTAATTTTTGTACTGTATGTTTTTATTGCCCTGTAAACCGCCCTGAGTCCCTTTGGGAAAAGGGTGGTATATAAAACTAATAAAACAAACAAACAAACACCAACAGAACTGTGGAATGCAATTCTTCTGACACATTAAGAACAGAGAAATGAACATGCTAACCAGCCACAGCTCTATCCTGTCCCCAGGACTCATGCAACCTATAGGCAGTCATATCCAGTCCTTTGTGGGGCAGAGTTTCTGGTGGCAGCTAAAGCATCATAAAGAATAATTGCCATGGCACCATGATTTTTGGTGCAGGCATATTTCAAAAAGGACTATGTCATCATGGTGACCCAGTTAGGTCTCTGTTATATAAGCCATGTCTGGTTATATCCATTGCATGAAGTGTTAGTACCAATTATAATAATTCCTTGGTAAGACCATGCATGGAATACTGCATCCAGTTTTGGTCACCGCAATATAAAAAAGATGTTGAGATTCTGGAAAGAGTGCAGAGAAGACCAACAAAGACGATTAGGGGGCTGGAGGCTAAAACTTACGAACACCTGCAGGAATTTGGTAGGGGTAACATGGTAGCAAGGTTTCAATATTTGAAGGGCTGCCAAAAGAAGAAGGGTCAACCTATTTTCCAAAGTATCTCAAGGCAGCATAAGAAGCTATGGAATGGAAACTAATCAAGGAGAGAAGCAACTAAGGAGAAGCTAAGGAGAAACTTCCTGACAGTAAGAACAATTAGCTAGCGAAATGGCTTGCCTTCAAAAATGGTTGGTTCTCCATCACTGGAGGTTTTTAAGAAGAGATTGGACAGCCATTTGTCTGACATGGTATAGTGTCTCCTGCTTGAGCAGGGGGTTGGACTAGATGACCTCCAAAGTCCCTTCCAATTCTGTTCTGTTATTCTGAGACTATTTTATGTTTCATCAAGTCATTAATCTGATATAGAAGTTCATTACAATACCCGACATTTTAAAATGATATTTCCAATATTTAATATTAATAAATACATAATAAATATTTAAAACTATTTATTAATATCTGTATGATAGCCTACAAGCCATTTTCAGAAGCTGGCAAAATTCTTTTTTCTTATTTTGTCATACAGTTGGTAAAAGGTAGCCTTTTCCTAAGATGTGTGAGTAATAGTAATTTCATTTATTTCCTTTGCAGAATATTGCACAGGTTACAGGATATAGATGGTGCCTTATCACTTCACATGGCTTTCACTCAACAGTTTATGATCCAAATGAAAAGGTAATTATTTATGTGGACTTGTTTTCTGATACAGTATAGCTTATATTTATTTTTAGAACATTCAAGAGTTAAGATATGTGTCCTAAGACTTAAAGGAGAAGTGCAGTTTCCTCATACTTTAAATATCATGTAATTTTTAGTGTAACAGTAGGGGCGAGTCCTTTAATTCATGGCTGCAATTATGTTAACTATTTAATTTCATTTGTAAGATTTGTTTTAAATGAAATGAAATCAGATTTATTTTTCCTTATGAGTTATTATTTATTGATTTAAAATCAGCTTCTGTTGTTGTTTCATTCATCCATAGATTGGAGATCATTTTGACTAATAAGATGTTGCACAGTTACATAGGTTAAATGTGATAGGGATATCCATCACTCTGCTAATGTCTCATTAAAGACACAGGACTTCAGTATTTATATAAATTGTTATCACCTTAATTGACATACAATTCTATTCTCTTCAATTCAACAGTAGTTAGTTGCATATGTTTCTTTATGCTGAAAGCTACTTTCTCTTTAACTTAGGTTGGTTTGGAAACTTTTCTTTGGTTCTTAGCATACTATTGTAGGGAGGAAAGGCACATATTAACTATAGCAGGGGTAGCGAACAAGTTCGACACAAAGAGCCAAAATTTTAAACTGTGAGAGTCAGAGAGCCACACCACGCAGTGACCTGCCAAAACAGACGAACACTCACACAAAAGCATATAATTTTAACAATAATATATTAAACACAGCGCTTTCCCATTCCGTTCAATAAAGAAGAAAGCATCTTCCCATTCTTCCAAAATGTCCTGTGTTCATCTTCATATTTTCGTTTAGCTTTGCATTTTGCCATTTTGAGTGAGGTTAAAAATCCTGCAGTGATGGTGAGGGTGTGCTGCGTCCTCCACACTAAGAACAAACGGCAAGATGTGGCACAACATGTGACACACGTGTCCCCCGCCGCTGGCCCATGCAGTTGTTTCCGAGGGATGGGAGACGGGATGACACAGCCTGGGGCGGGACTACGCCTGAAATCTCTCCTCAGAGGTCCCTCCTCAGAAGCAGCATAACAAAATCCAAACTTGGCAAAGAGCCACAGTATACAAAATAATGATAAGAGGCAAAGAGCCGCATTCATTTTGGTCGGGTGATGCTCGAGAGCCACGTGTTCGCCACCCCTGAACTATAGCAAAAGAAAACTAAGTTTGAAGAACCTTAGATACCATCAATGGCAGATAAATAACTATAAAGACCAGGTTTCATCCAACTTGGCATCATATTTCGACTCTGTCTTATCCCTGAATATGGAACTATAAAAAGAGAATATACAAACAATAGATTTGCTGTTTTGTTAGTGTTAACACACTAGTCCAGGCGTGTCAAATTCGCGTTGTCACAGCATTGTCATATCACATATTGTGACTTTCCCCGCTTTGCTAAACCGGGCATGGGCGTGGCCAGTGTGTGATGCATCCGGCCCATGGGCCGTGAGTTTGACAGCCCTGCACTAGTCTTTCAGTGTTAGAAAAGTATATTTATTGTCCTAATTGCAATGACCTGAAGTTACTTGCAACTTACAAATTAATTGCTTACAGATATAGATAATGTATACATTATTGCCAAATATGGCATTCATTGTTGAAACTGTTGTGTAAATATTTTTGTATATACACATACACATGCATTCATATACATTTCTGTGATAATTTTGTCCTCTTTTTTCCTTTTTAAAAAAATAATTTTCTTTGTGTTTTGCTTGTCTAAAGGTTTTAAAAAAGAAAATGCACAAGTTTGTTTTAAGTCTGTTTACCATTCTTAGATCAGTTTTATTTCTATGAAATCATAATAACATTTTGTAAATAATCATTTTTAATATATAGTGATTAGATTTCACATTCTTGTATTCATTTAAGGAGACAAATGTAAGTATAAATATCTCTGTTTACTTTATATTTATGAAGGATACTTTTTTTCTTCCTCGTTTCTTCACTAGACTTTTGATAAGCTTCTTATTGCAAACAGAGGAGAAATTGCCTGCAGGGTAAGTAACATCTCAAAATTGTAGTTATTTTATAGTTCTTTGATTTTTACTTAAAGCATTTAACTAAAAGAAACAATTTTTCCCTCCTCACTTCCTGACTAGGTAATTAAAACATGCAAGAAGATGGGAATAAAAACAGTTGCCATACACAGTGATGTTGATTCAAATGCTGTAAGTACCTATTGTTTGTTGTAACATTACTTTCTAGATTATCTGTGTTGATCCCCTCCAAATACTCAATGAATATTTGCCATTATTTAAGCTATATTTTAATAGAACCTTCTTAAGGAAATATCATTTCATAAGTCCTTTTTATTCAGTTAAATATATTTGGGAGATCCAAATCATGATAGAAAGTTTATATTTATCTTTAAATATGTCTTTGAATTCCTCATAGTGCTAATGCTAATTTACACATTTCAACAGCAACTGAAATAATAGTTATTCTTCAATATCAATATGCAGTAATTATGGAGTACAAGAGGACATTTAAAAAAACAAATCACTTGTGAAAGCATTGCCATCAAGGGATTGGATAATACAGTGCTGCTTTATGATGTCACTGCTACCATAGAAACAATAAGCCCACACTGGGTATATACTAGGTATGAGCAGAAGAGCTTAGAAAGCTGAGAGAGAAGACAACATCTTACGAAACCTGGAAAGAAGAACAGTTTCTGATGTTAATATGCATATACCATACTTTCTACCGTATTTTTACTGGACAGGTAGTACTAGAGATGTTGTATGCGTCTTCAAGATTTTCCTAAAGCCCCATCTAAGGAAATTATAATTTATACTTAACTGTATATATGGATTTTCTGCCAAGTCGATAACATAAAGGTATTTTTTAAACAATTTTAAACAATGTAGAGTACAGTTAAAAAGTTAGATCCTAATATCAGAATTTCATGCACCAGGACAGTAATATATTTGAAAATCAAAAGTATTCAAAGGATGCATAGGAATAGTCCATATTGCCATAGTAGCAAGTTTAGTTTGAAATCCAAATATTGATGTGAATAGGTAAAATCTTCATCAGTGTTAACGAATTGATAGATAGTGGGCTTATAGTTAAATGCTTGCTGAATTTTGTCTTGCCAAGTAATGTAGTGCAGTGTATTGTTGTTGCATGGACTAAGGCTCTGAATTGGAAAGCTTAACAAAACGGCATGCTTTCCAGTTAATTATCATGTTCCCGGATGCTTATTCTATTTCACTATAAATTGTCATAATTTTTCAGAAGTTGAAATGATTTATTATTTAGGAATATGTTACTTCAGAAATGATTTTGAGGGTTAAGCCCTCCTCGTGGGCGGACCAGGGACCGCGATTGTCCATGGCTTCGGTCTGTGCTCTCGTCAGAGAGCCCCGATCATCTTGATTAGGAGCTGAAGCTGCCTCGGAAGGGCGGCAGAGTAAGGGGAAACCACCAGCCAGGTTGAGGAGAGCCGCATCTCCCCTCCCTGGGCTTGGCAATTTTCCCCCCCCTGAAGACGACCGAGCGGTGGTCCAAAATGGCCACCCTGAAGAAGAGGACTTAGCTGGACTAAGCTTTGTGCAGGAGAGAAGAAAGAGGTGGACAACATAAGAACTGGGACAATTTGGTGCAACAACTAATCTAAAAGGTACCCCAGGATTGATGCTTTAAGAATTTTTTGTTTGCAAGAATAAGAAAGTGGCAGAAATAGAAAGAGAAGGGGAGAAAAAAAGTGAAAATATCCTTTACAGATGAGTGGGGCTTCGAACTGGAATAGGGAGAAGCCAGAACAAGATAATCAAATAAATCGTATTAAAATACAGTGGAAATAAACAGACATAATTTAAAGCTGGACTTAAGAGTATTAAAAAGGAGGGGGAAATATTTAATTGGAGACTTGATTGGTTTGGAACATTGAGGCTCGGAAAGCCCTGAACAATAAAATCGGGGGAAAACGGTGAGGACATTGTATAACAGAGGGTGTCATCTTGTGGACAAAAATCTAAGCTGAAAAAGAGAAGTTCCTATCTCTCTATTAATCTGATTTGATATACTGAAAAGGAAATATTGAAATATAATAACTACTAAGTGAAAATTGAATCATAATAAAAGAAAAGACATGGAATGCTGGATTGATTGGTGATTTTGCTATAAACCCAGTTTTGGAATAGTTGTGAATATAGAAAATTTCAAGAAGAAAAAAGAAAAAGAGAACCTGATTTGTGGATTTTAATGACTATAAAACATAAGGGTGTGCAACGATGGTATCTTTTTGGGACTTAAAAATAGAACTTAAAAACTTGAAAGAACTACTACATGCGAGAGGTGAATCACTTGTCTCTGAGTTAAAAGATTTGGAAATGGTGATCGAAGATTATGAAAAAGAAACCTCAGAAAAGGAGGAGTTAGTTCAAGAAGAAGAAGCCATCTTAAACAGACAATCAACACAAAGAATTCCATGAAAAAGAAAAAGAAGGAGGGCTAAAAATGGGAGACTCAAGAAAGTAACTAAAACGGGGAATACTTGTAAAAATTGGAAAGATAGAAAGAAACAGCAGAAAAGTAAAAGGGGGAAGGACAATATATATAGAGAGAGATATATACACCAGAGGAAGAAAAGGTTTGGGAAAATGAAAGGGAAGAGAGGTATTGAGTAACAGGAACAGGAAAGAAAGAAATATGGGGATTGTGAAATAAAGGGGAATATTTTTTTACCTAGAATACATAGAGATACTATTTAATGAATTAAGAAAGGGGATTCCGCATTGATATGAGAAGCAGTAATAATGTACTTTGTGATCATAAATTATAGAAATAGACTATAGAGAGGAAGGAGGGGCACTGATATTCTTTTAGAAGATAAATGTATGTTCTTTTTTTATTGTTAGAAGAAAGGTTAATGTTTAGTACATATATTGAAATGATTGAGATGAATTGTGAGGAGGCTTAAAATGGGATTAATATCAGTGACCAGGATTAGTTAAATGGATTAATTGTTTCTTTTTTTATTTTTCTTTTCAATATATTAAATAAACTCTTATGGAAGTAAAGGGAGAAAATATACTGCGGAATCTGATTGAAAAGTACAACGTAGAATAGTTTATTTTTTCTGGGAAATTATTATTATAATTAAGTAAAATAGATATTTAATTGGGACTTATAGATGAAGGAATTAAGATATATTTAAACCACTGAGGTGACACCCCCAAATTAGAAAAAGATGAGGGGAAATCTGTGTCTTGTTTTATGATTATAAGCTTGTACTGATTTGGACTTTATGGAAAGAATATGCGATGGAATTGCCAATTTGACAGACAAAAGAATTAAAAGGGAATAAATATGAAGATATAGGAATTGTTAGTGACTTAAATGAGAAAAGAATACTTTGGAAAAGGCTATATTTAAAAGAAATGTTAATGCTTAAGAAATACATTTGAAATAAATTGAAATGAATTGAGAAGGTGTATAGAATGAAAGTAATATTAATGACTAGGATTAATTTGTTAGTTCCTTTTCTTGTAAAAGTGGAGAGGTAAAATTAGAAAAGAACATTTTGGAAAAGGACACATTTAAGAGAAGTGTTAATGGTTAAGAAATATATTTGAAATAGATTGAAATGAATTGAGAAGATGCTTAGATGGAAAGTAACATCACTTAAAATAATTAATTTATTTCTTCTTTTTCTTGCGTAAAAGTTGAAATGGAGAAGTAATAAATAGAATGAAGTTAAAAATGGATAAGATAGGATGTTGAATGTTAAAAATGAATATATACTTGCTGTCATATTTGCATGTAAAATGGGTGACTCAGAATTATGTTGTACACTGAAAAGAGCTTCTTTTTTATGTTGTTTTAGAAAAACTGAATAAAACTTGTTTAAAAAAATGATTTTGAGTAGGAATTATTCTTTTTACAGCAGCGACAAACATATTTAGTAGCCCTCCCTCTCTAAAAAATGGGAAAAATGTTTTGATGGATATTTTCACTAACAACACTAATGATATTTCTTGGATGTCTCATTCTGATTTGCTTTGCTTTGAATAAACATTTGTTCTTTTCGGCTTAAATATTAGTGGCAATATTGTATATGTTTTTTAGTGCTGACCACAGAAGCAGCATGATCATTTAAACTTCTTTCAATCAGGATTGCCACAATAGCGATAGAACTTAGTTTTAGGGAAGCCTTACACTAGAAATGCAACAGTTTGGTGTAAAATATAATTTAACAAGAGAGAAAGAAAAATATGAGCATGGTGGATAGCAGAATGAACGGAAAATAAATGTGGTTTAGTCCTTGTTTAAATTGTTTCAAAATAATTTTGAGTCAGAAAGAGAACATTTTATTTCAGAAAATTCAACAGCAATAGCCTAGGAATAACATTTGTGGAATATATAATAGAATGTATAAAGTGTGCTTTATAGGATTAAAGTCGAAGAATATAAATTTGTGTAGCAAGTAAGTTGTGGCTTCCACTATGTTCTTTTTTTCCTCTCGTGTTTGAATATTTTTAGAAAAATGTAAAATGTTGTGGAAATTCAACCACCATCTATTGGATTGTATTCAGCAAAGTGGCTTGCTGTTTGAAAGAAAATTCCTGGTGTTTATTGTCATTGTAGTTTTAGGATGTAGTAATGAGATTGAGTGGTATCTTGTGTGAGCCCTCATGGATGATTGACAAAGAGGTAATGTGACTCATCATTTATCAAGTTATTATCATGTCTACCCTTTATAATTTATCCCTGCTGTCTGGGGAGGTGGTAAGGACAATATGACTTTGTGATGTCAAAGTAATTAGTGTTTGTTTGTGGTTTCCAGCTGAACAAACTGGAAGCTAACAATCAGGTAAATTAAAATGAAATGCACCAGCATAGACAAAGATGAGAAGACCTCTGGGAAGAGCTTATCAAAATTTCATACTTTTTTTTTACAGTTATGTTTTCTAATTGCTCACTTGTACTCACTTGCCATTAATAGCTTCTAATATATGCTGCTGAGGCATCTTGCTATGAGATGATACAGGAATTTAATAAATAAATAATGAGGCCATGCATCATTTAACTGCTTTCTCTCCATCGTATTTATATCAGACCAAACTGTTAGACCTATTAAAGTACAATTTTAACTTTAAAAAGTACATTGTTTAATTATGAGGCATAATAACAGCAACATATGTTAGATAGTTATGTATGTTTGGCAAGTTGGACTTTCCAGCTTCAGTTTAGGATAGTTGCCTATGCTGACTCTGTAAACTGCTTTAGAGAGTGCTGTAAAGCACTATGAAGCAGTATATATAAATCTTAAGTGCTGCTGCTATTGCATGAGTTACTTTAGCATTATGGTGGAAGAAAATATGTTTATGAGAAATTTGTACATAACTAGAGTAGATCATGATAAAAGACAAACGTTTTTACATAGACTAATTTTACCGGATAAACTATTATTGTTTCAGGTTATGGTTTTTCACCCCGATTTTCTATTTTTCTGTTCTGTTCTTTATCCCTTGATAATTAGTGTTTCATAATTGCCTTTTGCTACGGGGCATTTTGTTTACTCAGTGTCCAGTTCCCTCTTTTTGGGGAATGTTGTGCAATAGGTTTAGAGGACCCTGGATGAAGTGGATAGTCTGGATCCTTTTTAGTTAGGTTTCAAACCTGAGAGTGGGTATGGCATAGAAGCGATTTTAGTTGTGCATTTGGCTGATTTCTGGTGTGGGTGGGATGATGGTGGTGAAACCCTCTCTTGTTTGCTTGACTTCTCAGCAGCTTTTGATACCATCAATCATGATATCCTTTTGCATAAACTCAGAAATTGGGGATGGAAAGCATGGGTTGGGCTGATTCAACTCCTTTCTCTGGGCCCAATTCCAGTCGATGATGATTGGGGAGGAGAGATCCTGAGTTAACCCCTGCTATGTGAGTCCTATTTAACAGCTATATGAGATCGCTGGGTGAGCTCATCCTTTGTGATGGGATGAGGTATCATGTACATCTCTGTGATAGGATGTGATAGGATGTCTATCTGTTCTGTCTCCCCTTCCCTTCTCCAGAAGATAAGGAAACTTGGCACCAACACCCGCACAGAGAGTCACGCTGGCCTGTCTCCAAAAGCCAATTTGCTACAGCTGATAAGACTCTTGGCAATCACACACGCTCTGACTGCCAAATTCAGATCTGTCAGGTATCAGAGTACTCACTGAATCAGAAGGGGTTTTTTACTCCCAAAGTCCACGACACGAACAGAATTCTTGGATGTTTTGAACTTTGTCACGCACGGAGTTCGCAACGTAGGCACACCCACTTTTATTCCTTGTGGGGTGTGGTCCAGCTCAATCTCTGGCCCTCCCACGCCTCCTACGTTGCTGCTGACGTTTCTCCCTCCGATGTTGCCTGGGATCAAGCCAGGAATCCTCCTCCTCACTCCCCAGCCGTGGCCGTACCGATATGCGTCTCTCAGGCTGTTCCTCTTGGCTTTCCAAAGTAACCTGAGGCATTGCTAGGGAGGAAGGTCCTGGAGAGGAAGGTCCTGGAGAGGGAGGCATTGCCAGGGAGGAAGGTCCTGGGGAGAAAGGCATTGCCTGTTCCTCCTCTTCATCATCCAGGTCCTCTTCCTCTGTCAGCACAGGCTCAGGAGGCGGGGCCACAACATCTATCTTAGTGCTGGAGGCTGTGAGAGTATGGCTTGAACTGAACCATGGAAAGACTGAGTGGCTTTGGGTTTTGGGGCTCTCTGGTTCTAGAACTGCACCATCTCTGATGCTGGATAGGATAGCATTGCCCCAAACAGACCCCATGTGCAATCTGGGGGTGGTGGTTCCTCCTGGACTCAGGACCGCTGCATAGGAACAGATGGCAGTCATAGCTAGGAGAGCCTTTGCACAACTTTGTTCTCTGCATGATAACACTGAAACAAGAGGCTCATGATCAGTCCTCATACTTACAACTGTTGGAGAATCTCTGTGATTACGTGATCCAAATTCAAGCACTGATCAACTGGCATATATTTGCAATAGTTACAGCATTCTAGGGTTGTGTGATAATATTTGGGACCTTCCCAAGGGGTTTCTGATGAACAAAGTCAATGGGGGAAGCTCGATTTGTTTAACTATCACAACAAAAAAGCCCACAAAATTGGGGTGACTCACTTAGCAATTGCATCATTAGCAATGGAAGCTCCAATCTCACTTATGATCATAAATTGAGGATTACCTGTATAGTGCAAATGTCTGAATTTTCTTAAAATTCCCTTCTTTTATAGGATCTTTCTCTCAGTGGTGTTATTTTGGATGTTGTCATATTGGCACTGACTATTATATTCAGTATTAAGGAAAATGATAGGTTTTTAAAAATATTATTCATATTTTACCGTGCTCTGCTTCCTATACAGTTAAGCCAGAATTAGATTGGGTTCATGTGTAGAAACTAGATTTAGTTATGTCACTGTGATTTGAAGCATAGCTTCATGAAATTGCAGCTTCTTAATCTGGTTGGTTGTGTAGCTGTCCCCTCTGCTCCTAAAATAATGATGGAAGAGTATTGAAGTTCCTATAGTGGAGGAACTGGCAAAATGGACTCATCTGGCCAGGGAGGAAACAAGTGGTTTGTTTGAAAGACTGGAAACCTTTTATGGACATTTTGCTAAAGAAGAATAAAAAGTAAAATGGTGGTTTATGGAGATTTAGTGATTGAAATAAATTAATATTAAATAAGGGGCTGAAGGGATCTCTGGAAGAATTAAGAGGGAAGAAGATAATAGATTTGTTAATATCTGGTGAGAAGGTTGGAAATCATGCTTCAAAACCTTCCTTCTTTCCATCCATCCATCCATCCATCCATCCATCCATCCATCCATTTTCCTTTAGATTTGTTTCTTACTCTGTATAAAAAATGTCAAGGTGGTGAAAACACCATACTGATATTATCAATTTTCTTTGGAATCTAATTTATCATGTTTTCAATTTAGCATTAAAAAATCCTATCAAAAATGAAACTATAAGCACTGCTTCAAATAGGTGTGTGATTCTATTTTTAAAGAAGCAGGTTTGCAGGGTTTTTTTGTATTTAATGCCATCTTTCCAGTGTTAATCTTCCTTATTAAATGTTTATGTTGATATTGATTTTAATTAAATGATTTCATTGTATTTTGAGAATTGCCATGTATGGACATCTCTCCCACCCCCATTTGGATAGTAGTAAGGAGAATAGAATTCCTGGCAGAAAGATGGTTAACGTGTTTAATCAGCAACATTATATTTAATTGGAGAGTCTGTAGTCTAATAGCAGGAGGCTGAAAGGAATTATTTAGTATTAGTAATGCTCGTCTGGGAGTTGTGTACTAATCAAGGAGCTTGTGTGTTAGCTGTGGGGATAATGAATTATGACGATTATGACATGTTAGTACATGTCTGTGGGAAAAGTGGATGGGCCATGAGTTAATCAAGAAGTATATTAAAATAGCTTCCATGCTGGTTTCTGACACTGTTCTCTATACTGACTGTCAAGGTTTGGGATTTTGAGACAATTATTTTCTGCATTCAGTTTAGTATGTAAGTAAGCAAGCAGTTATCAAAAATCTCTAAAACTTAAAAACTATAAAGTCCACATTTGAAAACATACAGTGTCAGATGCTACAGTGGCAGAGTAAAAGTATAACAGTTGGAATCCTTTAATTTTATTAATTAAATATCATAATTTATTTATAGAAATGATATTATAGTTTCTATCTACAGTTTTGTTATTATTTTAAATGGCTGCATAAGTTTATTCTTTAAAATACAGTTTGTTTTTTCATTAAGCCAACAATCTCCAACCTTTTGTAGCTTGGTGGCCCGGCAGGGGGGTGAGGGGAAGTGGACTGACACACAGGCACATGCACAGCTCAACTTGTGCTAGCAGTGGAGCGGCGCACACACTCATGCATGCACAGCTCGACTTGCGTACATAGAGCTGTGTGTGTGCACACATGCTGGTCCACTGTGCAAGTAGAGCTGTGCACCTGGGCGTGCGCGCTGGCCCGCCACTCGTATGGCCAGGGTCCGAGTGGGCCATGGCCCAATAGTGGGCTACGACCCCTGGGGATTGGGGATCACTGCGTTAAGCTATTTAATATTAGCCACTTTTGTTCTAGGGTCAAATAAATGTATTAATCTTTCCCAGCCAAAGGTATTCTAAACCATATCCTGCTTCAAATCCTTGGGCAGTTGGCTGCTTTGTAAGCCAGGTAAACCTAGGAGGGCCAAACCATGTCTTTCATGTCACTCATGAAACTGCCAGTACATATTTTTGTTAGTAAATTAACACATTGAGTTTACTTCGTTAAAAAAGAAATCAAACATCTCATAAATCCACACAATGGATTCGTAGTTGTAGGTAAACTTTCAGTGAAACTGTTGTACAGATGAGCACCAACATATTTTTATTACTGTATGCACTTATTAAAAACTTCCTACCAAACTGTGACCGTCATGTATTAACTTAATTAAAGCTGTATCACAATGCAGCTCAAAAGTGTTAACCTGTAGGAGATTGTTATTGAAATCCATTATCTATGGAGTCAGTATTAGTGGTCAGCAGCATCAGAAGTAAAACTGCAAGAAATGTCCCCTCAAGGGTGCTGTGAGCCCAGCAGGTTAAAATGTCAAAGATTCTTAAAGGGACTGATAGCTAAGGCCTCTAGAGTTACAGGGAAACCAATCATTTGGCCTCAGCAGGGAATATTTCTTTATTTAGCAAATAGGGAAAAATTGCTAACCTGAAAAAGGATTTAGTATGTGCCCTGTGTGCTGTTTTAAAAATATCCCCATAAGTAATACATACATGTGTGCATATGTGTACACATACATTTTTAAAGAAGGTGTATGTGACTTCTAAAGTTTTCTTTAGATGTTAGGTTGCACAGGTAATTCTTGGTAAATAGTTTCATGCAAATTATACATAAAACTTAATCCTTTGATAAATTTTGCTTTGTATGAATAGAATAGAATACTTTATTTGGCCAAATGTGGTTAGACACATCTCTGGTGCAGAAGCTCTCACTGTACATGCAAAGCAACAAAGTTATAATAATCATAATAATAATACTAATAAGAGGGGATAGAAAAGATGAAAAGAAGTATAATAATATTACTACAGCCATACAACATGGGTAAAGATACCTAGACATTAAACAGTTCTGTGAGAATTAGTTCAGCAGAGTGATGGCACAAGGGAAGAAACTGTCACTGTATCTATTTGTTTTGATACGCAATTGTGGCGTGCCAAGGGGAGGAGTTTATGTCCAGAACTGTGAGGGGTCTATAGATATTTTCTCAGCCCTCCTTCTGAGCCACACAATATATATATAGATCTATGAAAGACAGGCTGGTTGCAATTGATAAAACAATGTATTATCCAATTGACAGCAGTTTCTCTAACTTCAATAAGTGAAGAGGTGTGGCAGTATTATTGGAATTGCTTTTCAGTTGCAAAGTAGTTTTTGATTGCACTTATGAATCCAAGAAGGGTGTGCGGGGGTGTTTAAAGTATCCAAAAACAGAATGGTTAATAATCTCCAAAATGCACCATAAATTTCAAATAAAAATGGGTTAGAAAAATAAAATTTCATTTTATTTATTTGTATAAGAATGCTTCTTTTATTTATTTGTACATAAGACACACAAACATACGTACAGTACATTGTCTGCCCCAAAACGGTTTTTTTCCTAAATAGTGTATGAATAGAATTTAATCCTCCATTTGACAATTTTGTCAGATTAATGTTTTATTTTTGTTTTAAAATTACACACGTGTATGAATAGTGATTTGGTATTTTCTGATAACTAGCTTGTTTAAAATAGGCACCAGTTGATGTGCAATTTACAAGAAAAGGATTGACTGCATGACATAGATTAGAATAACTTGGATAAAAACTGGATCAAAAGAAGTGGTTGTAGTTTTCAACTGGTGCCTTATTTCACAAATAGGTTATATAAAGTTTGTAAATTGAAGCTTAACTCTTGATAAAATTGAAGTCCTGAGTGAACATAGTATCCCAAAAGCAATCTAAGTTATAATATAGTATTTCAACCTTTTTGAAAGAACATGTTCTAAGTCATTAGGATGCTCCTTAATGTAGTTTCGTTGAAATCGTGGTGAAGTTTATTTTATTTATTATTATTTTTTGCCCAACTCAAACATTGGTGTCTCTGGGCAACTTACAAAATTTTAAAAATCTATAAGATAATAAAAACCCAATAAATCCCACCCCACCCCCACCCCTTGGCAGCAACAACACAATTAAATCAGTCACTTGATCAGCTCCATCTCCATTTGTGGGTAAGCTGATGGTTTTAGTCTATAAGTATATAGACTGTATAGATCATATAGACTATATAAGTTTATATATTATAGTAGAAAACTTTATATCAGTTTTGGTTGATATTCTGGGATTTCTCCCAGGAGGAAAAATGATATGGATTTCATTTTATAGTAAGCCATAATGTAATTTATTGGATTCTAAATCACTGTATTGTGTGTAGATGGTTTTTATCTTAGTGTATATCATGAAGCTAGACAACTGTGGTTTATCCAATAAACCATGGTTGAGCAAGCCCTAATTTAGCACTGTATATGAGCCTACTATTATGTAGTCACAGCTGTCTGTAATTGATATTTCTGAAGATATCTGCAAACTTCAAGTTGTTTTAAATGGCACAAAGTTGTTCTAAATGGTGCAGTCTGATTTTGACAGTATTGCTATAATGCAGAATATTTCACTAGTCTTGAAATAATTTCGTATAGCTGCCTCATTGCTTTTCAATGGAGTGCAAAATGTTTAAACAACATGGGACCCATATATTTAAGGAAAACTTCTTCCCATATGGTGGAATCATTGGTTGATGCTCAGCTCTGGAATTCCTTCCTGAGTGAGGTATGCTTAATTCCAGTTTTGCATTTGATAAATGTCAAATAAAATAAATTTCATTCATGCAGATGTTTAAAAAAGTTTTTATTACTTTCATTTTTAAAAATATACTGACTTCATAAAACATAATTTTGTCTGGTATTTATTGATATTTACCTTTAATTTTTTAGATTGCTTAAAAATCTTTGATAAAAGTGGAATATAAATACTTAACATTTCCAACATTAAAGTTGTTAAGGAAATCTATAATTTCTCTGTAGGCAGTTTGATCTCATTTGGTATAGACAGCATGCACTTTTGAATTTTTAACCTATTTTCAAATATATTAAAAATTATGCTGCCCAAATATGATTTCTTCTTTGACTTTAATTTTAAAAAAATCTATATTTCATAATATGATTGTTTCAATGGGTATTCATTATTGAAAGAAAGTACAGTATAATGTCTAGCTTTTATAGTGGTAATGTGACATTTTTATTACTAAAAATATTTTCCCTTTTTCTGTCACTTATAATCTGTTATTGATTTTATGGTATAAGTAATATATTGTTATAAGGTCCTCCCGTTACATGCTTAAAAATGTGTGCTAAATTAATATATATAAAACAAATAATGAAATAAGTGGCAACCCTTTGCTTATTAAATTATATTTTGCAGATGAAAAATGTGCATCTTTTTGAAATAATATCCTTAAGTTTTAACTTGTGCATCAGGAAATAAGATACAGGACTGT
Source organism: Naja naja (assembly GCA_009733165.1). Classification (NCBI taxonomy): domain Eukaryota; kingdom Metazoa; phylum Chordata; class Lepidosauria; order Squamata; family Elapidae; genus Naja; species Naja naja. Next base: position 27,952,027 of record CM019153.1, read on the forward strand.
TTTTATCTTGGCAGAACTGACCCATCCAGCACACTAATCCTGGATGGAAACTTAGCAGTTTTCCACTTCATAGGAAGTGAGATTGGTGGGGGCTTATGAGTGCATTTGGTGGTTGTCAGCCTTAACTGTCTTCTGCTAGAGGTTAGATTGATGGCAATCCTGGCATTGTTTTGAAAAGGTGTCAAGATAGAATCATTTTTAAGTTTTGAAAACTAACAGATTGGTGAATGCCATTTGATGACTATGTTCATGTTGGCATTTATTTGGTTTTTATTATGCTTTTATCTGTAGAGTTTTATTCAATAATGACTGTAAATAAATTAAATGTATAAAGGAAAGCCATAAGTAAAGGTTATTGCTATGAAGATAGGAAAATGCTCTAAAATGAAGCCACAATTTTTCACAAAATTGTGAAATTGTATTTCAGTGGAAATGAACTGAGGGGAAAAATGTCTGCTGAAAGTTTGTCTAAACAATTACCTTTGGGCCTATAATTCTCTGTATACCTAAGGTAAGAGTGGGCAGCATTATAGTCATTAAGATATAGTTGAAGAAGGGCTTCTTTCATCCCTTGTTATATATAGGCTGTACTAGCTAAGTCCTAAGAAAGTAGAAGTTCACCAACATTTCTCTATATTCTGTTGCCTTAAAAGGACTAGTTAGCTTTGTGATAGTAAATGCACTGGAATTCTGGGATTCCATCCATTGGAAAGCCTGATAGACTTGTCTTGTGGCTAGGGTATAAACAATTTAAGATCTTTGTGTTCCCAGAGCTCTGAATTCTTTTAACCCCTTGTAATGTGTGAAAGTGCTTAGAAGACAATGGTTATGTGAACATTAGCTACTGATCTAGTATGCCTCTTTTAGGATAAAAGTTCACCCAAATGTCAACTAAATCCTATCACAAGAAGAGGGAAATGGCTAATTCTAGGGTGATTGGAAGCAAATTATCTATATCCCTTGCACAAACAATGCATGGCCATTACCAAGTCTGCATATATTACTTGGGTGTTTATGTCTTACAATTAGTGATTATAAAAAAGAAGCATGGTTTTGTGTGACATACACTTTGATTAACCTGTAAAATCCAGATTCTGTATATGGCATTTGGGACTTCTCCAAACCTCCATAGCAGTTTTGCCTTGCTAGGGAGCAAGCCAATGTCAGGTCTTCCCTTGCAGATTGATGGGTTATATTCCATCCAGTAAAGCTACTTCTTTTCATCTCTTAAAAGAGGAATTGTGGTCTTGGAATCTCTCAAACTGGAGAGAGTGTGTATGTCTCCTTGTATAACACAAAGCATTCTGCTCTCTTCTTTCTATAGGCCCACAACAAAGAGTGGAAGAGCTATTCAGGCAAATTTAGGCAATTAATACTTTTTACCAGTTACAAAAGGTTTCCTTTCCCTAGCATAATACAGCACTTTTTCTTGGTAATATGAATGGTTTTATCTTTTGATCCTAATTTATTTTTTATTGAGTCCCTCTTTAACTTTATTGATATTGGAGTCTCCAGGACCTAATGGATATATAATTTTAGAAACTCCTTTTACTTTGAAGGGAGGAAAACTGTGAAGTTTGATATAATTTATTGAGGCTGGGAATAAACTACCCCAGGTTTTCTGAAGGATGTAGTGTATCATGATAATCTCATACCGTGTGCATATTTTTTTTCTTTAATTTGTATACACTACAATTGTATGGCATGTGCTTTAATTCCAATCTGGGTACAGGCTGATATTGTATGTTTCCTGTGCTGATACTGTAATATCCTACCTCATTTGTTGATGTTTTCCACTTTTTATTAATTTCCTTTTTTGAAATTATTGTGATAAGCTTCTTGGGATCAGGCAACATGCCTCTTCTTGATATAATTCTGTAAAGCTGTTCATGGTATTGTTGGGCAGCTTCCCCATGTTAATTTGTGCAGTCTTGAGGTTGTTAGTCATATGTTTCAAGAACAGTTTGTTCATGATGTCATAGTGTGATGTTCTGCAGAAGGAACAATCAATTAAAGTTTTGAAAAAGCATTGTAAGAAATATTGAAAGTGTGCTCTATTTGTGCAGTAATCAGATTTCTCTTTGTAGCTGTTGGATTGCAACTGGACTTTATTCTTACAAAGAAAAACATTTAAAAAATGTTCAGAAATCAGGAGAGTTTACAGTCCCTGCCATATACAACCAGGTACCCCAAGTGGAAGGCTAAAGTAGTATGTTCAGTTTCCTTTAATTGCAATGTGAGGTACATCTCAGGGAGAAAGCCTATTCCAATATATCCTCTTAGAAATTATGGGCTCTCAGCTTCCTTCATTAGTAGAGCTTTATATTAAAAAACAAAAAAGCAGAAAGTATGAGTATGTTCGTTTAGGGAAACCTTGGGTGTTGAACAGAAACAATTCTGGTTTTAGTGCTGTCCTAAAAGTCATAGCATTAATCTCTTGTCTGTACAAATTTTTTGAAATCACTGCCTCAAGATTGAGGCTTTTTTAAAATCTTAATATAGGCATTAAGCACTTTTAAATCCACACTGCCATTCTTCTGAATTGTCACCTGTATCAGTGCTATTTGATTTCAACATTATTGTCTGGTGTTGAACACTGCATGACTAAATCTGTTTAGATTTGTATTCTGACCAAGGCTTGACAGTGCTACCTCTTTATGTAATTAATAGCTGAGTCAGTGGATTTGAAGGTAATTTGCATTAAATTGAGTTTTAATTCAAGACTTTGCTGTTCCTTGATGTGTATAAGAGCGAGAAACAACCTTAACTTCATTTTATGGGATGAGCTAATTGTGGTTTATCTTGCTGTGGCATAGTATGCTCATTGGGTAAATTAAATACATCTACTTTATGGTGAGGAATCTTTCAATGTTCTATAATGTTGAGCTACATGTGAGCTACAAAGATAGCTAGGTTGATGAAGTTTCCATCGTGAAAGATTTTAGCTGATGTTCAAAATAGGCTTATCGAATAACGCATACAGTACTCATGCCTTTGATGTTGGAAAAAGAACAAAGGAATGAAAAGTGAAAGTGGGTTGCAATGAAGACTGGTTGTGTGGTGCAATGTTGTCGGAATCATTGCTTTAAGACCTGAATGTCCCAAGGGTTAGTCTACTCTGCATAACTGGAACAGTGGGTGACCCAAGCATTCATTTCTCCTGAAGGATCTTTGTGTTGGGTTTCTTTTTAATTAGGCATTTAGATTCATGTAAGAAGCTTCTACCAAATGGGAAAAAATCAACTAATTAAAGTGTAAAAATGGTTATTTAAAATAGTAAAGGCAGGTAGTTCTGGCTAATGTAAAATTTTACTCAACTATTACAAAAGATAATGAATGAGTTTACTTTAAAAACTAAAGATGCTTTAAAGTTGAATACATACATCAATTAATTAACAATACATCCTGTTAATATTCTTGGCTACAGGATGGATATGACTTGTTATTGTCTTCTTCAGATTGGTTTTTTGCTTTGAGAATCTGTAAAGTATCTGTAAATTATGCAGTGGTTTCTACGTAGAAAGAAACTTTGGGAACTATGGAGCTACATTTAACTTTTTAATATAACATTTAAAATTTGATTTTCCAGGACTCTGAATTGAGTTACCAGAACTGTTAACAATGCTGTTATTTTGCTGGTTTCACATAGGATTCTATTACTGGTACTAGTGATAGTTAAAAAATAGTACTATAAAGTAAAATTTTTATTCAGTTAAATATTTAAAATTAACAAACTTTTCAAAGCCCTCAGGCTGCAATCCTTCATCTTGGAGTTTTAATTTTAGCAAATTTTGTAGGCGTTTAGATTTGAAATTCCCATGGAATGAAATCATAAAGATTTTTGTTGTTTATATATAGACTTGAATCAATTTGCCATGTCATCTGTTGATTTCTTGGATTGTATTTATCTATGTATATACTTAAGAATAGTAACTTGAATGAATTAAAACTCGGAAATTGCCTTATTTGAATGGTGCTAAAGTGTATTGAAAGGAATTCTGCCCACTGAAAAATAGAGCATTGGTAAAATTCCATCCTGCATTCCATATTGGTTATGTATTTCATCAACTTCTATGGACAATTGCAAAGTCAACTTCCAAATATTCTAGATAAGTAAATAATGTTTTGCTGTTGAAATGACATGCTTTCAACTATTTCCAAGAAAAGGAATTTTTTCTGCACCATGTATTTTTATTCATTCATTTCTTTCTTTTCTTACCTTATTATCTAAAATTATTTAAATATTTGTGTGTATTGAACTGCATTCTTCTCTCTTACATTTCTTATCATTATATTCTAAACTCCCAAGAATAAGAAAACCAGAGTTATAAAATCCTTTATATCATTTTTGCTGTTTAGTGCTGTCAAATTTAAAACATTCTCTGTATTTTACTGGTTAGACTGTTGATTATTGAAGAGAACTAGGTTTACACCACTGTTCCATCATAAAGTTCACTAGATCACCTTTCTCTATTTACATTCTCCCTTATCTAACTTCTATGTTGGCATCTGAGATTAAAATTGGAGGTTGCTGTAAATAGAAATGTTTTGTCTTCATTCTGTAACCTACTGGTACAGAGATAGCGTGAGTTAGGGAGTTTAGTTTAAACATTTAATCCATCTAAAAATAAATATTATCATTTGAGGTGTTTGATCAACTTGTAAATCATATTCAACTTGGCCTTGATAGAATTGTAATTGTTTGGAAGCAACAACATCAGTTTGGATGTACAGATGACAATAGTAGCCAAGAATGCTTCTAACTAACTTAATTTGTTATCCCAGTTCATCTATTAGTTCATTTTTGTCTGATTTAGTCATAGCAATCGTTACCTTCATATTGGATTTCTGCATTGGGGCTTCCCTTAGAAAGAATAATAAACTTCAACAAACTATGACTAGTCTGTGGTTTAAAACTAGTTAATAGCAATATTACTTAGACTTATATACCACTTCATAGTGCTTTACAGCCCTCTCTAAGCAATTTACAGCATCAGCATATTGTCCCCAACAATCTGGGTCCTCATTTTACCAACCTCAGAAGGATGGAAAGCTGAGTCAATCTTGAGCTGGTCAGGTTCGAACTGTTGGCAGTTGGCAGTATTAGCCTGCAATACCGTATTCTAACTACTGCGCCACCATGGCTCATAAAAGTTAAAGAAAACGTATGTTAATTTTGTTCCAGTTTTGTCAATATGTTTGTTAAGGATGCTATCTTTGGCTTTTTTTTTTTTGTTCCTGACTATTTGGAGTCTTTCTGGTATTGGTTCTTCCCAAAGTTTTTCTTTTGTTTTAATGTTGTTTGAATGTTGTCAATTTCAGGGGCTTTTGTGTTGCCCCAATAAGTGGGGGTGGGGGAGGAAATAGTGGGAGGATGAAACTATGGTATCTAGATGATGGACTGGCTTTCATAGAGTGGTGTGTCTTGACCTTGTAAATTTGCATGATTTTTTGTTTATTCATACTAAGGAACTTGAATATTGCAATACTGTAACATAATCTGTATCATCAAAATCTATAAGTTCAGTAGCTGTTTAAATATCTTTTGATAAGAGTAAACGCTAGGTTTAAAGTGTTCAAGTCTTTAAATTTTCTTTTGTTTCTTTAAAATTCCAGATGTCTGACATTTGGATGTTGTTGTTTATTACAAATTTAAATTCATCAAAAGAACTTCCGCTAAATATAAATTTAACTTCCATTACCACCTTACATTTTACTGTCATAGATTATAAATGAAAAAAAAATGAAAATACAATAACTATGTTGCAAGTGCTTCATTGAATATTATCTAATATTTTAAAATATTGTTTATTTAATAAAGAAATGGAAGCTTTTCTCCATTTTGCATGACTTTGTTTATTTACTAGTCCCATAACTTTGCTGATAATTTATTATCCTTTTTGACTGCTATTTGCATTATTATTGTATTACAAAATGTACATTGTCTATTTTTTTTGCTTAAAGTAATTCTGTTTTGTTTTAAGCTATCACAGTATGGAAAGGCAGAGTTTAAAATTTTAACTCTAATATAAATAAACTCTAAAAACATTTTAGCAAAATATTTAGTTTCTCCTCCTCTTCCTCCTCTCTGCAAGGGAAGGGCTGACTGTAGATGGGTACACATGAAATAGAAGGGAATAAGTTGATTCTGAAAAATGTCAATTATTTGTTGAAATAAATATAACAGAATGGAGATGAATATAGGGTCATTTTGATTTCAGAATAAAATAATTGTTTCAGCAATCAAAAGGGGCACAAGGGACTGCAGTAGACAACCCTGCTTTGAATGTTACATCATTTAGGTTGCTTTTTGAATGGTTTCATTGCCAATGGATCATTTTTTTAAAAAATAGTGGGAAAATTCTTTTAAGCTTTTGCATAATTGGAAAATGGAATGCATGTTGAAGTTATATGCCTTTCCCACGCTTCATAGATTATTTTTTCATAATTAAGAATACATCTATTTTTTAAAATATAAAAGAGTAGTGAAATTAAAGCATTATTTACCACTTTTTGACTAAGATGAGAAAAATTACAAAACTGTTTTTTAAAAATAAAAATACACACTAATTTCTGAAATTAAAAAATACATATTTATATGATTCATATGTATCTTATATTGTAATGAAAAATGATATATTTGTAAAGGATAACATTTTATAAATCTTACACAGAATATATTAACATTTGAATGGTAGCATTGTCCATCACTGATTGGAGTTATTAACATAATCAACATCAAAATCTATATTTATGTTCAGTAGCTATTTAGATATTTTTTGATAAGAATAAACACTAGGTTTAGTGTCAAGTCTTTAAATTTTCTTTTGCTTCTTTAATACTTCCAGATGTCTGACATTTGGATATTGTTGCTTATTACAAAATTTAAATTCATTAAAAGAACCTCCTGCTAAATGTAATTTTAACTTCCATTCCTATCTTACATTTAGCTCTGTCACTGGCTATAAATGAAAAAAAAATGAAAATAACTATATTGCAATGCTTCGTTGAATATTATCTAATATTTTAAATATTGTTTATTTAATATAAGCAATGGAAGCCTTTTCTCCATTTCTAATTATTATAATGACAGATGCTTTCTGATCATTTTTTTAAAAAAAGATCAAGTGTCTTTAAAATACAAAACAAATAAGCTGCTTTAGAACATGCATTATTTTCAAAATGGATTCTGAAACTTTATTTATCTATTGCTTATTGCTCAGATTTGCTTGGAAATATTATAGCTGACAATGTGTGAAAAAAGATCAGAATGAATTTGGGAATCTAAGGTTGCTTTAAAAAAAATCTCAAGATTTTCTGGTTCATGTGTAGTGATATTGAACTCTTTAGTCATATGCTTTAATTTGGGCATGGAGTTGACCTGATGCTGTGCAGGGACACCACTGCATCCCTTCATTCAATTCACTCTAATTATCCCCAACTTCCTGGGGAGCCTGCTTAGATGGAACTAGCCGTGAATGTTTGTTGTTAAGTAGTAAGATATTAGGCTGTTACATTTAACAAAATGGTTTTAGACTCTGAATTTACATATAGATGATCAGTGTACTATGTTCAGATTTGTATTTGTGTGTATATTACTTCTCTAAACATCACTGAATTTAGCATAAAGTCCTTATGTTTGTGCTTCAGTATAAAGTGAAATTTATTGTTGTATATCCTTATTTGCACTGTGTGTACCTGTCTTCATTATCTATATCTATATCCTTCTCTTGTATGTCTGATTTTGAGTGCTGGGATTTATATGTCCATATAATCTACACAATGTATTCATATGCCATTTTTGTCCGTTTTTGTTCCTTAAACATTAATACCTTAGGGAAATAGAAGTAAACATTGGCTGGCACATGTATATTAAAATGTAGTCATTTTGTCTTTTCAGGTCCATGTGAAAATGGCCGATGAAGCCGTCTGTGTTGGCCCAGCTCCCACTAGTAAAAGCTACCTCAACATGGATGCTATCATGGAAGCCATTAAAAAAACGCGGGCCCAAGCTGTGAGTCTGAATGAATCTCTCCTCTGCAGCTGTTTCATATATAGAAAGCAAGGACACTAGAGTTTGTATTTAAAGATTAAAAAAAAGTGAGGGGAAGAATGATTGAATATGCTATTTCAGTTTAGTTCATGTCACATGAGTTAAATGTGGCCGAAATTGCTACTGGAAATCAAAGGCTTTTGTAGCATCTGGCAGTGCTGGTCGCTGATCCTGCAGGTGGCTGCTGGATTCAGCTTTCACACCAGGGAGCAGCTTCAGTTCATTTCCAAATTTGCTGGGGGAAAAAAAAATCCCAATTAGTTTAGAGCACTAACCCTTTCTGTGCCATAGCTTCTTGTTTGGATCTTCCCTACAATAGCGTGTGATTTTATTTTCAACAATAGTTTTATTTTCAAACTTTTTTATGATCTCACCTATATGAGAATGTGCAAAATGTGCAAAACACTTGCATGGAAATAGATGGCGCATCCACATATTATTTTTAAATGTATTGTGTTACTGATGAAATGTATTGGAGTTGATCAGTGTGTTCATACTAGTTCCATCTATTCTGTTTCTTCCACTGAATTAGGACTAGGTTCAAAATTTTACAGGAATGTTTGTTTTTAAAAACAACAACAATAACATACTTTTAGGGCTATTACTGCATCATTGAATGCAAATGTGGTCTTCAGAACTGCTGAATGCAAAAGCATCTTTAAATAAAATGTGAGGGATGGGAGTCGGCCAACACCAGCAATTACCCTGGAGTGTCTCAATTAGCATTATCATTTCTTTTGAAATAAATGTTTCAGTATGGTGCCTTTGCGAAGGGGGAGGGGGTGGAAAAATGGCAAACAACATTAATTAGCCAACAGACACTGCAGATGTTTACATTGTTAGTTAAGAAGACTTAATAGAGATAAAAATAGTTCAGGCTTTCATCTTTAGTTCACTGCATATATTTTCTTAGTTGTGAATTTACAAATGGATCAAATTATGAAACTTTATTTTTTTCACAATGCTGTATTTTGTAATTATATCATGTGTTGTTTATAGTAGAGATTTGCATAATATATTCCTTATTTTGGTGTAAGGGGCATGTTAACATTTTATCTCAGTCTACAGATTTATATTCTGCTTTCTTTGAAACTATGCATTCAATACTGATGGTATAGCTATGAACTTTGGTGAAGCAACAGTTAAGAAAATGATTTAGAGAGAAAAACAAACTATAGACTTGGTAAAGTAGAGATATTACAGACTTGAATGGTATAGAAAAGGTTATGTTGAAAGAAACGTAACAAATTATGGGAATGGTTTAATTAAGTGGAAATAAAATAGAAAACTAGTCAAATATCTATTTCTATATCTCTTTGAAGGGTATTGTTTTTAACTAGGTTGATCCATATTTAGTGTATCCAGAACATATATGTTAGATATTCTCTATAAATTAAGTATACCCAGTTACATGCAGAGTATTAAATCAAAAATGTGTGACCTGCAGATCACACAGATCATGTAATGTTGGGTGACCTGCTTTATTATGTAATTTTAAGTAAATTGATATGCTTTTTGCTTATTTTTTTAAAGTGCCACATATGTAAATTGGGCCAAAAAGTGCTAGACATGGTAGATGAATTAATTTTTTTTAAATATAATTAGTGCAAACATTTCAAATATATCGTTTTTCACAATGAATTTCAAAAGAAATGATTCAGCAGAATAAATTAATCTAATATAAAGTAAAAACTGAGTGTATATTGTTCAAATTAAGCTTCTGTATGCCTGGTGTTAAAAAATTTAATTTTATCTTTTATTTTGTTAAGGTTCACCCAGGATATGGATTCCTGTCAGAAAATAAAGAATTCTCCAAGCGTTTGGTAATTTTAAAAATTTATTCCAGTTGTTTCCTCAGACAAATTATGTTGTACATAGAGGTGCAGGCTATATATCTTATTAGTGGTATGATTTATACACTGAAGTTGAAATCAGAGATTAAAATTACCTCTTCTCTCCCTCCCCCACCTTCCCAGCATTTACTGGAGAGAAATGAAAGTTGAGAAGAAAGAAAGCAGGTTCCCCATGAATTATGACTCTTGTGGGGGGGAGCAGCTGCTATGGTGTAAAGCGTCATTTTATTTTTTAAAAATCCAAAATAAATTTATTTAAAGCTTGCTATATGTGGTGAAAGTTTTGCATCTTGTTTTTAGGCGATAGCAGCAGCAGCAGCAACAACAAAATTAGCATGAATTAGTAAAAAAACAGTATTCATGGATCAATTCCTTCTTTGGGTTATTTTACTTGCTTTCTACGAAACAAATTAATTATCTAGGGACAAAAAATAATGACGTTTGCTGATTTATCATTGACTATCATTTTGAAATGACTTCTTTTGAAAAGAAATTGTGACTACAGAAATCACACAAAGATGTCTAAGATAAGTTGTTGATTGTATTCTGTTTAATTTTATTATAATGTTGACTCTAAACTATTGCATTCAGGTGGATTTAAAACAGTGGTACACATTCTCATGAATATTAATTTTTTTACAATGTTATTCATGTATTTCCTAGAAAGTATCAGTTGGTCAATGTATCTGAGCAACTAACATGATAGTTTTATGCCCACATACCTACATTTAATTTCAACTGAATTTCAATTTCATGTTGTTATTAACATCGTTGAAGCATTTGATCAGGAGGGCAGAAACAGTATAGCCAGATTATGAAGAACTGATAATTATAAGCACATTTATGTATTCATTTATTTATTACAAAGTAAAATGTTCCTTTCCCCCCATTTTGATTAGAAGGAGAATAATAGACATCAGATTATAGCTAAGAATATGTGTGGTAATAATGTCTATGCTACTCTTGTATTCACTGGCTATTTGATGGACTGTTAACAGCTACATCTGAAATAAAAATAGCTAACTCTCACCAGACTGTGGAAAAAATTTCTACTGACATATTTATTATTGGAATATTTGCAGACAATGTATGTCCTAGAGTGCTATAGTATGGAAATTTTCAAGGTAAAAATATAACAATATTAACAATAAAAATAAATGTTATTGCTTCTAACTCCTGAAGATTAAAGATTAAGAATTAAAATCATATAAAAGTAAAGTATTACATAATTCAGAAACAGATTGTAATATTCATAAAATAAGTTCCATTAATTAGCAGCTTGTTCTTTTCTGTGTGGAAGATATTGGCTAAGATTTAAATCTTGATTTAATTGTCAAAAATAAAATAAACAATTTAATTGTGTTAGGACATGATTTAATCAATTTCCCAATTTTTGCAGTACATGAATTTCCTAAAACAAGCCATTCGCTAATATGTTTTTATAACGAAGTATATTTTTGCAATTAACTAGAGCAGGGGTGTCAATATGGTGACCCGTGGGCCGGATGTGTCACATGTGGCCCACGCCCATCCCAGCTCTGCGAAATGGAATAACGTTGTGAAACATCACGTGATGGCAACGTGATGCTGCGAGTTTGACATCCATGAACTAGAGCATTATAAAAGGCAGTTACATCACTTCTGAATATAACCCCAAGTCAGTATAGTAGTTCTTCAATTTATTGTTGTGATGCTTAACTTCAGAGTGTCCAGAAGCATTTACCACAGCAGGCAGCACCTAGGCTACCAACCAATGCACTATATTGGTACACTGAATGAGAAAGTAACTCAAGGCCTTTTATAAAGTAGATATTAAGAATGATGCAATAGCTCCTCCCCCCTGTATTTTTAGGAAATGAATTCACTAACATCTTTTATGAATGAATTTTTATGAGCCGTGATAGCGCAGTGGCTAGAATGCTGTATTGCAGGCTGACTCTGCTCCCTGCCAGGAGTTTGATACTACTGGCTGAAGGTTGACTCAGCCTTCCATCCTTCCGAGGTCAGTAAAATGAGGTCCCAGATTATTGGGGGCAATATGCTGACTATGTAAACTGCCTAGAGAGGGTTGTAAAGCACTGTGAAGTGGTATGTAAGTTAAGTCCTATTGCTATTTTGGGCTGAGTTATCATTTGGATTTGAATGTACAAATTGGAGCACACTGAAGGTTCTCCAGAGTGGTGTCAACAGGATCAATAGGCTTTCTCTGAAATATTGAGAATTGCTCCCAAAAATGGACACCAGGGTTTTTAGGGGTAAAATGAGTTGTCTAAATGACCTGCAAAGTTTGTCATTCATTACATCAGTTAAGCTCCCCAAAATATACAAAAAACAAAGTCCCCAAAGGGTTGGTGGGAGGAAGATGAGAGCAGTTAAAAAGATGTTTCCTTTGCATTCTTTTTGTTATTCTAGTCAATTGAGTTAGAGATAAAATGAATTTGGCTTAATATTTATTTACTGGATCATCGATATTACTTTCAGCTTTTGTAAAGACTGTAATGCTTCTTTATTTCTGTGATGTGACATGACTTGCCATGGTAAGAGGCAGATTAGGGGCTAATTGCTTTTGTCTTCAGAGCAGGAGAGAACAGGTTTTTCTTTGCTTGTTTCTGAGCACTGGCTTGCAATCTGTAAGGCTTTTTGAATGCAGAGATCATGGCTGAAAAATGCAGCCTAAATTCTAGACTCCCTTGTTTCTTCATCTGCTGAACCTATGGTGGTGGTGAACCTATGGCACGTATGCCAGAGGTGGCACATAGAGCCTTCTCTGTGGGCACATGCGCTATCGCCCCAGCCCAGCACCATTGCGTTTCTCTGTTGTGTTTCTCGCCATTGTTTGTCGGGAAACAAAGTTTCTGAGACGAAAAAAATGTTCACTCAATCAATTCCGACTTCTCACGAAAGAAAAAGATCTTGTGAAGTTGGAATTGATTGAGTGAACTTTTTCACTCTTGTGCTTCCTGCAGAGCTGCCGGTGTTGGGATGCCCTGCCTGGCTCGTTGGGATCTGGTTGTCAGATTCTCACCACCCAGCACCAGTTCAGGGGTTCCTTCACCCCCCAGGGGAAAGAGGGGGGGAGGGAGGAAAAGAGAGAGAGGTAGGGAAACAGAGAGGTAGAGAGGGGAAAGAGAGAGAGAGAGAAAGAGAGAAGGGAGGAAAAGAGAGAGGGGGAAGGGAGGGAAAGAGAAGGGGAAGAGAGAGAAAGAGAGAGAGAAGGAGGGAAAGAGGGAGGGAGGGAAAGAAGGAAGGAAAGAGAAAAACAGGGAGGGAAAGAAAGAAATGATATTACAAACATTTTTCTTTTTTATTGTTGCTAAACGTAATATTTGAAAAGGCAGAAAAAAATGAAGGGAGATAAAAGTACATTTATCAAGTTTTTCTTAGAACAATTAGCTGAACTCTGCCTTGTTTATCATTATTTTAGGTAGTAAAACCTCAGTATTCAGGTTAAATTGGTATGTTGGCACTTTGTGGTAAACAAGTGGGTTTTGGGTTGCAGTTTGGGCACTCTCTAAAAGGTTTGCCATTACTGCTTTATCTTCTCCTTTTTTAAACATCTTGCCAAGTGAAAGAAATCTGTAGCACTTGCAAGTTGGGCTGGTCCTAATAATGGTATTATCCAGTTAGGCATTTTGAATGGTTTTCATGGCATAATGGCTATTACTGCTTTTTAAATGCTATATACAAATTTGCATTTCAACTGCTTTGTATTATTTTGCAGTTCTTTTTTTTGTTGCAGTTTTGGAGAAAGGTGGGGCAACTAAAAACAACAATTTGTATTTGTTTTTAACTATCTTGCATAATTTAGTAGCTTGGTTTTACTTTTACTGCCATCTTATAGCAACATTCTATTTATTAATTTACTGTACAACTTTCTACAAAGTGTTGCAAAGCAATCTACAAAATTATTAAAATGCAAATATTAAAATAATATATACATATTCATGAGAAAAAGGGATGAGTGGAGCAGTTCATCCAAACATTCATATATAAGAGACAGATCTTTAGTGGGTGTGTAAAGCAGGGGTGGGGCAAATTTTAGTTGTTAGGGGCCATATCCAATTTCCTAAAGAGTTGTAGGAAGCAATCCAGTGATGTTGATACTGGTAGAAGTGTGGCTAAATTTTTCTTTTAGTCTTTGAGTTGGGAATGGGCAATCTCCCATAAGCAAATTATTCCCTTTAATGCACAAAAAATTGTGAAAAAAATTAAAATTGGGCTAATAAAAATGGCACATTTGCTTTCAGATTTCAACACATCTGTAATGATGAGGCTAACTATTATAGTAGATTTTTCTTAGGGTATTCCCAGATAAATGGCAAACATCAAGATTCCAAATTAGTTTTTTTTAAATATTAAAATAGAAAATAGAAACAGGCAATCAAGAAGAAGTCAGTGCAAAAGATCATTTAGCTAGCGTAAAACTTTGTAAAGCACAATTTTTGTGTTGAGAACTTAACATGATTTCCCACAATCTTTACAGTAGGGCCAAATATATATTTTTATTTTGGCGATGGTTAGATGACTTGAAGAAATCTAATTAGTGGGAAGATCCTGGGATAAAATGTACTGTATATGGGTTCCAGGGCATCTTTAGTACTGGTCATCCAAATCTATGGATTATTATTGCTATGCTTAAGTAGAACACGTAAGTTAAATTGATCCTATTTCCTGACACTTTCCTGTGGATTCAGTTAAAATATGGAAGTTTATGATGGAAATGTGGAACAATCCACTCACAGGGTTGTTTCTGTGGAAAAAACAAGAGGAAGGAGTATTATATATATACAAGGTTACCCCCTTGACTTACTTATAAAGCATCATTACAGCATCTACGGTAGTACAGAAGAGGCCCTCAACCCTGGTTTGCGGTTGAGGCCTGTTGGGAACCTGACCATGCAAACGCAGGGCAAGCGCTTGAAACTCCATTTGCGCAGGTGTGGGATTAGGATGCACATGTGAAAGCAGCCCTCCTCCTGCCACCACTACTGCCGGTCAACAGAGCCAGAATGGGTTGGGGATTGCTGTAGTACAGAATTTAGGATTTATGTGAGCTATTTTTCTACTGGGAAAATACTGTACTTCATTCAGTGGAAGTACAGTATCGACATCAGCTTGAAGGAAAATGGAACCTATGCTCTAGTGGAGCAGGAACTGTATATTACCGTGTTTCCCCGAAAATAAGACACTGTCTTATATTTTTGGCTCCCAAAACACACTAGGTCTTATTTTTGGGGTAGGTCTTATATATTTATGGTGCCAAATAGTGGGTGTGAGTGTGTAGGGGGTGTTTCATGGGTGCTTGCTCCTGAAAAGTCTTCCTGGAACGGAGATTTGCACTAGGTCTTATTTTCAGGTCTTATATTAGGGCAGGTTTAGAAAATAGTGCTAGGTCTTACTTTCAGGTAGGTCTTATTCTATTGGCAAAATAGAAACATAGAATTTTAGATACCTGCTCGGTTCTACCGTATCCAGTTAATATTTTACAGATCATTCTATGACTAACTGATACCTTCAAGATTTGTTTGGCACAGCTGCTGAATGGCCTGTCTCTAGATATATTTCATTTATCTCCTTAACCTCTTATGTTGTATGTTCCTATTCTTTTCTCTACTACAATATTTGTTTCATTTTCCAAGCCTTCTTTTCTATCATCCAAATCTATTATTTGTTGGTACATGCATTTGGGGCTGAAATGCCAGCAAAGTAGATACTAGGCCAATTTTTCTAGGGAGAGCATTGAGGATCAGGAGTTATTACATATTGTGTCATAATCTGCTGGTAACTTACCTCTTTAGATAGTAGAGGCATTATTGTAGAGATATTGTGCACATTGATAAAAGTAAATGGCTTGGGGCTCTAGTGGAGGAACAGCACAATGGAGGTGGTTGAAGGAATAATCCCACCTCCCCTCATTCTTCCCCTGCCCTGCATTTTTAATGCATACGTACACACACACACACACACACACACACAATGCATCATTGATCAATTTAGCCATTGCGTGCAAAACAACAAATGAACCTAGTTGATATATCAAAGGTGCCTTGAGGCAGAGGTCCGTTGGTGTGAGGGAGGGGGTCGGAGAAAATGCCGTCAAAGTGACAGTTCAGTACCATTCCTGAAGATGAGCAGTCTAAGCGGGGCATTGGTAGGGGAGGAAGCAATAGGAGTTAAGCCTACATTGATTAATATGTCCGAAGTAAAAACGGTAGAGCTAATCACAGGCGGGAGGTGGGTGGATGGTCCTATTAGGCGCAAATTGGCTAAATTGATCAATGATGCTTAAAGGCAAATATATCTTCAGTGGTAGTTTTTACACTCTGACAATGTTAGAGCAGAGGCTAATGAAAGCTAAGTGTGTGTGTGTGTGTGTATAGGTGTGTGTGCGGGCGTGTGACCATAGGTTGCTCAGAGTTACCATACAGATTATCCATTATGAAGGACTTCAGTGATCAAAACCCAGCATTTTGATTTGCCATTGTTTGGAAATAGTTCAGTCGGGAAAGCGTACATATACAGTAAAGTCACTCCAAAGCCCAGTTGGTAATCTTGGAACTGCATACTGTATAGCTTTCAGAGGCATAGTGCATAAAATGCATTATTGTAATCTGCAGTTTACCAGAGCTGAAGCAAGCTACATACTCATGAAGGTGCACTTTGCGTCTCATCCTTTTCTCATGCTGAGCTTCAGGCATCCACATGTTTTTATAAGACAGGAGGGTGTAGAGTGTTTTCAGCCCATAAAATACCTAATATCCTTTTAAAAACATTCAGAGTCCTATTTAAATGTGCACACCTTTTCGTTCATAGTCTTTAGTACTTAATAAGATATTCAACAGAGACAGTTCTGCATACTTGCACCAAGAGGCAGTTTTCTTTTAGGGGATATTAAAAGATAATGGAAATCTGTACACTTATGCAGAAACTTGAGGTGGCTTCTAAATGCCTAATACTTGAATGTCCAAGGGGCTTATACATAATAATCTGCTGCATATGTTTGATTTTTTAATTTGAAGAGTTCTCCCTAGTGATATTTGGGAATTGGGAGAGAAAATGCATACATTACTCTACCAAATGACCATGCTGTGCTTCTTATGTATGTTGAAAGGCTAGTGCACCTCACACCATGATAATAATTAGGCTTGGAAGTAAAAATGGTGGGTCCATGTTTGTAATGTGAAGCAGCAATAAGTGCACAGCATTGAGTGGCAAGTAGCATTGGGGGCACTTAGAAAAATTAGGAAGAACCCTGTTAATTCATCCATTGCTTTTATATTTATGAATTGTATCCTCCATTTAATATTATTAATACATAACTTTATGTCAAGATGCAATGATATGCTAATATATCCATTTTTGCCTTTGGTAGATTGGCTGCCCCCCAATGATGGATTGTATTTTAAAGTTATAGTTTACTAGGTGTACGGTTTACTTGGTTCATTGCTGCTTTTATTGGAAGTACTGTTTTCTTGGAGTTTACATTGACTATGTAAATATAAATAACATATGTTGGCATAATATAATAATCACAGTGAAAAAAAGGAACAGCTTCCCAGCTTTGGTCCTTCCTATATATTCTGACCTGTGTTCTTTGTTCAGGCTTTGAAACATGGAAAGCATTTACCTTAGCTCAGTATTAGCTCCTCCTCCCCCAGAATAAAAATATATCACTTGTTAATGAAACAAGGATTTATTTATGAAATTTACTCCCTCATCAAATGAAAATCTAATTCTCTCCATTCTTAAATGTAGAATGAGTTGATCCATTAAATTGGCTTCCAAGCAGTAACTTGTCATTTTAATCTTTATTTGAATAACCAATTTATTATATTAAAAACTGACCCTCTTTTTTATTGAAGAAAAGGAGGTGTGAAGTTGGATGCTTTGAACTTTCATAGAAAGTATTTTTTATTCTGAAGCAAATGGTTTTCCCACTGCACTGTCCCAGGGCTGGCATTAGTTGGCAATTTCCCTAAATATAAAACAATGAAACAAAAGCATTTGTTCATGTTGTTGTGAAGCTATTATGTTCTATGTAGCTGCCAAATTTGGCAATTTTGCAATCATTATTTCCCCCTGGCTCATTTCCTAGCAATCTGGTGGTTTTCAGGATTTGGATTGTAAGATTGGTGACAGTATTCTTGGCCGAATTTTTAGTAATGCAGCCAGGATTCATTTTATTCTTGGATATTCATTTGTATGTCATAAAGTGACAAGTAGCACTATATGTCAATAAGATTTTTCATTTCTCTATAAATGAAGAAAATCAGATTTTTTTTTATTTATGGTTTTATGATCTATTTTTTTTGTAAGAATTATTTCTTACACTCAAGTTACTTCATTGGAGAAGTATGGACGTATTTCCATGTGTTATCTTCTTCAGTTCCCTGTTTTGTGTACAAGTTAACAAACTGAAATATAGCTTGGAGTATAGTTGGCACAAGCATATATGTAAATGATTTTAAATTATAGAACTAATTTTCTTAATCAAGGCAGATATATTTTTATAATTGAATCTATCAGTTCCATTTTTGGCCCTGAGCCCAATTTTACAACACTCCTGTAATTTCCATTTAGACCTCTGATACAGAGAAGTCAAGTGCAGGAAGAAGGAAGGGGCTGATTTATTTTTGCAGCATGGATTTAGTTCAGTTCATGATTGGTTGGAGATCCCTCTCAAAAGAAGCAATAGGCCCTAATTCTTCTTTAAATCTTAGTCAGTGCAGGCCTCTATCTTGTGAAGTGTAATAAGGAAACTATTACTCAGTTCCATTCTGATACCAAACGGTTACATATATCTTATGGATCTGCTAGCTTAGGACTTCTTTTTATAATACAGGAAATACATTGCCTATTTTCAAAAAAGATGGGTGTAGGATAAATATTCCAAATATTGGAAGGTGAGTTATATACATAAATGTACAATGCTGGAAACTAATTTTAGAGTTAAATGTCTGAGATAAAGTTAAAAGCTAAATTATTACATAGAAAGTAAATTTACATAATCAGGGGATAATGACTTCCAGCTGAAGCTGGAAATAGTTTCAGTAACCATCTTAATCTTCAAAAATTCTTATATACAAATCACATCTATTGGTCTAAAGTTTGAAGAACTTAAATACTTCATTTAACTCATGTCTTTTTGGTGTCTTTTATAAAGTACATTTAAATTTGAAGACTCAGATTAAAATACTATGTTCAAAAATCTTTAAATTGTCTTTGTCCCGTTTCCTTTGAGGAGGAAGGTAAGTACACAATAACTTCAGACAAGATAATTATATAGCCAACAAAAGAAGAGGACATATTTGATTCAGCGGGTTGTCTTTAGGATTTGATAATGCAGCCAACTGTTATTTTATCTGCAAATGCAATTTTGCACATACTTATTTGGAAATAAGCTTGATTGAATCTCGTGAAGCTTACTTGTGAGCAAAGATATGTTGTTACAGAATTTGGGATTAGAGACATTGTTTTATAGTTCTTCTAGTCCTTCAAAAGCGTGCCATTTTAGTTGGTGCTTTTGGGGCAAGAGAGGATTGACTGTTTGATTGAATGATACTAGGTTTATATCCCACTTTTATTTTGTTCAACACTAGGCATAATGCTGTTGATTTTTTTTTCTTCCTGTAACAACAACTTCAGAGATGGATTGAACTCTTGAGCAGTTCTGTGATAAGAGCCCTAGAGACTCCATCTTATTTAGCATTTATGTGAAGGTGTTTGGGAAAGTAATTTGTTGGTTTGGGTTACATATCAATATGCTGATAGTATCAGTTTTATTCTCTCTCATCACACCAAGCAAGAAGTGTCAGCCTTATCAGGTAGACAGGCTGGGAAACAAAATGGCAAAAAGTTTATTAGGACTACTCTTATTTTTGAAAGGACAACAACAGAATCTTGAAAGATTCCCCAGAATCTTCTAATTATCAAAGAATTTATTCCCCCGCCTCCTTACAGCAAAAAGAATGAAGATTTGATTTATCTCTGGTTTCTTCTCTCCTTTTAGAACCAAGCTGTTGTTTATGATGTTTATGTAACCATCCTTGCTTTCCTCCTCCATGGCTTTGGCCAGACTTCTGGAGGAGATATGACAGAAATCTTTACCTAGTGACTAGAGGTAATAGGTGGTGGAATATCTATATGGACAGAACATACAGACTCAATCCCAGCAAGGCAGACTTACTCTTGTGTCCATGCACATTACATAAATTGCTCTGGTAGGACTGTACTTCTCCTAAAGAAAAAGATGCACAACCTGGAGGTTCTGCTAGAACATGGCTGTCAAACTCCTGGCTTGCAGGCCAGATGCATCACGTGGTGGCCATGCCCACGCCCGGTTTAGCGAAGGGGAAAACAATCCCAATATGTCACATGATGCCCCCGTGACAACGTGAGTTTGACACCCCTGTGCTAGAAGAACAGATGAAGGCTGTGGCCAGAAGAGTGTTTGGCCTGCTCTAATTTGTCTGCTAGTTGGATTGCTTCTTGGATCAAGCAATGCCAAACAACAGTGATCTATGCTCTTGTCATCTCTCAGACTATTGTGTTTTACTTTATGTCAAGCTGCCCTAGATAAGCAAAAATGTGTAGCTGGCACAGAATTCAAGGGTATGCATTAATTAGAATGTGTGTTTGTATGTTCAGAAGAATAATGCCTATTTGACAGAGGCTGTGATGGTTCCTGGTAGGCTTCAACTTAAGGGTGATTGCTTATCAAGCCTTTTATGGCTTGCGTCCTTGTTTCTGGACTAGATATCCATTCTATACTCTATAGCCCAGGGGTCAGCAAACTTTCGGACCTCAGGGACCACTAAATTAATAATTTTAATCCCGCGGACCACTAATATGATCTGTCTAATGACTGGCTAGGTGGGCATGTGACTGAGTGGGCATGGACAACTTGATGTCACTCACTTCAAGGGGTGCCTCGCCAGCCTCTACTTGCCTCTCTCCTCCCAGCCACTCCTTGCCAGCTCGCCCAGGCTCCTTAGGGCCTCAACAGGAAGCAGTTGTTGGCGCTAAGCATCCACCATGAGAAAGAGTTGGCGAAACAGTTGGCTCAGTTCAAATTGGATCTGACCGAGAAGGAGGCTCAGTAGAAGCACTTCACTGAGGACTATGAGCATAGGCTTTCCAAGCAGAGGGAAGGCTTGCAGGAGTGCAAGGCCAGGTACCGGTGCCTAGAGGCTCAGCGGGCTGAGATGGTCAGCCCATTCCAGGCCACGAAACAGTCCCACTGGAATAAGGCCCTCCGGCTCTTCGCTACCAGCAGCACTTCCCTCCAGCTTCCAGCCTCCAGCCTTCACCCAAAGCCCCGCACCAGGAGGCTGAAGCAGATCCCAAGTTGGAATTTCTGCCCCCCTCCAACCCACACAAAAAGACCCCAAAGGGGGAAACTCTTTGCAGCAACACAAACATTTATTGCATGTATTCGGCTCAGGGGCTGTAATTTGAGGACCCCTGATTTAGTACAATATAAAAAATGCAAATAATTTTTCTGTGGACCAATGGTCCACAGATCATTAGTTGGTGACCACTGCTATAGCCAGAACAGAAGGGAGCCAATACCCACTCCTTAAGAGATCAAGAGAGTTGTGGTATCCCCCTTGCTCCCCAATAGCCTGGCACCTACGATCAACTTTGCTGTCCTTTTACCCTACAGAAGTGGTGAAAACAGTCCTTTTCTATACAGAAAGGAAGACTTTTAATTGGGGGACAGCAACTAACATGTTTCTTTTAATTTTTTGTTTGCTTGTTATGTCGTGTTTTAATATTATACTGTAATCCACCAAGAATCTGATGAGCAGTCACTATATGAATTATTGGAATAAATAAAATGCTGCTGTGTGGAATTTCTTGATATGGGCTGAATTGTACCTTTCAGCACACATAGGGTTAAGTGAAAAGGTTATAGTAATCTAGTGTGCAGTTTCCCTTTTTACTGCACTCATTAGCAGTGGCAAGTCCAAGCTGCAGCCCATGTCAGTAATTTACATTTCATTGCTAAGTGACTGTTCTTGTTCAAGGGCTTTTTCTAAGGCTGTTGAACATACTTGCATTGAGAATAAACAGAGTAGAAGAATTGAAAGCCAAATACCCTGCCAGGCTTTTCAGTAGGTCCTGAAGTTTCCAATAGATAACTGATTAGTGTTGCATGGAGCATTATGAGAATAAAAAGATAAAGCCTATAAAATTATGGCAGGTGGGATATCCTATTTTAAATCTCCTTTTGTTACTACTTTTTATAGCCATCCTCCTTAACTTTTCTCTCCCGCTAATCCTTCTCTGAACGTGGAACTCCAGCTTATCGGAGACAAAGCAAGACAACAGAGGAAAGTCTACTAGGCTGCTTCTCTCTACTCCCTCCTCTCCCCCACCCCAACTCTGTAAGTAAAGTCTGTTATGAGGATTGAAGAAACAAAAGATTTAATAAGCTTTGCAGCTCCCTGGGATCAAATTATAAAGTTTAGAGATCCTGCAGAATTCTTGCTCTGGGACTTGATTCTCCTATTTGGCCCTATGGTACTAGCTTGTGGTAGCATGTTTAATTTGATGGCATTTACATCATGCAGAAGACAAATGGCATGAACTGGAGGAATATTGTGTTGACAGGGTATGATACTAATGATCTGAGCATGCCTATCTAGGCATTACTATTTGTGACAATCATTGGCACAGCTTTATTATTTTTTTAATTGATCTGAACAACACAGAAGTTTCTTTGTTTTTTTTCTTAGATATACATATGTTGCTTTTAATTTTTTTTAAATAAGCCACTAAGAGTCATTTTGGAGTTAAGCAACTTTGAAATTGAAGTAATGAATAAAAATGAAGTCCTGAATTAGCACAAAATTAATGATCTGAAAAAATATTCTTTTTTAAAAATAGGTCTTTGTCTTTCTTTTTCAAATGTTTGCATAAGCTAGATATGTTTTCCTGGTACAGGAGATATATAAAAATACCATTGTCTTTTGTCTGAAAATATCAAAATTAACTATATTTTATTGATAACATATATCAGTATTGAAATAAATAAAACATAGCAGTATTGTTCTGTGCGGGGTGCTGCATTAGGAAGTCATTGAAAAGCCTGAAATATCTTTCTTTTCTAATTGTATTATTAGAACACACAAGTAATGCATTGTTTTATTTGAAATAACTTTCTTAGAAATTTCAATCTTTTCAGATTTTACAAAATTGATGCATGGGTTGACTTGGGTCCCTTTGGGAATTGTATCAGTACCTTGTCCTCATTTTGCATTTTCATAGAAGAATAAAAAATACAACATTTTACCTGCTTTATGTTGTCTTTTAATACTGTATACTAACATAATTAAAAAAAACTTTACGGAAAGTTCATCACTTTTTATTAAAATTGAACACAATAATTCTATAAAAATAAGCCAGAGCTTTCAATACTCTGTTTAGACATGTGGATCTGTATTGGAACTAATGCACTGTCTACATAAAAATATATTACAATATTTTTATTAACTGTCTTTCAGAAAAAGTGGTCAATTTTTGCATTTTTGCAATTTTTGCATAAATTGTGTCCCGACAAAAATGCATCCTTACCTAACTTCTAGTTAGAATTACTTCTGACATAATGTACTGCCTTGGGTCCTCAGATTGATTTGAACATGCAGTGCCATCACTTCATGGGGGTTCAAAGGGTTCAAAGCCTTCAGTCAAATAACTTCAGAATAACATAATAATAACAGAGTTGGAAGGGACCTTGGAAGTCTTTAGTCCAGCCCCTGCTCAAGCAGGAAACCCTGTGTCATTTCAAACAAATAATTGTCCAATCTCTCCATAACTTCTGGAGTCAAGTTGTTCCACTGATTAATTGTTCTGTCAGGAAATTTCTCCTTAATTTGAGTTCAGTTCTCTCTATTAGCTTCCACCCATTGCTTCTTGTCCTGCCCTCCGGTGCTTTGGAGAATAGGTTGACCCCCTCTTCTTTGTGGCAGTCCCTTAGATATTGGAACACTGCTACCATGTCACCTTTAGTCCTCCTCTTCATTAAACTAGACGTACACAATTTCCTTTGTTATTTACTTATTTTGGTATTTCCATTCTACCAAATCCACATGAATTCTGAGCAGTTTAAATAGCAATAAAACATATGTTCAGAGGACCAGAAACTTAATGCTTGTCTGAAGCTGCTTGATATAGATACAACCACTTGGAAGCTGCTGGCACAAAACTGACCTACCTGACATGACCTCATCCACAAGGGCTATCAAGCTTGTGAAAAAAGATGCACTGCTAAAGCACAACATACGCAAGGTCAGACATTTAGTGCAACAACTGCAGTGCCTATACATGTCTGTCCAACATTGTGAGAGCATTGTTTTCCTGGATTGATCTGAACAGGCATTTTAGACATACCATATCTAGTCTTAATGTCATAAAAACAAAACAAAAAATATGGTGTTGAGATGTTCATTAATGTTGACGGAGGAGCATCAACAGCTTAATATATTTATTTATTGCAGCTTCAGAAATATACAATCAGACAATATACAACCTAATTCTGGCTTGGTAACCAAGTTATCCAAGGGACCGTCTTCTTCCAGTTGTTTTTACCCATCTAATTTGGTCAGTTGGGTTGGGAATATTATGGATCTTGATAGCCAAGGAATGTCTGCTGATGGAGACCATTGATGGTTCCATTATTAACATCCAAGACAATAATTCTCAGTGATCAAATGTATTTGATTAATACATTTAAGTCACTTGTTGAGATAGGAGGCTATAGAAATCAAATCAGATAAATAAAATGGAGACTACTACTCTCTCTATACATCTCAATGGCCCATGTACATAATTGTTGGGAAATGGCCATGCAAGAAGGAAGTTTGAGCATTCACTCCCAACTCTGCAAATTTCAGTTTGCTGCTAGCCTTGTTTCCAGGCAGGGGTATGTGGCATTCCCATTTTTAAATTGCTAATAAAGGTTTGTACTATTTATTTTGGAGGCTTATCTTTGGGTTCTTCCTATTGCTTCTATAATTGAGAGATGGTGCTTTTTCTCACCCACACAATCCTAATCATACCAGTGTTTGATCCATGTTGATTAACATGTTGCTGCTTAATACTAAAACCAAAACAAAACTCAAAAGCTCTAGAGCTAAAACAATTTTTAAAAAAATCTGGATGGTTTGTTAGGATTTTTAGATAGATTGTAGTAACCAGTCATAGCCAGAGTTTTAATGCTTTTAACTATTTTATGACTACGTCTATCTGTCACTAATGAGACTGAAGATTTTATTAACACATCCTTGTCCACAGGATAGTAATCACAGTTTGAGCAATAAGCAATGTTAACATTTAAAGGAGGCTTATATAGTCAAGAGTGTTTATTGTGTACCTAGGTATAGAAGAAAAAGATTCAAGTTTAAACAAAGTTATTTAGAAATGTTTATTCAAATTTAGAATACAGAGGATTTTTTAAAATAAGCC
This sequence comes from Naja naja, assembly GCA_009733165.1. Taxonomy (NCBI): domain Eukaryota; kingdom Metazoa; phylum Chordata; class Lepidosauria; order Squamata; family Elapidae; genus Naja; species Naja naja. The sequence goes on from CM019153.1 coordinate 27,977,401, forward strand.
CATATATGAAAAAAAATAGCAATAGCAATAGCACTTAGACTTATATACCGCTTCACAGTGCTTTGCAGCTCTCTCTAAATGGTTTACATAGTCAGCATATTGCCCAAACAATCTGGGTCCTCATTTTACCAACCTCGGAAGGATGGAAACTGAGTCAACCTTGAGCCGGTGAGATTTGAACTGTCAAATTACAGGCAGCATGATTTGGCATACCTGCGACTAGTACATTTACCCATATTCTATTGTTCTAGCATCAAGAAGGATTGACTTGAGAAGATTACCATTTGTCAAATAGAAGGACATATTAAAATTTGGTAGGACAACTAAGGAATCTGGATATGGGAATAAGTTCACCTACTTCCAACAATACTTTCCATGATACAAAAGCCTTGTGCTGTTATCTTTTGGCTCACCAAGAGGCCCTTGTCAGGCACGAAGGACTAGGTCTACATAAGAATACTCACACAATTAACCTTGGTCATCCCTTCTGTTGAATTAGGGAGGTTATTATTTTTACACAGTCATTCTCATGTTGAAAAATGGTGACTGAAATAAATTTTGTATTTTTCATCATCTCATTTCAATTTCTTTAAAATCTGGGTATGAGAATATACTATTTCCTTGTATATCATGGGAATTGGCTTCAGACTTTGAACAATGATACCCCATAAATTGTTCCTTTATTTAAATTCTCCTTAAACTTTTGTATAATCTGATATACTGTATTAATTAATATTCACTGTAGATGTTAATATCTCAAAATTACACGTATTATTTTTTGAGTTTTTATTTAATGTCTAAGAATTATAATGTAGAAGTACTGTCAAACCTTTTAATGGATTGAAATATTTATTGAATGCAAAAGTATGTCACTGTGACAATTTATGTCATATGTATGATGATGATGTGCAAATACTGCCAATGACTTCATTTACTTCAATTTAATCAATTTGAATGGCAATTCCACACATACTACACAAATTATGTCATTTGCACAATTGATGTTTAATAATGTCATCAGGCAAACAATGTATACCACTGTAAATTTGATTTATTGCATGTGTAGTCTGTTGCATCAAATCAAGCTTTTGCGGTAATGATTTCAGGTGATGCATTGACTCCAACATCAGGACTAGAATATTCAAATTACCGTAATACTTTTAAAATTACTTTCCTTAAATGTAGCATAACAGCCTATAGTAATTTCCTCAAAGTTTATCAGTTGTGTCACTTCCTATTCATCTAGATCAGTGATGGTGAACCTTTTCGGCTCCGAGTGCCCATACCAAAATGCGTGCACATACTGGAGCACTGGAAACTCAAAGACCAGCTGCCGGTGCGCATGTGCATGCTAGAAACAGGAAGAGCAGCTGCCGATGGCATGTGTGCCCCTGGAGAGGGCTCTGCATGCCACCTGTGGCATGTATGCCATAGGTTCGCCATCAAGGATCTGGATTGTTGGGGTCAATATGCTGACTCTGTAAACCACTTAGAGAGGGCAATAGAGCACTGTGAAACAGTATGTAAGTCTAAATGCTATTGCTATTGCTACATCATTGATTCAAAAAAGTCTTAGTGATGACTGCTGTACTTCAGAGTACTTTTGAAGCAGAGGTGGTATTCAGCAGGTTCTGACCAGTTCTGGAGAATGGGTAGCGGAAATTTTTAATTTGGAAAACCAGCAAATACCACCTCTGACTGGAGATTTTACAGTATCCTTCCCCCTGCCATGCCCACCAAGCTACGCCCACAGAACCGGTAGTAAAAAAAATTGAATCCCACCACTGTTTTGAAGCAAACTTCACTTTCTCATCAAAATCATTCTGAAGTTTGGACCACTTTAGTCACTCTCAAGTATTTTTTGTATTTGAAATATTAATTATTTACCTTTATAAGTTTTGTAGATCATCATGAATGGGAATTTCTTGATTATAGAACTTCTTTGATCCTATCAAAGAATAATAGTTGGAAAACTGCTACCTTTTTAGTAATAACCTGCAGAAGTTATATCCTCAAATTAATTAGGCTTCTAGGAAGAAACAGGAATTCTACCAGTGTACCTTTCCAACTGCTATTAAATGATAATAAAAGCACTTTCAGCAGGCCACTTTGGTATAGTGGTAAAGGTACCAGAATAGGAGCCTGTGAGTTCTGGTCCTGCTTTGGCCATTAAGCCAGCTGTCACACTTGCTCAGTCCTGGAAAGAAGACAATGGCAAACCACTCCCACAAAATCTTGCCAGGAAAACTGCAGGGATTTGTCCAGATAATTTACCAAGAGTCAATATTAACTTGAAGGCACCAAAAAAAACCCCAAACAAATTTTGTTTGCCATCATTGATGGAACTATGAATTTGGAATTGTATCAGCAAATTCTACAGGAAAAAATTTGAGTATCTGTTGTTGTTGTTGTTGTTATTATTATTATTATTATTATTATTATTATTATTACTTGTATGCTGCCCTACTCCCTAAGGACTCAGGGCGCGAACATTAAAACAGAACAAATTTACAATAAAAACAATTAAATAAAACAGGTCAAATACATTAAAACATTTTAAAAAAGATTAAATAACCCTAAAAACCCCCACCTGGGTCATTCCAGGCCGGCCTGTTGAAACAACCAGGTCCTCAGGTCTCGGCGGAAGGAGTGGAGGTCAGGGGCCAAACAGAGGTCCACGGGGAGCTGATTTCAAAGGGCGGGTGCTCCCACGGAGAAGGCCCTAGCCCTGGGAATCGCCAGCCGACAATGCCTGACCGACGGGATCCCAAGGAGGCCCCTCCTATGGGAGCGAACAGGGCAATCGGAAAGTGATGCTGGCTGTTCATGAACTGAAGCTCCAGAGAAAGTGGATCATGCAGCAAGACCATGACTTTATGACCAAAGAATGTTTAAAGTAGAAGAAAGTTAATATTTTGGGATGGCCAAGTCAAAGACTTTAATTCTACAGAAATATTGTGGAAGGACCTGAAATGGACCGTTCAGGTGAGGAAGCCTACCAACATTCCTGAACGGAAGCGGTTTAGTAAAGAGGAGTGGGCTAAAATTTCTCTAAGCCAGATGTGCAGGATTGTTCAACAGTTATTGAAAATTTCATTGAAGTTATTGGTGTCCAAGAGGGGGATACTATGTATTGAAATGAAAGGTTCGCATACTTTAGCCACATGCCAATTTTGATTCCTTTGTTAATTGGCTTCTCTTTTTCTAGTTTCAGCTGTTGCGGGGAGAAAAGATAACATTGTAGGTCAATGGAAATGTGGAAAATTCAACAGGGCTCACAAACTTTTAAACACCACTGTATGCCTTAATTACGAAGCATTTGAATAAAGTATAATGCATCATACATTGTTATCAGTAAGAATAATTACAGAAAGAGGGTTTGTGCTACTTACCTGATTTAGAGTTAAAAATCTTTTTCAAATGATAGTGCTTACATTTTATACACACTGAAGACTAAAAAATTTTCAATGTTAATAGATAATCACATCTGATTTTTATTTTTTGCAAAACAGAAGCAGTCTCAGATGCTTCTGGGAACTCATTAGAAATAAATGGAGCAAACACACTACAGGAATCCAAATACAAATCTATTTTTAAGGGAATCTTGAGCTTTTGCAGTAGAAGTGTTTGAATATCCATCCTATTAATTGTAGAAACTACTTAAGATATTCAGTGTCAGCGATCAAGGCCAAGTGTGGAGAATAACTATAGTAGTTCTACTTTCAAAATTCTTGAAAACCATTTAAGGATGTCAGTAGGAGGTAAATTAAAGCCATATGCATTAAGAAGCTAATAATTTGAAAAATGTACAGGAGCAATGAACCTTGGAGTTTGTCAAGCATTGAAATGACTATTAGAAACAGCACTGCGTAGTCGTAAATAACAAAATAAAAGTAAAATGAAGTCTATCTAAAGTTGAATCATCGTGACTTCAGTAATCCAAGCTCAACCTCAGCACTAGTGAGCAAATCTCAGTAAAATTGCAAGCATTACAATTTTGGGGACAGTGGAGAGAAATAATATCTGTTTTCATCTAAAAAGTTATAATTTAATAATGTTAGACACAGAATTAAAAGCAAATCTTGTGTGCACAACACATTAAAACAATCCAGAATGTTTCTTTCTTTTATCTGAATGACTTGTTTTCAAGTAACTATGCAAAGGAACGCACTATTGTGTGGTCATTCTTTCAGATCATATATTTAACATCTTGGATTTTATTCATATGCTTTACATTTTGATCGATACATTTTCTAAGTGCTATTGCTATTGCTATAAACCAGAAGTCTCCAAACTTGACAGTTTTAAGATTTGTGGACTTCAACTCCAGAATTCCTTCTCCAGTCATGTTAGCTCAGGAATTCTGGGAATTGAAGTCCACAGGTTTTAAAGTTGCCAAGTTTGGAGACCTCTGCTATAAACAGTCTATTTGCCAGGTCAAATACTAGAAGTTGGAAAGGTACCAACACATTAAAAACAAGGTCCTGGGTTAGGCAGATTTGTCTGATGTTATTAAAAGGTATCATTGCAAGATGTAAGTAAATAAAGCTGCTTTTTGCAATTGACTGATAGTGATTTTGTCAATGCCAATTATATTCATGTAGTGCCCTAAATGTTTTGGGATTTTCCATGCCCGCCTATCCTCCTTGGTAAATAGAGTCTGTCAACACTGCTACATGGATGACTTCAGATTTTAAGATCTTCCTCTCTTGATATATTCACTTGTATTCTTCTTCTTGACTTTAGTGTGCTTGATGTTGTCAGCTGGATGCCCAGATTTGTAGTGATCATCTTCATCCAGATTCTTGATGTTATTTCCACTGGTGGTGCAATGGTTAGAATGTAGTATTGCGAGCTAACTCTGCCATGGAGTTTGATCCTGACAGGTTGACTCAGCCTTCCATCCTTCTGAGGTCTGTAAAATGAGGACCCAGATTGTTGGGGGGTAATATGCTGACATTGTAAACTGCTTAGACAGGGCTGTAAAGCACTATGGAGCAATATATAAGTCTTAAGTGCTATTGCTAAGTGCTATAGGGCATCTTGATTCCTCCAGGTTTCATTCTTCTTCTTCTGTTAATTGTAAAAGTGGCACATTTGTCCACTCTTAATTGCATTCCTGTGTGATAGGACCTTGCTTTTGTAATGGAAATTGCATGGATATGAAGTGACCAAGAGTTTAACTTAATCTATAGGAGACTTCATAATTTTGTGATTGAGCCAATTCCTAAAATGTCTTTGATGTTGCCATACTACCAAGCTACTTCAACAGAATCTAATGTAATAAATTTGGTGACAGCATTTTATAATTGCAAGAACAACCAACAAAAAGTGTCTCTGGAATATCCTTGAAGCTACTTTTCATCATTTCTATGCTGTTAGGTTTGAAGTTTAATGGTTATGTGACATTTTTCTTTATTTAGACAAATACTTTTAATTCAGTCTGGTCTAATCTTCATTGCCATTTTTTATTTTGCACAAGCAAATCCTGGCCAAATGTTATCAGAAAAGAAAAACTATTACCATGGTTAATATTTGTGCTGTTTTTACTTTGGTCATTTCCTCTTTCTTCAGCTTATCATCCTTCATGTTCCCTCTATCTCTTTCTTCTTTTTTCTTTAGGGAGAAAAAAGTTGGAGTTCTTAAGGCTTTGCTGCCCCTGTCTTCTCTTTGTATTGATCAGTAATACTAAAAAAGAGATGAGTTAACATAAACCTGAGTAGACTCTGTAACCTTCCCCCCTTCTGCCTTTCTGGAAATGTAGATGCAATAACATTTGCAGTTGAAAAGGTTCATTCTCAGTTTCTAATGTTTAAGGATGCAAATGAAGCATTTTGTCTCTTCTGTGCCTGGAGGTGTTATGCAAGAAAACAGAAAGAGGTTTCTAGGATTAGTTCCACAGATTCCTTTTGTCATGTAAAAATCTATGACCGATTTGATTGCCAGGAACTGAGGAAATCCTATATGGAAAACATCTAAAGAAAATTCCTCCCATGTTTCACTTTCTTTCTATCCAAATCAGTAACCAGCTTGATCTTTACAGGGAATATTTGTTGGAATGCATGCAATTTTCTATTTACTTCGATTATTTGTTCTCTCTTGGTTTCATGTTTTTATATGCTTCTTGATTATTTCAGTGTTCTGTACGGAAAAGTGTGCAATTGTATTAAAAGAAAAATAGATTTGGATGCTCTGACTTTTGGAATATAAAAACTGTTTAAATCGGTCTGATGATTGGTTTTGTCTAGCTGTAGTTCCTTCTCCAAGATTTCAACTCTCTTATTCTCTTTTAGTTTTAGTTGACTATGACAAAGAGTGAATGTGGGAATCCATGTGTTGTTTACAGTTATTTTATGCATTTATTTATTCCCTTCAATATTACAACTAAGTAATAGTGCTAGAGTTGTCTTACATGGGAGATGGTAGCATAAACATTTAACAAACAAACAAACATTTAAGAGAGTCAGTTTGGTGTAGTGCTTAAGGCATCAGGCTAAAAACTGAGATATTTTCGGTTATAGTCCCACATTAGATGCAGAAACCAGCCCTAGAGAGAAGGCAATGGCAAACCACACAACAACTTTCAGGAATGAACACTGTTGAAAGTACACACTTTTAAAAAATGTTTATTTCAAATAATGACATTAATTCAGCTTCACCCATGTTTGAGATTGGTCTGTGTCTGTCTATCTGCCTGTCTATCTCCATCCATCCATCCATCCATCCATCCATCCATCCATCTATCTCAGATTTGTTTTTTATGTGTTTAATGGCAAGTATGGCTCCTTTCCTCTCCGTTATGATTTATATATCAGTATAATCAGGTTAATAGGAATAAGGAAGTCCATTATTCAGGAGAATGCATTTACTTCGCAGCCTATATATATTGTTCAATAACATTGTATGGTGGGATGGAGCATATTGGATGATTTAAGGAATTAACTTGTAAGAATAGTATATTAGTTTGGGCTGAAAACATTTGGAGAAAAACACATAAATTTGTTTTCTATTAACTTTTGGCTTAAAGATGTGAAATATCATGATTTGTATGATGGAAATGTATTGTTTCAGTCTAAGTTTTACAGAAGTTAAATTTGTAGAATCAGATATAGTAACCAAGTGGTAAGAAACCAAGTTATACACATGCATTTGTGACATATCCTTAAATCATTTCTTTGATATGCTTGACTATTGTGTTCTGCCTGAAGTAGGGCAGACTAATAAATAAGTAGTTTTATTATTTTATTAGTTAGCCAAATAATAAGCCCCTCCGTAGACATGAAAGGCCCCTGTGCAATTTTTGTTGCCATTATCACATTTTACTTAACACTTATTAGCTGTAACTATAATCCTCTTAGCATTCAACATCCTTTCAAGCACCCCCTCCCCCCAAAGCCCATTATGTATTGTATATATGTCTATAGATTGGGGAACATAATTAAGGGTTGACATTATAATAACATCAAATATATTTGAATGGAATAGTATATTCTTTGTTACCGTAAGTATCCAGATAAGTTTGTAACCTGCAATATAGCATAAAAAATAATTGCAGCTTTTCAAGTATTTCTTTAGGACATTGGTCTAAAATGGAAGATGTTCTTGATTAATTTGAAGGTTTGTATTTAGAAATCTTTTCTGAAAAAAATCAAAGTCCATTTTGCATATTTTCAGCCCTTATAAAAGAAAAAAAGTTGTCATGTGAATTTTAAAGAACGCAGAATGAAATCCTGAACTATATTACACAACATATCTTAGTATGTTCTTGTGGCATCTCACAGTTATGAACCTAATTGCCCTTTTCTCACTTATGAGATGCTGCAGATAAGTCAGACAAAAATATAAAAATATAAAACTTTCAGCTAGTTTTCCTTGGTCTGGTTTTGATTCATACAAACAGTAATTATGGGATCTTTGCTTTCTCTTCTCATATATACTTTTAATGTACTGTTTCAAGTTAAAGTTACTTGTAGTACATGAACTACGTTCAAAGAGGTCCATTGTAATATTCTTTCTTCTCTTCTTTGTTTCTTCAGGCATCAGAAGGTGTTGTTTTCGTAGGACCAGATATGCATGCCATTCAAGCAATGGGAGACAAGATAGAAAGCAAACTGTTAGCCAAGAATGCAAAGGTCAATACTATACCAGGTTATGATGGGGTGATAAAGGTAAGAACCATATTTGAAACCAGCTATTTATATAACCTCATTTTTAATTTAAAAAGTCCTTCGTGGATTAAGATTAGGGTTAAGCATAAGATATATAATTATAACCTTCAGTGGGGCAGCAGGATGTATGATAGAAATCTGCATATGATAAGTTGTTGAGATGAATGACACTCTTCATTCTGTATAAAAGAATAGTAAACTCAAAACTATCACTATGATCTGTTTCACATAATACTATATGTGTGAGCTCTCTGGGTTTATGATTGCATAACTATGTAGGATAATTGCAAGTATAAATAAATAATTAAATAATAAATTAATACATCAATAAGAAAGAAGAAGCTTTTCTTCACACAAAAACAGTGTTTTAAAGAGATAGTAATTTGTTTCCCCATAGAATGAAATGACTGCTATAGGTAGATAGAAGAAAGAAAAATTTGGAAAGGACCCTGCTGCATGTGTGAGTTAAACTACTTCCGTGCCCATAAAAATGAGATTGTGTAGTACTTTAATTCAATTTTGAAAAGTTGCTTCAGAAGAGCATCTCCTTTAATGAGTCATTAACAGATGCTGCTTTTGCTTTTACATGTTATGAAGTATCTTTTGGAAATCAAACTAGGATTGTGAGCCGTCTGGGGTTTTGATTTAGGATGGGTGACCATATAAATGTGTTAAAAATAAAATCAAATAATATGAAATGTTGCAAACCCCACTAAAATGGTTAAGAATCAATTTTCTTAACTATGTAGTTTTGCCCTGACCTCTGTTACTTGATCACTTAAAAGATATAGTGGAGAAAGGCATGAAAATTGTGGGAGCTATGAATGAAAAATTTCTGCTGTGCTTTAAATGTTAAATATAGTACAGGTGGTCCATGGTTAATGATTGCTCACTCAGCAACCATTCAGAGTTACAGCAGCAGTGAATGAGGAAGCATATAGACAGTCCTTGGAGTTGCACTTTTCATAGCATCCGCTCAGTCATGTGATTGCAATTTGGGCCCCAGCAACTGGCTTGTAATTACAACAGTTATAGTGTCCCACAGTCACTAGTTCTCCATCTTCCACCTTCATTGGCAGCTTTTGACAAGGAAGTTAATGAGGAGACTGGCAGGAAGTCACAGCTGACAATCATGACATCACACCTATTGACTGAGGAGGAGTCACCTACCCATCGCAACTAGAATTGCCATTATAAGCCATTGTGGTCATGAAACATTATGCTTTACGACCGTATCACTTAGCAGATGGAGTTCCCAGAGCTAATTACCCTTGTTAACCAAGGACTGCCTGAATCTTCCTCATTGTAACATTGTTCCAAGTTTCTTTTTCACACTTAGGATGAAAAATGGTCATACACCCCTCTTTTTAGCGCTGTTGTACCCAAATGGTCACTAAATGAACGGTTGTAAGTCAAAGATATTCCTGTGTTCTTTTGTGTAGTGCAATAGCATAGAAGAGATTCAAAATGAGTGCAAAGGTAGGGTTACAGCTCGAGAAAATGAAGTAGTTTGGATATTTCCATTTTGGAGCCAGTCAGTGACTTTCACTTTAAGTTGCCTTGTTTTGAGCATACAAAGAAACCTTTGCAGAAATCATGGCGTGAGGTGGGCAATTGACAGAGTAGGCATTACATGATACGAAGTCTACATTTTACATGCTTGGTTCTGACCCATAGCTAGCTGTGGATGCATACGCTGAACATGTTTGTGCCTTGCTGATATCTATTGGAAAAAAGCGTGGGTCAAACACAAGGATGTCAACAAGGTACAATAAAAAAGGTCCAAAAACCTGTGATGGTGTCATTGAAACTCATTTGTCTTTTGTTTATTCTGGTAGGGTGCTTTTCAGTCACACCAATACAGCTTTTCTTTTGACTGTTTTGATCATATCCCTTTCCATTGTTATTACCTTTAAGCACTTAAAATACGAAGGTAGTAACTTTTGGCTAAGTATTTTATACTTACACATGTTATGATATGATACTTAAATATAATATGAACCCAGAGTGGGATGGAGCCCTTTAAATGGCTGGTATGAGTGTGTGTTGTTGTCAGGGAGGATGGTGGGTGGGGGTTTATTATTTTATTATTTTTATTTCTTTTATTTTATATTTTTATCTGCTGTAAGCCTCCATGAGTTACCATGAACGAGTAGGCGGCAGTATAAAAATTTAAAAATAAACAAATAAGCAAAATATGGATTTAATTTTTGTTTTATGGAGAGAGAGTATAGATAGCTTTGAACAATATAATAGTTATTTATTCTTTTCACTACCTTTGGCCTTCAGTCCGAACCATTTCCCATGACAGCCATTGCTAGATATTAAAATGGCCCAAATCCATAGCTACAGGACACCTATTTACATAAAATTTGCCAGCGCTGTTTTATATGGAACTGCAAACAGGGGCCAATTTCAATCGTGAAACAAATTTTGCAATATTTTTGATCTTGGTGTTTAGATTAGGACATCTTTGGGAATAATACCACCTTACTTACCAAGGCTGTAGTACAGACATAAAAAAAAATACATGAAGCATAAAATTTGAAAGGTGTTCTGTACATGCTAAATATGATCCTATGTTGTATATAGATATTAAGGTAACTACTTGAACAAATAATGCAACCAAAATAAAGATTTGGTTATGGAAGCCATGTGCAAGTATAAATATTAATGGGTCTTAAAGGAACGGGCCGGGCTGTGCTGACCTCTTGGGGGTGGTGGTGAAAATTTTAAATTGTATAATGTACATTGGAGGTTTTATAGTAATTGGGCTTGTTAGTATTTAATATTTTTTAAGTAATTAATTTATTGTTGGTTTTTAATTGTGAGCCGCCCCGAGTCCTTTTGGAGAGGGGTGGCATACAAGTCCAAGTAATAAAATAAAATTAAATAAATAAATAAATAAATAAATAGTAGGACTCTAGACTTCTGTAGAAATGATTAACATTTACCTGTCACTATTCTTCCATCTATTCTGTAGAGTAGATAAAATTTATGTATGCTGATGCTGATTTTGACTTCAGAATCTTGATATCTTTAGTTCTGCCTTTCTTTGAGAATGTATAAAATATTTCCCCCTTCACCTGAACAAAATATGCAAGTGTGCATGCCTATATTTAGAGTACATCACTTGAAGTCATTTAATTTGTTTACATTTTCACAAGGAGAGAATAATTTAGGGCATTAAGTTTCGTGTCTCTTTTTTCAAGAGACTCATCTTTCTATAGGTGGTCCATAGAACCTCATTGGATGTGTCCATGGAGCACGTATGGATGGTTGTGTGTCAAGGGAAGGAGATCAGTTTATAAACACCTCTTTAAGGATAACTACCTATATGCCAATTAAACTTAGAAAAATGTTAATTTTCCTAAGCTTTTGCCTTTTGGCAAAGGAATGTGATAATCTTCAGAGGAATAACAAACTAGATAGTTAGTTGGTCTCCCTTGTTCCCTATAAAACCTCCCTCCCCCAAGTGGTAACTATTTGCACCAATGTTAAATTTGAAGTCTAACTGTAAGTCAGATCTGGGTAATAAGATGGTCTAGGATTGCAGCATTAGGAGAAGATGGAAAAGGTGTAACTACCCTTTTCTCCATATCAGCATAATATAGAAATCCAGACCCTGCAATGAAGCTTGGGGAGGAAAATTTTTTTTCATTGTTAATTCTTAGAGCAAAAGAATTAGAAATGGAAAAAGATGTTTCTATTTGGTTTCCAGAACATGTACCAAGCCTTAAGTTCAAACTCCTGTTTCTGGAGATTCTTACTGGATTTGTTTATAGACCAAGAGGACATAAATAGGAGCTTAATATCTCAATGATTGGGAATGTTTAGAAAAAGAAAAAATAGCATGGAGAGAAAAATGCTGGGAAAATAATAAAGGAAGATTTCTTAACTTTTTCTGTTCTTTCTCTTTTCAGAAGTAGACTGACTGGCTTTTAAATAGAAGAGAGTTAGGTTTGATGCATCTATGTGCTCTGACTAGAGGAAGAACATTTATTATTCTAATATTTTCACAAAGTGGGCTGATAGAATAGTGAAATAGCTTTTGTTTTTGAAGGCTGGGAATTGTAGCTTAACACTTGTAATAAAAGGAGTAATAAAGAGTAATTTTAGTGCTGCTTTGAAATGTAAATGCCATACAGTAGCTAGTTGACTTCTTATAGGCTTGAAGTCTGAAACAATTATTCCCGGTTCATAGGTAACTAAAAGAGAGTGGAAGAACTAGATCGCTTCAACTTTAAAATTCTGTTAATAAAGCTATGCATGATTTTTTTGGAGAAAAAGAAATATATAATGTTTCCTCCTTGGCTTTACAGTAATCAGGCATTTCATCAATCCTCACTCTTCCTGCATTTTATTCAAGAGGCTCTAATTGTCTTTATTTGGCAGGTTTAACACTTCCTGACAGAGAGGCTATTAAGGGGAAGTATTCTCACATAACTGTCACAGGCAGGAACAAAGAACCTTCAGACTCAATGTGTGGAAATCACTAACATTCTTAAATGACCCTTTTCATGCATTTTTAAAAGTCCCTCTAAGCTAGAACTTGGTATCTGCCGGGGCTGCAGGGAAAGCGACAAGGTGTAACAGTAAACCTTGATTTTATTCTTTCCTGCTTTTTGGGATGGATTTCTGTTTGGTTTAAAAGCAGTTTTTGTTTGTAAAATCTCATTAATAGATGTGCCTATTTGAAACACACATACGCACAAAGATATCCACACATGATACTAGTTTCAGGGTTGCTTTGAAATTAACAGGCACTATTTGCAGAGGAGAATAGTTAATGAAAGGAAATTAAATTTTCTATTTCCTGTATCAGCTTCCTTAATCTTCCTCACACTCTTAGTAGGTACTAAAATATTTTGTTTTAATGATTGATTAGCAAAAATCCTTCATCCCCTCTTTCTTTGAGGCAAGGAGAACTCTTGTTCAATAGAAAAACCCCAATGTTTTAAAATATCAGTTTTCATTTTAATGTTCAGTCCCTACAGATTAAATCATATAGATTAGCTGGAGTGTTCTGAATATACTATATACCAATCCAGCATCAGTTTTAAAAGCAAGAGTGAACTGTAACAAAGAATTGTGAGCTCACCAATTTGCTTTGAATTTTAGAAAGGCAGGCTTATTCTATTTTTTTTTCCATTTCAGTAGGAGAAATAGTTTTGGTTGCTATTCTTGAACAGTTGAGTGTCAGAAATCTTCACTGATGTGGTCAGAGGAGATCTTGTGGATTTGTTCAAGATTGTAGTTCAAGATTTGTTTGAACTACTGGGGATTGGGATCTTCTATAGAAAAACGAAGCAATACTGCCCTTTTAACCATTATTTGAACTATGTTTTGTTACTTTCTCCACCCATGTATCATATTCAGAATCTTAATTCTAAAATAAAAGTAAGTAGAGGTAAACAGTTTGTATTCTGTTGTCAAAATGCCAAATGCTATTAATGTTTGTGAGTCGAAGTTTCATTTAAGATTAGGATTACTTTTTGAATTATTCTTCACCCTTCACTCAATTTATGCAGTGTTATATTTGAACTTTTCTGCAAATCTTCTAAGACTTGTGTTGATGCTGAAGCTTAGCCAAACAATAGAGAATCAACTCCCCCTGCTGACTATATCTAGGCCAACATGATACAAGGGTACCTAAGAAGACAGGAAGAAGCTAAAAAAAATCAACAAAAAGGGTATTAGCTGGCTGCTGACAAATCCTAGTGTTCTAATCTTTGCTTCTTAGTGAAACCTTCTAAATTCAATAATTTGAGCAACTTGAATAATCCTTCTGTAGTAGTGTTGCTTGTTGTTGTTTTGTTTCACTAAGTGATTCTTTATTGCTCAAGGGCTGTGTAATGCAAGTGACAAGGTAAAATTTACATTTCATTGGAATTAATTTTATATTTTTCTGAATGAAGTGGGTCAGAAGGTTGTAAAATCAAACATTAAAAGTATTGAAGAAGGCAGTATAATATATCATTGTCTCAGAGACATTGAACAGCACTGATGGGATTAATGGTGGGTCCAATTTCCTGCTTTTACAGGATGCAGATGAAGCTGTCCGAATTGCAAGGGAAATTGGTAAGTTAGGGTTTCTTTACATGGGGACTGCAAACGATGCGCATGCTTTTCAGAAGATGCTGCTAAATTATCCATTTAATCAGGAATCTTTTGGAACACATGATTTTTGGTTTTCAAATTCTCTATTGCTATAAGAACTGGGAGATGTTCTTTGTACCTTAAAACTTAATTCTATATTTATATCTACATAAATGTCATTTTAGCAATTTATGTTGCAGACAGGATGACCTAATCCGTTTAAAAATTGGGTGTTTCATGAGTTTGTCTAAAATGTGTTATAAATAAGTTGCTGATTCTTAGAGAGCGGATATAATTTGGTTATTCTAATTTTTCCAAAACCACATGTTGATCTGTGATACAGTATAGGCTTTGGTGAGCTACAAGTAAGGATAGAATTTATGTTCTTTGTACCTCCAAATTTGATTTTTTTAAAATAATAGAACCTTCTTACTTGTTTTACGAAATGAATTCTTATTGAAATTAAGTGGAGTTTAAAAAATGTTTTGAAATATCTTTCTCTGGATCATTGTCTGTGTTTTGACAACTTCATTCTTACAGAATAGGTTTTTTAACCATTTGAAATTTTGAAGTGTAAGAAGTAACCGTTCCTTCCAACTGCAGTTCACTGGCAGTGACAGCAATCATGCAGTTTTGCTGGTGGTGTCTGTCTTGGTCTGGATGTCCAAGTACTAACCAGAGCTCATCCTGCTTAGCTTCTGAAATAAGACATAGTTGACTAAATTCTGCCACCTGCTAAGGTGGCATGGAGACTATAAGTCCAATTAAATTTAAACATATTTGATCTTGGCCTATATTATGTGATAGTGTCTTAGAGAGACTAAAGTTTATTCAGAAATCTTTGGCCAATTGTTATTTCTTAGTCTTCAGTAACCTATACGAAAAGGGAGAACATGAACATTATAAAATAGAGATCCAACCTAGATATAAGGAGAATTTCATGAGAAGAATTAATCAGTAGATGGCTTGCCTTCAGAAGTTGCAGGTGCTCAATCATTGGATAACCATTTGTTTGAAATGGTCTAAGGTCCCCTGCTTGAACAGGAGATTGGATTAGAAGACCTCCAAGGTCTCTTCCAATAATTCTAATGAGTTAAACAGTTCTGCTTTCTCTCTGTTGCCTGTTACTTCCTTGCTGTCTTCTCTCTTTAGTGGGCCAACTGTTTCCTTGATTTTTTTCTTGTTATTTATATATTGGAAGAAACTTTTTTAAAATTATCTTTGACTTTTGTTGCAAGTCTTTGTTCATTCTGAGCCTTTGCTTTCCTGACTTCGTCTTTGCAGATTCTGGCTATCTGCTGATATTCTGTCCCTCTTTCCATTTTTTGTACTTGTCCTTTTTTACTTTCAATTTGCCAGAGAGATCTTTGTGCAGCCATGCTGGTTTCTTCTTGGATTTCTTGTTTTTCTTTCTCAGTGGTATTGTGCCGGTCTGGGCTTCTACGATCGTACTTTTCAGAGTTTCCCAAGATTCTTGAGTTGTTTTCCCCTTTAGGATTTTCATCCATGAAATCTTTCCCAAATTCTCTCTGAGTTTATTAAAATCAGCTCTTTTAAAATCCAAGACTCTGAAGTCATTAATTCTGATTCTGATTCTAATTCTATCCCTATTCCTATCCATATCCCTTTTCCGCTTCCCTAAACTAAGAAATGCAGAACTTAAGAAGTCTTATGGTTGTTTTGAAACATAAGACATAGTTGACCAACTTTGTGACCTTGCACATGAGGAATGTTTTAATGAGAATTTTTCTTCTGAAACAAAGCTAAATTTCTAGGTACAAAAAGCAGTTTTGGGAAAATTGAAATAGGAGAACAGGGAAGGCTACAACCACAATTGTGTACAGAATTTCAAATAAAATCAATATAATCAGCCCAGTTATTATTTATTATCCCCTTGCATAAGCTGGACCTTTTGCTTTGATATTTTTAGGTAGGTTCTCTTCATTCTTCTCCTGTTTCCTGTGTATGTTTTTTCAGTTTTCCAAAATACAGAGCATAAATGAAAGCCAGATTCTGTGGGGAGATTAATTGGTGGTTTGTCCAATTAAGGATAGTGGTTACATCTCTAGGTCTATTCAGCAAATCAAATTATGTAGAGCAGCATACCCCAACCTTTTTGGCTTTATGAATTGGTGGGATGGGGAGGGGATGGTTCCACATGAGCAGCCAATGAGTGCGCTCATGCAGCTCCATTTGCAGAAGCAGTAGGCATGCATGCCCGCTGTTCGTGCAAATGGAACTGCACACATGCTCGCCCGCTGCTTCCACAGCCCAGTTCTGAATGGGATGCAGCCCAGTACTGGGACACGGCCCAGGGGTTGGGGACCCTTGATTTAGAAATTAAGCCCACCTTCCTAATATCTCTTTTCAGAATAGGAAATGTGCAGGCATCTTTTCACCAGTTCTAGCTTTATTTAAATGAGATATTCTGGGGGGAAAATGTTATTATAATATTGGCAATGATCAGAGTTTCATGCATTGATATGTAAAGGGGCTGAGTAAAGAAGTAACACCAAAGTTTGGTGCTTTTTCATTTCCTAAAAATAATCATCCAGCATGAAGTGTGCCCATGAAAAATAGTGATTAATCTCTAGTTCACTCAATTAAATTTTCTACCCAATACACATATGACAAATTTTGAAGTGCTCCAAAGATTGTAGAGAACACACCATATCCCATTCTGATAGGTATTCATTAATTCTTGATTGATTAATACAGTCTGTAGAGATTGCTTACATTTCTAGGGCTCTATTGATGTCAGAGATGTCTCCCAGTCTTGGTAGAGAGAAGGGTTTTAAATAATAGTAAATATTTTCTATAGTACTGCATGAAATTGTCCCGGTGTCAGGATCCTTAGTGTCAGCACCGGTTCTTTTGCAAACAATTTCTATGCTTTTAGAGTTGCCACCAGGTAGTCAGAAAGAACCACAGTATAATTTAGAATGTCCAAGTTGAATTCTAAATCTAAACCTCATAAAAATAAGCAATTCATGCCAAAAATCCTCAGATGATGCAGAAGCAAGTTTCTATGTAGGAATGGCACAAAACTTCTATACAGTAAGAATCTTTTTTGCCATGAAAATTCAGTTGACATAGCGCAAGATAAAAATGTGAAGCTTAATAACCAAATCACATAAAATCTGTATTCAAAATTATGTACTGCTGTCAAATTTTAAATTGTGTCTAACTAACTTTGTGCCAACAATTTAATTAGTTGGAAATAACATTAGCCAAAAAAAATAGAGCATTTCTTAACTCTTCATCTAATAATGCTTAAACAATGATAATGAATACAGGTAAAAATAAAAAACCCTGAGAGTTTCCATCATATATAACAATCTCATCGTATATATTGGCTGTAATCTTATAATTCTGTTTCATAGAACTAATTATCTTCTTTAATACATAATATTCCTTGTGAGGTGAAGTGCTTGCCAACTCTTTTTCCTTCAACTCCTTTTAACACAAATTCCAAAAAATTATATTTAATAAAGTAAGATCAGATGGTATCAAATCTTGAAGGTCATTCTTTATGTGGTAGTAATCACCTATGTAAGTAAAGAGAAGAATGGTAGCTGAATGAAATACAGTACAGGTAGTCCTTGACTTAACAACACAATTTGGACCAGAATTTTCATTGCTGATTTTATGACCTTTCCTGCCACAGTCGTATTACTGCAGTTGTTAAGTGACTCATGTGGTTAAGTGACTCATGTGGTGTTGTTAAGTGACTCAAGCGAATCTGGTTTCCTCCATTGACTTTTCTTGTTGGAAGCTGGCTGGGAAAGATAGAAATGGTGATCACGTGATCTCAGGGTGCTTCAACCATTGTAAATACATGCTGGCTGCCAAGTCCCTGACTTTTGATCATGTGACCATGGGGATTCTGTGATGGTCGTGTGACCGAGTACGAGTTGTAAGTCATTTCCTTTGGTGCCATTGCACCTTTGAATAGTTGTTAAATTAATAGTTGTGACCTGAGGACTACATGTATACAAAGTTTATTCTAAAACTGAAGACTTACTTATTGATCTTTCTATTATCCGAATAGTGGTTATTTTCCAGTTTTGTTTAAAATGTGGATAACCCTTCTCAGAATGGTCTGACTGCTTCATATTTAACATCTTGGTGCTTGGATTGGACTAATGAAACAGTGCCATTAATTTAACATACCTTTTTTCTTCTGTAGGTCTTCATGTCATGTTAATTTGAAATTCCAATTTCTTTAAAAAAATGCTTTTGCTTATTTGCAGATCTTTTGATGAAAAGACAGTGCTTTAGATATTTATTAAAATGCTGCGTTTTATTGGTTGTTGCTAATTCAATCTGATAAACTTAAATTCAGGAGATTGCTGTCATTAAAACAACTGTACTGTACAGATAACGCAGCTTAAATTCCTCTTCCCAGCAGAAAGCTTTTTAATAAGCTTGTTATTGACCTTGTCATTGAACATGTGGTCAGTTGTCATAAATGTATGATCAAAATTTAAATTTCTGTCTTAATTGTTCCCTGCTGCTAGGCTACCCTGTGATGATCAAGGCTTCGGCAGGTGGTGGTGGAAAAGGCATGAGAGTTGCATGGAATGATGAAGAAGCCAGGTGAGATGCTGTCCAGAAATCAGTTTTGATGACTACATCTCTTTTCAAATCCAACAATGCCATTATTTCTTTTTAAAGCTCTCATAAACTATGATAAACTAGCACTTAAGCAGAAAATGGACAAGTTTTTGCTCTTATTTAGGCAGTCTATTGCAGGTAGTCCTTGATTGATGACTATTCATTAAATGATTCTTCAAAATTATGTCAGTGCTGAGAAAAGTTACTTATGACCAGTCAATAATTTGTGTGATCATGTGATCAAAATTTGGGTACGTGGCAGCTAGCATGTATATACAACGGTTGCAGCATTGTAGAACCATGTGATTACTATTTATGATGTTCTCAGGGGGTTTCCAGCAAGTAAAGTCAATGGGGGAAGCCGGATTCACTTAACAACCACATGACTTGCTTAATAACCACAGCAAAAAAGATCATAAACTTGGGTGCAACCCATTTAACAGCCACATCATTTAGTGATGAAACACTATTTGTGGTCTGTGGTGCTCCACTCCAAGGATGATGAACTAGAAGTCTCATTTTCCCAATCAGTATGACCGTGGGCAAGGTGAAATGTTCCTGCAGAACAGCCAACGGTTAACATGGGGGAAATGCCCTGGTGTACCTTAACACTTTTCTTATAGAGGACTTTTGTAGATATGCATATATATGTTTTTTTCCTCTCTCCGTATGATTCAACTACTATTCTGTAATTTTATTAATAAATTAGTTACATTAATCCCATATTTTCCAGAAGCTTGGGAGCCTGGAGCAAAATGGCACAGCTCTTTTGTGGCAGCACTTATTTTATTTAGCATATGGCAAATACATGGACTTATAGTAGTTCAAATATTAATGCCCAGTCCACCCAGCCAGTGTGGCAGCACTGATACCATGGAACAGCCCTTTGATTGAAATCAGGCTAGCTACCTTCTTGCTAATTTTTTTGGGGGAAATTTGAAAATGGAATGGTTCCATAAAGCTTTCCCTTGACTGTATAAGGTATATGACGCCATCCTTTTTTTGTTTTATTTTCAGTCTTTTTTTTGGCAGTTTTTGTTGCTAATATTTGTTGTGCTCCTCCTTTTATTTGTGGTAAATTATTTCTATTTATAGTTTGTAAGCTGTTGAGAGTCATTTTTGATTGCAGTGTGATAGAAAGGTGTTGAATATGTAAATAAACAAATCCTATAACGACATTAGCTGATTAATTGTTTACAAGATCTGCTTTATTCACCAACACTGTCCAATTAGTTTTGTCAATAGAAAATGACTGCTGAATTTCAAATATTTTCAGTAACTAAAACAGGATTTGACTACACTTTTGGAGAGAGGACCCATGAGTTGATGGGACTGCTAGGAAGTATGTGTGTATGTTGGGAAGAGCCACAAATAGCTTCCTCACAACCTCATATCAGTTTGCATGTCAACTGAGGCTGTTTAACATATTCTTCTTCAGAATCCTAGCAAGCCTGGTTGTTGTTTTCACCGATCTTCAATATCTTCAGTAACATTATTGCAAAAAGTTTTTGGCTTTATCTTCTTAATCAGGGATGTTAAACTCGATTTCATTGAGGGCCGCATCAGGATTGTATTTGGCCTCGGGGGGCTCAGTGAGCATGGTCAGGATGGGCGTGGCCAGCTTGACATTACTTGTGTTAGGGGCGCCTGTGGTAGTCACCAGCGAAAATGGAGCTCAGGAGGCCAAGGTCCATTTTCGCTGACAGAGGACTTCAGGAGGCTGTGGCAGCCGAAAACGGAGCTCCGTTTTCACTGGAAGAGGCACCGCAGGCCGGTCCTTTGCTGTTTCCAGGGTGGCCCTGCGGGCCAGATCTAAACACCCTGCGGGCTGGATCCTCAGGCCTTGAGTTTGAAAACCCTGCTGTTAATGATTGCTGATTATCTGAAATTAATAATAACAAGAAAACAGTTATTGTGCCAACACCAGGATTCTGCATATTTTAAGGGGATATTCAGTCAGTATTTTGTACATATCAACTTTATTTATGCCCTCAAACACACATTGTTAAATTATGCATCTAAGAAAGAAAAGGGATCATTCATCAACAAACTCATTTCTGCAGTTGAAAGGAGTTGAACCTGGAGTTGACTTACCAGTTGATGGCCCTAAATGATTTTGATTGGAGTTTTAATTTTATTTCATAGTTTAGAAATGTGATTTATGAAGTTATCTTTAAATGGCTAGGGAAAAAACGCACATGAGAAACTTTAAAAAAGTAATGTAAATTATGGTCAATAGGCCAATAATTAGATATGCTAATTTATGTTGATCTAAAAGATTTTTCATTTATACACATATTAAATATGAACATTTCCCTAAAATGTAGAAATTCCAGGCAACTTAGTCATTGTTTATTTCTGTTTTATTATCAAATAACCTTTTTGTTAAGATTTATAATGGTTTTTGCATTTGCACAATTTCCTTCCTCCATGGATCATATAGCATGGGAGAAGAGAGCAGGTTAACATATTATAAACATAATTCTTGGAATTAGCAATAGATTTTATATGTCCTATAAATTTAATAGAGATTCCTCATGTGCATGGGTATAGAGTATTGGGTAAATTAAATGTGTAAATGGGTATAGAGTATTGGGTAAATTAAATGTGTAAATTAAATGTGTGTATTATACTTCTTGTGCTGCAGTTATGATTTTTATTATTGAGGTTTTTAAGTGATTGAATAGAACTTTTAAAATAAAATATATTTTTTAAAATTTTATTCAAAGAAGATTTCAGAAAGATTTTAAGAACTACAGAAGCATAGAAGGAATATAAAAAGATTATAAAGATGTAAAGGAAAAGTGAAAAATAACTTCGTATTAAGAAGAGAGACAAATTTCTAAATAAGTATCTTCTGATCAGCAGTTACAAACATAGTAATTACCATCTATACCCTTCCATATTGCATATTATAGTTACCTTCTTCCCATAAATATTTTAATGAATAAATCCCCAAATTAGTATATTTTTATCTATTTTCAGCAAGAAGTCTTTAAAGGATTTCCAGTCTTTTTAAAAAGTGGTTGTATTCTCCTTAATCAAACAAATCAATTTAGCCATTTCTGCAATCTCAGTCATCTTCATAATCATTTTCACTCTTATTGATGTTTCTATAGACTTCTATTTTTGTGCATATAATAGCTTCCCTGCAGTTACCATATTAAAACCAATTGTCCATGAGACTTTTCTAGTTGAGTGTTTGTAAGTTCCAATAAGAAAAGTTCCAGTTTCATCTGAATGTTAATTTTTAAAATTCTCTGCATCGCCATATGTATTGGTGTCCAATATCTTTTCATTTCCCCACAAATCCACCATGCATGATAAAATGTCCCTTCATGTAGATCTTCCATCTTTGACTTTAGATGGAGTAGTACTTTCCCCTTCAAGGATGGTGTACAATCTGGGGATCTTTCTGGACTTGCAGTGTGGCAGCTCTGGTCAGGGAGGCATTTGCACAAATTAAACTGGTGCTCCCTTTCCTAGATTGAGGACTGTTCAGACAGCCACTCATGACCAATTATCTTGTGGATTGACTACAACATATGCTACATTTGAAAACCATCCAGAAGCTTCAAGTGGTTCAGAATGTAGCAGTGCAAGCAATGATGTACATGCCTCGTGTTCCAGAAGTTTCACTGGCTGCCATTTGGCTGCCAAGTGTGATTCAAGGTGCTGGTTGTTATCTATAAAGAGGAAGCATCACAGTGGAGGTGGCTGATAGATTAACAACAGATCCCACCTCCCTACCACTTTGCTCTCGCCCTCCTCATCTTTTAATTGAGCCGCATGGCTTTTTGTATTAACTTATTTATGTTTTTTATCCTAAACAGTTTTTATCTCTTATGATTGTAAAGGGCAGACAATATATATTTTTTAACAAACAAACAAATCCTTACCTATCATAGGCCCAGTCTCCCATATTATCTGTTTGGCCACTTTGATCTTACAGAGTTGGTACACTCTGGATTCCTTTAGTGTCATCTAAAACAGCATTTCCCAACCTTTCTGTTTCTGCAGACCAGTAGAAATGGCGGGAAGGGAAGAGGGGATGGTTTTATATGCATATGCTTGCTGCTTTCACAAATGCAACTGCATCCATGTGTGCTCGCCCACCACTTCCATGGACTGGTTCCGAATGGGCTGCAGCCCAGCACCAGTTTGTGGACCTGGGGTTGGGGACTCTTGATCTAAAAGGACATTGGAAGCATACCTTTTCTGTACTAATGCTTGCCTTCTGGAACAAGGTTCCCCTGAGAACTGGATTGCTGTTGTTCATAACAGCGGTAAAGACTCACTGTTCACCCAGGCCTTTTAGCAGAGGGAGAGTAAGATCCCTTGCTTCATTCCATCTGGTATGGGGCACTTTGATCTTCTAACGATTTTGTTGTAATTTCTTTCATTGTTGTGAGCCATTCAGAATGATTTGGAGAAAGCTGGCATACAACTTTAAGAAATTATTACTACTATTTATTGATTTTATTTATTAATCACATTGTATAGCTGTCCATCTCACCAAAAGCAACTCTGGGTCACACACAATAATTGAATAAAAACCCCAAATGTAAAAATAGCACATATAAAAATGTAAAAATCTACCTTAAGAAATAAATAGCATAAAAAAACCCCAAATATATAAACTCCTAGGTGATGAGAGGATAATACTCCTTTTATTGTGCAAATGTAGGTCTCAGTTTTGAGTATTCCAATGTGACATTTATATATTGAGGTAACGGATGATGATGTCTGCAGGAGATTGGCAGGATGCAGAGTTGGAATGCAAGAGCTATATCCTTTGAATATGTGTATGACAGCGATGGGGGGATGGGGCTTCTATTGTAACAATCTGTCTGCCATCTTATTGGTTTTAATGCTCCTGTCCTGCAGATGCCACTGGATGCAGATGACTTCATTATAATTTTACCTGAACATTATTGGTAAAGTGATTTGCTGTTGCCTTTTTCAGAATGTTTTTGACTTCTTAGTTTAGCCTGTCAATTTTCCTTGTAATTTCTTGCTCAGGTAGTGACAGGGCCAACACTGCCTATTTTCTTTCAGAATCAGCCAAGGATGAGTAGGTGGTACCACCTGCAGTGTTTTTTAAGGTTTAACATGCTATAACTGGCTTTCTTTTGTAATACTTATGAATCATGGCATTTATGGCTATAAAATCAAAATGTACCCATTATTGTACTTTCAGCAGTTGGGGCCTTTTAATCCAAAGCTATTTCTACATGCAGGGATTCTTAGTCTTTTATTAAGCAGAAATAATATATTGTCCATATTTCTAAATGGATTTCTTTTCTTTTTTGTAAAGGGAAGGTTTCAGGTTTTCATCTCAAGAAGCGGCTTCAAGTTTTGGTGACGATCGGTTATTAATAGAAAAATTTATTGATAATCCTCGCCATATAGAAATTCAGGTTTGTGTTCTTCTCTTTCAGCTTTCAGTGTGGGGTTGTTATCTAGGTTTTGATGAGTTATTTTTTTTCCTTGTATTGTCCTTTATTATTAAATTAGTAGGAATGATTTTCCATGCTAAAGGTAAATGGAGAACTTTAACCTGAGAATATTTATGTATAAAGGTTGCTGAATTGCAAGCCACTCAGTAACTTAATCTAACACTTTGTATTATAGAACATTGAGATTAAAGAAAACCAGTTTAACATAATTTATTTTGGCAAAATAGTCCCATTATTATTCCTTTTTGTCCAAATGATGTAATGTTACAAACTACCATACCTAGAAACGAAGGTGTCTGCATGCCTAAAAAGATTTAGATTAATGTTTTCCTTAGTAGGAGCTGATTCTGTAGTGTGTAAACTACTTTTCAAGTACAAATTTTAAAAGCTTTTTCTTTTGGATGAGGTTGTCTTGGTTATCAGTTTTTACCAATATCACAAGAAAAGGATAGGCAACCATTTTTGCTACAGGAAAAAGATAAATAATCCATACTAGGACAATGGCTTTTAAATCAGTGTAGTAAGTTGAGGGTAGAGGTTTGTTCTCCGAGCTTGTGGTTTTCTTCTTATAAGGCCTTCATGTGGTCAGTAGGTCTTGTGAGTAGTGTATCATCTAGTAAGTGCCCCAAAAGAGTCTGAAAGATTTCAAACTCTTCAGGCTTTTCATCAGTCAGGATGGTAAACAAAAGTTGTGTGTGATATCACCACATTTATACAAAAGGGGCACATATTTCATCATGATGTTGTAGTGTTTGTTCATCATTTATTCCCCACCCTTCTCTGGATGACCAAGCCCAGTGTTCTACCACTGTGAACCTTACTAAGCAAGATGCTGGAGTCTATTCAGATTTTTTCAAGGTCAAACTCCTCAACCACCTTCTAGCATATGTCCTATTTTTACAGTATTTCTTTCATGGAGAAAAACTAAACTGAATATAAAGTGTAATATTTATTCTTTTCCTTATTTGGATAGAACAAGAACAGATAGATTATTAATTCAAATAAGTGCTCCGTAGTACCATTGATAAAATATTTTCATTGAAACTAGTAGCTACTTGAAGTAAAGAATGAATGTACTTTTTTTTTAAATTAACCCTGAGTTCTTATTAGGTATTGGCTGACAAACATGACAATGCATTATGGCTGAATGAAAGAGAATGTTCAATTCAGAGAAGAAACCAGAAAGTTATTGAAGAGGCACCAAGGTGAGTCCATGTACTCTTCTATGAGCATAAAGAAAATTTAATGAAGTGCTAAAACTGAATTGTATAACATAATGTTAATAGAAATTAAGGATCATTACACTGGTTGCTGATCTGAAGTCCTTTCATGAGCTTGAAAAAAAAATTAAATGAGTAAACTGTTATATTTTAATGATTGCATTATTATTTGGTGATAATGCTTTGTTGCCTGAAAATCTTTTGCTGAGAGATTTCTTTATTGCTTCTGATTCCTTGAGAATAAAAATGTTATATTTTAGCTTTTCAATTGCTAGAGTACTTTTAACAATAAATAGTAGCAGATAATTTCAGAAAATAGAATTACATCCTTATATGATTTTTCCATAGTATTATATAGATGCTGTATTTCCTAAACACTTTTTAAATGAATAAAACCTTAGTGCCTTATTAAAGATCCCCATTGAAGTGCAATCTGGCACGGTAGTCAGAGAAAATTTCAGAGAAAATAGTCAGAGAAATTCCTGGTTTTTACATACATTTCATAGTTCATACACGATATTCTCCTTCGGTCCAGACTATCATGTTTCCTTTCACTCAGCTGTAGATTGCTTCCTTCCAGAAGCAGTTCTTTCAGAAATGGAAAGAAGTCATGATTCAGATAACTGCTGATGCATGACAGAATTGCCCTTGTGTGTATGCTCATAAAGCTTTCTCTGGATGTAGGCTTGTACATACTAATGAAGAAGGAGGTGAATTTGTCATAAATCCATTCTCTGTGTGTACATTGTTCACTAAGACGGGTTTCCAACCCCCGGGCTGCAGCCCACTACTAGGCTGTGTTCTGTTTGGAACCGGGCCACATGAGTGGCTGGCCAGTGCATGCGCATGCACAGCTTGTGCGAGCAGCGGGCTGGTTCCTCTTTCCTCTTGCCAGTCTGCCAAGGCATAAAGGTTGGGGACCGCTGCACTAAGATATGATTTGTTCTATTTCTTTGAGGTAAAGGTTGAATATGCAGGAGTGATGTTTTAGGAAAACAAGAGTGCTGTGAATGTTGCACATCCTTTTGAAATAATACTGCTTTTATTTATCCAACTGCTATGTCCCTTCTTTGTTTTTCCTTCCTTCCCTGGTGTATTTTATTTTCTTAGTTGATGAGCAGGCACACTGACTTTATTTATCTTTATTCCTGTATGTTGCCTGGCTCCTTTATAGAAACTTAATAAACACAGATTTTAAAACCATTTTGAACACAGGAAATACCTTCTGTTGCACAGTTTATTCTTTGATTCTCTTGCTGTTCAAATAATTATGTTTCTTTGATTTACCACACTAATATAAGAAGCATAGTAACATACTTGTTGGTCCTTGCATTGAATAGGGGTAGATGAGAATAGCTACAAATTATGAGATTGCACTTTTTAAATGAAAAAAAATCTACATATCTTATCTACTTCATGTGTTTGGTAGAGAGATGGGAACATTTGAAAAGGTAAATAAAAACTTCGAGTGTTTTGAAGTACTATCAGAATACAATGAAAAGACATTGCCAGGGTATATATTTTTTTGAGCTGATATGCCTTTGGCCTCTGGAAGATGATATATTTAGTGTCCTGTAGTGAGGAGACTTGCAGGCTGGGGAGCAGTCTTGAGAGTGAATCCCAAGAGGGCTTCACAACTGTACTCTAAGGCAGAAGAACAGCTGTGCTCAGGGTGGAATGAGGAGGAACCATGCTGTGTAAACAGATGAATCAAAGTAAGAAAAATGGAAAATTAAAACTTTCAGTTTTGGAGTAAAGTTGAGACAATAATTTAAAATGCAAGCTGTTACTGTCATTGGATGTCAGATACAGTGTTATAGGCTAAAGTTGAAATGGCAATTCAGTTTGAAGCTTTGGGATTTCTTTTCAGATTTTTCTCTGAAATATTCTATAATGCATTACTCATTTGTAAGTATGAAAAGCAAGTAGACTGTAAACATCTACAAAAAACATTGCAAACTGGACATATTGCATACTTTTATATACTAAGTCATAAACATAGTAATGTTTTTTAATTCACTAGTATTATTTTTAAAATTCTTAGAATGTAAATTATAGCTGCGCCTCATATTTTCTTCTAAACTTATTGTAGTGATTTAGTAAAAGTTGTGAAAGAAAGTTTCATTGATTTGTCTATCTGGTGCAATAATACTATAGTGTTTGCATTTTAAAGGACTAAAACATTATTTAAATAATCGATCCTATTACTAAACCTGGCATGTAACAGGCATAACTTGTACACAGCGTGCAGCCTTTCTAGTAATTAAAAGATCAAAAGACAAGAGTTGAAATAATTTCAAATAAAGCCATATTTTGATTGTATAGCATACAGGTATATGAATATAGAATTCAATTCTTTATTTCAACCATTTGTTTCCTTGCTTCAATTTTCCTGGACTAGTCCACCTTGGAAACATCAAATGTTAATCAGAGGCTGCTGGAAACAATTCCATAACTAATCTCATGATTTTCTTGGCCGCATTTCCAGCCTCTCCCAGAATTCTGCCTGTAGTTTTTAAAATGAGCAAAGCTTTCTTTCTGAAAAAAGAAAAAAATTGTTGGGGGTATCTGCTTTTTTGTATGTGACAGAAAGCATCTGTCCCTTGCGGGAATGTATACTGTGTAGTCAGCAAATAGTCTGTAGTAGTGCTCCCCAACCTTTCTGACTTGGTGGCCTGACAGGGGGAGGGGAGAGGGGATTGTTCCCTGAGAATGGCAGACGGGCATGCAAAGGCATGTGCAGCTCCATTTGTGTGAGCAGCAGGTGTGTGCGCCTGTCCCTCGCACAAATGGAGCTTTGTGCACAAGCGCAAGCAGTCACCAGTCGTGTGAGGGGCACTTTGTGCACAAGCGTAAGACAGCCACAGCTCACCTGAGGAAAGCTTCATGTATGCACAGCCCGGTTCCAAACAGGCTGCAGTCCGGGAGTTGGGGACCCCTGGTCTGTAGAATTGTGAATGCATGTTAAGCAAGCATAATTATTATTTTACCTTTTTTCTTTTATATTTCAGTTTCTAAAAGGCCTAAAATAGTCAAATTTATTTTTATAGAATGTATTTCTCCCCTGCACTTCCCTCCCCCATTTTCTTTGTATACATAGCACCTTCTTGGATTCCGGAACTCGTAAAGCTATGGGAGAACAGGCTGTAGCTCTTGCCAGAGCTGTAAAATACTCATCAGCAGGAACAGTGGAATTCCTTGTAGATTCAAAAAAAAATTTCTATTTTTTGGAAATGAATACCAGACTGCAGGTACGTGGAATAGAAAAGATGGGAGGAGAGGGGAATGTGTTCATGATTCAGGTGGGATTAGAAATGATTTTGTAATGCTAAAAAATATGCATTACTGTATTTCAGTTTGTTCCTTCAATTCCTTCAAACCCAACCATTAAGAAAATACTTTGTTCGAGGTAGATTTCATCTTCTAAATATATATTTATGATAGAAATCTGTTCAAAAATAATACTTTTAGTTAATTTTTAAATCTTGGTAGTAGATAAAAGTAATGACTAAGTAGTTCTGTTTCAGTCCACATGGGATTTTTATGTCAAACATGTGTTCTCTCATTTATTGAAACGCTATGAAGTAGATAGTTTCTGTTCTGCCAATAACCTTGGAAGGAAGTTACCATGACTTTAGAAACATGTCCTAAATACCTTGTTGCATTAAGCTGAGACATTTAAATGCACAGTTAAGTTGCTAGACCTCTGTTCACAATAATTTTTATTATCAAAAATATTTTTCAAGTTTGATTTTACTTGGAGCCCCTCCTCTCAGTTAAATGTTCTGGATGGTGTGCTGTAGGAATGTGCAGTGACGATGTTCAGTTAACTTCCTTTCTTGCTTTGCTAGTGAAGGGGTTGTTCTAGCAGTTCTGTTTCTGTTAAGTGCAAGTTCATAGTCGATTGGAATAGTACAGGTAGTTCTCAATTTATGGAAACAATTAGGACTGAAATTTTCATTGTTATGCAATGATGTTGTAAATGAGTTCCAATGAGTTCCAATTCCCATTGTTAACTGAATTCCATGGTGATTAGGCAAGGCAATTTCCTTCCGGCTTTCCATAATCAAAGTCAATGGCAATCATGGCAGGAAATTGTAAGATATGTGAATGGTTGCTGTGGTACAAGCTCAGAGGGACTAGAGGAGAGGGCATGAATGGGGGACACGTACTCCAGAGACTTGCAAATTTTCCTACCAGCTTCCCCATGAACTTTCTGGGGAAGCCAGCAGGGAGCATCACAAATGATAATTATGTGATCATGGGGCATTGCAACTAATTGAAATTGGAAGCCAATTGCCAAGCTTCCAGATCCATGGAGGTGCTGGGATGGCCAGAACTCAAAGGATCGGTTGTAATCACTATTTGTTCTGCACTAAGTTAACTCGAATGGTCACTGCGTGAAAGGTTGTAGAATGAGGACTGCCTGTAAGCAATGGTTTACTGTAGATTGTTATTGAATTTTATAATATTTTTGCCTGTATTGAGAAAGAAGAGTGTCGGAAAGATGAACTCTGATGCTTACTGGAATTTCTTTTGCAATGGCAAGGGTTTGTTATTTTATTTGCTATTTTGAGCTTAGTGTTTTTTTCACTATTTCATTGTGATCACTGAGGAACAATGGAAGCAAAAGCCTTTCCAGATGGAGAAACCACTATAGTTGGAAAGAAAGATTATTTAAATGTTGTTTAGACAATTTGAGAAGATTTGTTCTTTCCAACTTTATCAGAAATATACTAACCTTTAATTAGAATGTTTGTCAAGTACATTTCTCTAATTTTTCTGTCTTGGTTGCATATTGCCTCTAATTAGTGTTTCAGTTTGAAGTTGGTGAGTAGCAATCTTACTGGCCTCATCACCAGTTTTCCCAGTTGATTTGTCACTTTTCTCCAACCTTCAAGTTTGATGTCAGTTAGCAGACCTATATCTAGTTGTTCTTTTTGTTTTCTTTCACAAAGAATCAAATTTTAAAATCCCGATGACCCCCCTCCCATTTAACTCTACAATTATAACATTGCAGATGTGTTTTTGCTGACAGTCACTTTGAATGGGGTTTTCTCCTCCTCCCACTAGTATCTAAGTTTGGTGTTTGGCATTTCTTTTTCTTGCATACTGCCTTATCTATATTATTAGTGGCTGCATTATAGATGGCTCTCCTTTTTAATCTCCTGTGCGGGGACCCTCTTTTAAAACTAGCTATAATTTTTAAAAATATTTATTTAGGAGCAAGTTCAACTTACATTGTATTTTTTTCTTGCTTTTTAATTTAGTTCATTTAATGATCACCCATTTTTTTTCCTTACTGTAGTAATGCTATGCTGATGCTAGAAAATAACAGATAACATCTGGTACATACGATGTGGAAGGCATGCCTATTGCAGAAAAAATGACAATATTGCATAAAAACTGATATTAGAAGCTGTTGCCATTCTGATCTGGCAATTAGCAGTGGTCCATGTCTCATTGCCATTTAGCCATGTACACACAAATTTTCAGAATTGTTTGAGCAATATATTATGCTGGAAACATAATGCCAAATTCTCATTTGATCTACATGTGAAAATGTGTAAATGAAAAATGTTCTTCTGTACTGACCCTTTAGCTAGAAATACTCTCTGAATGTGTTTTAAGAGATCCTTGATTTTGGCTATTTTACCAATAACTATACTCACAAGTTTCTTTTAAAGAAGAATTGCCTTTTGAAAACAAAGATTGACACACATATAAAGAATCAAACTATTCAAATAGTTTTTAACAGAATAATATGATTCATAAAGGTAATGATTACCTACATTTGCCTAAAACTGACTAGAAATGTGAGAATTCAGGTCATGATTAAGCCTGCTTAGGTCTGGAAATAGATCACTAAGGAAATGGGTTTTTATGGAACTGAAAGATGGTAAAACATTTGGACTGAAGGGGGAAAAAAGAGAAAAATGTAAGCAGAAGGGCTTTATAGGGGGACAAATGTTTAAGATGCCACAAACAGTTTCGTTTTCTGTTGATGTAGAGCCAGAGGTGTCAAACTCAATTACGTCATGGACCGGATCATGACATAATTGTGATGTTTTTTGCCTTTGCAGAACTGGGGTGGGTGTAGTCTACACGGGCCATATCCGGCTTGCGGGCCGCCAGTTTGACAGGCCTGATGTAGAGGATTACAGAAATGGACTTGAATAAAATAATCAATAACTGTTGGGAGGACTTCAATGAGAAAATGGGAAGATGTGAGAAAGAAACTCAGATTGTTCCACCTTGATTTTGCCTTTTTCTTGACCTGGCGTGCTCCAAAGGGGCTGACACTTGATATGCAAGCTTTAGCCTATATGATCATCTCAGCACCTGAATACTGCGATGGATCTTTAGCTGAAACATTTTTGGCAGACAAACTTCCAAGCATTTAAGAAAGAGTTTGTTATGGCAATTTTCTCTCTCTTTGGTGAATGTTTTATTTGAATTGTGGTTTTTTTCTTCATGAAATAATTACAGTATGTATCTCTAATTCTGTTTGGGACAATGTTACATGATTTAACACTACTGAAACTGGATGAACTCTGAGGCAATCTTGGTTTGAAATGGGTACATCAAACAACACTTGAAGAAGAGTGGATGTTGATTATTTGGTGTGTAACAGTTACACCCTTCCACCCAAACATTACAAAGGACAGGATTTCCCTTAGAGGAGAAAAAATTCTGACAAAGGTATAAGGAAATGTCTTTTCTATTGAATAAGGCTACAAAGAGAATTGCAAAAAGGTTTCATAAATACTTTTCCAACATGAATGTAGTTTAAGAAGAAATTCTAATGACAAAAACATTGCTTTTGGTGTTGGCATATGCTTTAATATGATGGATATATTAAATTATATTCACTTCAATCAGATTCAGCATTTCCCTTTGCAGTTAGCATTTCACTTTCATGGTCTATTCTAGTATAGAGTATTTTCAGACAGATTTGAACAATTGGCCCTCTGTGTCTCTGTTCAGAATCAAAACTGAATATTTGCAGTAGATTTAAACCAGATTTTTTTTCTCATGTCAGACATATATAACTTAGTACAATGTGCAAAAGATGGTAAGCATGGTTTTAAACCAGTCATTGTTTGATTGCTATGAAGACTATCTAGAAAGAATAGAGGAAAAGAAAATTGCTAATCTTTTTCCTGACCTGATAGAGGGGCTTTAGTTCTTATTTCTCTCTTTACTGTACCCTGGTAGATTAGCTGTTTCATGACAGCTGGAAAAAAGGCAGAATCTGGTGGAGCCTAACTCTTGGAAGAGTTAATTATGGTTTCCAATTTGCTATAATCTGATGGAAAATGGCTGCTGGAAATAGAAAAATTAAAATGCAAAAATTAATAAATTCACTGTTAAAATAACAATGACAGTGTGTTGTATGCTGTTCTTAGTATGAAAATAAACATAGAATAAAAAGACAATTAACTATTGTTTCAATCAAATGATTTTATTGTTGAAATAGCCAACCGTTTTTGCATATACTTTGCTTCCCCACCCTTTTATAACTGCTTTTTACAAGAAACCATATTGATGGAACAGGCAGTAAGGTTTTTAGAGACAGTGATTAAACTAATTATATAAATGTTGATAAATATTAAAGCTGCAGAAATATTTTGCTTTCAGAATGAGTTTCTACCTAGCTTGACCATAAAAAAAATGGAACACTACTTCATGGTAACTATGGTAGAGTTACTATATTTCATATTAGAAAGAAAACTCAATTAAAAAAATACAATAAAATGACACAATTAGAATGATTCAGAAGTTTCAGATATATTGAAAAAAGTTTCAATAGTTATAGTTACTTTAAAAAAGATTTTTAAAAAGCCACATTTCCTGGGAAAATAAATATGTTCTCCACAAGTGTGTTGATAATTTACATATTTGATAGGACAGAGCTTCAGTGTAGATGAAGAATTTTCTTGGCATTTCATCAAGGGTCTTAATAAGATTGATATACCTGGAAAGTATCAAGTATTTGACACTGAATCCTAAAGGAAGCGTCTTAATCATATAATAAAACCTTCATTTTAATATAATATTTAGAATGGGGCTTATTTCAGTGATGTCACTGAAACAGCTAAGTTATCTTAAAATATGGTGGTGTAAAATTTTAAATGCACAGAGAGCTAATTATAAGTGCCATCTGTTAATTTTACTCCTTTTTTTGGCAAAGACCATTATGGAGATATTACATCCGACAAAATGTTATCCTTCAATTATGTACTTCAAACAAATACTTCATTTGTTCAGTGACCTTTTTTGTGTCACAAATGCATGAAGTATGACAACTCTTAATGGATAAATGTTTGTGAAATAGTGTTTCTTAAGACATAGTATCTCAAGACATAGTATTTCAACTGCAATAGCACTTTACAATAAAACGAAATGATTCCTTCCTTCCTTCCTTCCTTCCTTCCTTCCTTCCTTCCTTCCTTCCTTCCTTCCTTCCTTCCTCCTCCCTCCCTCCCTCCCTCCCTCCCTCCCTCCCTTATTATGCTAAATTGCTCTTTAAATGTATTTATTTTGTCATTATTTAAACATTTGCAAAGTTAAATATACATTATATAAATCTGTCTTACTAGTCAGAACAACTCTTGCACAACCTCTCCTTTTTGGCTTAACTGGGAGTGAGGGTATTCCCATGACAGCATCATCCTGAGTTGTTAGCAGCTATTTGTTGAGAGCATGCAGTGATTCTACTGGTCCAGCTCTGCTATTATGCATGCTAAGCACTACAGAGATAAATCTGTATGGAAAAAAAACAACAACCCTGAAGTATCCATCTGCTCATTTCTGCTACACTGCATTGATGTAAGATTACGCTAATCTCGTTGCTTGTCAGGACAGGTTAGTGAAAGCAGGCGTGTGGGTAAGACTTAGCTAGTCTGATTCTATGGAAGATTGTAGGCTGCTCCTGTACATGCCATGTTAAGTGTAGCAGAATGGGTTGATTATCAGCCAGCTTTTTGAGATTCAGTCAAAATGCTTTTGTATTTCTAGATTAGAAGTTGTTCTCTTTTTTAAAGTCACTTCCCCAAAACAAAGGTATTCTTATCTGTCCATCCATCTATCCAGTCTATTTTAGCCATTATCTGCAATTATTTTTGGCTTGATCTTGTTGTATATATTTTCTGCAACAAATAATAGGCATATGGTTTCTGTACATCTTGTGTAACAAAGAGGGCCATCCATATTTCATATTGTAAATTAACATTTCCACGCCCCGCCCAATTTTTGTTAATCAGGTTGAAATATGAGAAAGTTTAGTTGTGTTGTTACTGACTGACTGACTGACAGTTCTTAACCTTGCAGGTTGAACATCCCATCACAGAATGCATTACCGGTTTGGATCTGGTCCAAGAAATGATCCGTGTTGCTAAGGGATACCCTCTCAGGCACAAGCAGGCTGATATTCCCATCAACGGCTGGGCAGTTGAATGTCGAGTATATGCGGAGGTAAAAAATAACTCTTAATAGCTGGAAAGAGAATTGCTGTAGAAGAAACTTGTTAGATGTTGGGAGAAGCTAGGATTTATTTTTATGTTGTTCCATTCCATGTGCATGAATGAAGTCCCCCCATTAATTCTATAAAATTCTCTATGATCTAAAGAATAATATATTGAGGAAAAGATTATAATGGTATTTCAACATTTTGTGTAACTTTTTTGTGTAACTTTTTTGTAAAAACAAAAAAATACTGAGCCCTTAAAAAACGGTCTGAAAAGAAAATGTGGTTGCTGTACATTTCCAGTAGATATTATAGACTGTATATATCAATAATAGGCTATGTGGCTAAATATTATAACCAATAATAACTTTTATAAATGGTGCCACTGGGATTTGAAAGCAAAAGTTGAAAAAGTTGTTTTCTATTTTAAAGTCACTGTTAGAATAATTTGTTCAGTTTTCTTTATATTGAGTAACACATGTTATTTTATGTTTTTTTTTCCTGTTTACTCTTTTCTTCTGAGTGTTCTTACATGACTGAGAATTTGAATGCAATAATACATACAATAATGTGGAAATTTTATTCACATGCTTGGATCAAACAATACAATTGCATTTATACTGGGATGCAGGTCTTAAATATAACAGTGTTATTAATTTATATAGGGTATGATCCTAAAAACTTGAGTCTTGTATACAGTTCCAGAAGTACTTATCTGCGGAGTATTACTCTGTGTGTGTGCTTGCGTGTGTGTGTGTGTGTGTGTGAATGTGGGGAACGTGTGCTCTTAGCTTGCCCCTTAGTATTGTGCTTTCTTTTAGAAAGGTTGCCCTTGCTTTAATAAAGGCACAGCAGGAAGTTTTTAGCTTTAACAAATCTTCCATGACTTGAATGGAAGAAGCAGTTTCATAACCCTACTAAAATAAGTCATTTTGAGAACAAAATATGGTTGGTCCATATTTAAAGTGGAGGAAATGCTTAGCTTCCCAGTGGCTTAACCTTGTTTCCCGTGCTTTGTCTTACAAAGTTAATACCACTCTGTGTTTTGAATTTCATTTTAGGACCCTTACAAATCTTTTGGTCTGCCCTCTGTTGGCAGATTGTCTCAATACGAAGAGCCCCTGCATGTCCCAAATGTAAGTAATTCTGATGTTTTATGATTTCTTATTTTCAAAGCATGAAGAATTCATAGATTTCATAGTGTTTTGCAGATTTAGAAGAGTTCAGGAATTCTTAAGGCTGGTTGTCCTAAACTATTTCTATAAACCAAGGAGGAATATAGTTATTTATATTAATTAGTGGTAATTAGAAATGAATTGTACTGTACCCAAAACAAACACAAAAAAACAAACCCCCAAACGCCATATATCCTGGGATGTACATCTAAATAAACTCAACCATTCTACATAGTCATAGTCATTCTTTAAAATGTTGGACTAGCCATGACATAATTCTGGCTTTTATAATGGAATGCTTCTATTTCTTTAGATTTGAAGCTTTTTAAAAACTGAAAGGCATTTTTCTATACATAGTGAAAAGTGCTTTATTATACTGTACAAGTTTTTTTGGAGTTCTTGTTTAATTGGTTTTTATACAAAAGGCAAGTGCATTTCTGTTCTTCAAGGTAGCCAAAATATTGGGTACATAAGCATGGAATGGTGTTGGCTTTGTGAAATGACAAAGGGGATACTACTATAGACACAGTTATTTACCATTATTACCTACATGGGGGAAATGGGGAAATGATATACTCCTGAATTTTAAATTTGGTGAAACTAAATATAAGATTTGATTTCTAAAATTGTTTTTGCCTGTATGATTCCTATAGAAATTTGACCCTTTGGGGGGAGGGCTTTAAGAATTTAAGAATTCAAGCTGTGTTTAAAAGCAGAAATACAACATATAAAGGTTTAGTAAATTCTATATGATATTAAATGGAAGATTTAAACACACATACACACATGTTACAGAATGTGTCTTGATCATGTTTAATGAAAACCAAATGAACTAAGGAAGAATTTCCAGTAATTACTCTAGGGATGGGTCGAGGTTTTTCACCATGGTGTAATAGCTAACGGGATGTCAAATATTTTGCCCTTCCAAGTTTTTGCAATTTGCAATATTCTGAACATGAGACCTGTTGAAAGTACAAGTGATAATGGACAAACTCTACCTCCTATGGTCTTTGTCCCACCAAATCTTTCTTCAATTAATGCTGCAGCAGGAGTTTTATGTAATAACATTTGCACTTATGAGCCATCTAGAGAAAGAAAAAAACAATTAAAATACCTTAAATGTTCTGCTTACTGCTGTTATTTGCTTGTGCGAATGTTGCATGTCAGCTAAATGGATCACAAAATAGATAAAGTGATTGGGTGCAAGAGAGTGCATGCTAAGCTTTGTCTATCATTATTGCTGGGAGCAATCAAATTGATGCCAGCAGGACAGTAGATGCGTTGACAGCTGTAATTATGTATCTCCATGGTGATCACTTTTGGCCTGTCATGGAGGCCTGCAAGGCCCCTCCTTTGCAAGCATTTAATCAGATTGGGCTGTCACTTGTCAGGTAGACATGGTGGGTTGGGAGCTGTGCTTAGGGGAGAGGTGAATTGAAAATGAAGGGTGGGAGATGCCTGATAGATTTACATGCTCCATCATGATACTGAGGGAAGAAATTTTAATTATGTTGGACGCCTAAGAGTAATGATTTTTGAGGATTTCATATGAAGTGCCTGGGCCTTTCCCTTTTGGTGTGCTCTCACCACTGTGTTAAAACAGCACTTTTTTTTGCAAATTGTGTTGGTTTATTTTGTTTTTCTTTTTATAAGCAGCAGGGCACATTTGAAATTAAGAGAATATTCTGTCAGTTGTACGTGTCCTATAAATTTATGGAAATAGTACAGTAATCCATTTCTTTGCATTTCCCTTATAAAGATTAATTGTTTCTTCTATTTCCAAAATTGACCAAAAGAGAATTATTTGCCAAAAGAGAAAGGTATAGTCAGAGAGGTCTAGTGATTAAAGTACCAGGCTAGAAACCCAAGAAACTGTGAGTTCTAATACTGCCTTAGGCCACAAAGCCAGTCACCTAAAACTACTTTGGCAACAAATACTTAAAGTAGTGTTCCTCATAATAGGCAATTACATTTAAGAACATAAGCAGTGCCCTGCTGGTTTATTTAGTTGTCATTTAGTTTATTTGTGGCCCATTTAGTCATCCAGCAAGCTCTTCTCAAGGTGGACAACCAAATGCACAAGAAAACCTAGTAGTCTCCCAGTTGAAAGCCTTCAGAGACAGTTAGAATGCCATCAAAGCTAATTTCAGCTCTCCAAATTCTCCAGCTATCATGATCACTGTTGAGAATTTTGAGAATTGAAATCCACATATCTAGATATTGGTCAGATTGAGAAGCTTTTGGGGGTTAATGCCTGTGCATGGAATGGAGAACTGGCTCTTAACCTCGGTGTTGGGATCCTGTGGCAATTTCATTACATAGTTTCATACCTTGCCTTCAGGAAAAGAAGGTGACTAGATTTTTCATTTCATTTTTCAGTAGTGCTGACCTTTATGTTGATAGGAAACATTCTTTTATTATTCTAATAAAATAAACAAGCTTTCTCTGCCCTCACAACTTAAGATGTTATATGTTAGGAACCCTAAAAGCCGTATTGTAAACACAACAAAAATGATTGGTAGTCAAACCCACTGAAATTCAAAAATAGCTTTCACTTTTTAATGGTTTACTTATAATCCTGCATTTTTTCTATCTCTGGTATGTGTTTATACATGATATTTGCCTTTAAAATGTCTCAGAAGTTGCTTGATCCTAAATAGAATTAACTAAAAAATACGTTTTTCTGGTGCTATGGACAGAGACTTGAAAATCTTGAGGTTAATAACTGTAGTTGCTGTTACTGTTAAACTTCATTTGAAATAGCCCAGTATTATTTATAACATATTAGAGTGTACTTGCATAAATGTATCATTTAAAAAACAAAAACAAATGTACTACTTGAGGGCAATTACAAGAATAAAAATATATGTAGAATATTAGAAAATTACTGGTGCCAAGTTTTACTGAGCTGTTAAACCTGTTTCATATAGCATTGTCCTAGATACCTAGTTTCCTATTTACAGAGGGAAATTATCTGTGTTTTACTATTTTACTGGAAATTAGGATTAAAATGTAATATGTCCACTCAAGGCTATATACCATCAAATTGAAAACTGACTATAACTTTTCTTTTCAATTTTCAATTTTGATTCTCTCTGTCAGTTTATTTCCATGTGTTCTGCAGCCAAGCAAAAGAACCACTAGTCTCAGAAAACATTAATAACATTATCAACTTCCTATTTTTAAGATGTAGAGATTAACATAGGAAGCCCTTAAGAAGAAGACTGCACCATAAAGTTCACTAAGGTTTCTGCAAAAACAGAACCATTCAGTAAATAAAAATCCTTTTTTACCTATGTATCAGCACTGTTTTACTATCCATTACAGTAAGTAAGTTACAGTATCCTATATGATCCGTATGGAATCTTAAATATAATGTAATGTATTCAATGGCATTAAAAATGCTTTTTCCAAAGGCAATTGGACTTTCTTGGCTTTTTTCTTTGAAAACATTTTGCTTCTCATCCAAGAAGCTTCAATTTTATTTATTTATTTATTTTATTTTATTTGGATTTATATGCCACCCCATCTCTGAAGAGACTCAGGGCAGCTCACAAAAAGATATAACATACATAGAAATATAAAAAATATTAATCCAATCCAAATAAGCAATAAAATTTCCCACTAAAATATCCAATTAAAACCCCCAGCCTCCCTCAACCCAGGCCGGCCTGTGAAAACAGCTAGATCTTTAGATCACAGCGGAAAGAACACAGGTCGGGAGCTAACCGTAACCCCAGGGGCAGTTGGTTCCACAGGGTGGGCGCTCCCACAGAGAATGCCCTACCCTGGGGAGCTGCCAACCGACATTGTCTGGCCGACGGCACCCCGAGGAGGCCCTGCCGATGGGAGCGCACTGGGCGATTGGAATTCGATAATGACCTGCATGATTAAGAATCTCCATAGACCAGGGGTTTCAAACTTGTGGTGTCATGTTGTCGTCACCTGACATATCACGACTTTCCCTCCCTTCGCTAAACCAGGGTGGTGTGGCCAGCGCGTGATGTATCTGGCGTGAGGGCTGTGAGTTTGACACCCTTGCCATAGATATTCAGACATCATGAACAACCTTTTTCCATTTACAAAGTTCAAAAGTTTTCATATACCTAATATTTGCAATTTTTTAATCGTCACAGCCTTGCTATGTTAGCTTGCAAATAATAGTGCATGTTTGGAACGTCAGGGGCATAACTAATTCAAATGATTGCTGCCACATTGTTGCATAAGAAATCTTGTTTCATGAGGAAATATATTCCCTTATTTTTGGGTTACTCTGGCTTCCTTTTTAATTCTTTAGCTTAAATTTTTTGAAAAGGTATACAGTATGTTTATATTGGAAAATTACTTTCTTCCCTTTCTTGTTTTGTTCTTAAAATTCTAATTTTTAAGTATGTATTTTGTGGTAAAAGTGATGCAGAATTTTGAAAGTTAGTTTCCTTTCGAACCTCAATAGTTGTGCTTGCATATTTTCTCTTCTCCTGTGGAATGAGGATAGCTAAAATCATTGTTTTGATGACTGGGCATTTCTAAGGCATCTTGTTTGTTTTCTAAAGAAAGTGCTTGACAGTTGCTGTTTGAATTAAGAAGCCTGCATTAATAAATGTGTAATTATAAAGCACAATCCATCTTTTTTTTTCATCATGGAAGAATGTGATGCAGTTTTCATAGAGTAAAGCCTATTAGGACATGTCATTTGGATAATAAAGTCATCAGTGTGACCTCATGTGGATATTGTAGACAAGAGGTTCTACATCTGGTCCCTTGATAATTGCCTAAATTAAAATCTAAAAGCCTAACAGCCGTTGGGTTGACCTCTTTCTGCCTTGTTGCAGACAGATGAACTGCTGTTTTATTACAAAAAATTCTTTTCCCCAGGTGAAGATTGAATGGAGTTTCTAAGCTTCTTCTTTCCCTCAGCCCTCCAAACCCAAATGCAATATTTTGTGTTACATCTCTTTCACCTCATCAGGTTTAGTCTTCCTTCTCAAAATTATCAGAGACTATTAAATTATCTCATTTAAAAAAAAAGAAAAGTCTATGTGTTTCATTTAACATGCTTTACAAATTTCAAAACCATCAAGGACTTATTCTGGAATTAGTTATTTAATAATTAATATTTATTTTTAATGTGCAGCCTGGTAAAAAGTAAATAGGAGATTAAAATTGTATTAATTAATAACACTAAGTTTTGTTGGTTAATTTTACCAGATTCTTCAAGCAGTTAATAGTTACCAGAGTCTTGTATGTATGTGTGTGTGCACACATGCCTTCATATGTCGATGTATTTATCTTTCCCACCCAGTCTATGAAAACCTATTTAAAACTGTAAACTTGCAGAACATAACTGCAAAAAACTCTCTGAATTGCATATTTGAGAGAAATACAGGTTTCAGATGCGAGTGAAACAGAAAAGGAAATGATTGCATTTATGAAAGTTAGAAACCAAGAATTATTAGAAGCTAGCTTATCAGTTCTAAAGTTTCTTTTTGGTGTGCCTGAGTATTCTTCTAGAGTAATAAAATCCTGGGTGTAGTAAGATATACATAATGTAATTACAGAACACAGATACTTTTTGTGCAAGATGTTGGTAAAATCAATAACTACAAACATGTTTTATGGCAGTGATGAATCCCCAAGTGGAGGATTTAAGACTTAAATATCAAAATACAGAAGTAAGATTTGTGGAAACTTTGTCTTATGGTCCATTGCAATAAATGCAACATTCAAAAGAAAAAAGTAATGGCCATGCTTACTACTATTAATAATAACTAACCCCAACCTCCTCCTATTATAAAACTAATTTATCCCAATTTGTTCTAGGTTCGTGTTGACAGTGGCATACAGCAAGGAAGTGAAATCAGTATTTATTATGATCCCATGATTTCAAAAGTAAGTTAAATTTTTATCCATTGAAATACGCATGCTATTTTTAACGTATGTATATTGAAAAGTGTAATTTTCTCATAAGAAAGCTAAAGAGAGTCCTTCTTTTGGTAAAATCTTTGCTATAGTGATCCATTGAAAGTATATAATTATTTCATGGTGGTTACCTCTTAAAATGTACTTTTGTTTCATTCTGTATGATAACAGGATACCATTTCAGTAGAATATAACTTATTTTTGGAATGACATTATTTAAGAAATAGCTTAATTTGAATTCTAAAATCTTACATTTTACAACCATTTTACAACCTTTTAAAGCATCCTTCTGAAAAGTTGAGAATTAAAATTAGGCAATTCATTATAGTGTTTTGTGAGCATAAATCTTTTTGTTTTAGCTTTCAGTTTTAGTAGGGACAATAATGACATCTGAGTTGACTGTGTTTTACACTTTTTAAGTCAAAGTATAAACAAGTCTTTACTTTCCTTTTCTTTATGTCTTTCACCAAGACACAATTAAACCTGAACATTTCTAATAAACTATTAATTCCTATTTATCTAAATTGGGACATTATGATAACAAGGTACTGAAAAGTCATAATATTAAATCACGATTGTTTTCATAACCTGGATTGTTTTGTAATAATAATTGAAGCTTGCTACTTTGTAAGAGCACTAGTTAGAGTTTTCCATTCTTAATTGAAAGGTACAAAAAACAAATTCTTATTCTGATTAATTATCTCGAGTTGTGGCATCCTGGGCTTAGCTGTTTAACCTGATGATGCTTAAAC
The DNA here is from genome assembly GCA_009733165.1 of Naja naja. Classification (NCBI taxonomy): domain Eukaryota; kingdom Metazoa; phylum Chordata; class Lepidosauria; order Squamata; family Elapidae; genus Naja; species Naja naja. The sequence goes on from CM019153.1 coordinate 28,020,279, forward strand.
TATAGTAGAGTGAACTACCGTAATACTGATAGACTCTCGCAAACCTCATGGCTTCTAGTATATCTTAAAAGGATTAAAATTTGTCCTGTTTTTGTTAATGACTGTACTTTAATGTTTTGCTGGGTACGAACCTCAATTTCTTATTAACATTGGCATATTAAGTCTGTTCCTTTAACTATGTCTGAAATTGGATATTTCAAAATTAATTAATTGGACAAGATTTGGTTATCACAACAAGCTGTAGCTAATTTTAAGCAGAAGGAAAATATTCTATTTTTTTTCATAGTTAAGCTGGTTGAGAGGACTACTGTGCTACAAAGAAAAAGAAGCCTGCTTTATCAGGCCAAGGCCCATTGTAGTCCAACACATTGTTTCCCACACCAGCCAATTTAGATGATTGTAGAATGGTCTCAGACAAAAGGTAGAGGCATACTTCTCACTATTTCCGCTCTACAATTAGCATTTGGAGGCATATTACCTCAGGCCAGGAGTAATATTGCAAGTAATCCTTGACATATCTGATGTCCATGAATGTATCCTGACTCTTTTTAAATTATTCAAATTATTGGCTATCACAAGATTTTGTAATGAATTCCACAGGTTAGTTTGTTGTTAATACAATTGATATGGCTGCCCATCTCACCAAAGGGGCTCTGGGTGACTAACACAGCACAAAGTAACTACCCAGGATAAAACCCAGGTTAATATGTAATGTATAATAAAGTTCAATATTTCTTTACAGCTAGTTAATTGAATTATTCTTGGTTCTTATATTGTGAGAGAGGCAGAAAAGTTCTCTGTCCACTTTCAATTCCTTGCATGATTTTACATGCTTCAAATGCTTCCTTTTACTTGTTCTTTTCCTAAGCTAAGTGGTGTCAGCTTTTCTAGCCTTAATGTGAAATTGTCTTGCTTCAGTGTGCATCCATTTATACTTATTTAATTGCATGTTCCCTTGGTTCAACATTTGTTTAGCTTAGAGCCTTTGGTATATTGTCATAATCACTTTTTGTTTCATATCCTTAATTATTTGGTATTATTTCCTGTCTGGCCAGCTTGCTGGTCACTCTTAAGTCAATATCATGTATGAATAACTTAAAAAAACATTGGTTCCAGTGTAGGTCCTTAAAGTCCTTGCCTGCATTGAAAATATTGATTACTTATCTCTATTCTTCGGTTTCTAATTATTTCATACACACTAACTAGAAATGACTCTTGTTGTATGCTACTGATTGTAAATTTTCTGAAGAACCCTTCCTGAGAAACTTTGTGAAAGGCCTTTTGAAAATCCAGGATACTGTATGGACAGCACACCTACATTCACACACCTGTTGACCTTCTCAAAAAAGAACATAAAAGGTGACAAGGCAAGATTTACCTTTGCAAAATTCATGCTGATTTGCCTTCATCTGTTTTGTTATGCTATTTCCCTAAAATTTATATTAAGGGAAGATGCATTAAACATCTTTCTACACTACCACTTATTACTGCAATTTGGTTTAATTGTTCCAATTCACGTCCTGAAAAGGTCGGTACACATTTAGGTATATGCTTTGTATAATTTGTAGTGAAGACATATGTAAAGAATTCATTCAAGTTTCCTTAATGTTTCTTATCATTTGCTCTTTAAATTCTTTTTACTGCCAGAGTTAATTTTCCTCTTTTTTCTTGTTGTAATACAGAAGTTTATTCTGTAGCACAAAACTGTAATAGAAGATTTTCCAGAGAGTTACGTTGGTCTTTTCTTTAGTGTGGTTGATACTTCTCTGTAGTGTAGAATACATTTCAGCTGAACCTTATTACCTTATTTTTCAGTTGTCCTCTAGCCATTATAATTCAAAGCATCTGTCTCTTTTGTTTTTGGTTTCTTTTATTTTAATCATCTCTATTTTGAGAAGTTTCACCATTTGTATTCAAATGTGACTGTGTTTCCATCTAGTTAACAATTTCCATTATATCAAAAGCTATCTATAACACCTTTGTGATCAGGATTCCTTATTGGTTTTACAATATCTTGCAGTAGTGCACAAACACCAGTTAAGATTTAATTTAGAATTGCATCTTCTTTGGCTGTTTCCAAGATCAATATTCTAAGGCACAGAATTTGATTTTTAATAATTTTATTACTTTTATACTCAAGTTACATCTGCAATTGAGCAGCAATTTATCAATTTCTTTGGAAGTTTTGAAAAGGAAGTAATCTCTTGGGAGAAGAAAATAGAACTAGCAAAACTTTTGACCTAACAAGAAATTAGTGGAGACAATATAATATATGAAAGTGGGGAAAATCCAGATAGATTTCCAGTTGAATGGAACAGAAATTTTATAGATATATTAACAGCTATATTGTTAGGTGTATATAATAAAAATGCAATCTTTCTATATTTCTCCTATCATTTTATGTGACCTATATTACAGTATAGGGAAGACCTTTCTGGGTATGCAAACTACAGATTAGAATCTTGGCTCGTGGTGGAAGTTTAATTGCAATACTATCCAGAAAGCCACAGAAAGTAATACCATTGATAATTCCCCATCTTGATTTGGATTTATAAAAAATAGACAAGCATCTGATAATAACCATTCTAGGATTGATATTTTACACACTGTAGCTGATAAATGAGTACCAATAGAAAAGAATATTTGTAGCTCAGAGTTGAACTTTGGGGTTCTTGGTGCTCTCTGAGTTTGGTGGTTTTCTTGAACTTATTTCATAGTATATAAAAATAAGAGCAAACCTTACTCCCTTCTAGCACTGATGATGTTAACTTGGCTTGATAATGAAATATCTACAAGAAAACCACCAAGCTCAGAAAGCACCTGTATGTCGTGTCCTTTTTCAAATGTGATTTAGCCACATTTTAAAAAAATAAAATGTTTTAATTTTCCATATGATATTCCCAGTGTTTATTGATAGGATGGGATCATTGGGTGTACTCTAATTTTATTTTAAGCACACACACAAATTAAAAACTTTCTCTTCCAGTCTCAACCTTACAACATCAATATCACTGCCAGTCCATTTTGTCTTTTGCTGTTCAACTACAAACTGCACTCAAAAAAGTTGGGATTGTTCTTTATGTTTTATCATATGAGTGGTCAGAAACCATGTAACAATCGATTCTATAGATGCCAGTTTGTCAGATGTTAATAAATGGTCTCATAAAATCACCAGATGTAGAATGTGATGTAGCAGTCTGCTTGAACTGCACCCTGCCAGTGCTGAGAGAAAAAAAAAACTAGAAATATGTGTATAACTTACGTTTTGGATATCATATTCCTAATTTGGAATAAGATTTATGGACACAGTATGCAGTGAGGTTGTTTGTTGTCATACCTTCATTTGGCAAAAATACTAGACAAAATTCTGACTTAACAAAAATCATAAAGGTTGAGGAGTGAACGTATGAGTTGAAACTTAATAATATTAAAAAGGAATTGTGAAATAGCCAGCATGTTTGAGTCAAAAAGATTTTGGTTGTTATAGAGTTCATTTTTTTAATGTGTGTTCTAGCTGATCACCTATGGATCCAACAGAAATGAAGCTTTGCAGAGAATGGAAGAAGCCTTGGATAATTATGTTATAAGAGGTAAATTACAAATATAATTTTTCTAGGTATCATGGCTTATTTAACTGTCTTAAATCTTTTATAGTTCTATTTTAACAGAGTTTAAGCTAACTTTATAAAGTTATGTTATATGTTATATTGGTTCTAATGTTTTATAATACTATATGATATTTATTATCATTCTGGTCAATGGCTTCCTTCCTTCCAAAATGGAACAATTTGTTAGCAGAATACAAACATGTTTAAATGAAGCATTAATCTCTTTGCATCTGCAGTGACGCAGTTAGTTATTCAGATATTTTCTGTATAAGGATGATTGAGTCTAGTAAGCTTTAAATATTAATTTTTGCCAAATTAAAGCATTATTTAAAATATAATAAGGTTTTTTATTGATAAACATATCTTCTCATTGTCTACAAGAATTCAAATCTAATTCTTTGAGTATCAAATTGTTTCACCACTAACAATATTTTATCAAGCATAATGGAAAGTTTCCATAGGATTTATTAATTGCCTATAGTAGATTAGGTATTTCTAAGACTGAAAATGTTGCAAGCCAGGCTGAGATGTTAGTAGGTGTTGTAAATACTGCTGTTGATCCATATGAGGCAAACAACATTTGCACTAAAGTGAAAAATGATTTCAAAAATTGTCATTTTCTTCTGTTAATTAATCTAGTATAAATCTCAGTTTCCAACAAAATTTTCATATAATTAGTTCACAACATCAAAGCATGAAAAAAATAACCAAAACAATCACTTTCCAGAGATAACGTACCATGTTTGAAATGGTGAATAAGATGGTATTTTGATGTTAATCCAGCTAGATCAATTTTGCAAATATTTCACAACAATATTTTTAATTAAAGTATAAGATGAAGAACATTTTACAGACCTTCTAATTTAGTTTATTTAATGAGGTTTACTATTTTCCCTTTCAGTATTATAATCCCAGAACAAGAAATGAAATGCAAGATTTTCATACTAAAGAAATATATTATTATATCTTTATATAGTAATTGAATTAAAAGAGAGGAAGATTCAAATCAGGAAAAAAAATTACACTGCATGTTAGCATCTATGAATTTTGGCTAGGAGTCCTAAAGATGATATTCCTCATTCATCTAGTTTGAGCTGGATGGAGTCTTTATATCTTGTTAGCATTGTATAAAGTTTTCCTGCAACTGCTATTTTCATTGGGCCATTTTTTCTTAAAACATCATTCCTTTCTGAAATTGAAGCTGTCAGATTGCTGTGAGAAAACTCTCAGTTTGACACTCTTGGAAAAGATTTGGTTCTAGATTGCTACCATGGATGAAAATTATAAGTTTTAATAAAATGGTTACAGAATGCAGAAGTAACTAAGCAAAATGCATGGTTTACTTTCTGCATTTAACTACATGCGGAAGCAATAGTAATATCTGCAGGTACTTAATCAAGCCTACATAATTCCACTCTTGCCTATAATGCTAGTGTTATTAGGAAAGATTAAAGGATACATTTTCTTCTTCCTCCTGATCCTTTTTATGGACAGTTATTGTTATTATTTGAATACCAGTAGGTAAAGATTTGATGTGATAATATTTAGAAACAGAATTCCAGTGGAGCTGTTCCATTTTTTTTCATTTCCTCAAATAAGTTGTCTGCTTTTAACTTTCCTTTTTTTTCCATTAGAGATAACTGTGTAATTCCAACACTGCTGGATTTCAAGGTTTTGACATCTTTCTTCCTAACCCCCATTGCTGAACTCCGATAAATCAGTGCATTAAAAGAAAGAAATGTAGAAAGCTTTCCCTCCTACTTTCCCCCTGCTTATGTGACCTTTACTTCCAAGAAAGAGAAGTCTAGTAACTTGAGAGCTTTAGCACATGTTTCCTTCTTAAAAAAAACAACGATCCAGCTGCTGAAAAATCTTGAAACTATATGAAATTGTGCTTTTTTAATGATGTGCTTTTATTTGGTAGTTCTTATTTGGTAAATGTACATAGCTATTTTTTTCATCAGAATCATTAGTAATATAGAGTTTTAATTTGGCCATTTCTTTCTAGCTGTCCAGGTTGACATCTGAACAAGATGTAGCATTGGCAAATGGTTACAAAAGCTGCAATATAATGGAGCATAATCTATATATAAAAAAGTGAAATACCACTCACGCATCATCACAAAATCTCCAGAACAGTAAAGCTTGCATACTTGAAATTTGGCACATGTTCCTCTTGGCTTCTAGGTGCTCACTAAAAAAGGATTTTTCAAAATGACCATCAGAGCATTAGTATTTTGTATATTATTATTAACACTTTCTGATGCTAAGGAGTTCTTGACTCCCCTTCCCCCAGCTGCTGAAAAGAAACTCTGATGTGCTTTTATTTGGTAGTTCTTATTTGGTAAATGTACATAGCTATTTTTTTCATCAGAATCATTAGCCATTTCTTTCTAGCTGTCCAGGTTGACATCTGAACAAGATGTAGCATTGGCAAATGGTTACAGCTGCAATATAATGGAGCAGAAATACCACTCAGCATCATCACAAAATCAGAACAGTAAAGCTTGCATACTTGCACATGTTCCTCTTGGCTTCTAGGTGCTCACTTTTTTCAAAATGACCATCAGAGCATTAGTATTTTGTATATTATTATTAACACTTTCTGATGCTAAGAGGTCTGTTAAGCCAAAGCACAGTTTCAGATTCAGTTTCACAGCAGCAACCAGCTTTAGTACAGAACAGTTGCCACACCCAGGCTCCTTGCTGTCTCCTTCTTGCTCACACAACAAATACTGTTTCAGTTTCCAAACAGCACTCAACTCTCTCACACACTGACAGGATGCTAGCCAAATGAATACTGATGGATGCTGGTAGGCAGAGGCAGAAAATTTTCCCCTTATTTTCCTCCCCCAAAACTAAGCCCGACTGCATAGTTTCATAGCGAAGCATGGGTATCGAGCTAGTATTAAAATATAGCTACTGTACCCATTTAGATAGTACATACAGAGTTTTGGCATGTTTAAAGAACTCCCAGTAGGTATATTCATATCATTTTCTGATCTCTCCACCCACTAAATTAACCTATTAGTTCTTGATGTTAATATAAATGAGAAAATCCCTATCTCTTAATTACTTGCATAATTCTTGTTTTAGGAAATGTTCAGTGTTTGGGTTCAGAGTTGTAGCCTAAAAATTATCTTATGTATAATATAAATTCTTGTTAAGAATGAAATATTTTAATGTATTTACAGGTAGTCCTCAACTTACAAAATTTGTTTAGTGATCGTTTAACATTACAACGGCACTGAAAAAAGTGACTTATGACCATTTTTTGCACTTATGGCCATTGTAGCATCCATTGCTTAGCAATGGAAATTTTCAGCTCAATTGTGGTCATAAGTCAAAGACTACCTGTACTAACTTACCTAAGTTTACATACTAACCAGCTTCCAAGACTGAGGCGTTTATAGGTTCTATTCTTATTATACTGGCTACTTCTGCTAATTTTTGATTTTTTTTAAATTTCAAAAACAGTTAATATCACTGTATAAGTTGTTGCAATTAATATTATTATATATATTATTAAATGACTACCTTTAGTCCACCTGCTATCAGTTCTTCTTGCTATGTGACCAGCCCATTTCCATTTCAATTCTTTTACTCTTTTGATGGCAACGTATACTTCCATTTGTTCTCTAATCCACGTGCAGGTCTTTCTATCTTGTTTTGTGATGCCAAGCATGTATCTTTTCATAACTCTTTGTGCCACTCATAGCTTTTGTATCGATTGTGAGATTAGTGTCCATGTTTCATCGGCATATGTTAGAGCAGGTAGCGCACACTGATTGAAAACAATGTTAACTTAGGCCAAAAATTTCAGACACAATATTGAGTTAGAAGATTGGGAAAAATGTGGAACAAAAATTATACTTTAACAAAATCTACTGCATACAAAGAAAACCAATACACGATGTTTTACCATTGGCATTTAGCCCCAACAAGACTTGCAAAAATGTAGCCCAACCTAAACCCTAACTGTTGGAAATGCAAACAAGCGCAAGGTACTTTTTTCCATGTCTGGTGGCTATGCCCGGAAATTAAAAAATATTGGATTAAAATACAAAAATGGCTAAACGAAATCACCCACTGTTGAATAGAGTTGAAGCCTGAATTGTTTCTCCTGAGGATCATTAAGGGTGAATACCCCAAAAAGATTAAATATTTGACTATATATGTTATTATAGCAGCAAGAATTGCACTAGCACAAGCTTGGACGTACCGTCAGATTGTTTAATAATCCAAAATTTTTTCGAATGCACAGAAGTGGATAGACTCACCATAGAACTGAATAACAAGGAAGACTTGGAGTATTATGCAACTTGGAACAATTGGTATCAATGGATAGACAGTAGAAATATGAAAGGTATAGGTTAAAAATAAGTTTATTTTTTTCTTTTCTCTCATATTGTATATGTATATGATTAATGAGAACCTGTTGAAATGGATGAACATTTGGAATGTATGAATATTGCCAAGATTTGTTTTTGTACTGTCAGAGAACGATGGTAAATTCTATCAACTTATTTTCTTTTTATAGATATATTTGTATTTTAATATTTTAATTTCAATAAAAGCTTTTTAAAATTAAAAAAGAAAGAAAACTTTTCTCTTCAGGCATAGGGAAACATTGTTCTTGAAAATTATGTTTAGCTTGCCAGATACCTACCAATCACATTTAACTTGCCATTCAATTGATGGTCCACCTGATGGTAAGTGGACCAAGGCAGTCATAGAATGGATTCCACTTGATAAAAAGCATCCACAGAAGAGACTTAAAACAAGATGGAGTGGTGACATCAGCAAGTATTGCGGGCTCAATTAGCAAAAGAAAGCTCAGGACCGTTTTGGTTGGAATCATGTAGAAGGGGCCTTCATCCTGCAGTGGGTAGACAATGGGTAAAAATGATGAATGATGACATTAAATTATTAAAATAATATTATATACAAGCTACATGGCTTGTGAAGCACTCTTTCTTTCTCCCCTCTTCTTGGTTATACTTTTAATATATTAAAATAAAATTATTTTTAAAAGAAAAAGGCTGGGATTAAGTAATAAATATTTCCCAGGAGATATCTTTAATACCAATGACCAACCCGTATTAAAAATGACACTCGTGCCACATATCATTTCACATAAATAAATAGGAAAAATCATGTTCAAAATGTCTGTTCAACAATTTTCAGGGATAAGAAGTTGTTATGGAGACAGATTACTGTTGTGTCTCTGGTCCCTTGATTTGCAGAGACAGGACTGCAAGCATTCTTTCTTTACGTATTTTCACAGACAGAGAAGATTCCATTTGGAGTTCATTCCTAAGTTATATAGGATTTTATAGAGTTCATCCTACAGAAAAAGCCAATCTGTTTCCTTGTTTTTACAAAATCACATGAGCCCATGATAACTATTGCCAGATGTCACCCATTGGAACCATATTACTATCCCTATGCTGAGGGGATAAATCTGATCACTGCAGCAGTTGTTGCTAGTTCCATTCCTGACCTTGACTTATATCTGCTGGAGGGTCTGAAATCCAGACTGAAAAATTACCAATGATCTACATCAGGAGTGTCAAACTCAAGGCCTGCGGACCAGATCAGGCCAGATCAGGCCCCCGGGGTGCTTAGACATGGCCCCCGGGGCCACTCTGGAAACAGTGGACTGGCCCGCAGAGCCTCTGCCAGCAAAAATGGAGCTTGGGAGGGCCACATGCAGCCCCCGAGCTTCTGTTTTTGATGGCAGAGCACTGAAGGAGGCCGTCACAACAAAAAATGGAGTCCGAGGGGAATGCACATGGCCCCTGAGCTCCATTTTTGCTGGCAGAGTGGTAGCAAAACAAACTACTAGCAAATCCTCCCAGCAACGCCTAGGCCACCATAGGTGCCCCTGACATGAGTGACATTGAACTGGCCACATCCACCAGGACATGCCCCCTGCCCCCCTGTGGTCAAATACAACCCTGATGCAGCCCTCAATGAAATCGAGTTTGACACCCCTGTGTTAGGGAGTTAGATTTGGTGAGCATGAGGAAGTGGGCCTTTTCTGGCAGGGAGTTGAATTTATGGAACATTCTCAAAGGAGGGTCAAGTCCATCCCTACTTACTTTTCAGAAGTCCCTCAAGACTTCTCGATTTTAGTACTGGAGTTTTATTTTTTAAGGTGCCTGGAGTCACTGAGAGTGAGAGGGCAGCCAAATAAAGTTTCTTAATAATAAATGGATAAATAAAAGAGACCTGGCTTTGCAGTATTCTTTGTTGTACACTGTGAGTGTACTTCAAAGGTGCTTTTTCAAGAGGCAACTGGACTTCCTGTTTTTTCTTTGAAGACTTTTGCTTCTCATTCAAGAAGCCTTCTTCAGCTATGACTTGGATGACTGAGAATCTCCATAGACATGTACTTTTTTTGCTTGTTTTGGCGTATAATTCATGTTTTCCGTATAACAAATTATTTGAACGGATCAGTATATTTGATTAAATGTTTTAGCTGCAGTTACCTGTATGTCATCTGCCTCCCTGTTCATCCCAACAAAATGTTCTTTCCAGACTTTATGCAACAAAATAAAAGAACTTTTAATTGGGAAGTATGTGTATATCTAAAGCACTATTGCTTTGTAATCTGTCACTTTTCCATTCCATTTTCAAGCACATTGTGAAAGAGGTTCAAAATATTTCAGCCTTTTTCCTTCCTGTGTTCTCCAAATGTGTTGGGAATCTCCTGCTAGGCCAAAGTTGGCTTGTGACATTTGCTTAAAGTGATTTAGGGGTGTAATTGATCACAGTTCCATCCTACCACAACTTGGCTTATTAATGCCATTATGCATCTACAAGCAGATTACAAAGTTGAACAGAGTTAAAAAGCCATTGAAGTTATTAAGTCAAATCTTCTGCTCAGTGGCAAACTTGCTTTTCTGCAAATACTGCATTGCAGTTGAGATGGATAATTAGAATTGAAAAGTGTGAATTTATGTGAAAAACTGGTAAAAATGTGAAAAAAATGTGAAATGATAGATGCCTGTCTAGATACAATTCAATAACAGCCTGGTTTAAGAATTTATCATACTACAATATTTATGTACGTTAGTATATTATTAGCAATAGCAATTGCACATAATACACATTTATTCCAAGGTGCTGAAGACAATGTATGTGTTTCTTGCATTTTTATTTTTCTCTTTCTATAGGACTATGAAATTGAAAAACAAGTAGCATAAATAAGTTTGATTGTTCTAGCAATAGATCATAACAAGGTGGCATAGCATAGCATGTAACAGGACAATTAGGTTCCCTGTGTAAATATTGCCCGTAGGCCACCGGCTGGTCCAAGATCACACCATGAATGAAATGCAGCATTCTCCAGCCCGCCAAGCCAGGGACTGTTACCAAACAACGTACTTGAATGTAACTGGACTAGGGGATACATCCATGAGGAAAGGTGGGGAAAAGAGAAGTATTAACCAGCTTTGGGCATGAAAAATCAGATTCAGCTTTGCTATGCTGTAACCACTTGGTTTTAGTAAAGTATTCTTTCACTAGGAATGGAGTCAAGAGTCTTCCTTTTCTGACTGACCAAGTTGGGATGGCTGACACATGCAGTGTTTGAAAGAACTGTATTTTTATAGTGTTTGGAATAAATATTTTCCTTGTATTTTTCATAATAATTTTCAGGAAATGTTATGTAGTATTGTCTGCCTTTTCCCTTTAGTGCTATTTAAATAAAATTAAATATTTATTAAACATGCATTTCTAAGATAATCTTGCAAAGTAGCAGTCCTCAATTATCATTATACTGTTTAAGTTGCTCTGAAAAGTGGATGCTTTACAACTAAAATCCACATGAATGAAGTTCTTTCGATTTCACTTAACTCAATTAAAATTCTCAGCAAGTTAAATATATTGAATTGTTTATCTATGGCAAGACATAGGACACCAATTAAGTTTACATGGAAAAATGCAAATTTGTGTTTTGCGAGTGTCAAGTTGACAGAAGCTTAATAATGTAAAAAGGACTAATCAACGCAGAATATGTTTAGTGTCAGTAAATATTTATATTGAAGAATGTTTCTCATGAATGATGAGGTACCACAGGCAGTTTATTCTGAATTTTACTAATTAAATTCTATGACTTGGATCACCATGTTCTTGCAATTTCTGTATCTTTTGTACAAATATACATAAGCCATTATGTAGACTAAGGTGATAAATGACATATGGGATGCCCATTCAATTTTTTTTACTCCAATATTTAAAGCTGATAATAAATTGCAATTTTAATTTATTAATTTTTTATAATTTTTATAAATTATAATTGCAATTATTATTAAAAATTAATTTATTAAAAATTGCAATTGATGTGTACCAATTCTGTCTTAAAGAGTAAAATCTTTAGCTGAAGACAAGCAGTGTATACTTTTGACTTTTCTGCTTTTCATTTTTGTTTTACTGTATGGCACAAAGCCTAAAGTGAGGAGGCGTTTTTCAGGAGAAATGTTGCTTACTAATGCAATTATCAATTTAAGCTGTGGGGTTTCAAAAGAACTGGAAAAGGGAGAACAGCTAGAGATGCTACTAGCCTGCCTTTCTTTGATTTATGATGTGCTACAGGGTTACTTGGCTTTCTTCTATTTAACATGAAATAACTGGAGGAAAATTATGCAGAACTTTGGAGTTTGCTATTGATAGGCAGTTGATATGTCACAGGAATTGTGCCTGGAATTAGCTGGGGAATGAATATGAGCAAAGAAAGTGAATTGTAGCACCAAAATACCCTTGGTCACTATGTTGCCTGATCTAAAAATGGATTAAAATGTCCTGTGTGTTTTTTAAATGTCTTTTTTAGAATTAAAAAATGTATATTTCAAAAGAGAGAGAAATTTAATTCTAAAAGTGCAATGAAAGATGTACTTTGTTAAACTAATTCTAACTATGTTTTTCACTTTGGAGCAAAATCAAAACTGGTAATACTTTTTTTTGCATCAATGTCTGTTTATCTGTGTTCGTGTCTGTCAATATAGTTTTGTGATTTTAGTCTCAGTTGCTTGGATTATTAAGTTTATTTTTTTAAAAGTACAGGAGGAAATATCATTGAAGGATGAATGTATGAGTTCAATGTGCACATAGGCTGGCCTTTACTTGATCCTTTGAGAATGTAGGGATAATGTCTGGCTGATGTTTTTCAAACAGCAGGTAACCAAGGGTGAACTACAATAGGGGGTCCATGTTTCTGTAGTCTTATAGTTATTCACACAGATGGGGGACATCTTGTGAACTCTCACTGGGGTCAAGTTAAACTGCAAATCATGCGCTGAAATTTCTGAAGTCTTGGGTATGAAAACTCTCTGGTTGAGAACTGAAGCTCTAACTTTGCTTAGTTGGTTAAGCGTCCAAATTTGCGCAAAAGAAAAACATATGTTCAGAGTATTAATTTATATTATGGAAGCATTTTTATAATATAGGTAGTGACCATTCAAAGTTACAACAGCAATGAAAAAAGCGACATGATCATTTTTCACATTTATGACCTTTGCACCCTCCATATAATCATGTGATCAAATTTCAGTTGCTTGGCAACTGGTTCATACTTATAATTGTTGCTGTGTCCCAAGGTCATGTGATCACCTTTTGCAACCTTCTGACAAACAAAGTCAAGGGGGATGCCAAATTCACTTTAACAAATGGGTTACTAACTTATCAACTACAGGGATTCACTTAACGACTGTGGCAAGAAAGGTCATAAAATGGGGCAAAACTCACTTAACATAAGTCTCAACAACATAAATTTTGGGCTCAATTGTGACTGTAAGTCAAGGACTACCTGTATTGCTATTGTAAGTCATCTTGTAATTTCATTCATTGAACAAGTGACCATTAAGTATACCAGTAATTGCCCTAAATTCCAAAAAGCACTAACATTAGCACATTTCAGTGTTGTCTCAACAGACATTCTTGAGGACAAATATAGAATATTTCCTCACAAACTTAAGATTGTGCTGTTGTGGAGAAGGATCCCTTGAATCCATAGTTCAGCAGTCCCCAAGTTTTTCCTCACCAGGGACCATTTTCCGGAAATGACAATTTTTCGCCACAGACCAGACGGGGATGAGGGGTGATGGTTTTATGTGCAACCTAGTTCCCATGCATGCACAGTTGCAGTTTCACTCGCTTCCAGGGCCCAGGTCCTAAAAGGTTGGGTACCCCTGCCATAGTTCGCGCCCTGTTATATTTTGTCTTCTACTTTATAATGCTCTACTTGGCAAAATTCGTGGACTATTCTGATTTATGTGAAATTACTTTTTATGAGACCAGTTCCATTTTGCATTCTTGAACATGGATACATTTTCTTATATTCTTTTTAAAACTAGAAATTGCCTGATCACCTCATGACTTTCTTATGTTCTTATGTTACATTGCTTTAATTTATTTGTTTAAACTGTTTAATTATTTTATTAAATCAGTGTTCTGATTAGTGACTCTAATAAAAACTACTACATACTGCCACCTGGAGGCCAGCCAGGAGACAACAGGTTGATTGGAAGTCTAAAGATTATAAACTGGGCCAGGGTGATATTCCCTCAAGCAGGTTCTTGATAAGTATTAAGAGTGTTAGAGAAAAAATATGTATCTATTTAGATTTTATCTGCATACCGGAAGCTCCAAAAGTAGTAGTGGATATGCCTCTGGAGCTGACCAGTAGTTGTAAAACCTTCTTGCTGGGGGCTGTAGATTTACTCTGGGGTTCAAGGTTTTTTTTAAGGTTTTTGCCACAGCTTAATACTTTTTTAAGAGACAAGGAATATAAATACATTGGGAGATGGCTTCATGGCATACTTTATCAGTGGCATATCTTATCAGAGACTTGGTCATAACTTCAAACAGTGGATACTGTGCCAGAAGTATTTTTATAGTTCTGATTGGGGAATATCTCATCATATCTCCAATAAACAATAGTGTGTAATTTGAGTGGGAACTCAAATAAGTGACCTGATAAAAACAAAATATTACTTCCATCAGGCAACACCTGAATATAATCTGATAACATCTGATCAATAAGAGGCCCTTTGATAGAAATCCTTTTATGAGAAACAAACATTATAGGAAACACTGCTTCTAATGTGTACCCATTGCTTCTCAGCCTTCAGCAGATGTTAGAGTAAGGGGTTCATGCGTTCTGTTTAATTTTTAAAAGTACAAACAGATGAGAGGCTCACAGGAAAGTATGATAATCATACAATCTGTAAAGTTTGCTGAGTGACTTTTTACAGGCATGTGTGGAAGAATTTGCACACATAGCTCAGCTGGTGAAGAAACCTTTCCCACAGTTATTTATTACATTTACAAAAAGGAAAAAGGAACCACACCCATATCTCCCCAACAGTCTTCCATGGTACGGATAGCAATAGCACTTAGACTTATATACTGCTTCACAGTGCTTTACAGTCCTCTCTAAGTGTTTACAGAGTCAGCATATTGCCCCCAACAATCTGGGTCCTCATTTTAATGACCTCGGAAGGATGGAAGGCTGAGTCAACCTTGAGCCAGTGAGATTTGAACTACCGAACTGCTGGCAATTGGCAATCAGCAGAATTAGTCTGTAATACTTCATTCTAACCACAGTGCTACCACATCCTACTATGTTGAGAATGGAATAATTTATCCCAGTTTATTCCAAATAAATTGAAATGGGAATTATGAAATGGAAACTTGGAGTGTCAATTTTGGTTTTTCTTCTTTTGTGCAAGGAGAAAATGATCTAATAATACACCTTATTATGGGCTGTAAGAATAAGGAACACTAGTTTACTTTATTGGAATTATCTGTAGTAATTCTGATTAGGCAAATTAGCACTTATTCCCAGATAAGCATATTTATTTATTTATTTATTAGTGGGACTTGTATGCCACCCCATCTCCGAAGACTCGGGGCGGCTCACAATTAAAACAACAACAACAATAAATACTTAAAAAATTAAACTAAACAAGCCCCAGGACATAATTACAAAGTACAAAGATAAGAACCACCCCACCCGAGGGTCACAGCCCGGATTGGTTAAACAACCAGGTCTTCAGGTCATGGCGGAAGGTGCGGAGGTCAGGGGCCAGGCGGAGCTCCAAGGGAAGTTGATTCCAGAGGTCAGGGACCGCAACAGAATAGGCATGTCATCGGGGGACCGCCAGCCGGCATTGCCTGGCTGATGGGACCCCAAGGAGTCCTTGTCTATGTGCTCACACAGGGCGGTTGGTATTCGATGTCGGCAGAAGTCGCTCCCTTAAATAATAAGGACCCATGTCATGTAGGACTTTGTATGTTAGAGTTAGAACCTTGAATCTCACCCGGAGTGCAACCGGCAGCCAATACAGGCCGCGCAGGAGGGGGGCAACATGGGAGAACCGGGAGACTCCCATCACCACCCGCGCCGCCGCATTCTGCACCAGCTGCAATCTCCGGATGGTATGCAAGGACAGTCCTAAATAGCGTTGCAGTAGTCGAGTCGTGAAGTAACAAGGGCATGAGTGACTGTATGCAGGGCATCTCGGTCCAGAAACGGGCGGAGCTGGTGAACCAGCCGGACCTGGGCAAAGGCCCCCCTGGCGATGGCCCCCACCTGCTCCTCCAATTGGAGCTGTGCATCCAGGAGGACCCCCAGGTTCCTCGCCCTATCCACAGGGGGCAGCACCACTCCCCCTATGGTCAACGATGGACATTCCAAACTGGACCGAGATGCCGGTATGCACAACCACTCAGTCTTGGCCGGGTTTATTTATTTATTTATTATTTGCACTTGTATGCCGCCCCATCTCTGAAGACTTGGAGCGGCTCACAGTTAAAATATGACACAATAAATACTTAAAAAACTATTAAATTTAAATTACAAGTCCAAATATAATAAACTAAAACCATTAAAACTATCCCAACCCGGGGTGTCACAGCCAGGTTGATCAAACAACCAAGTTTTTAGCTCACGGCGAAAGGTGCGGAGGTCAGGGGCCAGGCGGAGCTCCAAAGGCAGTTGGTTCCAGAGGTCAGGGGCCGCAACAGAAAAGGCTCGTCGTCGGGGAATTACCAATTGGCACTGACCTGCCAACGGAATCCCGAGGAGTCCTTGCCTGTGAGCTCGCACAGGGCGGCTGGCATTCGATATCGGAAGAAGACGCTCCCTTAAATATTGAGGACCCATGTCATGAAGGACTTTATATGTTAACACTAAAACCTTGAACCTCACCCGGAGCGCAACTGGCAGCCAATGCAAGCCGCGCAGGAGGGGGGTAATATGGGAGAACCGGGTAACTCCCATCACCACCCGTGCCACCGCATTCTGCACCAGCTGCAATCTCCGGATGGTGTGCAAGGGAAGTCCTAAATAGAGAGCGTTGCAGTAGTCGAGTCTAGAGGTGACAAGGGCATGAGTGACTGTACGCAGGGCATCTCGGTCCAGAAAAGGGTGAAGTTGTCGAACAAGGCGGAGCTGGGCGGAGCTGGGCAAAGGCCCCCCTGGTGACGGCCCCGACCTGCTCCTCCAACCGGAGCCGTACATCCAGGAGGACCCCCAGATTCCGCGCCCTATCCACAGGGGGCACACAGGGGGTTGAGCCGAAGCATGTTTCCGTCCATCCAGATCCGCACCGCATCCAGACAGCGAGTCATCACGGAGAGGGCATCACTGATCTGGTTTGGGGTGGAGATATATAACTGGGTATCATCAGCATATTGATGATACCTACACTAAAACCACGAATGATCTCACCCAGCGGTTTCATGTAGATATTAAATAAAAGGGGAGAGAGAATCGACCCTGAGGACCCCACAAGTGAGCACCTCGGGGCCGATCTCTGCCCTCCTGCCAACACCGATTGCGACAGCCCAGAAGGTAGGAGGAGAGCCACCAAAAACAGTGCCCCCACCCCCAACCCCTGGAGGCGTGCAAAAGGATACCATGGTCGATGGTATCGAAAGCCGCTGAGAGGTCTAATAGGACCTGGACAGAGGAAAAACCCTGTCCCGAGCCCTCCAGAGATCATCCATCAGTGCGACCAATGCCGTCTCCATGCTGAAACCAGGCGGAAGCCCGATTGGTACGGATCCAGGTAGTCCGCTTATCCAGGAAAAGCGGAAACTGCCAACCACCACACTCTTCAACAACCTTCGCCAAAAGCAAAGGTTGGAGACTGGAGCGAAAGTTGTCTAACACGGTGGATCCAGGGCAGGCTTCTTCAGGAGGGGTCTCACCACCGCTCCTTCAAGGCGGAGGGAAAAACACCCTCCCTTAACAAAGCGTTGTCAACTGCCCGGATTCAACCGCAGGTGACCTCCCTGGTGGCATAAGCCAACCAGGAAGGCGCGGGTCCAACAAACATGTGGTGGAACTCAGGGCTGCATAATCCTTTCCACTTCATCCTCGGAAACAGGATCGAACTCATCCCAGAACACACTGGTCAGACGACCTGTATCCCGTTCCTCAGACCATTGCAAATCAGAGGACAACCCGCTCGGATTCGAGCATCTTATCCGACAGATATTGACCAAACTCCTCAGCCCTTCCCCCAGCGGGGTGGCCCCTCCTCCGGACGAAGGAAGAGAGCGTGTAACCCGGAACAGGGAGCTGGGTGGTTATCTGCGGACGCTATGAGGGCGGAGAGATAAGACCTTCTCGCAGCTCTCATAGCTCCCACGGAAGTCCTAATGTGGGCTCTTAGCGGGTGGCCCTCCACCTGCTCTCTAAGCCCCTCCGACGGCGTTTCATCTCCCGGAGCTCCGAGTACCAAGGAGCCATCCGGGATCCGTGGTGGAGGGGGTGCATGGGGACAACCCTGTCGAGGGCCTCCAACGCGGCCCGCTGCCAAGCAGCTGCCAGATCCTCGACAGAGCTGTGGGCAAGGGAAGAGGGAAGAGGCCCCAGTTCCGCCTGGAACCGTTCAGGCTCCATAAGGCGCCTGGGGCGGAACCATCTAAGTGGCTCCTTGTCCCAGCAGTGGGGGGCGGCTTGTTGGAAGACCAGCCACAGGAGATAGTGATCAGACCATGGAACGGGCAAAGCCGTAAAAATGGCTTGCCCTCTGTCACTATGCCACCACTCAGAGACAAAAACTAGGTCAAGAGTGTTCCCCCCCTCATGAGTGGGGCCATAAATTAATTGGGTCAGGCCCATGGCTTCCATAGAAGTCATGAATTCCTGGAGCCAATCCCAACGCACCCCCAGGAAAGGGCAAGTTAAAGTCCCCCAGGACTATAAGGCCCGGGAACTCCACCCACCCCCGAAGAGGACATCAAGAAGCCCAGGCAGGGCGCTGTCACACAGCTGGGAGAAGGTATGCAAGCAGCAAGCCCACCTGACCATAGGCCCCACTTCAGGAGAAGGGTCTCACTTCTGCCTATCTCTGGGATAGTGACCTCCCTTGGAAACAAGGTCTCCCTAATAACCACAGCCACCCTCACCACCCCTTCCTGGGCCGGCGACCGTGCACAACCCGGAAACCTGGAGGGCATAGTTCAACCAGAGGGACACCACCCTCTGGGCCAACCAGGTCCCGGTGATACAAGCCAGGTCCGCGAGCCGCCTCCTCAATAATCTCACGGAGGAGGGTAGATTTATTAGCCACGGACCTGGCATTAAAATATACCAGCCTAAGCCCAGGGGTCCCAGTTCCCGAGCTCCTTAGGGAGGAGGCTATAGGGTCGGAGCGAGCAACCGCCCAAAGATGGCGGGTGCACTCCCAGCATATGATATGGCTCTATGCCTCGCCGTCTCCTGCCAACCCCAACCACCCTGGGAATCGCGGCCCCCACCTCAACCCCCCGAGCCCTGCCGGCCCCCAACCCCCACCCCCCCGCCATGAACCGGGCTGCAAGAAGACCCATCAACCCCCTCCTAACCCCTTAAGACAGCTAATTAAGAATTTTAACAGTTTCCCCTTCTTCCTAAATTTAGAATTTAGCCCACTAGTCGCGACATGCCATTTAGAACTTTAAACAGGATTAGAAGTCCTAAATTTACTTAACCTGGGAATAAGGAGCTAGTTTCCTAGCCCCACCATCTTCTTATTTGTTTTCACATGTGAATTACCTCTTCAGTAAACCTTTATCTATGGAGACTGACTGTCCACTTCTGATTCTCCAGAGTCCTCAATTAGATGATAATCCTTCACAGATAGAGAAGGTATCCATTGCAGACACTCACATTTTTCATATTGAACCCTTTTTTTAAAAAAAAGTGAAGCAGTAACAGTTTCTTCTCCATCTTGCCTGCCTCCATTTCAGATTTGAATTTTCATTATTTGCAACTCTGTTGCCTGTTTGCTCTATGGAACTTGTATTTCCATCCAAATCTTGACACCTGGATTTTTTTTTAAAATGTAGATCTTCTGTTACAAAGGATGATAAAGATTATTAGTGCATGAAATCCATGTACAGGGCTGTTTTTCCACAAAAAATGAAATATCCATTTTTATATTAATATTTCTGTTGAAAAAAATGTGAAGCCAATTGCTTTGCTCAAATATTCGATTATTCCTTATTGATTGCTGTGTTTCACAATTTTGGGAGCGGGGTTGCTTTCAAGTTAGATTTGACTCCTGGCAATTGCCTGAAGAAGTACCTGAAGATTTCTTGTCAAGGTTTTTCAGAAGTAGTTTGCCATAGTCTCTTACTTAGGAGTGAGTGACTGGCCCAAAATCACCCAATTTCGATGTACCTAAGCTCAGTTTCCTGGTTTCTAGCCTGATGTCTTATCCACTACACTAAATTTGTTCTATTAAATAATAAAAACTATTGACATTAAAATTAATTTATTCAGGGATTTCTCATCTAGAGCTTTTTTGGGGAGGATGCTTTGACTTGTCAATTCAAATATCATTAAGCATATGTTCTCTGGCTGCTAATCTAATGAGAATAAATGTTTTATTTTCAGGTGTTACTCATAATATAGCATTGCTACGTAAATAGCTTTTCTTTCTTTCTTTCTTTCTTTCTTTCTTTCTTTCTTTCTTTCTTTCTCTTTCTTTCTTTCTTTCTTTCTTTCTTTCTTTCTTTCTTTCTTCTCTCTTTTTCTCCCTCTCTCTCTGTCTCTCTTTCTTTCCTTCCTTCTTCCTTCCTTCTTTCAACTCAAAAGAATTTCTAATTTTATAAATTTTTCTTTCCTAAATTCTAATTTTTGAGTTTTAATCTGGTTAAATTAGTTTTGTTAACATTCAAGATTCAAATAGATATTAAGGGTCTAATTACATGACAATAAAGTAAAACACATTTGAGAAAGGCCTGATTTTTGCATAACAAAGCCTGCATGTTTTTTTAGTATGTAAGGCAGGAAGAAAATTCTTATTTTATTTTCCCATTTTAACAAACAATTTAAGTGTCACACTACTGCTTGAAATGGACTCATGCTATGTTCTATGAGTTCAAAAACTTGATTCTGAAAAATAAAATTGGCATCATTGAATTTCCAAATAATACAGGCTTTTATGTCTAGTGAGCATTTAGTGTGATTCCATTTAATTCTTCCATTAAACATGGGAATAAAGGAATATGAGAAACCATACAGTACTTGCATTCAGTTTTGAGCATGTGAGATCCAGTTTCCCATTTACACAAACTGAATTGTCAATTTAAGAAATAATTTTATAATCCTTTGCTTTTTTTAACAAGTTAAGAACTTTGAAGTCAACTATTCCTTTTATGCTTGAAATACAATTCCTGCTAATGGTAGTTAAGCTGATAAGCTTGGATAATACAAAATGCACATGTGTTAGGGGGAGAAAAGATTTTTTGCAATTCAAGGTTCAATGAAATAAATGTTTTTTAACAATGTATTTTAATTCTATGAAATATCTTGACAGCTTTCCTATTAACCTCTGCTGGCAATTTTTAATTAAATTTTTTACTTGGAGTGAAATACTTGACACATATTCAGGCTAATTTTCCAGTAAACATGTTCCTTTTTATCAGTACAAAACACTTACAGGGAGAGAATAGAATTATTTACTTGTTAACCATCTAAGAATGAGAGACAGTTTTCTCTAGCTGTAGAATTTCTTACCTATAAGCAATAAAATTCCATGTACTTGAAGCAAATGAAGATATTATCTTTCTTTTCTTTTCTGAAATGTCCAACTAGTCCAAAATATTGTACTAGTATTGATAAGGAGATATTGTTTTTGTAAGCCAGCATATTTTGGAATAAATATGTGGAAGAGGCCTTCATCCAGCAGTGGATAGACTATGGCTAAAATGATGGTGATGATCAGTATATTTACTGATATTTCAAAATATGCTGGCTTAAAAAAATTATCTTCACAGATCAAGGCTGTTGAGTTCAACTTTGTTAAATCAGGCTTTTCTCCATCATCGATAGTCAAAATCTTCAGGCAAAACAAACGCAAAGGTAGAGGACCTAGGCATGCAGACTTTGAGTTCTGCTTCCAGATTCTATCAGATATACTGTCACCCCTGCCAGTTATAGCCAGTTAGAGATAGTGAATCATTGGAAAACCTTCTCAGTTGCACAATGTCCTGCGCTTCATTGGCCATCCTGGTTGAAAGGGTCTGCCTCTGTGATTCTGGAAAGGTGGATAACTCTGGGCATATCCTTCCTTACTGTTCTTTTATAGAAACATTCAAACAAAATTTATCTTCCTGATTAATAGGTATCCTGTCCGTTCAGACACCATTTATCTTCAGTGGCTGTTTAAAGACGGATGGATTGTAGTCACAGCACAGGTAGCTAGATTCTGCGCAGCAGCACTAAAGGTTCGTCGGAACCTGATGAATAATCCATTGTAGTTATTTTACACAATTAATGTACCAAGTCTTTTGGTATTATCACATTGTTGCATTTTAGTGTCTAACGATAATGAATGTAGGCCTTCACAATTTAAGGACTAATATTATAGCTTAGGCTGTGTTCTTTATGTGCAACTGACAGACAAGATGCTAAATTAAGGTTTTAACATAGATTTTATTGGTTATTTGTTATTTTAGAATTTTTAACTAGATACCCATTGAGTATTTTTACTTGTACGGGTCTTTGACTGTAATAAACATTTGACATGACATGACAATTACTAAGGAAACAAAAATTATACATATAAGATATATTATATGTATACTTTGTAAGCTAGAAATTGGACTCAACAGTGCCATAACACTGAATGAAAACGTTTTGCCATTTTATATTCAGTATTGCTTAGTATCATATGTAATAAATAGTACATAAAATGGCTTACAACTGAATTTACATCAGCTGAAGTTTTTTATACTTAATATTTAAAAAGGAGTCTTCTATGTGGTGCTGATCACGAGAACTTGTTGTATTTAGAATATTTAATAAGCTTCAAAACAGGATTGATTAAACAATCAGTTATCTTCACTGGCAAAAGCATAAGTGGATTAAAAATGTATTCTTTTCAGGGAATCAGAGAACCAGGTAAAAATTCATGTTTTTTTTTTAAATCTCATTCCTGAAATAATAGTAAAGAGAATATAAGAATGTTCATGATTCCAATATAAAAATAATATTCTCTTTTTAATCTATTTGCAGCAATGTATTCATTCATTCATTCATTTATTTATTTATTTATATTAATCCACATAGAGACATAGCTCAACTGTAATTTGATTTAAATATATTTTATGGTAGGCTAACAATGTAACTTTGAAAATCATGTGCTATTTTCATTAACATTGTCAAAGAAACATTACTAGATTTTATATTAGTCCATGCAGATTCAGAAGTAATAATTACAAAGGATCAGAAAAAAACTACAAAATAAAATCACGATTCTCTTCCACTCATGATTAAAAAAAAAGAATAATGGCAACCAATATTTTTCATTACTGCTTGGCATAATAACGGAAGTTAAAATGCCTGTTTTGCCAAAAAGGCTGCTTTTGTTTTAATCTCTTTATTTTAGTTGCTTATTTTTTGTATAGGGAAACATTTTTTCTTCACTTCTCTATAATTATAAAAAGCCTCTAATCAGATGAACTATACAACACAAACAGGAAGGATGCCAAATTTGAAAATTATTTTGAATTTTTTCAATTAGTTCATTTTATTAGAAACTGAAATTTTCAGTAGGTACAAAGTTAATCACTCAACAACCAAGGACTTCCTGTAATTTTTTTCAAAATCACTTAATTAGATTTCTTTTTGCATATTCTTTTTAAAAATCTTTTAATATTCTATATCTCAACTACTATCTTTTTCAACTTCTTTTGAGTTGTAAAATAAATGGAAAATAGTCCAGTCAAAGCAAAGCATTTGAACCATTTAGGCTACTTGCATGTGAGGAAACACACAAGAATTCCATTTCCTTATTGTTGTATGAGATAAATGTTGATTAGCAAATTAATATTAACATGTTGAAGATAAAAATCAAACTCCTGAAATCCTTTGAAATTTTTCATAATTGTTATAAAAGTGGCACAGTGGCTCAGTGGTTAAAGATGCTGAGCTTGTCAGCTGGAAAGCTGACACC
This sequence comes from Naja naja, assembly GCA_009733165.1. Classification (NCBI taxonomy): domain Eukaryota; kingdom Metazoa; phylum Chordata; class Lepidosauria; order Squamata; family Elapidae; genus Naja; species Naja naja. Next base: position 28,044,349 of record CM019153.1, read on the forward strand.
TCAGGTTCGAGAATCAAGTGTTGCGCGACGAACTGAACTCCCATTACTTGCTCCAACTCATTCCTACCCGTTCAAAAATGCACAAATGCGAGTAGATAAATAGCTACCATTTCGATGAGAAGGTAACAGTATTCTGTGTTCCTCGCCATATAGTCATGCTAGCCAGATGACCATGAAAAATGTCTTCAGATAGTGCTGTCTCTGTTGGCTAAGAAACAGAGTTGATTACCGCACCCTAGAGTCCAATATGACTTGACAGGGGAAACCTTTACCTTTATCTTACCTTGCTCTGCTATGTGACTAATAGATATTCTGATTCTTAGAATTGCCTTGGTTTGTAATAAGCATTGTCTGAATGTGTCAAAACTAATAATAGTTTTAAAAATTTCAACAAAACATTACTTGAATGCTGCCAAGAAGATAGTTAAACTATTTGTACCAGAGCTGATAGGCAACTCTCTACAGGGAAGCAAAGGGGGAAGTAAAGAGTCTTGTCATCATCCTAATGATGCAACTGTATTCTTGCATCAGATGCCATGAAATATTACATAATCATTTCATTTGCCCAAATATACTGTGACACAGGTGCCATCCTTTTGACATTACAATGGCCAGCCATTGACACCTAGGTTGGTATATTACTATTATAGGAAATGAAGATCTGAATGGGACTAGTATGATCAAATGGTAGCATAAAAGCAACATCATATTCCCTTGTCATTCTTAATATCTATGGATAGTGAGATGGGCAGCGTATAAATTTAGTAAAATAAAATAATAAAATAAATCCTCTATAATCAATATGGATGTAGGTTACTGAGATTAATTTATAAAACTCTCACATGTATTAGTTGAGCAATACCTTTTGAAAAATGACTTTTCACAGAGAGTATGCTGCACAAGAGAGTCTTGGATTTTATTTATGATTTGGAACATATATGCACATCAGGTCAAAACCCATGAGTGACAAAGCATGTATGCATAATCAAGATAACCTTTTGTATGTTCCTCCTCCCCTCCCCTCCCCCCTCCCCACCATTAACCTGTACAGAGAAAAACAGGAAGCCCATTTAATCATAGATCTATAGGCTGGGCTGGTAGTATTAAAATAAATAAAAATTATGTTCAAGAAAATTTTGGCTTAAAAAGTAATTAAAAAATTATTAAGACTAAGATTGTAAAAATATAAGAAATGAATAGATGCCACCAAATAAAAACAGTAAAAACCAGCTGAAAAGAATTTAAACACCTGACAAACCAGCAAGAATATGAGATGAATAGAAAAAAAAATAGTTTTATACAGAATACTGGAATAAATGATATCGAGCTGACCAGGCTTCACCAGATTAGTTACCACATGCCTTATTTTATATGCACCTGCATAGAACTTAATTGTTGCACATTGCTTCAGGATTAATATCAGAAATATCACTCTGAGTCAGGAAATAAAAATGGAAACACATGCTGCTAAAAGCAAATTCAATAAACAAACAAACAAATAAATGAAATGAAACCAGCAGAATAGAGCCCTTGGCCTCTCTGGTTAATTACTCTTGCTGTTAGGAAGTTATTCCTCCTCTTCCTCCTCTCTGCTAATAAATTTATTAGTTCATGATCTCTACTTTGGAAGGAAAAGACATTTGTGTTGGCTTTATTTCTATGTGATAGTCTTCCATATGCCCTAACCCATACCCTAACCCTAACCTCTCAGTTACCTGTCCTCAATTTAAACATACTCAGTTCCTTTATTTGAGTGCCCATTTTTGAACCTGCTTTAATTTCTTTGAATTCTTCTTGAACCTAATCCTAACTCTTTAAATTGTGGTGCTCAGAAATAGAGAGAATATTTTAAGTGGGATCTGATCAAAGCAGAAAAGAATGGAATATTTTTTCCCAGTGACATGGAAATTAAATTAGTTGATGTAGCCTAAAATTGTATGTACCTTCTTTGCAGCCATGTCATATTGCTAACTTCTATTCCATTTTCAATCAACTGCTGTTCTAAGATCTATTTCTGGTTCTATTCTCATACGATAAATCCCCCATTTTATAAATAATTTGATATTTTCTTCCCCAAGTGAAGAACCGTACATATCTCCATTAAATTTTATTTTGTTACTTTCAGCTGGTATTCCAGCCTATGAAATTTGTTTTATTTCTTAAGATATTAACTGTCCCATCTAGTTTTTTGGTTTTAACTTTTATAGGGGAGAACATTGAGATATTTTGTTACTCGGTGGTATATATGTTACTGACAAAGTGTGTGAAAAGCTGCTGTTGTATAAAATGCCTAGGAAATCTATAGAATGTATGACGTTTTTAGGCAAAGTATGAAACATCTGTGTTATTTTCATGTGCCATATACTTTCCCTACGCATTATATATAATATAGTTATTATATATAATGCCTAGGCATTATGCAGAATGACAAGAACTATTTAGGCATAGCATGAGAAGAGAGTCATGAAAAGGGTTACCCTAACCGTAACCTTTTATTTAGAAGATGTATATGAAAATGAAAGAAAAAATGCAAAATAAAGTACAAACTTTCTTAATGGAAAAAAACAAGAGAAAAAGACCAGTATTGGCCTAGTTGTTGCAACAAGGAAGGCTAGAATGGCATTTTAGTGGGAGTATTTTATACTTCGCTGGTTTGCCTTTTGGCATTGCATAGAATACCGAGGAAATGTGTGAAATATTAAGTCTTCCATACTTTGATGCCCCATTTTTTGCATTCTATAGATTTCCTAGGCATTCTATAAAATGTCTAATTTCACACATAGATGGTAACATATACATATTGAAAAATAATTTCACAAGTAATAAAAAAATTGTATGAGGAGCAATCTTCTGGCAAGAAGTTATGATAAACGTTGTGACGTGCTTTAAAACACATAGCAATCCCTGTTCTAATTAAAATGAGTTATAGAACATAAATAAGGTGGTGATACATATAATACATTTGAAATTTGATTTTGAAATCTAGGGCACAGATTGAAAGACTCTGAAAAAATTGAGCTACTAGTAATAGCAGTGTCGCTATATATGGCTGAACGACTTAGATCACAGAGATTTCTGGGAGCTCCAAGGTAAGTTTGATTCTAGAACATTTTGTTAGTTAATGGTGTCATAGAGAACTGTTGAGAACTGACAAGATTATTATTTGTTCCCTTTAAACATTTTGGATATGAATCTAGATTCTTTTGCACATTATCTATTAAAGGTCATCTGGACAATAAGTCAACATAGATTGTAGATGAATCTAAAGCTTCAGATTGCCTCAGACTTTTGGGTGGAACTCTTTAGAAATCCAAGAGAGGGAGAAAATTAATAAATTTCTTATTAACTGTAATTATTTAATTTCATTTGAAATAAAATGAATTTATTTTGGTGCTGGCTATCTAATTTTTGGATTAAGACCAGGTGAATCACAGTATACTAAGTATAAAAGAAAGAGAGGAAGGAAGGAAGAAAGAAAAGAAAGAAAGAAAGAAAGAAAAAGAAAAGGAAGGAAGGAAGAAAGAAAAAGGAAGGGAAAGGAAGGAAGGAAGAAAAAAAGAAAAGAAAGAAAGAAAGAGAAAAGGAGAAAGAAAGAGATGCTGTGCAACTCAGGTAGCAATCTTCTGTTCCAACAACATGTTAAAATTCAGAAATGTGGAAGCTGTGATACTGTATGTATGTATGTATGTATGTATGTAAGTATATATGACATTTATGACATTTATGCCTATCTCATATCAAATGAGCATAAAAATTTTAAAGCATTAAAATAACATTAACACCAGATGGGAAAGGAGGGAGCTGGACATAACGCGGTGTGGGTGTGGAGGTGGGATTAAGTTTTGGTTAGTCAACCACCTCCAGTATGAAACTCCCCCATTGTATGAACATAGCATGTCTCAGTTTTGGGAGAAATACTGATTTTTATATAAATTACCAAAGCAGTACAGGTTAGGTTACTAATTTTAAATTTTATGAATAAAATCATTCAGTCATCTGGCACTTTCCTATAAATAGAAATATCTGCTCCATTGCTTTCATCCATATATTTAAGAATATACATTCAATATATTATAATTATGTGATAGTAATATGCATGAAATTAATAGTTTATACTCAATATGTTGCATGAACATTCTGTCTCTTGGTTCAGTACTATCACTGTAAACCTATTTTTATAGCTTAGGCATATGTATGCTAGTTATGGATGGACATTTCATTTTTGGGTGCTTTAAATCATATTTGATCATTAAAATTGTTTTCATCGAGCTACTTTTTATACAGAGGGTAGCCTTTTTAAGTAGACATCTGCTCACACAATGGGAAGTTCCCTTCTGCTCTTCCTCTCTGCATCCTCTGTGCTTGTTGAATGTGCTTTAATTGAAATAACATAGTGATTTCTTAGTTCTTTTTAAAGGAATAAAGCATTGTTTTTAAAAATGCAACAATCTGACACCTACAGTCTCAAAATTTCATGGATTTATTGTACTAGTTCATATTCCAATATATTAATTGTTGTCTTAAATGCATCTATTGAATGTCCTGCTGGCAAATAAATTCTCATGAACCTTCACAATTGGCCATATTAGCTAGGCATGTATGGGAATTAGAATAGCACAGGTAGCCCTCGATTTACAACAGTTTGTTTAGTGACCATTCAAAGTTAGAACAGCACTGAAAAAAGTGACTTATGGCCATTTTTCACAGTTAACGACCATTACAGCATCCCATGATTATGTGATCAAAATTCAGATGCTTGGCAACTGGTTCATTTGCGACCTTCTGAATGGGGAAGGCAATTCACTTAACAACCAGATTACTAACTTATCAACTGCAATGATTCACTTAACTGAGGCAAGAAAGATCATAAAATGGGGCAAAACTCACTTAACGAATGTCTCACTTAACAATAGAAATTTTGGGCTCAATTGTGGTCATAGGTTGAGGACTACCTGTACAATATTTGGAAGGTTACATCTTGCTTATTGCTGATCTAAGATACAGAACATCTCCATTAGGAAACTTTTTGTGAGGGAAAAGTAGCATGAACTATTAGCACATGTGGAAACTCAGGTTTGTCTAAGATCATCAGATGTGCTCTCATGATGTTATCTTTTGGGGCTGGTATTATTATATTCAGTGGATCACTTCTAAATGATCATTCTGGCAGCAAGTGACCATAGTGTGTTTGTGTTTGTAATACTTAGTACTGTGGTTGATTTCCATATATATCCCTCATTATCTTGGTGAGCTTCCTCTGAATGTGTTTCTCACTGCTGTTTTTGAGCAGGGGTCTGCAGAAGTGGAACTCCAAATGGGTCTGATCAAGACAACATAGACTGCAACAATAACCACCCATGATTTGGTGCATTCTCTTATTAAAGTACTGCAAGTTAGCATTTTAGTCTATCCCATGTTTAGCTTGTGGCTTACAAGGATTCCCAGATCCCCATTGCAGATATGAGATGTGATGAAATTAGATGTGTTACATCTGACAGTGTACCTCCCCACTCCATCCCCCAAATAACTAGCTATATTCCTACCACGAGTTTGCATTTTCCACTTTTTAGCTTGGAATTTAAAAACATACTGTTCATTCAATTATTTTTCCCCTAAGGGCAGTGTCACAGAGTTATTTCTTCAAACTAGTTATCAAAATGTTCAATATTATAGAAATCTAGTTGACAGATGATATTCAGATAATAGAGCTAGCGATTTTCATGCAAAGGAGTTACGAACAGAATGTGTTTATGTGCTTTGTATACTTTAAAATATAAGTTTTACTCTATTCACTTAATACCCTGGTTTATTATAAAGTGGGTACCACTTTTTGGTAAGGATCAAGTTTATATTATGCAGTGAAACAAAAATCTTGCAATTGTATAAGAATAATGTTTCAAGTGAAAAACTTAAATGAAAGTAGAGTGTTTGAATCCCCACCCCAAGTGTTGTTCATCTCCTATATTTTGCTGGAAATCTAATTTATATAGAAGATTAGGAGAATAAATGCTCCAGGTGAGCCATCTCATGGGTCTATCAGTGTAATGTTTGTACTTCTAAACACAAACACCTCCTGTACTTCCTATGTGTTGCTTGTATTGGCTGCTAATATTTTCCTATTATCACTGTTAGTTTTGGCCACCCATAACATGGAAAAATCCACTGTCTTACCAACAATGGCACATATGGAAAAAGCTGCCTCTGTACTTAAAATGTGACAAATTCATTAAAAAAACCCCCAACAGCTTATTTGTTTAAAATTGAAGGTAGTAGGATACCTTTCTTGCAACTTGGTGTCCTCTGATGCTCTTGATTTTGATTATAGTGGCTGGAAATTATAGAAGTTGAAATCAACACAATTGGGGGACATCAGATGACAATAGAAGTAGCCATTTGAAGACCTTGTCTAGGTAGACTGGCCACATTTTTCTTTCATTTTGTTGGCTAATATGTTTCATTCAGATCAGACTTTCCTTTTTTGGATAATGAAATGGAGGCAATGGATTGTTGGGAAATGTAAGGATTGTAAAATTTCAGGGCTTAATTGAGACACGTTAGAAATGAAAAGAAATATAAGTACATGCTGTACTTGAAACAGCTACATTTACATTGTTATTTTAAAGAAGTAAAGCTATTTGGAATACAGATCCTCTTGTGATTTGTGCAGCATTTTTTATTTCAAGAAGGAACCTGCTGTGGTTCTCTAGAATACCTCCGGCCACCAGGTACTTGGTAGTGTAAGATAGCAAAGGAGCCCTGTAAATGACTTAAGGTGATAGCAATATACTTGAGAGATGAGTGAGTTTTTTGGTTCACCTTTGAGTATGCATTCATAATAACTAATATAAGAACCTGAGATCGGTAATTATTAGTTACATTCTAAACTCGTACTTTCAAATAAACTTTTAGTGAAAGATAATTTGTTTATATGTAGTAAGACAAAAAGAATTGAAAGTATTTTTAAAACCATGTTCTCTATTTTAGTAGCATAGAGAAACTATCCATTGTTGTCTACTACAATATTAATAAAAATAATGTCAAAGTGTCTGAGACAGCAAGCTCTGGAAAAAGCATCACTCGAGTTTCTGGAAATGTTATAAGAGTAATGCAACGGATTCCTGAAAGCTCTCTAAAACAATGTTTTGTACAAAATACTGTTCATTTAGATGTGGTTATTCAATATAGTGGATGAATGATACATAAGACCAGGCACATACATTGTCCTATAGCATCTTGATATGAGTGCCTTTACAGCATAGGCTTTAACAATATATTAATAGTTTCTGGATTGGCTTGTATATTCAGTAGCTGCTGTTATATCAAGATGAGACTTGAAGCCCTGCCTCTTGATTTTTCAAAATGGAAATGATGTAAAAATAAAATCTGGTGTAGTTATCAGGTGAATTTGAACAGCATTACTAGGAGTGCTGAAGTATTTTAAAATTTACATTGCTGTTTAGTAATACACAACTACAAGCAGATCTGGACTGTAACCTTCATTCCATTAACCCATGACAAAAGAATCCTGTATAGATTTCATTGGTATATTTCTGCTCAGATTTTCTATAATTGATCACCCTTCTATGTGGATGTATTAATTTTCATGCCTGTTGAAAACACTAATTATGGTGGATTTGTGATAAAGCAAAGAAATACCGGGGTAAGATTCATATTTTAATTCACAAGATTCTTAAATATGTTTAAGAATATAAAAATTAAACCAGGCTTAATGAACCAAAATCATGAAAAAAATCTAGAACCTTGCTGTTATATATGTTGATAGCAGCAAGAACGCTTTAGGCACAAACATGTTTAATTCCCAAAATGGATGAATGGCTGGAAAACGGATGGAACTTAGGAAGAGCAGTGGTAGTATAGAATGCACTATCATAGGCTGACTCTGCCTTCTGCCTGGAGCTCGATCCTGACTGGCTCATGCTTGATTCAACCTTCCATCCTTCTGAGGTTGGTAAAATGAGGATGGAGATTGTTGGGAGCAATATATCAATTCTGTAAACTGCTTAGAAAGTGCTGTAAAGCACTATGAAACAGTATATAAGCCTGTGTGCTATTGCTAAAAGAGGTGGCTAAATTAAGTGCTCTAATCAAAGAAAAGAATACATCCAACTTTTTTTCTACATGTAAACCACTTTTGGATTTTGTGCTTGAGATGGAAAAAAATAAAGCTTTGACTTTGGGTTTTGCTGATTAGACAAGTTTGCCGTTATAGAAATGGCTAGTACATATTAAGTATGTAAAAGTAAAATGTTTTAGATATAATATTATTTTATTCGACTGTACTAAAAAGAGTGGAGGTGATGCTTTTCTTTCTTTGCTTCTTTCTGTCCCCTTTTCCCTCCCCTATTTTCCCACTATTTGCATTGGTATTTTATATTTTTATAAGCTTAATAAAATTATTAAAAACACTGGCTATGATTCCTATCTTACTTTTCCATGTCTCTGCCTTTTTGTAATCAAAGAGGTTAATTTTGAACAGCTTCTACTGTTACTTGCTAAAAGTTGTGAATAAACAAGGTGTCAAGTATTTGTTTACAAGAAGCACCTAGAATTCTGCTTGATAATCTATCTCAGATATATGTGAAATTAATAATAGAAATATGGCACTAAATATGGCAGGGATAGGTTTTTTTTTTTAATTACATTTATATGCCGCCCTTCTCCAAAGACTCAGGGCTTACAATTTTGGAGCACAACCCAGTCGCTCAGCAATAGCCTTCATTCCATTGTATATGCCTGCTTATTACTAAGCGGCATTTTTACAAGGTCAGCTAATTGCCCCCAACAATCCTGGGTCCTCAATTTACCTACCCCGAGAGGATGGAAGGCTGAGTCAACCTTGAGCCTGGTGGGATTCGAGCCTACAGTAATTGTAGACAGCTGGATCTTAAGAGCAGTTGCTGACAATATTGAGTTATTGAATATAAACATGGTTATTTTGATTATCTTGCTTAATGGAGGAACTAGTTATCCCAGAATAATCTATCGCCTGAATGAGCCGTTTTCTGGTAGCTATAACTATACATGTAAAATTATTACAACACACAGTTGTCTGCATGTATAATCTGTTGCAATGCATACACACCATATCACATAATGCATGCATGCACATTATGCATGTATACCTAATTTCAGACACCCAGTATCAGTGGGTTCACTTCCCACGATTTTCTGGAGATATTTGGTTTAGTCAAGAATGCAAACCGTATATAATGAACTCTCGGTCAGAACAGTTGATCCCATGTGATTTTTAATGTATTTGGAACTTTCCAAAGCAGTTGGCCATGAGAGAAAAAGGAAACAAGTTGGAAGAAAAAGATGCCCAAAGGACTCTACTGCTAGTGGAACTAGTTTGGTGGTATTTTGATTCCTGATAGTAAAATGAATGTATGCTCATACACATATTTGTGAGTCAGGATTTTTGATTCGAAGATGAATCTTCCCTTTGATTCTCCTGCTGCAAAAGATGGGTAAGACCAAATGGCATAATTATTGTTAGTATACTCCTCTGTTCCCTGTGAGGATTCCAAAAGCTCTTGCAAAGTTCACTGGTATTATTGTAGTTCTTTGGCTGCAGGATACTTGGCAGCTGTTGCACCCCACTGGCAAATCCTATTCATACTTCTTTCCTATTCACCACTGCTGTTGGAGAATTGATTTCTCCCTCCTCTGCTCTAACCTTTCCCAATTCATTTTGGATTGTTCAGTGTGAAACATTTTAATTTCATATCATAAAGCCATTCAGCTTTCACCCATTTCCTTTTTGTCTTTTTAACTTGTCACTAGGGTAACAGTAGAGCATGCGTCCTCTAGGCAATCAGCTTTATATTTTGCATGCTTAATGTTGCATTAAGTGCTTGCGTTTTTGTTTAACCTTCTTAAATAATCTAAGCTCAGTCTCATGAAGAACTAATGTGATGTCTTCTCCAAAACTCTCTTAAAATGTCAGAGATGATTGGTAAAAATCTGAAAAAGTAAATAGAATATAAAGAAGATCTTCTCTACATAAGTAATGATCTCCCCCAAGAGTTAGACAGAAATGTAATGTTACGCAACGTAATTATTCATATAGCCTGTAATGCACATTTACCTTTCTAGCATTTATAATTGGAAATAAATAAAATGTTTAGACATCACCGCATTGAGGATGAATGTTAAAAGGACTTATTTTTGAATTTATTATATTTATGAAAAGTACGCTTATGTGATCCTGGTATGAAATGATTGACTTCTTTCTCTTCCTCACGTTTGCTCTCATCCTATTTTCCATTTCTTACATGAATTTATGAAACTCTCTTTGGATACATGTAAGAGTAACATTAAATCAGTTTTTATGTCTCATAGACAAAAGTTGCAATGTCCATTGTTTTCTCTGTCTCTAACTTTAAATATAAACAAGTGACAAAATGATTTTTTATGATGTTAGACAATAAAATCGATATTGTTATTTTCTAAAGTTTTTGTGCTATATCTTTTAGAAAGTAACTTAAAAATAATATAACTGATATTTTATAGTTTACTCACACCCCAGTGTTGTTTTTTTTCCCTCTGGTCTTTTCAGTTAGCTTATAAAAACAATTTATTGGGCTAATTTTATAAGCTTTTATTCTAGTTCCTTGTTTAAATTAGAGGGAAAGCTACTTTGTTATCATGTCTGCCAGAAAGTGGTTTGGCAAGGTTTGTGACAGAATTTAGCCAAAAAAACTAACATATGTAGCAGTTAATTTACTGGTAGCTTTACCCTCATGACAGAGCTGTTCTTACAGAAAAGGAATTGATTTGCAATATAATATTTAAGATAGAAGAAGGCTTTTAAATGAAGCGTATGTCCATCACAGCCAACCATATTAATCAAAGAAATAATGATTGAACTCAAACAATCCCAATCTGTTATCAGATGACTGGGAGGCTTCATAAATTCAAATTATTGTTTTTTAATTATTACTACAGCTTTAAAGCATGCAATCTTACAGGAAGCTGTAAATCACATCATTCTGTATATGTATGTGTTTGTGTGTGTGTGGGCACTCTGCATAAATGGACACAAAGACAGGCCCACATCTTTATTAAATGTGAGTTCTTAGATCTGTTTTCATTTCATTAGTGATTGTTTGCATTTTTCTCTCTCCCTCTTTTATACCATACCCAGGCATGCTCACATGATGCACATGTGGTTTGCACTCATGCTGCTTTTCAGCTTGGTTAGAATTTTGTTAGTAACAAGCACTTACGTATATTGGAAAAAGATACATTACGTATATTGTGCCAAGAAGCACAAGGCAAGGGGAGAGATGGAGAGCAGTTTGACAAAATGATGAGTTGCTAACAAATATTTGTACTGATGGAGCCAGGTTTTTTTTGCTGTTGTTCAGTCGTTATGTATCTCCAAAGCCATTTCAACCCATCCATCCCTTTTTAATGAATGTGTAGCTACTGATATTTAGGAAATCATTTAAAGAGACAGTGTAGATTGCAGCAAATGACCTAGTTCCTCATCATTAAGTTTGTTGGTACAGATAGAAAGTTTATTTAAAATTAGTATCTCAGTATTAATCCATTTTTGACACTTTCTTTTATCTTTATTGATTACCTTCCCCCCCCCATTAATCTTTTCCGCCTATTAGCTATGCCTTTCTTTTTATACTTCTTGTCCAATCATGAAAACTGAATAGGTCTCAAAGTTACAAAAAAGGCAGCAATTTTAAAAGCAGTTAAAACCAGCTTTTGAATGGAAGTTATTTATATCAGTTTGAATGAATCAAATCATATCAGTCTCGTGTTGAAAAATCATTTCAAAACATTCAAATCCTCTCCGCCCGAAAAATATAATGTACACTTACAGATACCAAATTCCTGTGATTCCAGCAATTACTCATTTATAGGCTATTTGCTAACTGTAGATGAATCTTTGATTTCTCTGAAAAAAGCAGGAATGATATAGTCCTTTCTTTTTATTTCGTATTAATGTTATCTCACATCCTTCATCAATATTTGCTTTATAGAAGTTTTCTTTAATTACCCTTTGTCCTTAGCAGCAGTACATCATGTCTATGAGGAATGCACATAATTTGTATAATAAATACTGCCATAAAATATATTACAGAAAACTCTGGGGCATAAGTAGGCACAGTGACACAGCTTTATAAACAAATTCAGAATGTTCCCTAACAAACCTAACTCTCTTGTTTTGAATTGATAGACTTTAAACTATTCCATTGTTGCTAATGTTTTCATTAAACAACTCCAAATGAGATAAATTTCTCTTCTGACAGGAATAAAAATCCAGTTCTTAGATACTCAGTTGTAATTCTGGCCTCAAGGACATATTGAAGTAGATTACTTTGGGATGGGTTGCAATCTAGACAAGAAATAAAGTCAATCCCACAAGTTCTGTGCAAGACCAGGTGAAGGATTGACTGAGTGGCAGACTGCTGGAGATGAACTCTGAAAAAGACTTTGAAGCTAGAAAGCAGTTGATTTAAAAATGTTTGTAAGAATCTAATTGCAGCTTCCATTTTGTGAATTAAATCATTGTTGAGTCTCCATATGACCTGGACTTAGCTGTACAGGCAATCCTTAGAATGTGGACATTCAACCACAATATGTACTCAATAGTAGACCATAGTTACCATTACAGAAACCCTCACGTTCTCTTTCTATTGTTCTTACAACCTCGTGCTTCAATTTCTTAACTTGAACGTGGCAGTTATCAGCAGATAAATAAAAAAGCTAAAATTTAAACTCTCCAGCCAATGTCGCCTTCTTCTTCACCTCCATTAGTTTTTAGCTCACCTTGCATTTGTTTTTGGAATGATTTCTTTTGAAAAATGGCTGATTCTTATGAGGGAGAGAGCAAAGCTGAACCCACTCTAACTTTAAACGTTCTGTGAAAATGTGGCATGGTGGCATGGTACATTAAGGCTAACGGAGTAGAGAAACCTTAGCAAATTGAGTCATGGGACCTGAAATGATGACCCAGAGGGGTCTGGGTTGTCTAGCCCCATCTATGATTCTAAACTGAATGAGTATCAAACGAGTAATATCTACAAATGTAGTGAGGTTTTAGTTTGTTTCTAAATGTAATGTAATGTATGAACGATCCCAGGGAAAAAGGGAAAGAAATGCTGCCTAGGAAACAATTAGACAAGAGTGGCATAATGTCAGAGAAAGAAACTTAAGTAGGATCCACCTTAATGGATCAAACAGTTAAAAGTGGAGGTGGAAAGTTTGTGCCTTCAAACTTACCAGATTCTGTTAAAGCGGCTTACAATAAAGTAGAATTAGTTCATCTTGTCATTTTTTCTGTCAGATTTACTGAGATGGCTGACAATTATTTTAGAATTATTTTCTGCATTGTTCAAATACTATATTTACTTTTGCCCTTTGTTCTCATTCACCTATTGAGAAACTACCTAATCTTGAAAATCTTATAGCAAGCAATGCTTATATGTATGCATGTATGTATGTACGTACGTATGTCTGATCTAGATGAGGAAACAGAAGGAGAACTCATCAAATTTGCAGATGACACTAAGTTGGCAGGAATAGCCAACATCCCAAATGGAAAGCTCAAGACTCAAAAAGCTCTTGACAGACTTGAACACTGGGCCCTATCTAACAAAATGAAATTCAGGGTAGATAAAAGCAAGGTTTTCCACTTAAGCAAGAAAAACCAACTGTATAGTTACAGACTAGGTGAAATCTGGCTTAATGCCAGTAACTGTGAGAGGGATCTTGAAGTCCTTGTGGACAATTATTTAAATATGAGCCAACAATGCAGCAGCCGCAGCCAAAAAAGCCAATACAATCCGTTGCTGCATTAATAGATGGATAGAATCCAAAACACGTGAAGTTCTATTACCACTTTACAAAGCCTTAGTAAGACACCCTGGGAATATCACATCAAGTTCTGGTTACCACAATATAAAAAAGATGTTGTGACTCCGCAAAGAGTGCAGAGAACAGCAACAAGAATGATTAGGGGACTGGAGGCCCCTAATCATTAAAAATTTAGATTTGCCTGCAGTATAGAGAGCTGTTATTTCAAAATGAATCTTCAGTTCCCTTCTCTGTAATGAGAAGGTACTTGAGTAGTGAGTTGATGTCCAAGGTCTCTTCCAACTCTATTATTTTATATTCTGTATTCTATTCACCAAAGTTAATAGTTCATATTCATCAATGCCATAATTAGAGCTCCCAAATATACAGTGATGGTCACCACAATTCTGCATTTGTTTTCTGTGTCCTGAATACTTCATATAATATTCATGTGAGGTGCTATAATAGTTTTCAATTCAGATTTCAAAGCCAAATCATTGTTATTGAACTAGCTTCAAACTTTTGCTTGATATCCTAATTTGATAGTCTTTTTACAGATGATATGTGAGTTTATGCAGCATTGGCATTAAAAATTAAATCTATTTTGATACAACTTCAGAGACCTGAGAATGTTGTAAAAAAATTGCTGTATCAACAAAAAATACGTTCATAAAATTGCATATTTTAAAGAAAAAATATATTTTTAAAAAGCTAAACCCTACAGCACAATTTGATTATTGCTTCTTCCTTTTTGCCTTTCTGAATTTTGTAATGTTCTTTTTGTCTTTGAGCATGAGAGAATAGGAAAATGAGAGTCAGTTTTGTAGAAAAGGCAAAATGCTAGGAAAATAGAAACAAAAAGTTCTGCTTTTAATCTTTCTACAGTGTTTAAACTGTTTTGTGTGAAAACACTGATAACATTTAAATAGGAGAGCATTTTTCCCTTGTTTGGCAATCAGCTTCTGTTTAAAATTCTTTTCATCTTTATATCAAAAATTATGTATTCTGTATAGCTAAAGACACTGTAAAAGATGTTTCTGGATTTGAACTTTTAAACAAATAACAGTGGAATTGTTTTGTCTTTCCTGCCATAAAATGGGTGGTATGCGAACTGTTAAAAATGTATTTGCCTTTATTCCCCTTGCCGTTCCCTTTAAAAGAAAACCACAATTTTTACGCTAGATCTAAAGTTTCATTAAAATTGCTTATGCCCTGTCCCAGGCATTTTAAGTGGGCCATCTGTCTAAACATCTCTCTATTTTTTTTTCTGATCATTTCCTCAACTTATTCATGAGCCATGGGAGGGCTCCTTTGTAGTCTCCATGTAGCTGGTTCAGTCTACCCCCACAGAATACATTGATGTGCTTGCATAACATTTCTTTTCACAGTCCTGGAAATTCTCTGAACTTGATTCAGATGAATGACCCACTTTCTGAAGTTTTGCCCCCCAACCCCTCCCCCACTTTCAGTTGTAAAGATTTGTATTTAGAAATTGTCCTCAGTGGCTAAGAAATATAACATATTTATTCTTGATCATTTACAGACCTCCAACTGTGAAAGTTATGATGAAGGATTTCTTAATTATTCTTTGACCACTGATATTGTTTAAAGTCAATGTATCATTTTTATTTGGGGGCTGAAATAGGTAATTGTGCAGCGGGAAAAAATAGTTTCTTAGTTTAGGTGAGTGTCATGCGAAATTGTTTTTCAATGCTGAGGTTGATTTGATTTTCCTTGTGAATGTAAAAACATATTAATATAGTTTTACTTTCTTTGTTAACAAATATTTCAGACTTTAATGAGACATAGTTGTTCTCATAACTCTTAACATCTTGCAAATGTAGATGTGAAAATCCCTCATTTTTTTCCTTGCAAACCAAATAATTCACTTCATATATGGAGGTTGATTGGTGACTTAAATAGAATAGATACTTATCACAATAATGAATGGAGTTTGCATTGTTTGGACTGTTGTACAGTTTAGTAATATTGGGTTTTGTATTATTGTATTATATTTATTGTTTGGTAATTTGTTTTTTAGTATTTAATTAACATATAAATTACATTTTACATGCATTGATGTTTGCACCCTAAACCATTTGGTGAGGAGGCAAAAATGGAAGAAATAGAATATTGTAATTGTCCCTTTGGGTTACAAACAATATGTAATATTTTCCTTTCTTTTGATAAACTGCATTAGTAACTTGATTAGTTGTGTCTGGAGTGTCCAGGGTGGGAGAGTGGAGTGAAGGGGCCTGGAAAGTCCTTTTTAGAGCTGCTTGTTCACTTTGATCTCTACCTGCCACTTAGTTCTCACCTGTGGCTCCACGTTGCCATACCCTGGTAAACTGTCTTGGCAAATGGGCCAAACCAGGTGAGAGTAGCTGATGAGTCTTCAACGTTTGTGAACCAGGGAATTTGTTTATCTCAACGTAAGAAATCTGGCCCTGGCAGATTGAGCAGAGGAGACCAATCAATAATCTAGTGGTCAAGAATGCAGGCCCAGCATGTGTTATGGAATGCTAAGAGCACAAGAAGACACTTAGACATCCTGGTCATCCGCTGCAGCAGGAGGTCCCCAGCTGTAACGGGTACCCGTGCCACTGCATTAAAGTGTATTCTGCCAAGAAAGTGGGATTGCTCCTGTGCCATGGCTTTCCACTTAAAAGTCCATCACACACAAGTCCTGTGGCCTTGGGGAGTGTGAAGGAATGGAATGGAACTGTGGAACACTAAATAGTAATGGCCTGCTGTTTTTGAGCAAGTATGCTGAGCGCAACCTGTGCATTACTAACATAATATTAAGATTGCAAACAAGTACAAACAATCTGGATACATCTCAGGTTCAAATACTGGCACCTACTTGGTTGTGTCATAGTCTCCAGCATGACCTTAAAAACCTCACCCAACCATGCATGGTACTGTATTCTGGATAGATCACAGACTGGTTCAGTCAGTCCTCAACCTGCATTTAAATCTTTTACATTGTAAGTAACCAAGGACTGTCAGTATGTACTTTGGCATCAGCAGATTTTAATATTTAAGTCAAGCTCAATATTTTCAAGATGTATTTAATAACAAGCTCTCCAACAGTTTAACACTGGTGTGAAAATCCCTTCTAAAATGTGGATGCTGTTTAAAGATGTGATCACGCAGACTACTTGGATTGAAAACTTGGATGCATCAAGACTAGTTTGATGAAAACCATGAGATCATTTAAGCAGCCCTCCAGGGCAAAACCAAGTCTGTACTGATTGGCAGAATGACTCATCATCTGTATCCAAGAAAGAGAATCCAAACTACAGGTGGAATTGCAAGAAATACAAAGAAAGGCTTAAGCAGGTGGAATGCTATGCACTCATGCCACCAGAGAGAGTTCCTCAGTGCAATATAATCAACTTATAGTCCTTCTAAATCAGGATGCTACCACTTGCTG
Source organism: Naja naja (assembly GCA_009733165.1). Taxonomy (NCBI): domain Eukaryota; kingdom Metazoa; phylum Chordata; class Lepidosauria; order Squamata; family Elapidae; genus Naja; species Naja naja. The sequence goes on from CM019153.1 coordinate 28,061,621, forward strand.
TTACCTGATGGATTGAGCCTGAAAGGACTGAAAAAACACTGGACTGGACTGGCCCTGTCCTCTCTCTACTGAAGAAATCAAGAAAGAGATCTCAGAGATGAACTCAGATAAAGCAATAGGACAGGATGCCATTCCTGCTGAGATCTGCAAAGCACTAGACCCAAAACCCTTACAGATATTTCCAGATACCTTGGAAAGTACAGTATTTGGTTCACAGAGAAGATCCCTGATTCCATGATGCCCTCCTGGAATAGATGTGTCTTTTATAAAAATAAGGGAAGCACGTCAGACTGCAGATATTACAGGAATATTTCACTGCTGTCCATTGCAGAGAATATTTTTCCCCACATTCTCCTGGACAGACTTGCCAGAAGAGAACCTCTCAAGAGTGTGGCTTTTGGACAGAATGGAGTACATTAGCTATGAGAAAAGTCCAGGAGAAACGTAGCAAGCAGAACAAGCTTCTTTGTCTTCATTGACATGACAAAGGCATTTGTCACTGAAATTTGTGTGAAGTTGCTTCTGTTGCTCTGTGATGGAATGAAGGATAGGTTCATCACAGTTGTGATAAATCACCTACATTTGCAGCTTCCACTGAGGTGAAGCAGGATTGTGTGCCAGCTTCAGAGCTCTTCAATCTTTTCTTCACTTGCATGTTGTCACGTGCTGTCTGAAAGAGGGAGCATAAAATCAAGTACCAAATGGACAGCTGTCTCTTGAATACATGAAGTGCCTGCAAGGCAGTCATTCAAGAAACCCTTTTTGCTGATAACTGTATGCTCCTAGCACACAAAGGCAGTGATGTATAGTTGATACTAAACAAATTCTCAGATACTAAGCCTATTGAAATAGAACATTCATTGCTTACATATTCTCTTGCACTCATTCATCTATTACTCAGCAGATTCTTGCAATTAAAGTGGGCCCAACTTCCGGTACACGAACATGGCATTTTTCAATCTGGACAAAAGTGATACCCAACTGGGATGTTGTTGTTGTTTTTAATTCAGGTCTTTCTTAATTTGTTGGTTGTTTAAATAAACTGTGCATTGCTAACTTTAAATGTTTATTTCTCCTGCCAGTAGCTTTATTCTTTTGGAATTGTTTCTTGTTCCCCTTTTATCTTGATATGCAGGTATCTGATAAAATGAAGATGTGTCTTTCTTACTGTTGGGCTGTTTTCTATTGATGCTAACTCTAATTCTTTTGCAGAAGAAAAACTTTATTTTTATCAAATGGGAAGCTCAGGAGTAGGGGAATATAGCCCAATTATACTCCTTCTCCCTTTCCATCCTATTGCCATAAGAGTAGAAACCAAGAACTCATGGCAATTTGCACCTCTGAGAGAAAATCCTAGCTAAAACCAGAACAACAACTGCCCAATCTTCAAGATATACTTTTCCTAATGTTTAAAAGATGAAATAGTGGAAAGGAGGCCCAAACACAACCCTCAGGTAATTGTTAAATTATAAACCTCTCAACTAAATAACAACCAACAAACGAATGTTATAAAACACATACCAGAGTTGTAGGTTTCACTAAAAACCTCTGAGCATCATTTTGTCCTATCATCCAGACAGCTTCAGGAAGAGAAACATTGGCTAATTTCAGAGAAAGTAAACCAGTGGCATCCACCGAGAATATTTGATCTTCTTGATCTGCTGTGTGACCTACATTATGCCTAAAAAGAACAGCAAATGAAGAGGTGTTCCAGATCGAAACCAGCAAATTAGTCAATAGAAAAGTTTTACACGCAAACATGGAGTAGCTTGATTTGTTGAAACTAATATAGAAGCCTTCTCCAACATGTCCATATAAAAGCTATACTAACGAAGTGGCTGTGAATATGTGGCCTTTTCCTTCAATTTGTCCATGGTTCCAGATGGTTGATAACGACATTACTGCTCACACTTTCATGAAGGGGAAGCTGAACTTTGTGATTACCGGTTCAGTCAAACACGAGTGGGAGACTCACTGCTCCATAGCTGTACGGATTTAAACCTTGAGAATAGAGCCTGAGCATAGGTGTGTTATGCCAGAATGTAATATGGTATGGAAATTTCTTGATGCACCTATTTTCAGCAGCAAATACAATGCAGCTTACAACCAAGCCTTGTGATTCCAAGTAGAAAGAGTAAAAATTGCAAGCCACTCTCTTCAAGAAGGCCTTTTCCCTCTGAGATCAAGGGGCTGATCTGAAACTGACAGCTTCAGAAAGCACAGCCCAGTTTTTATGTGTCATATTAATATAGTCATTTTATGGCCATGTTTTGTGATGTTGTCTTATAATAATCGACAAATTGAGTAGAACCTACTAAATTGATATCGAGTAGTGGAATAGTTTACAGTCAATAGGGTGATGGCAAGTGTAGAAAAAAGGCTGCCAATCAATATTTTAATGTCAGTAATAAGGAAGATACTACAGATAGTCCTCGACCTGTGACCACAGTTGAGCCCAGAATTTTGTTGTTAAGTAAATCACTGCAGTTGATAAGTTAGTAACCCAGTTGGTAAGTGAATCTGGTTTCCCTATTGACTTCGCTTGTCAGGGGATCCCATGACCTTGGGACACAGCAATGGTCATAAATATGAATCAGTTGTCAAGCACCTGAACTTTGATCACATGATCATGGGATGTTGGAAAGGTCGTGACTATGAAAAACAGTCATAAGTCACTTTTCCCACTGCCATTGTAACTTTGAACAGTCACTAAATGAATTGTTGTAAGTCGAGGGCTACCTGTATTGCCGAATAGTAACAACCCTTCAGGAAACTAAGTTACACAAACGTTGGTCCAACTATATTTCTGAAATACCATTTGAATAAAAAGAACATTCTTTGCTTCCATTTCTTCCAATGTAGCAATAACAATTACCTTAATACTTGCGATAAAACCAAGCGGATCTAACAGGGATATTTTTGCTTGCAGAAAATATTTTTGATTTCTCCTAGTAACATACTATCATTACCATTGCTGCTTTTTAAAAAATCATCTGTGACTTTATTTTATTGAGGAAACCTCATCACTCCTTATCAGCCATCCCCTCCCACTTGTGGCTGTATGACTATAACTTTGTCGCTTGTATCCTTATGATTTATATTGACTGCTTCCTAGTATGATTTGATTGCTTATTGTACCCTATGACTATTATTAAGTGTTGTACCTGATGATTCTTGACTCTTGATGAATGTGTCTTTTCTTTTATGTACAGTGAGAGCATTTACACCAAGACAAATTCCTTGTGTGTCCAATCATACTTGGCCAATAAAGAATTCTACTCTACTCTACTCTACTCTACTCTACTCTACTCTACTCTACTCTATTCTATTCTATTCTATTCTATTCTATTCTATTCTAAAGTTTCCTTAAGCAATACATAGAGCTATCTAGCTCAGGGTTCTCAGGTTTGAACTGACAGTTAAACAGATTTAACTATTCTGAACTTCCAACCCCCATCCTTCCATAGTGATTGCATGTTGGACACTTGGTAAATGGCCTGCATTTATGGCCATTTGCAGCATCCTGCAATCATGTGACTCTGTTTTATGACAATTTTGCCAAAAAAAATATGGAATTTCTTTCCAGTTTTCAGCAAAACTGGCCCATAATGAACCATTGGCTTGAGGTGCCAAGTTTGCTTAAACGGTTACCACAAATCGGGCTGCTCCCATGGATAACCCACTTTACAGTTGTCATGATTTGTGACCATAATAACAAGCTCTGTTATAGTAAGTCGAGGACTACTTCCTACAAGTAGTCCTTGTGTTATGACTATGATTGAGCCCAAAATTTATGCTGCTAGGTGAAACATTGATTAAGTGAGTTTGCCCAGTTTTACAACTTTCCTTGCAGCAGTTGTTAAGTGAATCATTGCATTTGTTAAGTTAGTAACATAGTTGTTAAGTGAATCTGGATTCCCCATTGACTTTGCTTGTCAAAAGGCCGGAAAAGCTGATCATATGATCCCAGTACACTGCAGCCGTCATAAATATGAACCAGTTGCAAGTTTTTGAATTTTGATCATGTGACTTGGGGATGCTGCAACAGGAGTGTGAAAAATGGTTGTAAGTCACTATTTTCAGTGCCATTGTAACTTTGAACGGCCACTAAATGAACTGTTGTAAGTTGAGGACTACCTGTGTGTATTTTAAACTGAAGATATAGGGAATTGTACCTCATGAATCTACTGTAATTGAACACTTAACCTGATATAATAAATTCAATAAAATTTGATTTATCTAGGATGCTGAATCTTTTAAATCTATGCATTTTTCTGTTACAGTTTAAGATTGATTGTTTTATATACAAACTATAGTTTTAATTTACATACTGTAATGTACGTCAAGAATTCAGTTCCATTATTAATACTTGTTCGTTGTCTAAGTTTCTGGTTGTCAGGAAGTTTCTTGATGATATAACACATCTTCCTTCCTAAATGGGATTAAGTTCACTAGGCTTCCTTTTCTATAGATGTAATTAAGAAAAATAGCATGGTATAGGATTATTTATGTATTTGTAGAGAACTGAAAAGAGATAGGCTTTTGGTGTAATGAAATCACTAAACATATGTTGAGTTATAACAAGGGCATACAATCACAGGAGAGGAACTCAAGGAGAAAAGTGGGCCAATTATGATAATGAACAGGTAGCCAAATGAAAAGGATGGAAGAGAGCATAGGGTAGCAATGTGAAATTATGATTAGCATGGTAAGCAGCTGGCATAGCCTAAACATTGTCAGATGTCTAGAACATCACAGCTGAATGCAGTTTAAGGACAGTATGAAAGGACAAACTCCTTAGTATGTTTATAAAATCAGTTATTGAAAGATATAAAGTTTGCACTGGGAGACTAGTAATTCCCTGAAAATTTCATTTTATATATCTTGTATATTACTGATTGGTATACTGGTCTAAACTCATTTATATGCTTCTTGTTCTTTGAAGTGTTTCTTTCCAGGAATACATTCAAATATTGCTCCTTTCTTTTAAAATTTGTAATTTGATCTGTTTTCAAAGACTTGATGAATTTACAGCAAGGACTATTGGAAATATTATGTGTACTTCTCACTGGGATCCCATACTGCTGTTTTGTTGCTGTTCTTATTAGAAAATAGTTATTAGAAAATAGTTCAGCTTGTTTATGTTCTAAAATAAAGTAGGAGTACAATATTTCTGACATTGCTTATTTACAGAGCAGCCCTAACTCTCAGAGGAGAATCAGAATGTAGATACATCTGCCTTGAAGCTACCATTATGTCATGTCAGACTAAAGTGTTTAGGGTCTTGTTTCAAGACTGAGTGTAAGCTTCCCTCACAAACCCCAAGACCAAAGACTGTAACATACTTGACCTCCACCCCCACCTCCAACTAGCATGAGTGGAGTTTGAAGAAGCAGATTCATCACTTTTTTCTTTACAATTAAAAGCACTCTCTTAGCCAGCTTAATTAACTAAACTGAAGCTATTTGTGATATTTTGCCCTATTTTGTTTTAGGATTTCCCTTGCTCAACCTGATGAAAAAAACTGGAAATTATATGTCCAGCTTGGAGATTCAACTCATTCAATTGTAGCTTCTTGTCAAGGATCCACTTACTTGGTAAGTATTCTCACTATTGTAATAAATAACATTTTGTAATTGTGTGGTATGTTTGATTAAGGTTCCAAGACTTAGCCTGAATAAAGTACCTAAATAGTTTCCAGAGAGTTTCTCTTGATCTGCATCTAGGAAATCAACTACTTAGTAATCATCAAAAACTTATGTCGGAATAAATGTACATGTCAGGCTTGGACAACTAGACCCAAATATTACAACGGCACTGAAAAAAAAGTGACTTACCATTTCTCACACTTACAACTGTTCCAGCATCCCCATGAGCACATGATCAAAATTCAAATACTTGACAACTGACATATATTTGTGATGGTTGCAGTGTCCCAGAATCATATAATCACTTTTTGCGACCTTCTGATGAGCAAGTCAATGAGAAAGCCAGATTCACTAAACAACATTGTTATGAACAACTGTGGTAATTGTATTAACAGTACCAAGAAAGCTTGTAAAATGGGGGCAAAATTCACTTAACAAATGTCCTGCTTAGCAACAGAAATTTTGGGCTCAATTGTTATCGTAAGTCGAGGACTACCTGCCTAGAGTTCAAACTAGCTACTTTATTGTTCTATGCCTACTTCCCAGATTAGCAAATTTGCCTGGGAAAGACTAGTAAAGGCTCAAAGACATTCAAGATGGTGGGAGGGTCAGACCCTTGCCCTCTTGTGTTTACTCAACAAGTCCATGCTAATTTCCCATCTGAGCCCTCCTCCCAACTGGGACATACGCTCTCTTAACAGTACAGGACTTCAGCTTCAAATAGAAAAAGTTGTTTCAGGATGTACATGGGTTCACATGTAGTAACTCATAATCTCGTGGACGCTCCACAATCCTTGCCAGATCTCCCTTGCATGCATCCTTCTGCCCTTCCCCATCTGGTAGAACCTACTTGCTTGTGAGGATCTGGGACTTGCAACTTCCTGCTGTCGTCCCCACTTCATTGTGGGGAGGTGGCAGGGGCAACCAGGTAGCAACAGTAATTCCAGTCCTGATTTCTGTCTTAAGTCAAGGACTACCTGTATAATATATGCCCTTCCTCAAAGTCAGGTCCTTTGCAATTATTCCATTCATTGTGATATCTACGAGCTACCGTGATCTTTCAAGAAGCTAATTTGTAGAGAATAATTTGGCTTTGAAATGATGTCAACATACTTCTGTCTTGAGATTATATACAAGACAAATATATTTTAAATTTGGAGCAAAACCAATAGTAAAAATTAGAAACATAGATAAACATAGTGTTGCCTATTGTTATTATATACTTGATTTTACATGTTGAGTACAACAGCTAAAAGTATATATAATAAACAATATATAAAAGATTTAGTTCTTAGAATTATACTCTTATATTCTGCTCCACTGTGGAGATTGTTTAGTGAGGAACAAAAGAATAAATATAGATAAGTGCCTCCACCCCAAAACTCAGTCCTGTTCTCTCAATATTTGTTTAGTTTATTTTTCTCTCTAATGTGTATATCTCTCAATTAGGAAACAGGAAACATGATCATTTTGGTCCCTCCTGATACTAAATATATTGGGAATAAATTGAGATTTTTAGCTGTGTCTATCATACTACCAACTGTTTTAATATCAAATATTTTTACCGTAGAATTCAGAGTAGTTTTTGCTTTGTGCTTTTGTCTTTTTACTGTACTTTCAATCACACCTGGTATGTTCTGATATGGAATGCAGAAGAACCATTTCTTCCGTGAGTTTACTTCCAACAGGGTTTATCATGCTTTGTGGCTGGAAACCAAAATAAGGAACAGTTATATTTACAGATTTTCTAGGGAAAAGTTTCATGTGCCATCTTCCCACATCAGGAAATAATTCACTGCTTTTATGAAAGCATCGGCATGAAAAAAAATTAAAAATTAAAGTTGTTAGTTTTAGTTTTGGTTATTGTGATGTTTTGGTTCAGATAATGCATTTTGATTATTTGGCAAACTTGTATTTTCTCCATCAATATTTAGCATATTTCTTCCATATAAATATGTATATACTATGTTGAAATATTTTCTTTTGAAGCACATTTTGTTTCTAATTATTCACACTTACCATTTTATTTTGAAATCTTATGTCCACTTGCATTGCTTTAATGAACTTGTTGATTAAATATACCTTCTAACCATAATTATATTTTTTCCTTATCTTTCTTCACTGCTGTTTTTTAAATATGGATCTGAATCCAACCTTGTATAGGGCCTCCTGTTCACATTAGAGGGAGTAAATGACTGTGAGGAAATAAATATTGAAAGTACTGCTTTACATACAGCCAATCTCACCAACACGCTGAAGTTATATATTCAGCATCATTATTATTTATTTATTATTTATTAATTCGACTTATATGCCCCTCTCGAAGGACTCGGGCTGCTTACAAAATAAAAACAACACAACAATAAATTAGATAAAACCAGATTAAACAAATCAAGCCGAATTAATACTAAAATTCCAGCATTAAAACTCTAAAAACCACCCCACCCCAGGGTCACAGCCGGGTTGATTAAACAACCAGGTCTTCAGGTCTGACGGAAAGTGTGGAGGTCAGGGGCCAGGCGGAGCTCCAGGGGAAGTTGATTCCAGAGGTCAGGGGCACAGAGTAAGCCCATCGCGGGGACCGCCAGCCAACGGACCCCAAGGAGCCCCTGTCTGTGGGTTCGCACAGGGCGGTTAGTGTTCGATGTCGGCAGCAGTCGCTCCCTTAAATAATAAGGACCCATGTCATGAAGGACTTTGTATGTTAAGGTTAAAACCTTGAATCTCTATCCTGAATAGTGATGGGATTCAAATTTTTTTACTACCAGTTCTGTGGGCATGGCTTGGTGGGCATGGCAGGGGAAGGATACTGTAAAATCTTCAGTAGAGGTGGTATTTGCCGGTTCTCTGAACTACTCAAAATTTCTACTACCGTTTCTCCAGAACTGGTCAGAATCTGCTGAATATCACCTCTGCCTGAATCTATCAGGATATATATGGTAGGTTAGAAGATTATAGTTTTAGTTGGGCAAGATTGATATCAGGTCGAGATCAAAAGACAACACAGCGAAATCAATTGAGTCCAATCTGTTATTTGCTTCCACCTAATGGACAGAATATTATCTACATATATATGCATATACATACTCTCTCCTCAAGTGTCTGAAAAGGCAATTAAGTGGAATTCTTTTTCTTTATTTCATTTATCCAGCTCTCTATTTTCTATTATATAAATTATCTCCTTTTTTTAATTGTTCCCGCAAGAGATTTTTTTTCCTGTTTATTTTTCTTATCAATTGTTCTTGTGGACATATATTGGCATAATTTCAGATGATTTGGTATTACTTCTAAAATATGTTTTAAAAATACTGGAATTCAATGGAAGTGATGGAATATAGCATTCAACTCTTAAAAGGAAATGCTTTTTTAAACTTCGGTACATTTCTGGATTCTACTGTGGAGCTTCAGTTAGAACGTTCTAGAACTAACAAGTGTTTGGTTCTTTCCTTTCTAGTTCATATGGCCAAGGGACATGGCTCTAGCTCAGGGCTGTCAAACTCCTGGCCCATGGGCTGGATGCGTCACATGCTGCCCACGCCCATAACAAAGGGGAAAAAAGTCCCGATACTTCACGTGATCCTGATGTGATGACATGAGTTTGACACCCTGGCTTTAGCTCTTTCTTCCTTTACTTCTGCTGCAGGATCATCAGAAGAGTAGACCCCCTAATTAACCAAAGTTCAGCTCATACAATGAAAATAATCTGTTGCAAAATGTGATTTTAAAGTTCTTTTGTTACTCTTTCTGTTTTATGTCTTTTGGGGGTAGTAATGTTTATTTTTCTCATTAGAGGAACCAGAATGAGTTCTGCTCCATGCCATTCCTGGCTTATGGCCATAGACCCATTTTTTAGGAAAAGCTTTAGCAATAGAAGCAAATAGCTTCTGACAAGGTTGTTCCTAATGTATTTTGAATCTTACAAGAAGTTATTTGGTAGTCACTTTTTTATTGCTAGGTCTTTGGTTTCAGGTCCCAGTGTTAGTAAACATCTGAACTCTGCTGTAAGTCCACAGTGGCTATGCCAATCCTAATGTTCGGCATCACTGAAATAAATGAGACACACATAATTGTACAGTAGGTAGACTGTGCCATCTGCTTTGAAGTCATAGCTTATAACCGTGAATTCCTGCTGCTGGTTTGCCCATACTCAATTATATTTATTACCATTTTCATGATAAAGTTGAAGTACCAGATATAAATCTGCCAAAGAAATAGTTAACTCTCTGTATCCTGAATATTAGATCTTCAGTTTTAACTGTTTCATTGATGGAACATGTCTGATGTGCAAGCTATTTCATCTTGTTATGGGACCTCTGAAATTCATGCCCAGTGGGGAGATTTCTCAGAATGATGCTGCCAAAGCTTGCTTTCTTTGCTCTAAATTTCATTCTCAGGGCAAGACAGGCTTATTATCATGGCTTTAATGTGGCTCTTAAGGCTTTATAGCATGAAAAGAAAATAACACTACTGTACTGACTAGACGTGCATCAGCTGTGACTAACTGTTTTGATGTAGCCTTTTCAAAAAACTAGAGCAGAGCTTTCTTTTTTGAAACGTGTAAAGCAGCATAGACATAGTTTCTCAGATGGATCTAATTAGTCCTTCCTAGGGAATGGGCTGCCTATTTGTTGCAGCTGAATTCTCATTGCGTTCACCCATAACTAGAAACACCTCAGTTCAAACACTTTTTTCCCCAAACAAAAAGGGGTTTAAGGCTCCATGTTTTACTGCTTTTTGATGTCTGTTTCTCTTTAACAAAGAGAACCTTATGTTTGTACAACTGTTGTTATTAAGAAAGCCCAGCTTTGTTGAAGAACTCATCAGTATCTGACCGTTGGTAAAAGTAGAAGATGTTGATATACTAGGTAGGGAAGATCAGTTACATGTTTCTCACACAGTAGGCTCATTTATTAGAAATGAAGACAGTCTTATAAGTAGATGAATGCAAATAACACACATCTAGTCAGTCATTTATCTCTGTTATGACTGTTGCCAGCCTCTAATCCATTCTTTCTCATGGCTGGCTCGGGGAATTTGGGGAGTTGAAGTCCACATATCTTAAAAAGTTGCCAAGATAGAGAAATACTGCTCTAATCTCTCACATTGGTCTTTCCCTCTCTGGTCACATTTGAACTAAAAATATTGGAGTTTGCTTTTATAATCTTTTTAATAAATGTGTGTACTTGTAATGCAACTTTGACTTGGAAGTCTTAAGAATCTGCCCCCTCATGAATAAAAAAAATGAATCTAGCTTGAAGATTCTTCTCAGCTTTTTCACTCCAGTTTTTTCCTTATGTCATCAGATTGAACCTAGTTAAGAGTAAAACACCCAGGAGGAATTATTGCTATTAGTTGCTTTGGTGAGAGGGGGAAATTGCTGTTGTAAGAGTTGATTTGGCAAGAAGGATGGCCATATAAGTAAAAGTAAATACTGAAGGAGGAAAAAGGTCAGCTCTTCATCTTAGGCTCTTCCAATTGCTCCATGTACACTAATTTATGTGGGAATGAGGAATATCAATATTTAAATTTTGGATTGGTTTTCATCTTGTAATCTAAATCAAAACATCAAGACTCATATCCCGGGGTAGACCTTTACCCCAGTGGTGAGTTTCAAAAAATTTTCCTACCGGTTCGGTATGAGTGTGTGCTTTGCGCAGGCACGCGTGCTTTGCATGTGCGCAGCATTTGCAACTTACCTTCTGCTGCAAGCCCTATGTGTAAAATAGCTGACACATGGCAATTGGCTGTGCCACACAAAGCAGCTGAGTTTGAAAAGGAAGAATTAAAGGTCAATATAGAGCCGGGGGAGTGGGGGGTAGATTAGAGCCCAGCAGTTGATTGTCGGAGTGAACTGTGATGACCCGGGCCGTGGCACAAAGGAAACACAGTCAGATAATCAGTAGGAATCCCTTTATTAGCTCCAACTTTGCCCCCAATGTCCTGGTTACCTTCTGACTGGAGAAAAACTCTCCAGGAACAGCCTTTGGCTGCAGAGAATCAAATCCAAAAGGTGGTCAACAAAAACTGTAACTATAAGTCCAATCAAGGCAAAATGAGGTAATTAGTCTAGCAGAGCAGGAGCAAGAATTCCAGACATGAAGGCACGGCAATAACTCAACACGGTTGGGAGGACGCCAGTAACACCAAAGTCAACACAAGATAAAGTCACGTTTGCTCCCAGCAGCTGCTGCACTCAGCATGCATCTCTTTTAAACTCTCTTCCCAGTTGTGGCTAATGAAGGGAATCAGGGCCCTTTCCTCCCCCGTAAGCATTGCAACCCACGTTGTTCTCTTCTCCATTCTTCCCTGCGTGCCCTAGGATGAAGAGGGGGTGGGCCTAGGTCTTCCTCTGAATTCCCTCTCCCTTGCTGTGCCCAGCCAGACTCTGCCCTTTCCCAGTTTCCCACAGCCAATGGAGCCACACTCCCACTCCCTGTCAGCTATTTGTCTTCCTCCTCAGATTCAGACTCCAACAGGGGCATGATAGAACCGGTTCACTCACTGATGATTCTTGGAGTTACCGGTTCAGTTGAACTGGGCGGAACCGGTAGAATACCACCACTGCTTTACCCAAGGTTAGCTTGATTTCTCAGCAACATCTGAGCATCTGGAACCTAAAGCTTGCAAAAAGACACAAGAAGATGAAAGGAGTTTGTACTTGATTTTTCTAAAAAACAGTGCATAGTATGCACTGACCATGATAAATTTGACATTTATGAGAGAATTTTGATAAAACATTCTTTTTGTGATTTATTATCACATTATTTTAAAAAAAGAGGACATTGTGGTGATTGAAATTCATTCTTAGCAGTTTCAAAGCCAGAAATCTCACCTTTCTTAGTCACCAAAGCTCATTCTCCTAGTATCTATTTTATGAGTGTAAAATTTTCCATTTAACAAAGATCTGTGAAATTACAAAAAGGTCAGATATCACTTTTTAAAAAATAGCCTTTAGTATTCCACAGTTTCATTTAGCAGAAGCATTCTGATATTCATTTTGTAAATAAAACATTATGTAAAGGGATGTCAGAAAAGCCATACTGATCAGATTATATCATCTAATTTTGCATCTAGTGTTCCAAATTGGCCTGCCAGAAAGTTTTTTTATAGAAATAAATGATCGCTTATAATAATAATACCTTGTTCTCTGATTCATCACCAGATATCAGCATTCAGAATATTACATTTGAAGTTAAAAGAGTACTTAACTACTATGACTAATCGTCATCAATAGATCTTTTACATACAGTGGTTTTTTTTGTAATGATCTGGAATCACAAGAGTGCATTGTGATAATGATGCATAAGTTGAATTTATATTATTTTAATTAACTTTCCTCCTTAAATGGCCAAGCCATTTAAGAAAGTGATAATCTCTGGGTCATGAACAGTATCAACTGTTACATTTTATATGATGAAGTATGTTTTTTCCTAAATCTCTGGCCAATTCATTAGATAATTTTCAAAAGGATTTTTAATCTTTTCAAATTTATTCAAAGAAGAAAAACAAAAAGCACTTGATATGCTTAACTTAAATGGCCTCTCTAAAACAGAGCTACTGCCTCATTTCTAACAACATACTTAATCAAATTAGTGCATTTATTCTTAAAATAAATTTAGGTAACAGTACCAAAACAGTTAAATACAGCATCCAGGGTATAAGTACTTTTTGCAGTAGAAACTAATCATACCAAGATTACATTGCAGCCTAGCAGCTTCTTTTAAAATGATGTCTGTAACTTTTTGCTCAGTGTGTCCCTTTTTCTCTCTCTCTTCAGGAAATATATTTTGGAAGATTGAAAACCAAACCATTGTCAGGTTGCTGGCATAATTCTTTAAATGTAGTTATAGTTGACTGCATTTTGTGCAAGTTCACAAAATTGATCACAGTTTATTTAGTATAATGTCTGACCCTGCGTAAAAGAGTTTAACTTGTATGGCAGAATATATTTCAGGCCTTTCATCTGTTTTATTATGACATTTAGCAAGTAGCAAAATAATCTTTTTATGTTAAATGTTAAATATCTTCCTCTTCCTTTCCTTTTACAAATTACCAATACAGTACAATACAAATTAGCAAGATGCTGTATTGTCTTAGACATTTCCAATTATTTTTATTCAGTGAAAATAACATACTAGTTACTTACTGGATAGCTTTGCTTTTGTGAGGCAAAATAATGTAATGTCAGCAACAAGCCATATTGCATCTAAGTAGTCCTCATTTACCGACTGCAATTGTGACTATCAATTCTCTCATTAAGTGCAACATGACTTGTGATTTCCTGCCAGCTTCCCCACTGATTTTGTTGGTTGGTTGGTTGGAAGCTGGGTAGGAAGATTGCAAATGGTGATCAAGTGACCCTGGGATGCTATGACCATCAAAAAGGTACCCTGCTTTCCAAGCACTCAAATTGCATTCATATGACTGTAGGAATGCTCCAACCCCTGCAACTGCAAGGACTGGTCATAACTCTGCTTTTTTAAAATGCTTTGATGAATTGTTGAATGAGGCAGTCAGTAAGCAAGGACTACCTGTATTCAATTTTGGTCAAATATTAACTAGGAAACTCAACATGTGTATAAAGCATTTTAAAGACAATTCAGTTACATAGTTGTAATAAACACAACAAGCACTAAAGAAACATCACTCTGTAAGGTATCCACACCTACTTACTCTGTAAGTAAGACCACAGCTAGAGTACTGCATCCAGTTTTGGTCACCACATTATAAAAAAGGATATTGAGACTAGAAAAAGTACAGAGAAGAGCAACAAGGATGATTAGGGGACTGGAAGCTAAACATATGAAGAATGGTTACAGGAACTGGGCATGGCTAGTCTAGGGAAGAGAAGGACCAGGGAAGACATGATAGCAGTCTTCCAATATTTGAGGGGCTGCCACAGAGAGGAGGGGGTGGAGCTATTTTCTAAAGCACCTGTAGACCAGACAAGGAATAATGGATGGAAACTGAACAAGGAGAGATTAATCTGGAAATAAGGAGAAATTTTCTGACAGAACAATTGACCAATGGAACAGAAATTGCCTTTAGAAGTTGTGGGAGCTTCATCACTTGAGACTTTCAAGAAGAGATTGGACCCCATCTGTCAGAAATGGTGTAGGATCTCCCGCTTGACCTACAAGGTCCCTTCCAACTCTGATTATCTGTTATCTGTATCTTTAATTATCATAATTACAGGTAGTCCTCAATTTACAACAGTTCATTTAGTGATCTTCAAATTAAAACAGCACTGGAAAAAAGTGACGTATGACCGTTTTTCACACAACCTTTTCAGCACCCCCATGGTCCTGTGATCAAAATTCAGACACTTGTCAACTGACTCATCTTTATGGTGGTTACAATGTCATGAAATCTCCTTTTACAACTTTCTGAGAAGCAAAGTCAATGGGGAAGTAAGATTCATTTTGCAACCGTGTTACTAACTGGACATCTGCAGTGATTCACTTAACTGTGGCAGGAAAAGTTGTAAAATGGAATAGAACTCTCTTAAATGTCTCACGTAGCAACAGAAATTTTGAGCTCAATTGTGGTCGTACATCGAGAATTACCTGTTCTGTAGAAACAAAGAGAAAGTGACTTCCTAAGATACTGTGATGAAAGCAAAAGGGTCAAATTATAGAGTAAATACTAAGTGGATGATTAACATAAATGTAATAGTTTTATGGTCATTTGAATGCAGTTAGGAATATAAAATACACAAAGTGCAGACTCTGACTTCATAATTAAAACAATGCCTATTTAAGGGCCATATTAAATGTTTGAGTGGCATTTTTATTGCTGCTACTACTTCTACAATAACATACTTTAGTGTGATAACAAAATACGAATGTCTTTCCGTCTAATTTTTTAGGAAGTAGAACTTCTGTGTCTAGCTTCTTTTACTGAGAAATAATGTGCTCCTTGTACATTATACAGTGTACAATGTACACAAGGTAAAATCTTGGGATAGCTTTAGATGTACGCTGCATGAGCATTCCGTGATAAGAAAACATGGAGTGACAAGGAAACAAGATATTTGTAGGTGTACACCTGCTTAGTATATGTCCAATTTATGTCCCATTTGTGAATTTTACAACAACACAGGGCAGAAATTAAAATATTAGTTTTCTGATAATTTATTGATAACTTGGCTGTGAACAGAATAGGGCTAGTGCCTAAGACACAAACTGGCAACAAATGCAGCCTGTATGGCACTGCTGTGGCAGCTTGAAGTCACTAGGATGTAGCTTTTGCTTTTTCTACTAGTTGAAGTTTCTCCTGGTTGCCCAGAATATAATTTGTAGGAGCAGAAAGAAGCATTTCCTATAGAACACTTAAAATTCCACTACCAGTAACATCACCAATTGCCAGTTTGTTTTAGTAGTTCAGGATAGAACACTAAAGTATTATCACACTAAAGTATTGTTTCACTGTATGTAATAAAATTTTTCTTTCTATTTCTCAGAATAATGTAGTGTGAACAATGGGAGTGTTTTGAATGAGTAAATAACCTTCAGCCCTTTACTTTCATGTCTTTGACAATGGAAGATTAACTAGATTTAAGTCATTTGCCATAGGTATTTTTCCTTTTCGTATCAGATAAAACAAGTCAGCAACTCTTAATTTTATATTGTTCCCTCATTGTTTCATGGTAGGTACTTTGATGTGTTTTACTTTTCGTGTATTGAATTGATAAAAAGCTAGTGTGAAAAAATTTCCATAAACTATTTGGAACATTCAGTTTTCCAACTTACGTAAGTACAGAGGAAAAGGTGTGCACACCCTGGAAGAATTTGGCACCAGATTAGGATTACTTACTTCCTTTACCTTTAAAAAATTACTAATTGGGTTAACCTTGATATGATTGTGATTTTACTTTTTACAAGGTTCCCTTGACATAAAGTCCTTTTAAAACATATTTTAGCCTATCAAGAATGTTCGTAACATTTTTTTCCTGATGGGAATACTTATTAAACTTGGTATCCTGTGTATGAATTGGAACATTCAATTGAATAATGGATTTTTCCATAAAAAGTAATGTTTTTAGTGTTATTTCACTTTCTTTCAGAGATTCAACTCCAACATTTATATGTTTGATACTTTGAAGTAAGATAGCAAATCCAAATTGAAGCTAATTTATACTAAATAGCTAGGATGGGCAGCATATTCTAGGGAAAGTACAAGGACTGTTATTCAGTGTTGTGTACTTCCCAAGGCCATTTTAACAGGCCTCAGAATGTAACAGAAGAATTATTGCAAAGAAGTATTAATGCTTTTTAATTTTAATTGCATTTAAATGTAAATAATAAGATTGCCTGATAATTCATTAACCAGTCAGATGCCCTCAATCCAGAAAATGTGAGCCTTAAAAAAGAGAAATACAACATCAGGCTTCTTGGTATTATTTGTAGCATTTTAGCAACAAATGTCTATTCAAGAAGGTGAGGCAAAGATAGATTTCTCAAAGTTGAATCTGATACAAAAAGAATGTGTTAAACCAGAGGTGGTATTCAGGAGGTTCTGACCAGTTCTGGAGAACCGGTAGCAGAAATTTTGAGTAGTTCGGAGAACCGGCAAATACCACCTCAGACTGGCTTCCTATTTTCTCTCATTTGGCAATTTCTTCTGACGAATTGGTTCCCTTGATGTCCTAGTAGATGGTCTCATATCATGATTGGTTAATAAATATTCCACAACATGTACCCACCTCAATAGAAGACAGTTTCCAAGAACTAGAATACAGTAGTTTGCCAGTTGCTTCCTGTGCTTATTTTTTGCAAATTCTACAGACTTTTTATTATTTTGTTTTTAAACTACATCATGTGACTTGCTCACTTTTGCAGCTTTAAGCTCAATAAATTTTGCCTTGGTTAAATTAATATTTTAATACCAACACTTGAACATTAGAAAAATGCATGTTTTGTCTAAATAATAGGGTCAATTCTCTAAACCTTGGGAAAGTGAATCCTTTCCTGGGAACTGAATGGTTGGAGATTTTAGCCCAGAATCAAATGGATCATGCATTTAAAAAAATATACATAATCCACAACAATCCAAGAGTTGAATACCAGGGTTACTCAACTGGTCCAAGAGTCAAGGAACAGATTTTAGGTTGGCATGTGGTTTTCAATGAAGGATAGACCACTGCCAGCTGCTTTTAAATAGAACAGGTACAGATATGGCTTAATTTTGGGTGTTGGAACCTTTGTTAGGTATAATGCCTAACCACATTCTGATGGATGACTTGATGCAAATGGCTTTAAGTAGATATTAAATAAGAATGAGAAGAGGACATGAGCAGGGTGGTTTTGTTTGGCTTTCTGAAGCTGTCGATGCATCTTGGTGCTCTGGTAGGTCCCTAATTGCCTGATTCCTCCTGTACCGGCTGAGTCCATCCCAAGGGGCACTTTTCTGCTAATGCATGAAGCTGGCAGCCTGCTGAATTTGGTTGCTCAGGTTCAGCCCCTGACTCGATTGTACAAATGATTTAATGGTAGCTTTCATTTTCCTCAGCAATGCTAAAAGAGACAAACCCTTTTACGGGTCCATCCCTACCTTTTATGGCAGAAACTGTGGTGCTTCCTCTTTTGCATGCCATGATGAACTTGAGTTTTGCTTCTTGTCTGAATTTATGGTCATAATATCCTTATGTCACAACAGGTGGAAGTCAATGGAAGAAAATGTTGTGTGACCGGTGAATGGAATTTGGCTTCAGCTGTGTTGTCTCTTCAAGTGGATGATGTTCATAGAACTGTCCAGGTAAAATATTTTGTTACTATTGTTTTTTAAAATCACTACACCATTTTAAATCTGGGAAGTTAGATTATAACTGCACATGTTTAATTTGTATCTGGCAATGAAGGAATGCAAAGCTGTAAAACACCCTTTCCAAAGCCTTCATACCTTCAAATGGTCATTAAATGACCAATCAAGGACTACTTTGTAGTTATAAGAATTCAGTTATCTTAAAGAGCAACTCAATGTAGAACACATTGTAATAGCTGAAATGGCTAATGCATGAGTAACCATGAATGGCGCCTCAGTCTTGCTAAGGTTGAGCCTGTTACTTAGCCTGTTACTTTTCCTCCAGACTCTTCTAGTATCTAGATATTAAACTTTGGTGACATTGCTTAGTTGGTCTAAAATTGAGATATGTAACTGGTATCATCAATGTAAGATAATACTTATCCACATTCTGATGATGACTTCATGCAAACAGTTTCATGTAGATATTAAATAAGAATGAGGAGAGAATCAAATCCTGAGATCCCCTACAAAGGCTAGACTTAGATCTAAATCTTTATTTTCATGAACACCAGCTGAAAATATCTCTGAAAGAAGAGAGAAAACTACTGTAAATCCAGCTCCTAATTCCCTGACATGGTTCAGGGGAAATCCAACATGCTATCCCAATCAATGGTATTGAAGGTTACCAACAAATTAAGTAGTTCAATGACAGGTGTACTTCCCCATCCTGGATATATCATAGGTCATCAACAAACATGTTCAAGGCTGTCTCAGTACAGTGTCCAGTATTGAAACCTAGAGACAAGATGATATTAATAATTTATTTTAAATTTCAGAATTGGAGAATGTGTAGCATGTATATCTCTTTTTACCTTGTTACCTTTACCCACTCTCCTATACACTGTTAGAGCTTTTTATACATTTCTTGTACAAAGATAAACTTCAGGAAATCTAAGAAAGAATGACAAAAGAAACATTCTAATGAGATTTTGCCAGTCAAGGCAATCAGAGACAATGCCAGACACAATGATTCCAAGATTTCTTGAGGTGTAAGTACTTAACAACAGGAAAGATTTTAAACAATGTACATATGTGATTAGGCATTATAGGAGGAAAACTGCATTGGTCTACTGTGACAGAGAATCAGGAGGTGCTTCTAACAATTTTTTTAAAGCGTTATGTTTTGTGAACTGCAGCTTATTTTATCAAATGGCCATGAATAAAACAAGGAGATCTCTCTTCCTAAGTGAAAGCATAAAAGCAACATTAAAAAAACAGTTTTAATCATCTCCATTTTAATGCTGGTTTTTTCTATTTGTGAGCAATTAGTCGAACTTTAGAGTAGTTTAAGTATGGCTAGTTTTACCCAAGCATCATAGTTCTTCTCGCTTTAAATCAGGCCAAGGAGAATGTCCTCCCAACTGTATAATTAGGGATTGAGATTGCCTGGCTATACGGCAGGTCCATAGACGGCAAGGGTGGGCTTCAAAAATTGCAGCAATGGGTTTGCTGCCAGGTTGCTGGGTGGGCATGGCCAAGTCAGCCTCCTGCACCACGGTGGGGGGGGGCATTTTTGCCTTTCCCAGGCTCTGGAGGCTTTCCTGAAGCCTCCAGGAGGGCAAAAACAGCCTCCCTAAGCTCCAGATGCCCTCTGGAGGCCGGAAACAAGCCCGTTTCTCAACTTCCAGAACTTCTGGGAGGCCCGTTTTTCCCCCTCCCTGAGCTTCCACGTGGGCGCTGCACTTACCTTGCATCCAAAATGGGCTGCATGGAGACTCCTGGGAGGGGTGGGTGGGGCAGGCGGGGTCAGCCAGGTTTGGGATTTGGTAGTTCACTGAACCAGCCATAATGTTAGCAATAGGTCTGCTGGAACCGGGAGAACCCATAGCAGCCCACCCCTAGATAGAGGGTGAAGGAGCTAGTTGGAAATGTATTCTTGAGAAGAAATATCAAATCCAAATGAATATCTTTAAGCCATTGCCTTAAAGCTGCTTGAGTGCTCATGTTCAACTGCACAGAGCTGAGTTAAAGAATATCAAAGGATCTCCAATTTTTAATCTATTGCTTTAGACCAGAATGAAACAACATTATTGTTAAGGATTTGAGGTGTCAGACATATAGGGTTAAGATATATTGTAGCTCTGCATATAAAATGTGCAACCAAATGTTGGTCAGAATTCTGCTTCAGAGTGAAGTATCATGTTTGAATCTCAGCAAGGAGCTTGGAGTAGGTACCTAAGAGGTTTTGTCTGAACATGTTCTAAAGGAAAGAAAAAGCTGTATAGGCAAACTGGACTCTGAATAACAGCTCTGCTCTAACTTTGGCTAAGTACGGTTGGCGTGCAGCAGAGATAAATAAGGCCCCTTTAGTTTAGGATGATTGCAGTGCTGCAGCAGCTCTCTGGGCTTTTGTGCTACATATTCCCTGGACATTTCACATGAAAGGACTATACCTGGGGATTTAAATGATTTAACCTGCTCAATGGAATAATTATTTAACATCCAAATATGCCTTTTAGCTGTTCGGCAAATACTGCCCACTTCGGCACTATTCTAAGTTCTAAGATGATGTAGCTGCACAATTGTATATGACAATTCACAATCTCTGTTTCTCTCTTTGTGTCAGTGTCCAAAGTAAAGTTATAACTGCCTTATCTCATTTTTGTTTGATGTTCAGTTGTTCTACGTACAAAAACATGCACAATGTACAGTTAACAATTGCAACACAATGAGTTTTTAAAACATTTGGTGTAATATGGAACTTGTGGAAAAAAGGATACTTTTCTGAAGTTCTAGAAAAATGCACTTTGAAAAATGCATTGAGAGGGTGTAAGACACTTTCAGAATATTTTTCCCAAAAATATTGAGCAACTTCACATAAATGGAGGCTGGCTGGAAAAACTATTTAAATCTAAGCATTTACCTGTTTTTATACTGTTAAGACCACTGAACCTATTGATTTCATACATTCCATATTGGAAATTAAACCCAAATTTGCTTCTTACTGAAAAATTGTGTAGCATATTGTGTCGTAGTGAGATGGGTGGCAAACAACATTTAATAAATAATAAATAACATTGTCCATCTGGTTTGCTAAAGGAGGAGAAGTTGTCTCAGCTGGCTGGGGAATTCTGGGAGTTGAAGTCCTCCAGGCTTAAAGTGGCCAAGGTTGGAGACCCTTGATCTAGACAACCCATGATACGTTGGCTCAATGTTTCAGAGATACTTCCTTACCAAATTCCTTAATGCTTTCAACAATTGCAGAGCTTCTATCACACTTTTAAAAATTCAGGGGAGATATTCTGCCTTGAAAGTAGCCTGTGTTGAAGTGTATATCACAGGCAAACGTCAGCAGTTGACCACAGGATATGTTTTATGACATTTTGTATTATATCATAAAATGTTTTATGATAATTTTTATCTCATAAAATTTGCCAAATTTCAATTCCATTGGAGTCATGGATCCCAGGATTTTTGAGGTATTCTATAAATTACCCAGTTTGAGGTACCTTGGTTCTGAAATAATGCAGCGTTTCAGCCGGTTAAGGGTTGCAGTCATGAAAGTTTAGTAGCATATAGATTGTGTTGCTGTGGGTTTCTAGTTTTTGTATTGGGTATCATCGTATTTTTTCCTACAAAAGTTTATTATTGTGATGGCATAAAGTATATTTAATAAATAAATAATTTTTATAATTTATTTACCTTTAAAATAAAAGGACTAGACACATTATGTTTTAAAAGAAAGAAAACATTTACATTCAGATGCATTTTGCAATCTATGTCCTGCTATATCTTGTACTGTATACTATTTCTTCTGGGTGAAAATAATAAAGATTGGTCTTAAAAATAGATACGATTCATCCTTTTAGATTAAAAAGTTTGGAATCTGGACACACACAATAGTTTACCTTGATGGAATCTGAGTCAGAAAATATGAAACTATGCTACTTACATACAATATTCAGGTTCTGTTCTTACTGATAAATAAAACACCTGCATGATCTTGATATCACTCTTTCACCTTTCTTCCCATATCAACTATTCATGTAGTGGATATTTTTCAGGTACTGAAATGTGTTGTTCTCCAATATAAAAGCTATAAAGATGAAGAGCACTCCTTTTAAAAAAAAAATTAAAGAATATTCTTCAGTTAACTAGTTTTGAAGTTTTTCACAACCTCCTGATTAATTTGTATCTGTTTGTTTTGGCACATAAATTCTTCATTGTAGGCCCTGGTACTTTGTTCTTCTTTACAGTTTCCGAAGTGTGATTGTGTTTCCTCCAGCAGTTGGGAAAACTGTATATTCCTGTTTCCTTTACAAATGTAAATGTCAGGATTTTTGTATGATTTTTCCCATATTTTCCATTTTGTTTATGATTTTTGTTGAAATATGTCCAGACTTGTTTCATTCTGCTTTGTTTTCCTATGAACAGACTGGAAGGCTAAAACATGATGTATTAATTGAAGGAAAAGAAAAAAAGAAAAGGCAATATTGATGTTTTTATTTAAAATGCAGCATAATTGTTTAGAAGGGAAATGCTTCCAATAATTATTCCTTTCATGAAGCTTTTAAAAATTAGGTAATATGGCAAAATTATTTTAAAGTATATAGCTGTGATGGCAAACCTGTGGCATGTGTGCCAGAAGTGGCACACAGTACCATCTCTCCAGGCATGCCAACCGTTGCCCATTGGTCTTCCGGGTTGCAGTGTGCGCATGTGCGCATCGGCCAGCTGATCTTTGCACGTGCATGCATGCCAGAAACTGGAAGACCAAGTGGCTGGTGCGCATCCGCGGGAGCGCCAAAAAGTGGAAGCTGCCCTTCTGGTTTCCGGTGCTCCTGTGCATGCATGCTGGGGAGCTGCTCTTCCAGTTTCCTGTGCTCCCCATGTGCGCACGGTCCCATTTCAGCACTCAGTGCTGAAAAGGTTCGCCAACGCTGGTGTATAGTATATGTATCACTATGAGTGTGTGTATTCTTATTAAGTACCTATGTTATCCTGCTTATTCCATGGAATGTAAAATAGTCATTTTGACCAAACTAAGCAAAGATAAAGGGTAAATCAGATTTCTTTGATTGTTTGTTTATTTGTTGTGTCTTCAAGTTAGTGGCAGTTGATTCTTGGCAACTGCTTGAACAAGCCCTTATAGTTTTCTCAGCAAGATTTGTGGAAGTGGTTTGCCTTTGCCTTCTTCCTAGGGCTGAGAAAAGGTGGTGGCCCAAGGTGCCCACCTGGCTTTTTTGACTGAGGCAGAACTAGAACTTATGGTTTCCTGATTTTAATCTGGGTTCCCAATTTTAATCTTCTCTGTGGTAGTTCTTTCATTAGGGTATTGTTTTCTACCTGATTCTTTGTCATTATATGTTATATATTACTTCTTAAGCATGAGAAGAAAAATGGAAGTCATTTACAAGACTACTTAGTCCAAAAAGAAAACAAACAGGATTCATCTATAACATATAATGTAAGGATGGTAACAGCCACTATATAGCACAGACAGGCAGAAGACTAGCAGAGTGCTTCCATGAACACCAACTAGCACTCAGAAGACATGATGAAATCTCTTTAATCTCACAACATATGGACAAACTAAACCTTATAACTGCTAACATCAAATAAAAAATGCAGAGAAATTGTTAGAAGCTTGACTTTTAGACAAATCAGCAATCAAGACGCATAGAGATAATCCACATTGAGATGCTATTCAAATGAGACAATAAAAAACTAAGAAGGAAACAAAAAGACCAGAACAATGCCCAGCAGCCAACACCTCGATTAGACAAATAATCAAGCAGAAAAAGGATGAGATGGCTCAGTGACTAAGACGCTGAACTTGTGGATCAGAAACGTTGGCAGTTCAGCGGTTCAAATCCCTAGCACCGCGTAACGGAGTGAGCTCCCATTATTTGTCCCAGCTTCTGCCAACCTAGCAGTTTGAAAGCATGTAAAAATGCAAGTAGAAAAATAGGGACTACTTTGGTGGGAAGGTAACAGCGTTCTGTGCCTTTGGCATTTAGTCATGCCAGCCACATGACCACAGAGACGACTTTGGACAGCGCTAGCTCTTCGGCTTTGTAACGGAGATGAGCACCACCCCCTAGAGCCGAAACGACTAGCACGTATGTGCGAGGGGAACCTTTACCTTTACCTAATCAAGCAGAAAACAATATCCTAATCAAGGAACTACTGAGGAGAAAACCACACTCCCATTAATATTGGCAGGAGAAGTTATCATATGTCAACAGAGAGCAAACCCCACACTTATTTATACTGATGATGTTAGTTAGTTGAGTAATGAAATGTCTGCAAACAAAAATCCAAGCTCAGAGAGCACCAAGGACACTACAGTTCAACCCTGAGCTACGTGTATTTTCTTCTACTGCAGGTGAAGCAGTATTTCATCCTGTAAGAGTTGTATCATTTCACACAAACATAAGCAAAGACAGTACTGAATCAGTATCAAAGGGCTTGTGAGAGTCTTGGGGATGAAAATAGTAGAAGTGGCCCAACGGTCACTTACCCCAAATCTGTGCATCTGCTGAGGCAAGCTGCAGCTCTCCAAAGCATATGCCTTTTAATTAAATTTGGGAGTTGGAAAAGATGCTACCAGATGCCTTCTGATTTTTTTTTTATCACCATAGAATAACATAGCTCTTCTCATACAATGTCCCAAATCGTTAAGTACATTTTATGGTCAAATGGAGATTAAGATCTATTGCATAAGCCAAAAATTAACACACTGTTTTGAGCTCAAATAAATTTGTTGCAGAGCTCTATGTAAGTGGAAACAAGACAAATAGACAAGATTTACAAAAATGCAAGACAAATAGAAAAAAATTAGCAAGAATCTCTGACAATATATTTGGACATGTAAGATTTCTATCTTATTTGATCAGTGAATGATGGAAAGAGAATTGATTATAGTCAATTCTGATTGTTTGACTTACAGTCCATTTCTGAAAGGTACTGAATCCAGTGCCATTCAGCTGTGAAAACTAAATACTATCAAACATTAATATGACTATTATTTTCTTGTGTCACATGCATTTCTGCTTTAACCATGAGTATATGTCTCCAGTTTCATAAGCAATTTGTCAGAATTCTTAGGGAGAAAATTTCTTGTTGATAAGACTGTACTCTAATTGTTATTCTGTTCCTTCCAGTGCCTTTCTCGTGATGCTGGTGGAAATCTTAGCATTCAGTTTCTTGGAACAGTGGTGAGTAATAGACATTTTATAAAAAAATGAACATACAGTTTTTATTTCACATTTTATACACATTTAACATACGGCATTCATTTCACATTACTGTATTATTTAGTTATGTATGAATACTTGTATTTTGATTAAAAGGAGGAAAAATCCCCCCCCCAATATTTTGAGTATTTTTCCTTACCCATCTTTGCTTAAACTTAATAACACCTGTCCGGATATCTTTGTCTCTCCTCCTCCCTCCTTCCCTCAGATGGTTATATAAGATGGCTAAGGGAATGAACTATGCATCTAGGAAGGAGCTACACAGTTCACTGGCTGATAATTAAGCAATGAATCTGCAAACATTTAGAGTCAAGCAAAATTACAAGTAGTTCTCAAATTACAATAGTTTGTTAGTGACTGAAGTTACAATGGCACTGAAAAAAGTGACTTATGGCCATTTTTTACATTTATGACTGTTGCAGGATCCTATGCTCTAGCTTAATAACTCCAGTGATTCACTTAACAACTGTGGCAAGTAAGATCATAATGGGCAAAATTCACTTAAAAATGTCTCACTTAGCAACACAAATTTTAGGCTCAAAGTGACTAAATTAGTGGACCAGCAAAATGCTGTGGATAACATTTACTTGGGCATCAGTAAGGTTTTTATGAAGCAGACCACAACCTACTACTTGGTAAGATAGAAAAATGTGGATTAGCATCACCACAAGATGGATTCATAACTGGCTGACCAACCTCATTCAACATGTAGTCCTTAATGGAACTAGGTACATCTACATAGAGGGATCTGTGTAGTGAAGTATCTCAAGGTTCCGTCTTAAGCCCAGTACTCTCCAACATCTTCATAAACAATTAAGATGAGGGATAGAAGAGGAACTCTTCTAACTCTTCAGATGACACCATGCTGGCAGGAATAGCTAACATTCCAGTAAATAAGCTCATAATAATAGGGGTGACATGATAGCAATCTTTTGTTAACTAACGGGCTTCCACAAAGAAGAGAGGGTCAACCCGTTCTCCAAATCATCTGATAAAAGGCAATGGATGGAAGCTAATCAAGGACAGATCCAACTCAGGGGTGGGCTTCAAAAAATATTAGCAATGGGTTCTCTGCCCAGTTACTGGGTGAGCGTGGCCATGGTGGGCATGTCCTAGTCAGCCTCCTGCATCATGGCAAGGGGGGTGCGTTTTTGTCCTCCCTGGGCTCCGGAGGCTTTACTTGAGCCTCTGGGAGGGCTAAAACGGCTTCCCTGGGCTCCGCAGGCTCTCTAGAAGCTGGAAATGGGCCTGTTTCCCGCCTTCCTGAACTTCTGGGAGGCCCGCTTTTTGCCCTCCCCGAGCCTCTGCATGCACCCTGCACTTACCTGCATCCGAAACGGGCCGCGTGGGCCGCAGTGGTGGGATTCAAATTTTTTACTATCGGTTCTGTAGGCGTGGCTTGGTGGGCATGGCAGGGGAAGGATACTGTAAAATCTCCAGTCAGAGGTGGTATTTGCCGGTTCTCTGAACTACTCAAAATGTCCGCTACCGGTTCTCCAGAACTGGTCAGAACCTGCTGAATACCAACTCTGGCGTGAGGACTCCTGGGAGGGGTGGGTCGGGGTGGGAGGGACCAGCCAGGAGTGGGATTTGGGGGTTCTCCGAACTGTGCAGAATCTTAGCTAGAGGAGCTCCCAAACCCCTGCAAACCCCCAGCTGCGAATCCCTAATCCAACCTATTGTTTAGAAATAAGGAGAAATTTCCTGACAGCTAGGACAATTAATCAGTGGAACAGCTTGCCTCCAGAAGTTATGGGTGCTCCATCACCAGAGGCTTTTAAGAAGAGATTGGAAAGCCAATTGTCTGAAATGGTATAGAATCTCCTGCTTGAATAGGGGGTTGGATTAGAACCTCCAATGTTCCTTCTGTTATTCTGAATTTCAACTGGCCTTTGTCTGACTTGAATTCTCAGCTGAGAGGAAGCACATTCCTATTTTCCAACAGAATCACAATCAAACAATAGACTTTTGTGCATGCCTTTAGTGTGTGTGTGTGTGTGTGTTTTATGAAATGAATTTCTATCTACCATTGTCATGTCAAAGTAAAAGTGGGAAATCCAGAAAAACAATTGCCACATAAAGCTAGAATCTAAATCATAACAAAAATTAAATCCGAGTTTAGTCAGATGCTCATCTTGGACTATAATAAACCTTTAAACCCAGAATAGTGATAAATAGAAAATTTTGAAACAACAAACTACTAGTGAAACTTGAAAAATGGATCACAGCAGATGATAAAAAGAACCATCACAAACATTTCTAGGCAGTGCCAATTTGTTATGATAATATCAGAAAAAATTGAAACCCAAAATGCAGATGATACTAAGAAGAAAAGCAAGATCAATTGAAAGTAGAAGAGTAAACAGGAAGAAGAAAAATGACAGTGTATTTTGAGAAATTATTTATCAAAGTGCATGGGATGAAAGGATGATCTTCTGAATAGCTCCAGATTGTAATAGTTTCGGGTGGTTGTCTACCTGCTTTCTGCTGAGTAGGCAGAGTTGTTAGGCTTATGTAAGGAAGGCAGGTTTTAAAGGGTTAAAGAGTTTAAAGGGTCCTGAGAACTGAGAAAAGAACAAGAAGAAATATAACCCTTTTCTACTGGTAGTCTCTGAGAAGACAAAGTGAAGAACAGATATGCATCTGTAACTATGTGGAAAGTTTGTCTTTGTGACTGAAAAGAGCAGCATATACTTGTACCAAACGCAAATCTCATAGCTGTCCTTAAAGAAAAAGTGAAAGGATTGCAGTAGTGCATGGCCACATTTCAGATGATGAGAGAAGACATTTTATCAGCCCAAAGACAGGACAGAAACAACAGAAACCAGCAGCGGAAACAACTTTTTATACGGAAGACAAATACAGGAATAACACCAACAATCGAAAGCAAGAGACATAGAAGATTCTGCTAGAAATGATAAATAGATTTGGAGCCTTGCAGATAAAATGGGCTGTGTGATCCTTCAAGGAAAGAAAAGAGACACTGCAGAACAGAAACATAACAGTAGTAGATCCTTCAAGAGGAGACAGGATGCATCTTTGCCCTCTAAGAAGAGAAAGAAGGGAGTCGTGATAATTGGTGACTCACTACTATGAGAAATTCAAACAAATGTATGCTGTCTAGCCATGTCAGCTTGCGAAGTGGCTGTCTGCCAGAAACAAGGATCAAAGATGTGACAGAACAAATTTCAAGACTTTTTAAGTCCAATAACATACAATTTTGCTAATATCTGCAAGAACAGATAGTCATGCATAATAATACAGTCCTCCCCCTCCCCCTCCCCCCTCCTCCTCCTCCTCTTCCTGCACTGGGTGGAGTGGATGCCCATACAATCCACTGAAGAACTAGCCCACATATAAACAGACATATTTCTAAATTAAATGAAAAACTATGACATCATTTCTAAAGGACTGAGTATGAGGAATCCTCTACAATTTACCTATTGCTCTATGACTTGGTTGTTTTCTGGCACATTATCCAAACTAGGTAACACCATCAGTGCTAGTCTTAAGACTAGACTAAGATGACGTTATATTATTTCTCAGAAACTCCTAAACTGGGCTGTTTCTTTGTCTTAATCATTGTAACAATTGGAATATTGGTTTTCATGGACTGTCCTCAAAACTTATGTCACTTACATAAGATACATCACAGACCTCCTAAGAAAACTTGTAATCTCCCTAACATTTTATCCATTATGAAAACATTAAATCCTAACATACTCCACAAACATAGACCTAAAGCCACTACTTCTGACAAAACAGCATTCTTTGCCAACACACCATATATCTTTCTATCCACCAATAACTACATCATCACTGGCAATAACATGTAACTGCAAATCACTGGCTCAGCCATGGGCACATACATATGAAATGTTAATCATTATTAAAATAGTAGATAAAGTTAGGGAATATTTAGCTAATATGTTTCAAAACAACAGTCTGTAACATGTATAATAATTTAAAGAGTATGAGATAATAGCTTGTTCATAGGACTGTTATGTCTTTGCCAGGAACAAGAAGCAGATGGAAAATGAAATCATCAGCTTAGCAATACTCAAAATTCTGGTTTCAGCTAGGGAGCCACAACCTTTAGTTGTGAATTCCTGATGTTCTCATTTGCCACTTTTTCTCTGCTGTTCTCTTCAAATGAGGTAGAAGGCTTTTTATGGGGTGCCTCTGAAAACAGGCTGGGAATAAACAGTTTGGAAGAATTTCAGGAAGAAAACAGGGAAATGACTGCTTTTTGCTCCTGTATTCTGTATCCAGTTCATCTAGAAGTGATAATCAGGCTTTGTCACATTTACTTGTATGTCATATAAATAATAAGACAGATTGGCTCATTGTATGCATGTTGAAGATATGCATGATTCTCTTATGTATATTATTACATAATATATATGTAATATTATGTTTAAGAGTATATTTGAATTTCAACTTCTGTTGTTGGGGATGGTGAAATAAATGGTATATTTAGAATGTAACTGGTGGATTCCCTTTTATTTTTATACGCTTCTACTCTGAATCTCAGGGATACAAAATCAAATGAGGAGGTTAAACATAATTTAAATCTCATATTTTAAATTAAATTTTCTTTTTATTGACAAGATTTTTTTAAAAAATATAAAGATGAGATATTATTTCTCATTACTTTAAAGCGCTTCAATGATACAAGTAAAATAAGCAGGTTTTTACAATATTTTAACATCTTGAATGCTATTAATATAACCCTTGACACCATATCACAATTAGATTTCAAAGGAAGCATTTCAGATGTAACAGCGATTAATGACAACCATTGGAAACAATTTTGAACTCCATCAGTTTAACTCAGGAGGGCAAACTTAATATGATAATTTATCTAGTTGAATTGTATCAGCTTAGCAGGAAAATATGCAAATGTGTGACCCTTACCTAGCATGTAAATAGCTGCTGTGCTGGTAAATTTATCAGTTCCATTAATGAACTTTGGGGAACTTTGGAATTTTAAGCATTTGTTCCCTTGGAGGCTGGAAACCAAACCTGAACTCATACTGGGACCATTCTGGTCTGCATATTTCCATAATTTGCTGCTGCTACTAATATGACAGCAAGACGCAAATAACTGTTTCTAATAATATCAGATGGAGTTGTGGAGGACAGCATTTTAATGTAGTAAAAGACCTCCCTGTGGGGTTGTTATTGGCACTATAGAACAGCAGTTACACAGTTGCAACAATAGTCCCTTAATTGATTCGTTTAATTAGCAAGAGATGAAGCTTGTGCTACATTTTGTCATCTGAGATCACGGAAAATTATACACAAAGTCTCTGTTTGTACCACACATTTTCCTATTTTTATTAAGTATGGGGAGTGAAAGTAACTAGCCTTGCAGAGCAGATGTTTTAAGGTATATCTTAGAATGCTTAAAAGTTTCATTGGTTTTCAGTGTAGATAAATTATTAGAAGCCACTGATGGTGATTGATCTGTTTGATATTTCTGTTTACAGGGTTTACGGAAAATTCTGCTGGTCTGTTTTTGGCTTTTAAATTCTTTAATTTTACTAATAACTACTATTCATATAGTACCAGTTACACATTTATGTTTTAGCAGCCCGTATCACACTGAATGTTTATATCTTAAATTCTGATTTAGGCAATTTCATCTAATCTATGTATGCAGTCGTGGGATTCAAATTTTTTTATACTGGTTCTGTGGGCATGGCTTGGTGGGCTTGGTTTGGCTTGGTAGGTGTGGCAGGGGAAGGATACTGTAAAATCCCATTCCCTCCGCACCTCACTAATCTGCTTTCCAGTTCCATTTTCCTGTGCAGGGCAACAAAAGAAGACCCAGCTGATCAGCTGGGACTTGGGAGGCAGGGAATAGATGGGGGCGGGGCCAGTCAGAGGTGGTATTTGCCGGTTCTCCGAACTACTCAAAATTTCCGCTACCGGTTCTCCAGAACTGGTCAGAACCTGCTGAATACCACCTCTGTATGTATGGTACTAGTGAATTCCTTATGTTGTGATATTTAATGGAAGGTCATTATACAGCCTAGATTATCAATTTGCTATTTCCAGTGGGTTGTTTTGGGTTTTTTTGCTTTATTTCACTTATTTTATGCCACTATGGGGCAAAGAGAGAATCATGAAACCAAGTGTTTTTCCTGATTCTCCTTGCTAGGGAGGACGTGACACTTCTCTTTTTCAAATTATATGTTTGCATGAACTGGGAACCTTAGTTCTAAAAGGGGAATTCTATTTGCCATAATAGGCCTCATACCAATTGCAATTGTCTTTGACTTTTTCCTTAGACAAAGAGAGAATTGTGAAACCAAGTAGTTTGCTTAACAACTTTATTTTTGCTTTACAATTACAGCAAAAATGTTGCAAAATCAGATTGGTCACATGACTGCTATGGCACACAATCATCAGGGGCAGCCTCCATTATGGTCATATTTTGAGGACTAGCTGTGTAATTTTTATTAAAAGTTTTAAGAGCAATAATAAAAACTAATACAAGCTAAATTAGAATAGAGAAAATGAAAAAATAGAAATAACAGAAAAACTAAAAGTGAAATAAGATAAGGAAATAGGAGAAAAAAACCACATGAAAGTATAAAAAGGTAGGTTGCTATATTTGTCACAGCAGTTATAAATATAATTATATTTTAAACTCCCTCTCTAAACTTACATCATGACTCTTCTTTCTGTAATCCAACCAGTGTAATCATCAAAATCATAAGTCATGGATTCATTTTTATGCTGAACCTCATAAGGGATTTCCAGTCACCAATACATGTAGTTATTTTCCTTTCTGTAATCAGAGAAGCCAGTTTGTCCATTTCAACAAGTTCTGTGAATTTTATCAACCATTTCTCCATAGAGGTTAGTGCCAAATCTTTCCATATTAGGGCATGTAGTAATCTTACTGCAATAATTGTATATTGAAATAATCCTCCATGGATTTTTTTTCTAACCCTTTAATCATCAAACCTAAAAGGACAAATTCTGAATATTAATCTTTAAAATTCACTGTATCAACATATGTACTTGAATCCAGTTATTCAGTTTTCTAACATGTCCATTAAGCATGATAAAATGTCCCTTCATGTTGTTCACATTTGCAACATAAATTTTAAATGCTTTTATTCATTGTGTTCATATGGCATCGTGTGCCAACTATACATCATTGAAAATCTCTGTAAAATCATAAGACTGCAATTTTTAAAACTACATATTTTCTCATTGATCAATCAGTGTATTATAAACCAAAAATCTTAGTCCTCTTTTAACTTGTTCTTCCACTGTTTCAAATTTCAACAAGTTTGTACCTTGCTGCAATTACATGCTCATTATCAATATACAATTGTACTTCAAATTCTGATTTTGCTCCATATCATAAGTCTTTTTGTCTATTTTGAATTTTCCTGATAATTGTAAATGGAAAAACCATTGACAACTATATCCATCTGCTACTAGCTGCTCTTGTGGTTTAATCTTATATTCACTCTGGTGGTTTTCCAATAGTTCCAGATATATCAACCATTTGTCCTTGCTTCCTGCTTCTCTTCTATGGAATCCTTATGCAGAGATCCATAGAGGTGTTTTGGGGCACAACTTGGGTTTATATCTATTCCATATTCTCAGTATGGCACATTTAATGAAATTATTTTAAAACCCACATTAATTTTAACTTTATTGTGCTGTAAGTATCAACGCCATCCAAACCTAAGGTGTGACTTTATATTTATATTTATGGATTAGAAGAATGGATCATTAGAGCATGGATTGGAAGCTAAATTTTCATTGTTCTTCAAGATCCTTACTCTTTTAGTTTGGACTATTTATATTTATTTAATGAACTGCTAAATTTTACGGGAATCCATGTGAGATCTTTTATACAACTACATGAAAAGCTGTCTTTGTGATACTTACATCCTGGTATCTTTTATGATCCCAAAAAAGTATTTAGAAAAAGTTGTACTTACTCTTGGGCAAAGCTGGACCAAAATACTTAAAACCTTACAATTTATGCTTCCAAGTTATATCTGTGAATAAATGCTTATAGAAAAAGGTGTTGGGCTACCTAGAGATTTCCAAAAGAAAATTTAAAAGCAGAAAATTTGGTTCGGTCTTGATTAGCGTAGGATATCATATGCATGTAGTACCTCTCCTAATTTAGCAAAGATTAACACAACAGATTGCAGCATGAGTAATAGATTTGTACAATGTCCTTCCTGTTTCTCTTTCTCTGTGCTTGATTATTTGAGTGGAAGGGAGCTAAGTAAGAAACTAATGAAAATGCAGTGAAGAAATTCAATAATAAGAAAGATGGTGAGCAAAAGTATGCTTTGATACAATTACTAAGTTAGTGCATAAAGAAATACTCAAACTTTTAGCAGGACAATAACGTTCTAGGAATTACCTTTAAATGATATCTAGTGAGAGGATGAGAAAAAGGGTAGTGAATTGGGTTATTGGTTATCCTTGGATGCCTGTGAGTTGTATGTGGCAAGTTTTCTCTGTTTTAATTCTTGTAACTGCCACTTGTTAAGATAGGTAGCTATATAAATCATCATATAAATAAATAAAATACTTAAGAAGAGAAATAAAAATATGTAAATACAGTTCTGAAAATATTTGTAGCCCTAATCTGTGATAAGCTCTTTTATTTCTATTTACTGAGCTATGCCATAACAGCCACATTCTATATGACATGTTGGCATTTGTATAGGAATAGTAATTTAAAATGTGTATAAAGGGAGGGAACCACTCTCTCAAACCATTCTAGAATGTGAATTGATAAGAGCGTCAGCATCTTTGTAGTGCAGTGATCACAGATTGATTTCTTTTGCTCTTTGGCAGTGATCAGATAAAAACATAGCTTGGAGAATCAGACATTTTACATATTTGTCCACGTTCTTCTGTAAAACATCTTATAGATTTATCTTATTTCAGTACAGTGTGGTATGATTTTTTACATTTAAGCGTAATGGATTTGCTGCTATTTCCTTTCTCAAACCTGGCAGCCTTGTTAACTGAGGAAACAGGTAATGGAAAAGCCAATGCATTATTTGTCCTACGTTGGCATGCAATCAGGAAAACACAGAAAGGCTGGATGGCACCGTTCCTGGTTAGTTTTCTGATGTCACAAATTAATATAAGTTTTTCCCCCCTGTGTTTTGCCTTAACTTAGAATTTTGTAAGAATACTGATTATAAGTCCCTGCCCTCAGTCACTGAAGCCTTGGTCGTCTCACGCTTGGACTACTGCAATGTGCTCTACCCTTGAAGATCATTCAGAAGCTTCAACCGATGAAGAGTGTGGTGGTGTGGGCAGTCTGTGGGTCCCTAGAGTGGCCCATGTTATACCACTGTTCCATAAGCTTCACTGGCTGCCAGTTTGCTTACAGGTTAATTCAAGGTGTTGCTTATTACCTACAATGGCATGGATCCAGGTTACTTGAGGAACTGTCTCACCCCAATGGGATAGGCAAAGGAGGCATGCTGTGGATATCATTAGTCAAGGGATTTTGGTTGGTGGGTTCCAGGAGAAGAGCCTTCTCCCCCGAGGCCTCAACCCTTTGGAATAACTTGCTCTGAGATGGGATTGGTTCTTGCCCTCCTGACTTTCCACAAGTGCCTGAAGACCTGGCTCTGCCAGTTGGCGTGGGGTCCCAATGGGGAAATTTCACAGTGGAGGTGGGTGATTGACTAAGAGCAACTCCCACCACCCCCTCAAACATTCTGCTCCTTTCCTCCCCATCTTTTAGTTATAATTTGTATTTCTGATGATTTTATTGTGATTTTATACACATTTATGGTTTTATTTTGATGTTGAAACCCACCCACAGTCACCTTGCAGCAAGATGGGCAGCAAACAAATTAAATAAAGAAATGAAATATAATTCAGTAGGATATGTAATATATATTACATGCTGAGTAAGAAATACACGTCTCATTGCCAACAAGGAAGCATCTATTGATCTTAAATGGGCTTTGGTTCATTAAATATGTTAATACAAATTAATTTAATTGTGGGGTAAAAAGTGCCCCATTTGTTGACCTACTATTCATGTGCAGACTTTGGTAATATTTATGAGAAATTAAACCCTAAAATACAAGCTTTTTTTGGTTAAATTCTTATATTATTTAAATATAATTTCAGATTCTTTTCTTTCGGAAATGCTTCCTTTTCTTCCATCTTCTACTCATTTAATAGTGTTTTAAATGGTCCCTACCAGTTTAGCTGATACAGATGGTGAACATTTTAGTACAAAATACCAACAATGCACAATGTATCATAGAGGTAATTTTCTTAGCACTATGCTTGTTCATATGTTTACTGATCCTAGTCAAATTACAAAGATGTTATGGTGTCCATGTATTCTAGAACCCAAAACTGTATTACTAAACTTAAAATAGGTCATTAATTTTGCAGCTGCTTTAAAAGTATTCAAAAATAAAAGGCCATCAGGAACCATCTGATGATGATTTATTGGGTTACTTAAATTAATAGGTGTCCTCCAGATTAAAAAGATTATAGCTTCCATGATCATCAGAATGTGTGAATGGTTCGTAACCAATATGATCATAAACTTAAGGGAAAAATTAGTCAGATGAGCCTGCATTTATGTCTGGGAATTCTCTTTTTCCTACTCAAGCACACGTGGATGCATAAGTACCACCAATGTTCCTCCTTAGTGTAATGGATTAGGTCCCAATTTATCAGTACCTGAATCTTAATCAGTACCTGAATCTTAAGGCAGAATTAAGTTCGACATTGAAGGCCAAATACTGCTAGAATTCTAGTGTATTGTATTGAATATGGCTAGCCATATTCTGAACCCTACGTTTTATATTGATTACAGGGAAGCTTGCATTTATGTCTGGGAATTCTCTTTTCCTACTCAAGCACATGGATGCATAAGTACCACCAATGTTCCTCCTTAGTGTAATGGATTAGGTTCCAATTTATCAGTACCTGAATCTTAAGGCGGAATTAAGTTCGACATTGAAGGCCAAATACTGCTAGAATTCTAGTGTATTGTATTGAATATGGCTAGCCATATTCTGAACCCTACGTTTTATATTTTACAGGGGAAGCTTCTGGTTTGATTACAGAACGTGTAAATTCAGCCATTAGTAAGTGTTGACAAAACCATATAAACTAGGCATCGAAGGCTTTATTTATAATAAAGTAATATCAGTAAGCTAAGAGGATTTCCTATTTATTATACATTTGTGACAGTACAATGAAAAGCTCAATTATGTTTCCAGCCTAACTTTTAATATCTGCAAAATGTACTCTTTTTTTTGGCACAATTACTTTTGCCATCTGTTTAGTAATAAATTGGGTTCGATCATTTTCTGTTTTGATTTCCAAAGCTCCTCTGGCTTTGTCTTAATTCTCATAGTTACCAGGCAAAAGTATCTGAAACCCTTCCCTCCCTTTTTGTAATACAACTGTTTTTTACCCTTTCTGTTTTTGTAATACGAAAGAATATTAGGAGCGTCCTGCATTTCCGGGCCAACTTTCAAACATTTTCTGTACTAACCCTTTTTTTAGTCTGTGGAGCTATAGCTGGTATTTAATTTTAAAAAAAACGGGCAAGTTTATTTGAACAATGTAAAGTCAAAGAATCAGCAGCAAAAGCAAATATTTCTAATTCTTCTGCTTTTTCTTTAGTGTTTACCCTGGAGTCACTGTCTTCCTTAGATAAAACAATTTGATATTAAACAGTTCCTCTAATTTTACAAAGCTCTGTTTCTTTTTATGGCAACACACACTGTGCAGGAAGGTCATTATGCCGAATGGGGCGGGGGAAGCTGTCAGCATAAAAGAGAAAGTTAATGCTGCACATGTTGGCTTTGTTTATGGGGTTCCTGGAATGTGTTGAGAGTCATTCCAAGCAAGGGCTTGAAATAATTTGTTGCAATGTGCTGGATACCTACTTCACGGGGGTACTTCAACAAGAAGAATTGTTTTTGTTTAAAAGTAGAGTTATATAAATACATTAGCCCAAAGGGTGTAGAATATTTAACAGAGTTTGCGACAGAAGAAAACATACTGCATAGCTGCATCTATTTATATTTGTTCAACTTCTTATTCCTCACGGTTAAAAGGAGCATATTGATATTGCATATTATCAGCTCCAGCTGTAAAAATAAAAAGATGGTGGTGCTCATGCTCATTTATTCTGCACTTTGACATAGTTAGGATTGTAGTCGAATGCTATAGTGCATGCATAATATACCTTTTTTTTTCTAATTTCCTGTGAGAACCAATGACTATATGTAGAGGTTTTCATGGCAAGACAGGGAAATATTCCATGATGTACGTTTGACCTATTGAACTGTAAACACATGGACGACATTCATGAATCATAAGAATTCGTAATGGAATTTTTTTTGCACAGGAATAAGGTATTGGGCTTAACAAGTTCTGCATTTGGTTATTAAATTTTAAATGACACGTAGGAGAGATGAAATGGAAAGTAACCACCCAGGAAACCTTAGAAAGGGCCATCAGAAACAAATTCCTCAGACAACTGAAGCACCTGCTTGAAGAATTTATCTCAAGAAGATAAGTTTTCTTTTTCTTTCTGTGATTGAATCCGGAAGACCAGATTTCCTCTCTATGATTAAAAAAAAAAGTCCACTGAGTCAGACTATCTCTAAAGAAAGCCCTCAATTTCTTTCTTTCGGTTAAGAGCTGACTAAAGTGGTATATGATTTATGTCTCGTGAAGAACAAAGGGCCAGGCAGCCTTACATTTCCACTGTGCCAGAAGACAGTTTAGGCTGACTTAAATCCATGCAGTTTTTTTCATTCCTATGAATCCCTGGCATGAAAAGGAAATTAAAAAAATTACAAATCGTGAAAACTTAGCACTCTTATGTCACATTGCCTAGCATCCTTGATAACATGGATGATTCAGTGAGTTTACATTCTTTTGTCTTTAGTAATTGAAGCTTGTGAATGAGTGACAAAGTTTTTGATAAGTGTATGCTCTTCAGGTTGCATTTTCTCTGTTGAAGTTCATAAGGACTAAGACCATATATCTCCTTCTCCAGAATTGCACTGGAAATCTTTTATACAGGTAACCCTTGACTTATGACCACAATTGAACCCAAAATTTATGTTGTTAAGTGAGACATTTTAAAAGTGAGTTTTGCCCCGTTTTACGGCATTTCTTGCCAGAGTTGTTAAGTGAATCATAAATCTGGATTCCCCATTGAGTTTGCTTGTCAAAAGGTTGCAAAAGGGGAATCATGTGACCTTGGGACACAGCAATGTTCAGAAGTATGAACCAGTTGCCAAACATTTTAATTTTGATCACATGATCTTGGGGATGCTACAAAGGTCATAGGTTTGAAAATGGTCATAAGTCACTTTTTTCAGTGCTGTTGTAACTTTGAATGGTCATAAATGAACTGTTGTAAGTCAAGGACTACCTGTATAGTGGCAGCTTGTTTCATATGGCTTAGAATATTTCAAGGCAAAAAGCTCATGTCTGTTTTGTTGCAGTTATGATGGCTGGAGAAGTAAAAAAGTAGGAGGGAGTAGCCCAAGTAAGTGTCTATATATCATGGACTATATGTGGTATCATATATGATATTATGGGAGAAAGGGAAGCATAAAAGATAATTTGTTGAATGTTGCTACTTTGAATTCTCCCGTGCTTGTTAATTGTGGGGTTTCACTATGGATTCTTCCCTAGTTTGCTTTAGAACCAGGGGTGGGATTCAAAATTTTTAACAACTGGTTTTGTGGGCACTATGGGCTCAGTGGTGGGGTGTGGCTTGGTGGTCATGTGACTGGGTGGACATGGCTTGGTGGTCATGTTATTGGCTGGGTGTGGCCAACTCAATATCACTCACATCGAGGCAAGCATCTCCTCGCCTGGCCTCTCATGACTGTGGGGATGCTGCAACAGTCGTAAGTGTGAAAAATGGTCGTAAGTCACTTTTTTCAGTGCCATTGTAACTTTAAATGGTCACTCCACACAAGCAAAGTACCAGCAAAGGAGGGGAAAAAAACTCCAGAGAAGTTCCTGAGACAGGAAGTCTAGCCCTGCCAAGAATGTAATAAGGGTTAACGGAGAGGCAGTTTCTGTAAGCAACACCAGAATGTTTCCTTCCTGCCTTCCGTACAGGATTAGGCCAGTAATTTCTTCTAACAACCAGTTCTCCAAACTGCTTAGAATGTTAACAACCAGTTCTAGAGAATAGGTGCGAACTGGTAGAATCCCACCCCTGTTTAGAACCCTAATATCCTCTTAATTCTCTGTGTTAAATCTTGAGAAAAATATGTCCACAGAAATATCTGAGAAAGTACATGTTACCAGTCTGTCTTCCTGTATCCTGGGTCAGATTCCAAAAAAAAAGCAAATAACAAGTGTGATGCACACATCCTTATAAAAGCAGATGGTGTGATTCAATAAATGTATTACACAGAGGATAAAATCATAACAACATTTTCAATTTGTTGGTAACTAAAGAGTACTATAATAACACCAACTCAAATATTACAGTGTATAGTTATGGTACTTTTAAGAATTATAAATGTGGGCACTGGAAACTGCAACATTTTTGCCATTATGAAACTTATATAGAATTCAGAAAGATTAAAAAGGAAGTATTCAGAATTCACATGCTATCTCCAGCATTAGGTCTACATCCTTTAGGTACTTCATTTTTGGGGTTTTTTCATATACTGTTACGCTAGAATTTTTGATGAATAATAGAAATCAAATACCAGAAATAAATATAGTGTGTTTACAGAAATCACTGTTTATGCTGATCATGCTTGGATCAGTTATATATAGGAATGGCAATGGCAGACCATCTGAAACAAAAAATAAATAAATTTACAAAGTCGTTTTGTTATTCCTTTTTAAAGAGTCTCCCTGTGTTAGTTAAATGTTTAATAAATATAAACCCCCAGTATCAGTTATTCTGTAGCATTTTCATTTGCTTTTAATAAAATTCCTTACTTTAGATCCTCACAGTCCTGTATTTTGTCCTCCTGCTGTCTTGTCAATGTCCTATTCTTTCCCAGGTTACCAACATGTTTAAAACATGGTTAATATAATTGTTATAGTTAATACTCTGAACTTTTAAATATTGAAGTTGATACTGAAGTGGTATATTAAAATGGTATATAAACATACAAGGTATATAAAGAAATGATGAAAAATAATTACA
This sequence comes from Naja naja, assembly GCA_009733165.1. Lineage (NCBI taxonomy): Eukaryota > Metazoa > Chordata > Lepidosauria > Squamata > Elapidae > Naja > Naja naja. The sequence continues at coordinate 28,102,465 of CM019153.1, forward strand.
TTGTATTAATATTTGCACAAGATCTCCTTGCAAGCAATCTTAGTTTCATCTAATTACATTACCATTTTACTGATTTAACTTCACAAACTCCCTGCTTCATTATCTGTGGATTAAGTCTGATGGAGCATATCAATAAGAAGTTTTATTGTAACAATTTTTGGGTACCTGCTTTACAAGAAAAAAGAACCCAAATAATAGAAAAATGATTTTAATGTAGAGAAGGAAGGGTTACAAGGTGGAAAGTTCTAGGCATCTGATTTCCTGGTTAGCCTGGGGGAAATGGGTTCAGTTAAATGATTCAGGAATTTGGAGACTGTCTATTGACATTGCTTGGAGAAACTTCAATAACCTCAAAATCAGATATACTGATTCTACCACTTCCGGGATGGGTTGTAAGGAAGATGTAAGGCATCTCTTGTTGAAAAATGAAAGATAGTGTGCAAAAATGCTGCTCAACATTGAGAAAACTAAGACTATGACAACAGGCAAAGCCAACTCAATGTTGACAGCCTTGTAAGAAGTTACAGGCTTTATCCATAAGCACAAAAATACCTAGAGGTGGTAACTGTAGCTATAAAATAAAAAGACCTCCGTTATTTGGGAGAAATACTGTCATAGATCACAGCATATTAAAATGCAGAGACATCAGTCTGCCACCATAAGTGTGTATTATCAAGGTCATGGTTTTTCCAGTTTGATATGTCTGTGAAAATTGGACCATTAGAAAGGCTGAATGAAGAAAAATTGATATAAACTGTTCAAAAGGAACAGACCTAACAAAAGTGGAGGTGGAGTAGCATTATATGTAGGAGATCACTACCTCTATACAAAAATGCATAAAATCAAGGATGAAAGCCTCCTAAAATGCATATTTTATTTATTTTATTTTATTTATTTTGTCAAGGGATTATAACAGGTGTAAGTATAAACATAGTTATGAATATATGAAATACATATTTTTGTTGTTCGCTATTTTTTAAATTGTTTTTAATTTTTTTATAATGTAATTCTTTGTGGTTTTTTTGCTGTGAACCGCCTGGAGTCCTTTGGGAGTTGGGCGGCATATAAGTTTAATTAATTAAATAAATAATAATAAATAAAAATAAATACATATAAGAAATATATATAAGATACATATAGGATACATATAAGAAAAATAAAAAGAAACAAAAGGACGGGGACGGTAGGCACGTTGGTGCGCTTATGCACGCCCCCTACAGACCTCTTAGGAAAGGGGTGAGGTCAATAGTAGACAGTCTAAGGTTGAAGTTTTTGAGGTTTGGGGAAGAAACCACAGAGTCAGGTAGAGTATTCCAGACATTGACCACTCTGTTGCTGAAGTCATATTTCTTGCAATCAAGTTTGGTGCGGTTAACCATGAGTTTGTATCTATTGTGTGCTCTTGTATTGTTATGGTTGAAGCTGAAGTATTCATTGACAGGTAGGACATTGCAATATATAATTTTATATGCTATACTTAGCATATACAATTATACATATGGGTTAATATAAAAGGGAAAAAAGAATGACATTGCCATAGGTGCTACATTGCTACAGGCCATACACTTAGCCAAGCAGAAAAGAACAGATAAACTTTTTGCTAGTCAGTTAACAATGCATGTAGGAAACGCACCACAGTAGTAATGGGGCATTTTAACTACCCTGATATCAACTGGGAGACAAACTCTGCATCAAGTGAGAGATCGAACAGGTTCCTGACTAACCTAGCTGACAACTTTGTCATCCAAAAGGTAGAGGCAGGCGCTAGAAGAAAAACTATCCTGGACCTAATTCTTACTAACAGAAGAAATGATAAAGGGATTGATGTAGCAGGAACTTGCAGGATTGATGTTGCAGGGGGCAGTAACCATGTCATATTGGAATACAATATAATGCAATATAATTCATACTGGAATTCAATATAATGTCTTTAAAAGAGCTGATTTCAACCCACAGACAGAGCTTGGGAAGGATTCCATGGATTAAAATCTTAAAGGGAAAACTGAATTTCCAACCCACAGGAACTCTAAAAATATGAATTAATATAAAAAAGAGCTGATTTCAACCCACAGACAGAGCTTGGGAAGGATTCCATGGATTAAAATCTTAAAGGGAAAACAATCCAAGAAGCTTTGGAAGTCTAAAAAATATGATTATAAAAGCCCAGTCCCACACAATACCAAAGGAAGGGAAAAAAAATCTAAGAAGAAATCAGCATGGTTGCACAAAGAACTCTGATAATCTGAAAGACAAAAAGGATAAATATAAAAAAATAAAAGAGGGATACATAACTAAGATAGAATATATTAGCACATAGCCCGAATCTTCAAAGATGAAATTGGGAAAGCTAAGGCTCATAATGAGCTAAGACTTGTGACAAACGTCCAAAAATAAAATAAACATTTCTTTCAACATATATAAAAAAGGAAAAAAAATAGGAAACAATCGGTCTGCTAAAGGGTTGCGATGGCAAGGAAGTAACGAGCAGCAAGAGAAAGCAGGGACTGCTTAATTCCTTCTTAGTATCTATCCTCACACACACAAAAGACAACACAGCCCCGCCTACCAGAATCAGAATTGTAAAAGATAGACTATGAATATGAATTAAAATAGGCAAGGAAGTGGTAGCGGAACACTTGTCCACTCTGGATGAGTTAAAATAACCAGGTCCTGATGGATTACATCTCAGAATTCTGAAGGAGCTGACAGACGGGATTTCTGAACCATTGAACCATATCTTTCAAAGATCCTGGAGCACTGTAGAACTATTGGGACTGGTTCCCATTTTCAAAAAAAGGGGGAAAAACAGATCCAGAAAGCTATAGACCAGTGGTGGCTAACCTTTTGGGGCTCCTGTGCCAAAAATTGCACACGTGCTTGCATGCTCATGCTCATGTGCCAGCGCCCAGAAGGCAATGCGTGCCCCCCCACACTCCCTACACATGTGCGCTATCTCACCCCCCTGTTGCTCCCTTACCTGCACTGCACTTCACAGCTGATTTTCGGCCGGTTTTAGGCCTTTTTCAGCCTTCCAAAGGCTTGAGGAAGGCTTCTTCAGGCTTCTACAAGCTTTGTAGGCCAAAATCTAACCCTGTTTCGTCACTTCGGAAAAACTGAAAGTGATGAAATGGGGCTAGATTTTGGCCTACAAAGCTTGTAGAAGCCTGAAGAAGCTTTCCTCAAGCTTCTGGGAGGCTGAAAAAGGCTTCAAAACAGGCCAAAAATCAGCTGTGAGGCGCCAACATGCGCAGTGAGGTAAGTTTGCCTGCAGCTCGCGTGCCAGCACAAATGGCTCTGCGTGCTACAGGTTCACCATCACGGCTATAGACCAATCAGCCTGACATCAATATCTGGGAAAATACTGGAAAAAATATTCAAGCAACAAATCTGCAAACACCTAGAAGCAAGCAAAGTTATAACTAGAAGCCAACACGGGCTTGTCAAAAACAGATCATGCCAAACCAATCTTATTTCATTATTTGACAAAGTGACTAAATTGGTGGATCAGTGAAATGCTGAGGACATAGTATGGTTGGATTTCAGTAAGACGTTTGACAAAGCAGACCACAACCTACTTCTTGGCAACCTAGAAAAATGTGAGTTAGACAGTTTCACCACCAGATGGATTTGTAACTGGCTGTAATTATAATGGAACTACGTCTACACAAAAAGAAGTAAATAGTGGAGTACACCAATGTTCTGTCTTATGGCCAGTATTAGATGAAGGAATAGAAGGGGAACTCATCAAATTTGGAGATGACATCAAGCTGGCAGAATAGCCAACACCCCAGAAGATAGGCTCAAGAAGATCCAAATGGATCTTGACAACTTGAACTGGGCCTATTTAACAAAATGAAATTAATTGTAGAGAAAAGCAGTGTTTTACACTTTGGCAACAAAAATCAAATGCACAGGTACAGATTAAGTGAAACTTGGCTCAATAACTGCAAGAGGGATCTTAGAGTCCTCATAGAGAATTACCTACATATGAGCCAGCAGTGTGCTGCAATTGCCAAAAAAGCCACCTCAATCCTAGGCTGCATTAATTGAAGAGAAAAAATCAAAATCGCATGAGTACTGCTTTATAAGGCCTTGATAAGACCAATACTGCATCCAGTTTTGGTCACCCTGATATAAAAAAGATGTTGAGACTCTGGAAAGAGTTTAGAGAAGAACAACAAAGGTGATTAGGGAACCGAAGGCTAAAACATATGAAGAATGGTTGCAGGAATTGGATACGTCTAGTCTAATGAAAAGAAGGACTAGGGCTGACATGTTAGCAGTGTTCCAATATTTGAAGGGCTGCCACAAAGAAAAGAAGGTCAACTTATTTTTCAATGTACCAGGAAGCAAGACAAGAAGCAATAGATGGGAACTAGCCAAGGAGAGAAGCAGCCTAGAACTAAGGAGAAATTTCCTGACAGTGAGAACAATCAATTAGTGGAATGGCTTGCCTTCAGAAGTTCTGAGTGCTCCAACACTGGAGGCTTTTAAGGAGAACCATTTTTCTGAAATGGTATAGGGTGGCCTGCTTGAGCAGAGGTTTGGACTGGAAGACCTCCAAAGTGCCTTCCAATTCTTTTGTTCTATGATTGCAGAATAAATCATTTAGTACCAGATGATACAAAATCACTGGAGGCATTAATACTGAATCTAATACTGAAGATTGTGGGGGGAAAAACAATGACCGAGATTATCCAAAATAATGGGTGAGTGATTGGGGAATTGGGAATTGTTTAATTAACGCATTTATATTCCAGAAGATGAAAAGTTGTGGATTAAATTTTAATAACAATTTAATAAATTTTGGATTAAATTTTAATTAAAATTTGAAAAAAAAAACCAAATTGAAAGGATATCTAAATGCCCTTGTAGGTGTTTCAGACAGGGCCTTGCTGGTGCAGGCTGTTAAACACCTAGCACTTAACTCCAGCTGCCTGCAATTAATGCAGGCTCGAGTTCCACCAGGCTCAAGGTTGACTCAGCCTTCCATCCTCTCAGGGTAGGTAAATTGAGGACCCAAGATTGTTGTGGGCAATAAGCTGACTTTGTAAAAATGCCGCTTAGTAATAAGCAGGCATATACAATGGAATGAAGGCTATTGCTGAGCGCATTGGGTTGTGCTCCAAAGATTGTAAGCCGCCCTGAGTCTCCGGAGAAGGGCAGCATATAAATGTGGATTAAAAAAAAAGTTAGGATATGGATTATTTAGTTATTTCAATTGTTTATGAAAGATTGGTAAAGTGGGCATTGCTTACAATATACCAATGAAGAAGCACACACAACACACACACACACACTTTTCTTGACTTCTGCTAATGTAGCAGTAAAGTAGGAGTGAGCCTACCTTTCTCAAGAAAACCATTGGAGTGTCAGTGTCACAAATGAAAAAAAATCTAAAAAGGAAAAGGAAGCAATTCTTTCACAATGGAGCATAGTGTAGGAAAGGATAACCTGCCTTCAAAGATCTTGTTTTGAGTATTACAAGGTTTAATATATTGTTTACTTCAAAGACCTTTGCTACAACAGCAGCCTTCCTGCTATTCTTGTTCACTGGTTGCTATAAGTAGCTCATATCCTGTCCTCTCTAGTCTTAGATGGCTTGCATTTGTGGTAAAACTGAAGCTATAGCTTTCAAGACTGTGCTGCTTCTTTATTAACAAGTTCACAGGGAGTTGCAGGAATTAATAAATTAACAGAAAGCGGTGGCATTTTGACTTATAAGGGACAGTCTTTTTAACAAAATATTCTTTCATCTAATCCAGGGTTTCTCAATCTTGGTAACTTTAAGAATTCTGGGAGTTGATATCCACATTTCTTAAAGTTGCCAAGGTTGAAAAACATTGATCTAATCCAACAGTGGGAGGGAAGCATCTGTTATTGTCCTACAATACACGGTCGTTCTCAGAAATTGCAATTACAGAACATTGGATCATAAAATGAGCTAATAGTTATCACTGTGCTTCTAGACAGGATGCACTATGAATGTTGGATCCTAATTCATTTAAATATAAAAGTAATAGAATTTCAATTTTTTGTGGCTAACATTACATGCTGATTTCAGCGGGAGACTATGAAGTCCCTTTGAGTCCATTTTGCCTCTTGCTAAAGTTATGGATATGTTTTCTTAGCAATAATGTGGAAGGTTTGCCATTACCGGTGTTTATACACTTTGTATCCTGAAACAACCGACTAAATGATAAATGCTGCATTAAGTTCCTCCTGAGATTTGGATCCTCCCCCCCATTGGTATTTCAAAAGGCTTTGAAGGTGTGACTTATGGGTAAAGAAATATTAACAGATAACAGATAATCAGAGTTGGAAGGGACCTTATAGGTCATCTAGTCCTACCCCCTGCCCAAGATTTCTGACAAATGGCAGTCCAATCTCTTAATGAAAATTGTTCCATTGGTTGATTGTTCTCATTTTCAGAAAGTTTCTCCTTATTTCCAGGTTGAATCTCTCCTTGTTCAGTTTCCATCCATTATTCTTTGTCTGGCCTTCAGATGCTTTAGAAAATAGCTTGAACCCTTCCTCTCTGTGGCAGCTCCTCAAATATTGGAAGACTGCTATCATATCTCTCCTGGTCCTTCTCTTCACTAGACTAGCCGTGCCCAGTTCCTGTAACCGTTCTTCATATGTTTTAGTCTCCAGTCCCCTAATCATCCTGGTTACTCTTCTCTGTACTTTTTCTAGAGTCTCAACATCTTTTTTATAATGTAGTGACTAAACTGGATGCAGTACTCTAGGTGTGGTCTTACTAAGGCTTTATAGAGTGGTATTAGAACATCACTTGATCTCGATTGTATCCTCTGTTAATGCAATTTAGGATTGCATTAGCTTTTTTGTCTGCTGCTGCACACTGCTGGCTCATATTTAGCTGGTTGTCCGCTAAGACTCCAAGATCCCTCTCACAGTTACTGCTATTGAGCGTGGTTTCACCCAGTCTATATGTGTACTTTTGATTTTTCTTTTCTAAGTGTAGGACTTTACTTTTCTCTACATTGAATTTCATTTTGTTAGATACGGCTCAGTGTTCTAGTCTGTCAAGATCCATCTGGATCTTGAGCCTATCTTCTTGGGTGTTAGCTATTCCTGCCAGCTTAGTATCATCTGCAAATTTGGTAAGTTCCCCCTCTATTCCCTCATCTAAGTTGTTAATGAAGATATTGAAGAGTACTGGGCCTAAGACAGAACCTTGTGGTACCCCACTGCTTACTTCCCCCTATGTAGACTTAGACCCATTAAGGACTACTTGTTGAATACGGTTTGTCAGCCAGTTGTGAGTCCATCTAATGGTGATGCTATCTATTCCACGTTTTTCTAGCTTACTAAGTAGATTGTGGTCTACTGTGTCGAATGCCTTGCTGAAATCTAAATATATTATTACTATATATTATTACTTTTGAAGTCTCTGATTTTATTGTTGTGTGTAATTATTATTGAGAAAGATTATATGCTTTAACAATTTAGACCAGGGGTGTCAAACTCACGGTGTCACGGTGGTGTCACATGACATATCAGGACTTTTCCCCTCTTCACTAAACCGGACGTTGGTGTGGCCAGTGTGTGACACATCTGGCCCGTGGGCCAGGAGTTCAACAGCCCTGATTTAGACTGTAGCTAATAAAGTGTTGGTTAACTTGTTCTGTTAGAAGAACCATGTATTATGATGTGCTATAATTAACGTCAAGGATCTTCAAACTTGGCAAGTTTAAGACTTGTGGATTTCAACTCCCAGAATTCCTGAGCTAACATGACTGGAGGAGGAATTCTGGGAGTTGAAGTCCACAAGTCTTAAAGCTGTCAAGTTTGAAGACCCCTGATTAAGATGAAAGAAATCACTTTTAATACCTCAAAACAACCATAATTTGTCTTAAAGTTTAGGCTTAATCTCTGTTTTCATTGCTACGACTTTAACAACAAGGAGGAATATGGAAATTGTATTGAAATTCATTTTGGTTGTAAATGTAGTTTGATATATGACACATTGAACTACTGTAGTTCCAGATCTTTAAATCTTAACTAAATAGTAATATTAATAGAGTGTTCATATAAAGACAGCAAATGATGAATTATACAAGATTTTATCAATGGAAATGATACTTTGAAAAAACTACTGTTTTTCCACTTGATCTACCCATGTAAACATTTTTTATTGTTAAAATTGTATGAAATAGTTTAGTGTTACATGAAATTGTAACTTTTTGGATGATTATTATAATTGATCACATATTTAATAATACTTATTTTGAACCATATATGTGTCTTCCTTTGTAAAGTAATATGGAGCCATACAAAATTTCAAAGCATGGATGAGATGTATTATTGAAATCCAAATTAATGTCAATGAAAATAACTACCCTGCAGTGCTCTTTCAAGTTTTTATTGCCATATTACAAAACATTAATTTCACTGACATTTCTGTTTCAAAATATCTTGTTTGGCAACTACTTGATGATGTTAATTCAATCTTTGATAAATCTTATGGACTAGTTTATCTTTAAAATACTAATTCTGTCATTTAAAGCCAATTATATGAAATCTGAGAATATATTTAATTACATTGTACTAACAATTTAATACTATGAAATTATTTCCTATAATGAGACAATTTCCAGCTATAAATCAGGCTGGAATCTGTAGCCATCATAGCTCCCACTGAGAATACAGAATTTTGTAGCATTCTTTTTCTTCCTATTGAACAATACTGTTCCTGTTACCGCTATACATTTTCCTTTTGGAAAAATCCTCATGAAATAAATATTGAGGGATAAATTTCAAATTATTGTCAGATTGATGTCAGATTTCAATTTGTTATTATCCACAATACTAGGATCTACCAGTCAGCTAAATTGTGAAGTTAACTGCATTTGATTTATATAAAATATAAAAATGTACACTATGATTTAACACATATTAAAATGTTACATTGATAAAGCAAATGATAAATACATTAAAAAGACTTTAATATAAAAATTGCAACTATTTCTTGGTCTACGTGTTGATTCTATGTGTTGATTTGGAATATAGACATCATCGCCTTATACATTTCATTCCTTCCAAAATACTTTTCCAGTTTTGATTGACCAGATGAGGATCAGATACAATTTACAATTACCTGGGAAAAAAGATATCTCCTCAAGTATAGGTTGTCTTTGCACTGTATTCTTAACTGCAATACACTAAAATTAAGTCTAATTAGAAAACAAAAACAAAAATCTAACTCACTTCAAACAACAGCTGCAAAATTTTGCCCTGAGGATGGAGGTTAACTCAATTGTGAAATAACGGCCAAAGCTCACACTCTTAATAACTGTTTTCTTTAGCCCTTGAGAAAACTCCATAATTTAATGTGAAATGCTTGGCAGAAAAAGCTTCAATTTAGAGACTGGCTCAGCAGGGTGGAAAGAGTTGAAAACTCTCTTGTTACAAACACACTTAAATTTGCAATTTTATGTATTTTCTCCTCAATAAATATATCTAATGTTTAAAGGCGATTCACAAATAGTTGTCTCCCAGCACACTGCATAATCTGACCCATGATTTCATAAAAGCATTAAATGTGCACCATTTCTAGATCAATGCATAATCATTATTTGCATAAATGGAACCATGATATAGCTGTGCATACAGTCTTCAGTGTTTGAAAATGTTCACGTTTAGTGTACAAGTGGTATATAAAACAGATTCTTGAAAACAGTGATGGTTATACTTTATTCAGTTGACTGCCATAATAGTACACAATACATGCCATGGATCTGAAGATTATAACTCTAAATAAGCCCATAAGTGATACAGATTTGATATTTATGAAAAGTTTATGAAACATTGCACTATTGTTATAAGCCAGCATTCTATTATACCATTCAATATTTTACTTGATCATGCATACTAATACATGTGCTACATATTTCTAAATGTGGAAATAATGTTACATTACTCCAAAATGGCCTGTTTTGTTCTGTTTGCAAAAAAGTACAATATTGCTATTAAAGTCACTGTATATACCGTGTTTCCCCGAAAATAAGACCTACCCCGAAAGTAAGACCTAGCACTATTTTTTAAACCTGCCCTAATATAAGACCTACCCTGAAAATAAGACCTAGTGTAAATCTCCAGTTCCAGGAAGACTTTTCAGGGAGCAACCGTGCACCCAAACACCCCCTACACACTCACACCCACTATTTGGCACCATAAATATATAAGACCTACCCAAAATAAGACCTAGTGTGTTTTGGGAGCCAAAAAATATAAGACAGTGTCTTATTTTCGGGGAAACACGGTAGTACCTTATACAAAATGATCTCGCCATTTAGCTTGGTCCACAGTTTGCTATATTATTTGTTAGCCAATTATGAAAAACATGAAAACAATTGATTGTGTGCATTCTATGTATTGTTTAGCAGGAATTTGACATAAATGATGCATTTGTATATCTAACATTGCACATGTGTAAGAGGACAGGCTGAATCTTATCTGTTCTGATCAAAAAGTTCAGCTTTATTTATTCATGCCCAATAGTCAATCTGAGTAACTTAATTGTGTGCAGAAATGAAATAAAAATGTGACTATGAAAAAATATGGGAGGGATACCATTATTAGTACTTCAAACAACTTATGATCAAAGGTAGCTTTATATCTATGGTATGAAGAATGTTTAGATAACTAGAGATGCTATCCTGAAAGCATTTGTGGTTACATTTTCTTATTTTTTATCATGACAGATTATTAGAAACTTAATCCATGGCACCACATGGCCATAACAGATATTCCCATTGAGTCTATTACATGCTTATCAGTCTTACTTTGTTAATATTCAGGTTAGTAGTTGAGCCTATGCAAAATATTTATTCTCTTGAGTAAAAATGGGTCCTGATTGCTCAGGATGTATGTACTGTACTTCCCAATATAATTCTGAAAATAATCAGGATTTACTGGTAAAAGCAAAAGAACTCTATTTTATAGAACATGAAATACCTGATACATTTTGTGGATCTTATGGTCTAATCCTTTGTACAATGTAGGAATATACTATTAGAGTATTCCTAAGAGTTGGACTATGGTGCTGGAGAAGACTCCTGCGAGTCCTTTGGACTGCAGGGCAATCAAACCAGTCAGTTCTAGAGGAGATCAACCCTGACTGCTTTTTAGAAGGCCAGATCCTAAAGATGAAACTCAAATACTTTGGCTTCCTAATGATCAGGAAGGACTCACTGGAGAAGAGCCTAATGCTGGGAATGATTGAGGACAAAAGAAGGGGATGACAGAGAATGAGGTGGGCTGATGGAGTCATTGAAGTTTAAATGGACTCCAGAAGATGGTAGAGGACAGGAAGGCCTGGAGGAATGTTGTCTATGGGGTTGCGATGGGTTGGACATGACTTTGTGACTAACAACAACAACAAGAGTTGGACGTCCAGTGTTTGTTTATACATCTCCAGTGAATGAGGATCCACAGCCTCTCAATGCAGCCTATACCATTTTCAGCTATTTATATCAGTAGGTTTTTGTTTTCTGATATCCAGCTGAAATATACATTCCTGTAGTTGAAACTCATTATCTTTTGTCTTGCCTTTTGAAATGACCCTAAATATAATACATTTTCCACATCTTCTGTGTGAAAGGCCTTCAGGGAGCTCTTTCGACTCCCGCCATCTTCTCCAGGCTGAACACACCAAACACCTCCAGTGGTTCCTTATAAGATTTTCTTTCCAGGCTTAACATCTTAATTCTTTGCTGCTAGCTGAATGTGTGTGGTCTGACTATTGTAGGATAAAAAGGAATTATGACTGAATGATAGCTGAAAAACTAGTTTGCATCAAAGATGTCTACCAAATTTTCAGAAGCATCTCGAAAAGCATTACATATACAAAGAAAAGCATATTTAAGTTGACGCTGGAAATAGCTCCGTTAAAGGTGATCGATTTTGATTACTATGTGAACAGAGCTAATGTTCCTCTAAGTATCCTAAACACTGCATTTTGCCTTCACTGCAAATTTGAACTGACTCAGGAGACAATGTCATAGAACACCATTTAAAAGCTTCCATTGAATAATTTATGATAATCCTGGTGTCTTCTTGTAGAAGTGGACACAATAGTGCACTAGTAAAATAGGTTAAAATAGGTAAAATAGGTTTTGCAGCTAATAAATACATCATTGGCCTCCAATAGCAAAATACGATAAAAGAGCATCAGCAAATTCCATTTCCAAAAATTTCCCAGAAGTGGACCCAAGAATCATTCATTCAAAGAACTTTCTCTAAATAGGATTTCATTTACTACATAGCAATCCATAACCTACATAAGCAAAATATGTGATTTAGATAAAAAGAGAAATAGAGCAAGTTGTTATATTGATAATATTCTATCATAAATCTGTTAATGACCATTTCTGGACACTTCTTATATCTGTCAAGCAGCATGTGGATTAAATATTAATATTCATACAAAATGCTATGAATGAATGAATGAATGGATGGATGGATGAATTAATGAATTAATGATTGGCCAAGTGTGATTGGACACACAAGGAATTTGTCTTGGTGCATATGCTCTCAGTGCACATAAAAAGAAAAGATACATTCGTCAAGAATCATAAGGTACAACACTTAGTGATAGTCATGGGGTACAAATAAGCAATCAAATCATACTATCTTCTGTACATACTATCTTCTGTATTTGATATTTTAACTAGGAACAGAATCATCATCATCATCATATCATCATCATCATCATCATCATCATCATCATCATCACCATCATCAAATGCCTTCAATCCCAAACCTTTGGAGACATCTCAGAGAGATAATGAGACAGATATATAAAAAGCCACAGACACAAAACACAGATTGTCCTCGACTTATGACCACAATTGAGCCCAAAATTTCTGTTGTTAAGTGAAACATTTGTTGAGTTTTGTTCCATGTTACTTTTTTCTTGCCCCAGTTCTTAAGTGAATCACTGCAGTTGTTAAGTTAGTAATATAGTTACTAAGTAAATCTAGTTTTCCCCATTGACTTTGTTTGTCAGAAGGTCGCAAAAGATCACATGATCACATGATCCTGGGACACTGGAACCGTCATAAATAGGAGTCAGTTGCCAAGTCTCTGAATTTTGATCACGTGACCATGAGGATGCTGCCACAGTCATAAGTGTGAAAAATGGTCATAACTCACTTTTGTTCAATGCCGTTATAACTTTGAATGGTCACTAAATGAACTGTTATAAGTCTAGGACTATCTGTAATAACAAAAGGCTCATGCTCTCGTAATAAATTATATCCATCAAGGCAATCCAGATCAGATTCTTGTGAGCCTGAATCCAGAGTGTTTTACAATCTCAGAATTAATTTATTTTGCTAATAGATCATTTCCAGGACTATTTTTTCTCCCAGAAAAGCCAAGTCAATCTTTAGTTTTTTCATAATCTCCTTATAAGTGAAGGTTATCCTCTTGCAATAAAAAATAATCAACCCAGCTTTGATCTATCTGGGCAACTTCTTTTGGCTAGATCGAATATGTTACAATCAACACAGTTGGGAAATACATACATGCAGATATCATATCACAAACCTCTTTTAACTTTGGTGTATGCTTGGGAAGGTCTGTTACTCAAAGAAACAAAACAATGTTTTGTTTTGTATTGTTTCTAAAGGATTTTATTCTGCATGCCAAGCTACGTGTGCTTATTTTCTACTCTGTTGTGGTCAACCTCTCCTGTGAAGAGACAGTTCAATGTTATCCTTGAGTATTCAGTTTTCATTTATATGCAGAACTTGAGTCAGTCTTAAATAGTCCTGTGTCCCAATAGTTAAGGTCAAATCTACAAAGCATGGAAGGTATGACTGTGTGATATTTTCCTCCACTCCCTCAAATATAATGGCTACCAGTATTTTTAATTCTAGTGACGATTGAGGTCAGTTTCTTTCCCTATTGGAATTAAAAAAAAACACCCTGGAAGGAAAAACACATAAATGTATGAGCATTCAAATTATAATTCCAGAAACGATTATCTAGAACATGTTCTTTACCTTTTGAGTTGGGGCAAAGTACGGAAAATATTGAGGCATTTGCTACAGAAGTGTTAGTCAATTAAACCAGATGTTACTATTGGCTGAAATAAATAAAACACAGTTCAGGGATTGAAGATGTAACCCATTTTTTAAATAGTTTTTAATTAATTGATCATTAAGATGAAGTCTTAGCAATTTTTCTCTAAATAAGAAAATGAAAAACAGGTCTTACGCTGCATGATTGCACAAGCCTACTTAATAAAAAAAATGGTGAGTATAATCAGTAGACAAAATAATGCTACTGATTGTTTTGTAAAATCTCAAGGGAGCAGGGAGTCTCACAGACAATAGGTTGCTTTAAGTTGATTTTCCTTTTGTGATACTAGAAAATCAAATAATGGTTTTCAACGAAGCTCCTTAGTTATATATGTATTTTAAATCTCTAAATAGTGTCAGATGAAAACTGTTTGGTGTATTAACAGAATATTTTCGCTTGTTGAGAGTAGGTCTTTTAAAATCCAGTGCTGCTTTGTAAATAAATCTAGATACTCACCTTGCCTTTGTGGATGTTGCTTTCTCTTCAGTGGACTAATGTAGGTACCCTGAAAGTACCATTTCATATGACAATGATCTGTGTATGGCATATATAGCACATTGTACTGAAATGTTAAATAGTTTGCCAGTCATCTAAGAGCTAAGCCCAGTTAGTCTCTTTATCATAGGAGGACTTGTTGAATGAATTTTCTCTATTAAAGCAGACCCATCTTTTAAACAATGAAATAAAATATAATAAAATGCAGACATGTAATAATGACAGATCTTGAGACACTATGGCATAAATGCTAGAAATATGCATCTATTGCAGTATGGGGAAAATGAAGAGCAACAGTGTACATTTATTGAAATGTTAATAAATACAGAAAACATTAAAAATATTATCAGCTTTTGTCTCCTTATGATAATGATTGTTGGTTTTCTTTTGAAGAATTACAGAGGAGTCCAGTTTTGGACTGGAAACTTTTGGAGACAGGAGAAATGAAATGTACATACCTGTTAGTGTATTAGTTATCTTCTTCCCTATCTTTAAGTCACGTAAAGAGTTACTATATTTTGCACATAGAATAATGATAACGTTTTGAAGTAGCTTCATTTTTCTTATTGACATGCTTAAAACCTCACTGTTTGATTGAACCAGTACCTTAGGATAGCATTTTTCCAACTTTCAGTGACCCTTTTGCAGCCAGGTTATGTGCACAATCTACTTGCAAGAGTAGACTGAAAGCATCAACAGTTCTGATCCCAGGTATCCTCTTTTATTTGACACAGCCATGATTCCAGGGGTGGTATTCAGCAGTTCTGACCAGTTCTGGATAACTGGTAGCAGAAATTTTTAGTAGTTCGGAGAACCAGCAAATACCACCTCTGACTGGAGATTTTACAGTGTCCTTTCCCTGCCACGCCCACCAAGTCACGCCCATAGAACCGGTAGTAAAAAAAATTGAATCCTACCTCTAGGTACCATGTGCCAAGACCTATCTGCCATTCTGTCTTTATTATCCCCTTTTAGGGGATATATTTTAAGACAAGAACTTGTATGAGCTAAAAAGTGGTATAGTACAGAATTCTGGATTTGCGGACTGGCAGGTAGGGGACAGGGGATGGTTGTGCGGCTCATGCAGGGGGGTATGTGTATGTCTGCACTGGCCTGCTGCTTGGGGTGGCCTGGTTCTGAACAGCTCACAGCCCGTGGGTTGGGGACCCCTAATATAGTAGGACTAATCTTCCTGGGAAGTTAGTTTCCTGGCCTAGTTTATCTAGTGGGGCTGATAACCTGCTCCGTAAAAAAGACAAAAACACATAAGAGTGAGGATAGTATTCTGAGGGTCCTCAGACTATGAAAAGGAGCATTGTCACAAGTTTGTCTTTTACTGTTTTGTATTTACTCATCTTGCAACCATTTTGGGGATGGCTAGGCCTCTTTGGCAGTTATTTTATTTGGGTTCTTAAAAAGTCCGTAAACAATGCACATAATTGGTAACATTTACTGTTACAATTATTGTAGAAAACACATATTGAGATGAATGTTGTCCTCCCTGATTTTTATTTTGACTAAATCAGAGGGAAAGAGATTGAGAGAGAAAGAACTAGTTTCTAGTAACATCAGCATGCCACGTGTACAGCCAAGAATGATTAAATAATGGATTATGTCAGCATAATATATTGACACTATCCATTGGATGTTATCAAACAGCCTAAGCTAATAGAATGATTTACTTCATGTTTAACTGCCTTTTTCAATTAAAGGTAGCAAATGTTGTGGGAGTTGAGTCTAAGTGAACAAACCATATATTTTCTTCTGTTAACACCATCATTGCTGACATGCAACCGATGGGAATTTTTCCCTATTGCTGCAGGCTGTAATGGGATGGTTTAAATGGTCATGAGGGAAAAAAAGTGATTAATGATTAGGAACTCAGCTTTACAGCTCTTTTTTTTCCCTCCGTGCATTTCCATTTGTGTCAACTAGCTGCACACTTGGGAGATGTTATTTCCATGTAATCAACATAGTTTATTTCTGTTTCTATTTGTTTCCATTTCATGAGACCTGTTGGTAATTCGGTTCTAGCTTGCATTTCTTTGGGCGTGTCAGTTCCATTAATGATAAAAGAGGATCATGTGCAGCTGTTTATTAGCCTGGTGACTAAAATTTCAACTTCTGAACCCGAGTGTCATGGTAGACGCAGGGATCCTTCTTTTATTGCGCACCAAGTTGGAGGTTACATGATTGCATCTGGGAGGAGCTATTGAAATTAGTTGAGCATTAAGCTGTCTTCATATAATTACAATAATTGCTACATATTAAGAAATTGCCTCTGCAGCATCTAGAACAATACACATTAGTGCCCTTCTGTTAATAAACTTCACATCGCTGTGGTTTTGTTGGGCAGCTCACTCAACCTTTTGGAATTCTCTGTGTCAAGAGCAGCAAGGCTATTAGGTCTTTTAAGTATATAGTACAACTGATGAAAAGTTTCCAACCTTCTTCTTCATCAAAAATTGGTCATTAAAATTATGTTAACGAACTCAAAAGATAAGAAAAAAACTTTTTTTATAGCTCAGCAATTATTCAACAAATTGGTTTAAGAATTGACAAAACATTGCTATTTGCCAAATAAGGCTGTTGGTAAGTCTGCTTAGTATCTGTCCTAATCTTCCCAAATCTCATTCTCTTCTGATATGTTGGGTTACATTTCCTAAATTGCTTTCATGAAAGTCTGTTGTGTCCACTCCTCCAGCTGAGGAATAATTAAGTGGCTGAAATCAGTGAATTGGGAAAGAACAAGGAGATTGCATAGTGAATATACTCGGTGGAAAGCGGGAATATACTTGGTGGAAAGGGGACAAGAGTCCAAAATGAACACCATTTCTCCCTTGATATTTGGAAGAGAATTTTCGCAACAAAGTCTCCTTCACCACATAGTTAAATTGAAAGGGGCTTTTTTTTGCTGAGTTTTACAGTTTAGGATGGATAATAGAGTTGTTTATTTGGAGTTTATTAGGTTATTGGTCAGGTGCTTGTGGAGTTTATGATATATAACTGTTCTTAACAAATAACTCATTTGTGAAATTTGCTGTGGTGCTGTATTGCGGTGACTTCTGCCTCACATAGCTTAAATTTGGGTTTGTCTTTATACAACGATGATAGATTGATGCCAACTATAATAATTACATAGAATTTCATTGTTCAGATATAGTATTTCTTAGAAAAAAATAGAGGAAGGGATGCTTGTTTTAAAGACCATCTGATATCTCCATATGCTTTTGATTATTGTTGCAAACTAAGGTGTAAGTGATGACCAGGCAGAGTGCAAGGGATGTGTGTGTTCAAATGCATAATCAGTTTGGTGTCATTACGCCCCCATAAGAGGCCTAGGTCCAGTCCCCCTCTTATCTGTAGCCAATTTGCCTTGATCATTAGTACATCAGATTCGTGTGTATAGGTAGCATGTAGTACTTTTGAACTTTATCTTGGCCCCTAATTTCTTGCGCCTGACACAAAATTTATAGAAAATTCACTTGATTTTTACAGCAAAAAAAAAAAAGCATTGTGTGGTAAACTCCTAGTATTTTCATTATCATTTTCAGTATTTCATTGTTCATAAGGGCAAAAAAACCAAAACAAATGCCCAATATGTTGTCATAAATCACACAATCATTCTTTTAAAGCAGGGGTCTTCAAACTTGACAGCTTTAAGTCTTGTAGACTTCAGCTCCCAGAATTCCTCCTCTAGTCATGTTAGCTCAGGAATTCTGGGAGTTGAAGTCCACAAGTCTTAAAGTTGCCAAGTTTGAAGACCCTTGTTTTAAAGGAAAGTTGTTGCTGTCTTTAGGTATTGGATTTGGCTTTTCCAAAATCTAAACTACCATCACCCATTGAAATTCATTAGAAGATTTTGGATCAGTTATTTTTTTGTCAGCCCAACCTAAACTGTAGGATGGTTGATTATCATCTAATCCATCTAGTCCCCAGTCTTTCTGGCTGTACAGATCTGCAGCCATGGCTGCAGCGGGGGTGGGGGAGAGAAAGCATAGTTTCATGTGCGTGCCTACCACTTGTGCAAATGGTGCTTTGCATGCTCATCCACTGCTTGTGTGGCCCTGTCCCCAATGAGCCGCCCAGTAACGACCATGGACCAGTAGTTGGGGACCCTTGATGTAATAATCTACCAGGAGTTCTTGGTGGAAGCTTTCAGTGAGATTTTCAAATTCTAGCAATAGAGCCCAAGGAATAAAAAAAAAGCTTGTTCCTTCCACACAGGGGCCCTTGGACTCTTTCTGAAGATTTAAATGAGATAAAACATCCAGTTTCAACCCTCCCCTTTTTACATTGCTCAATATAAAAGCTTATTGATGGGAGCATATTTATGGACTCATTCATCAAGATAAGGCATATACAGATTTTATCTTTGAAACTTTCTTTTGCAACTGAACTTCACATTCAATCACTGGAAGCACTAGGTCCTGATGATGCCCTACTTCTGAAGAGACTCCTCCAAAATGTGATGCAGCAATCCGCTCCTTAATATCAGCGCATCTGAGATGGAATCTTCATGCTCTTGCCCACTTTTGCAACAAGAAGATGCCATTAGGGGTTGTACAACAGAACTAAAGTAATCGCTTTTGCTAAAGGGCTTTTCTCCCTGTCACTGTTGGAATATTAATGGCTTTAACACTGAGCAAATTAAAGCCTTTATTTTGGTGTATCTCTTTAAGTTTTGGTGACCTGAAATCAATAGCAAGTTGACATTACCACTAGCATTTTGCATTGTGCTGTCAGGGAAAGAATCATATCCAAGCTTCAATGAAAATTTTCACAGCCAAGTTAATTTGGCACCTATGAGCTTATATGTAGATATGGTACTATCATGGCTTAAGCTTTTTAGATAGTTCAGTCTAAACTGTTGGCAAACTTGGTCACAAGTACCCCATTACATGTCACATTTCTTCCTGAGTTTGGAATCTTACCTTCTTTCCATGGAGATCCACATGTGGTTGTGCTGCTTGAAATATTGGATGATTTTGGGAGGTAGCACAATGGTCTCAATACAGAACAACTTGGAAATCATGGTTGGTAGTCATTTTCACGGGTTTAAAATACTGAAGACTATCAGTTCACCAACTGACTTCACTTGGCCCTTAGACAGACTGGTCTGAACTGAAAGAAACAGTCTTTAATACTGATATCCAACACAGCCTAAATAAAACACCATTCTTGTATGGCACAGGCTTGTTTGAGGAACCATTCTATTATGCCATGATTTAGTTCACTTGCTTTCAGAAAAAATGTTCACCCATTGCAATATTTTGCTATCTGCAGTGCTAGAAATAAGATTCTGTGACTGTTGAGGGAAATGTCAGTAATATATTTTTTGCGTAGAGAGAGGTGTTGTCTGTGCTTGCTGCAAGAAACTGAAACCACCTCTCATGCTTTATGCTTTTATGATTCTACTACACTGCACAGGGTGGCAAGCTCATCAAATAATGTGTTTCTTAACTCTCAGAGGAGGAGGATAATCTCTTCATTTTAGCTGACAGGTTTCTGGAGTCACCAAAGGAGTTGCAATTGCCATCACTACCAGTCATTCAATGGTTTAGCAATTGTGTTAAGTTTTTATGT
This sequence comes from Naja naja, assembly GCA_009733165.1. NCBI lineage: Eukaryota > Metazoa > Chordata > Lepidosauria > Squamata > Elapidae > Naja > Naja naja. The sequence goes on from CM019153.1 coordinate 28,122,658, forward strand.
TGGCATTTGTCTATACCTCTTAGTTTTTCACAATGGCTTTTTCCCCTTTCCTAGCAAGCAAGTTTGTTTTGGCCTTTAACTCAAAAATTAAGTAATATAATTTTCTCAGTGACTTTCACATGTTCCAGACCTGAACTTTCAACACAGGTTGTTGGATTAGTTGATTTTTTTAAAAAATAAGTTTTCTTGCATTGCTAAATCCTTCAGGGGTTAACTCAGTTTACCTTATTGAGTTACTTAGTGATTTTTCTTTTCCACAAAGTCAAATTAACATGTTGGTTTAATATGGATTCTGAATGATGAAATATGCATGATGAAATATTGTTTTTCCAGTTTGTGTGGTACTTCCTTCATAAGATGGGTGTCCAAATTTTTTCTGTTTCATCTATACTAAACAAAGTTGAAATGAGGATTATTTTAAAATTCTCATACTCTCCTCTTTTTCAGGGCTTTTAACCTTCTATAAAAATTTGCCTAAAATAGTTAGCTCATTCCTTCTTATCCCCTGTATTATCTCTAAATTCTAAGATACTGTAATAGGGGTCTGGAAAGATTAATTAAGTAGGAGATGTTTTGCAGTGGTTTACCAATTCTTCAGTCAGACCATGTCCAGACAATATTCCACTGAAATCCACTTTTTTTAAACACACATGACTGCTTTAATGAATCAATTCATTAATTGTACCAACCTCATTTAGAATACTTCTCTTTATCTAGAATATGTCTGGCTTGTATAGCTAATGCTACATGTTTTGAATCATTGTCAGATCCTAACTTTTATAATTCAGTCACGAAGATCATTGGAACAATGGAACAAATTGTGAATCAAAATGCTAATAGCTCTGCTAGGGAAAAATTATCATTCCCAGAATTTCTTAAGCTAGCCATAAAGTTAAAGAGGTATTAATTTTTGTTTTCAGATTTATAATATGAATATTTGTCTCATCTCATGTTTTTCTTCCAGTTTTGATAATGCTTATGTCACATACTTCCAGGTAGATCCAGGACTTTGATAGTCACAAATAAAGTACTTAAAATAATTTTTTGTCTTCAGAATACACTCCACATGTATACTGCATACTTTAAAAATAAAATTGAAATTAATCTATATCTATTTTGCCTGAAATATGAGTTAGATTGGAATAAAATCTGGAATTTTATTTCAAATGTTTACTGGGGTTACACACACACACACACACACACATAGTTGTTGCAAAATACACAATTCAAAGAGCAATTTTATGTTACTCAATCCAAAGCTTATTTTTATATGGAAAAATTTAGTAAAATATAGAAAAATTTCAATAGAACTGAAAAGATACTATTAGTTATCTGGCAATAATAAGAAATAAGAAAACAACATGTATTAAAAATGAGTTGATGGCAGACCTTAGTGAACAATATGACAAAATGCTTCCCCTTTTCACCACACTGACTACTTATAATGGGAGAACTCTCAAAAACTTGTTTTGAACCTATTTACATGGGATTTGTGGAACATTTGTGTTTTGAAAATCTGTACGTTCGTTATTTTCTGAAAATTACCTTATTTATAACTGTTAATTGTCTAACTTCAATTCAGCCTTGTCTTGTTTTTTTTCTTGCATAATATAATACTTGTGTTTGTCCCCCCCCAAGTCTACTTACTGAACAAGACTGAAGGTTCTTTTGATATCTTAAATGAAAACTCTAATTGCAGTCAAGTGTATTTATTTCTTTTACTTCTAATTTTCTAATAACCAAAGTTCATTTGTGGATTAGAGCCCTTTTCATGCATCTGATAAAATAACTTCAAGTCCATAAAGGATTAGAATCATAGTAAATCAATGGTTACTGGATTTGGCTTTCCTACAACAAACTAACATGTCATCTTACAGGAATTCACTTGAAAACACAATTTAGTTTTCTGCTGAAGTCCCTTACTTTCTCTCTCTCCTCAATACACTGTTCCTTGAACCATGAGGTAAACTTTTTCTCAACACATCAGTATGTCACTTATTTGTAGTTTTTCAAGAAGTCTTCAGCTCATGAGCAGGTTTCAAAGGAACCTCATCTCCATATGGTTTTTACTGGATAATCCTTTATCCACCATCTTCAGCTCTCATTCCCCTGCTTTCTTGCCTGTGGCTACGTTTCTATTTCTGCATCAATTAGTCCAGTGATTTATACAACAAGCAAGCAGTTTAGAGGTAAATGGTACACAATTAACATCTCATTCCACCATAAAGGGTATGCTAAATACCCTAGTCACTGCTTTCTCTGCCTGGAATTGAAATAAGTGTTTGTCCTAATTCATATGCTAGCTGATGTGAAGTGGGCCTTCTTTGTGCTGCACTACACCATTAATCTAATTATAGATAGCTGCAAATGAAGTGCTGTCTGAGCACAGAGACTGAAGAAAAATAGCGCTTTTGTCATTTAGCATGACTCTGTGAAGTAAGATCACACTTTGCATGGCAGGCTGGCAAAATGGAGATCTGAATAATATTGCTGCCTGTTGCATACTTTCTAATTACGAGAGCCTTGTAAACAGAAGTAAGTGCCGGTGTAAATAGAGCTGTAGATATGCTGTCATTTGGCTTATAGGAGGGAAAATCCTTTGAGTGCTGTTGTATTAAATGATGCGTCCTGATTGACAGGAACCTTGAGACTACACTGATGGAGTTGTCAAAGCATTATGCTAACAGACTGCTCCACTGACTGCAGATGTACAGAGCGCTGCTATTCAAACAGCTGAGTTGTTATCTGTTCATTTTACCTTGTCTGTGTTGTAACTGCACACACAGTCTATTTCTGTGTGCTTTTGACTCTGATTGGTCAACCTTAACTTAAAGCAAAAGGAATCTGCTTTGTAAGGCCTAGTCCTTCTTGGGAAGTTCTTGCCTAAAGGAGCATGTTTGAGTGTAACTGGCAAATCTAGTCCCTACTACAAGAACATTGAATGAAGCAAGGTGTGACTGATGCCTCACTTAAGGAGGTTAGAGGCAGCTTGTGGTCAGTATTATTTTTTTTCTTTGCAATTATGTTTTCTGTTTGCAATTCCTAATTCAGGCTATCCCTCGGCCACCTCAATAAGCTAATTCAACTGGTGCTCTGCAACATTCTCCTCCCTCAATCTTTGCTTTATTTTAAAGTTAAAATCCTTCTTTTCTCATTGTAAGGCTTGGTCACTTTTCAGTTCATCCCACTTGCAATCAAGAAGTAGTTGTGCTGCATTTGGGGAAGTTGGTGAGGTTTGAAAGCTTCAGTCCACTTTTTTTTTTAGAGCCAGGTGTTGTTCTTTCTGTCTTCTCATATTCTTCAAGTTACATTTTTCCTTGAACCAGCCCAGAGGTTAACATCCTTGATATGTGCTGCGCAATCCATAGACCCTGCTGGTTCAGACTGTATTTTTCTTAAACTGAGAAACTATTTGCTGAAGGAATGCTTTTTAGAGGACACATGACATTAACTGGGATTCGATGAAGCCAAAATATTTACCCAATAGCATTTTTTTTAAAAAAAGGATCCGCTTTGTAACACTTTTAACATCCTGTGTCCATAAGGGCTTTGTGTGTGTGTGTGTGTGTGTGTGTGTAAGCGTGTCCATAACTGTGCTTCCAAAGGATTTCCCCCCACCCAAAGTTCGCTGTTGAAGCTAACTTAAAAAAAAAGTTACAATAGTTCTTTTTCACCCCCCCCCCAAAAACACGCCAAAGAACAATAAACAAATACAAAAGGAAAGGGAATAACTCATCAATAACAAAGGCTTGCATTTTAAAAGCCTTTTCGCTTACTGGCTCTCACATCTCATTCCAAGCAAAGCAAAGAGTCCTGCAGAGAAAATATCCAGAAGAGAGAGGAATAGCAATAGGCAGAAGGATGGGTACAGGACATAATGGAGACAAGGAAGCTTGTGCTACACAGCAGTTAGGAGACACTTTTAGTGTCAATTCTATGCTGTCTCAGATATATTCTCTGGTAGTGGTTGATGGCTGATTGTGAGAACTGAAACTATTTCCCATTTAACGTTACAAATTTGAGTTACTTTCAGAAACCTGTAAAGCTTACTTTTGAAGTGCTACAGATTTTTTTTTGAGGCTAAAGATATATCATATGTATATATATATATTTCCTTTAGATTTTGAAACTGTACATTTTGATATACATTACATTCCCTCAGGTATAATTTTATGTGATAATTCATCCTTTGGATACTTTGCAAAGGATTGTATTACAATTTATTTTGGAAGCTTTTTTTTGTCTTGCCATATAACTTAGACAGATTTTAACAGAAGGAAGAAAACTATTGGCATTATAATTTCTGGAAAGAACCATATCCTTTATATACCATCAGATCTTAGTACATGTTGATTGAAAACTCACAGTGCAATATAGGAATCAGCAGAATATGTTATTTGGCCTATTGTGGAACATAGCAATTCTGATAACTTTTCTATAAATCCCATTAAGGTCCCTTCCTATGTTCTCTGTTGCAGATGTGCATTTCTAGGGCACTAATGTTCATTTTGTTTGAAAAGAGATTCTGTGGGGTAGTTATTTGGGTATTACAATTGGAAAATGTTTTTCTTCCTAGAAAATTGTAAATTGCAATGAACAAACTTACATTTCAAGACACTTTAATTTAAAAAAATAGATTTAAAAAAACAACAGCTAAAGCTTAGTTTTTAGAACAGTATTAACAGTTTGGATCCCTTGTAATCTTTTCTATGTATTTTATTAATTTGTGGTTCTTATTCAGATGCCTGCATATATTTCAACAGGTTCTTAAGTCTTTATTATAGGAAGTCCAAATGCATTGTTTTTATCAAAACTAACCCATTTTGTGTTGTTGGATGTATGGGTGTTTGTGGTGGGGAAGGATATTTTAAAATAATGAAGCTAGTGCTTGAGGGGAGGTTTTGTGTGTGTGTGTGTGTGTGGGGGTTTCAAGGAAATGTGTAAAGTCTATGTATTTTTAGATCTGTATTTCTCTATAAATCAGTGAATAACATAAATAGTGCAAATAGTGTAAATTAAAATGTAGTCTTCACAATAATAATCTATCTCTGTGGGTGAAAGTAATCCCAGTTACATACAAGGCAACAAAAATAGTTTTTATCTGAATGTTGTGAAGCAAAATGCACTAAACATTATTACAACATGGAATAATTATGTTGAAGATTTTATTTGCTGATATCCTTGCTGATTTGTGCATAAGTGTTCGTTCCTACTGTATGTGGGTGCCCTGGTTAGTTTATGTGTCTACATATGTGTGAGGGAGGGAGGAAGAGAGGAAAAAAGAAAGAGAGAAAGAGAGAAAGAGAGGAAGGAGAAATACAGAGAGAGAGAGAGAGAGAGAGAGAGAGAGATTGTTTAGCTTAGCTTTGGTTATAAAGGATTTTTTTTTCAAAAGAGTATCCATCCTGGTTTGTTTGTAGAGTAACTTTTAAATGGACTATATACAGAGCACATAACAGCACAATAAAGTAAAACAAATACTTTATTCATTCATTCATTCATTTTATATCCTATCTTTATTTTGGATAACTCAAGCTGATGCACCTAATGCTCCCTCACCCTATTAGAGAGAGATATTGAAACCTCACAAAAATGAATGAGAATTATATAAGAGCATGAAATGTATTATCACTTTGATCTTCTGTTTGGTATGTCTTGATGGACTGAGTGCTGTTCGGGTAACCAAGAAGTAAAATGTAAACTATTAGGTTGAAGAACAGTAGCTCCCTAGCCTGTCTCCAGTTATATTATTACTTTGTGGATAAATCAGAGGATTTAAACGGTATTCTTTACAATGTAGGGGAGTTCTGTCTGAACTGAGAAATCTGGAAATAATGAACACTTTCCCTTAAACATGTCCATCATTCCATTACAATACATGTACTAGATCATTGGACAGCTTCTAGGTCACCTTAGCTACACCACACCAGCACCCCATGCACTCTGCTTTTCAAAGGTGAAATGGGGTTATGCTTATATGCCCATTATTTCTAAAAGGTGATTTTGAAAATGGGTCCTGAGATTCAATGGTCAAACATTAATTTGTATGTTTTACTGTATTATACATTATATGTGATATTAGGCATAACCCTGATTATATATTGCTTTTCAATGGGCAGAGATCCTTCTAAAGATGGATTAATGAGATATTGAGACATTCAAAAGTGATAGTTATTGGTTATTGAAGCTAAAATGTTTAATTTTATTTGCATTCTGGAGCTATTAAATTGCTTAAGGTTCTATTTGTGAGAATTGAGTTAAAATAATAAGAAATTCTAGAGATTGTGGCTGGCTGGTCTCAGTGTATATTAGATTGTTATCTGCCATTCGGATACCCACATTTTTTTAAAATCAAGACCCGTTGAAAGAGCTGCATTTGTTCTTTTGTCTGGTGATGGCCAAAGATAGAGTTTCTCATGGACTCCTGCTGCCATCTGCTGGAAGCCTAAAAGCAGTGTCCAGAACAAGTTTTTAAAAAGCAGATGCCACATAAAAAGATTAAAGGAAAAGAATCCAACAGGAAGATAAAATCATTGGAATTTCAGTGACTGTGTAAAATGTATTAGTAAATAGTAAAAACAGAGAATATCTTTTTCTCTCTTGAAACATTCTTGGTCATTTTGGTTACATTAACATAAAAATGTAAACAGAAGCAAACCTATTTGCAAACCACAGGAAGTTTATGTGAGTTCAAAAACATTTACTTGTTTAGCATAGCTTGTACTGATTATTTTGATAGTCTACTTAAATTGAACTTGTATTCTCAGAATTTGATGAGCCAAGAGATTGCAACGTGGCCTTTGTACTTTTAGGGAAAAAGTTAAAACTATCTTTTTGTTTCATGGACGAATATCTTGATTTTTGTACATTAATAGGGCTATACCTCTTGGACAAGTTATCTATTTCCTTACATTTACATATCTACTTTCTGGAAGCATGACCGGCAGAAGACAGAGAGAAAAAAGTGCATGTAATATATAACTGGTATTAAAAAAAGACAATCATTTTAGTTAAGGTTTATAACATACAAACTAAAATTATAAAATGTTTACAACACTTGCACATTTGCAGAAAGACAAAAATTTGCTCTATTTTGTTAAACTATATATAATGACAAATATTGGATTATATATAATGAAATCTATAATACAGATACATTTTAAAATATTTTATTTGATTAAAGATGCAAATTATATTTTCTATTTTAGCAATAACCCCAATAGTATTTTAATTGACTTATCAAATTTAGTCTGTTTCCAATATCTTTTTAAAATGCAACTTTTTAAAAATTTTCCAGGTGTCCAAGCAAGATTAAGATATTAATACATACTTGCTTTAGATTTTAGATACTATGCTCTTTTTAAAAAAAAACAATACTGCTTTGATGTAATTTACTTTTGTAACAGTTCTTTCTCATCTCTCTTCCTTTTTCCAAGTACAAATTGCGTGTGTTGAGCGAACTTGCTGCAGAACTGAGCAAATACATGCCAGAAAAAGTTACGGAGGATACCACAAGTATCATAAGATCCCCAATGCCTGGATCAGTAGTGGCAGTTTCCATAAAACCTGGTGACTTGGTAAGAGCTTCTCTTTTCCTAATGTACGTTGAAATTAAGAATATTTTTCATTGAACTATTAAATGTTTTTTTTTAAATTTTCTTAATAGGTCAGTAGGAGTTTCTCTGTTGAGAAAGCAAGCTTACTATTTTTGTTTATTTTGGAGAGAAGTTGGACAGTTTAAGAATCCAAACCTGATAAGCTTAGTTGTCCAATATTGTGCAGTGGGAGGAGAGGTGGAAAATTGTTCCTATTTATGCTGAATTTCAGAATGGGTTGCTCTGAATTAAGGACTGCACGTAATGCTACATTATAAGTTTCTTAGCCCTTCTCAAAGCAATAGTTTGGTCTACTTATCTGCAGCAGAAAAGTGCTTTCAGTCAGAGCTTAGAAAAATCTTGTTGTGCAAGGCCAACATTAAAGTAGGATGGTTGGGATGTTATATACCAGTGTCAATTTTACAGGTCTAAAGACCTGTAAAAACGAGGGAAATTACTGATAACTTGCATTTTATATATTCATTAGAACTAGTGAAACATTCTGCACACAAGTTGCTGATCCCCATGGTTTTTTTGAAAACTATGCGAGAATACACAGGCACAGACACACACACACTCCGCTCTGGACGTATAGATATATGGAATACCCATGTTCTATATTTGAAGAGTTCCCCAGCCAGCCAACTGAATAAATTAGCTGGATTTTATTTTCATTAATTCACAGTGTTTTTGTTTTATTAAATTATACAAAAGAAAAAGTAACTGGATGATGTCCCTGAGTTAGCATACCTTATCAAAAACTAGAAAGACAAAGGAGGCCAAGAAGATAAAAATATTTACATGCTGCCCAGCTGACAGATAATTCATTTTCTGTGTTGGTGTTATATTTTGAAGGAAAAAACTCTTAAGCCGGATTTTTAAAAAAACCTACATATATAATATTTTCTGTAGTTTTTAAGAAAAAGCATAAATGTTGTGAACTTTGTTATTACATATATTTGTATATAAGTTAGATTCAGCATAGTTTTACCAAAACATAACCTGCAAACTCTTCACTTTTTATTGCTACCCCATAAAAAGGGGGAGGCATTTGCACACAGATTGAAATATTTTATAGTTACATTTAAAGACAAAGTTACAAAAAAAGACAAGTAATTCATTTTAAAGGGCTGCTTTAGCTTGATTTCCACACACACCCCAACATGTGCTTTAGAAACAACTTCTTTAGCTGAACAAGTTGTACTTGAGCTTTGCTCTCAAAAATATATTATTTTGTTTCTTAATCTTTACGTGCTCCCTTTTAAGCCCTAAAAAGTGTTTGTAAGTAGTGACTATATCAATTCACCTTAACACTTATTATCATGCTAACTCTAATATCCAAAAGAATTGAGCAGACATTAGAAAGATATCTATTGTTTACTTTCCTCCCCTGCCCTATGAAGGTGCAAACCCAGCCTTTCCTCTATGCCAAACAGTAGGAAGAAATGAGATAGAGAACAAATATGTTTGTGTGAGTGTGAGGGGAAGAGGTTTAAAGACGCAGTGGGTATTTTCTATTAAGCCTACTTTATTATAGTAGAATTTGAGTGAGATTTAAATAATAACATACTAAAAAGTGCATCTTTTTGTCAAACTGCTTTTGTTGAATATTTTGTCTGCATGAAGAAACAGAACTGTAAGAGGATGGGCATTGAGCCAGGAAATTAAATCCGAGAAAGCATTCTTCTCATACAATCAATTATTCTAAAAGTAATACAGTGGAATCCAGAGAAGTTGTTAAATAACGAGAGAGATTTCTTTCCCCTATTCTCCCCCACCCACTCCCAACACCTATGCCTGCAGGGTTTTGCTGGGGGCACCGAGAAGCGGGGCTTCTGAACAGCTCAGGGTGATTTGGACTTGTCAATGATAATTGGGCAGGTTTAATTGCAAAAACACATTTGTGGTGTTGAAAGGGGGTTTAGCTTAAATCCTTCCTTTCCAGGACTGATGTCAAAAAGTTTTTTCTGAAGGGAGATGAGTTTGTATCAGGTCTCCAGGCTGAATAAGTGGCGAATGGTACGATTCAGCTTATATGTTTTGGCTGCCCATCAGGACAAAGATCATTATTGGAGCTATTCAAAGGACTCAGGATTCTTATACACCAGGGGTTTTGTTCTCCTGTTTGAATGTGTCTTGATTTGTGTGATTTCCTCTCCACTGTTCAGGCAGCTTAAAGAGTACTTAAGCACTCTTTTTATTTTCTAGTGCGTTTACTAGTTAATAATATAATGAAGTGTGAAACAATATTACGAGAAATGTCAAAAACATTTTCCATAGGCCATTATACTAAACTGGTAGTTATGCAGATTGATTATCAGTGAAGTTTAGTATTGTATGAGAATGGGGGCCAAAGATGAACTTTTGTGATATCTCGCAAGGAGGCTTCTGTTTTGCAGAGTGTGGCATCATTGTAAGAAAATATTAGGATGGCTATAACTTTCTTTCAGTCTAGGGCCTAGACATAGAACTGGAGTTGTAAAATGATGTTTATTTCACTCGCCTTTTTTTGTATTTTGGTTTCTGTTAAGATACTGTCTGCTTAGCAATGAGGTAAATATATAGAATTATTGTATTGTGATGAACACAGCTGAGGGTTTTTTTCAGTTTCTCTTCCCCAGGTGGGAAAAGTATGGGCCAGACCTACAAACTAACAGTACTGTACTACCTGGTAAAGGACTAGCTGTTACTGAGATCAATAGATCTTAGAGATCTATCCTTTAGTGACAGAGAATGAAGCCAGCACATTATATTGAAACAAGTAGGAATTGCTGATAAAAGAGAATATTTATAATTCAGGGTCCCTGGTACTCTCTGAGCTTGGTGGCTTTCTTGCATAGATGTTTCATTACTAAGCTAGGTAACATCATGAGTATGCCAGGTACCACACAAGTAGGAATTATTTCTATATAATGGTTTGTCTACATTCAAAAGAACATAGGATTTTTTTTTCTTGGTCCATCAAACATATTAAAGGAGGCTTTACTCTACCTTAATGGGTTGTCAGTAGTGAAAAAACATCCACAGTGTACATCTCACTTAAATGTCCCCAGTCCATTCCAATGTAGACAATCCATTCCAACGTGTATAAATATCAGGGGATACTAGATAGACTTTCTCATTAGTCATGTGAAACCACTTTCATGAAATTTCTGTTTTTCCTTTAAGTGAAAATAGCTATGCCTTTGGTATATCATTGAAACCTTTCAGTTTGCTTTATAGGAAAGGTCTGTATTAGAAAAAGTAGCTTAAAATGTCCTTATCCACACAGAACTAAGTATTCTTTATGTAATTCTCTGCCTATTTTTCTTTAAATTAACATACTAGATTATTAAACTAAACTTTTAACTTTTTAAATTCAAATAATTTTATATAAATGTTTGATATTTGGGAATTTTAGAATCAAAACATTTACTTATTTTGCTCAGAGCTGTTGAAGATTATCTCTGCTCTTGAAAGAGTACAGATTTTGGGCTATATTCAGGAGGGTAGGAAGAAGGGAGAGGGAGAAAGGAAGGGAAGGAGGGAAGGAAGGAAGGAAGGAAGGAAAGAAGGAAGGGCATTGCCAGTCCTCAACAGAGAATGTAAAATTATTTTGTTGTGTTTGAAAAGTCACATTGATAGATAGGAAGAAAGTTGAAGGTCAGAAAAGTAAGTGCAAAATTGTTTTGCATGTGTGCAAACAGAATGGTACTCTTTAAATTGTAAAATTGAATTGAACAATAGATGTGAATTTAAAGGAGTTTGATAAGGAGATCTCTAATTAAAAATACTCCTTGTTTGATAGCATCTTAGTCGGTTTCTTTTATATCACGTATGTTCTCTTTTAATGTCATATACATTTATTGTATTAAAGGTGAGGTATTAATACAATTTCCATGTTTGAACTGGGTTAAATAATTATGATCATATGCTAAGCACATTAATCTATGTTACATGTAAATTAGTGAAATTCCAATAATGTTGAATTATAGTATCCATCAGAAGGCACTTTATTATTGGTTTAATACTTGTTGGGAATCAGAACCAGATGATTCTATGGCGTTCAAGGTCTTGTACGGGTTCTCTTAACAGAGCCTTATCTTTTCTTTACTTACATTTAAATGTAAGTACATAAGATATTTATAATGAGAATTTAAAAGAATCCTTGAATGTTCACAATCTTTAATGCTTCAGACCTAATTTTTTCCTCTGTCTTTTTATTTTATTGAGAAAATTATATGAACATATGCCATAATAATCAAAAATATCTAGTCCAGAACTACTCAAGTACAGAAATAGTGTCTTTTTTTAATGGCTTGAACCTAGAACAGCCTGTTAGAAATGCAGGCAGTAATAATTTCAGATCCAAAATGAAGCATGAATGTCCTTTTAGATGCCTCACAAGAGAACTGAAAACATTCACTAGTCAAATGGAAAGTGCATGATTTCACACTTAGAGTACTCAATTTTAGATTCACATAATTTAACTCTCTAACACTCCTTTTAAAAGCCTAAGAAAACTATATTTTGCTGAGATTACAGATAATGTCCTGCCATTGTTTCATCTCTCAAAATGTTGAAAAGCAGCAATCCAAACAAACCTTCCAATCTTATTTCTTTCCTTCACTTCACTAAGCATACTGTAGGAGCTGCTGATTTCTTGAGGTTGGACTTCAAATATCCTACCTGTTGCTTGTAACCTTCTCCTTTAATGTCTTCCATGTTCTTCAGTTATTGTATTTCGATTAAATACTCAATGCTTTAATATTAGCAGAGGTTTGAAGTGGGCAAAAGCATTGGTATAATTAAGGCCATGTTTATTGAAGTACCCTTTATGAAGCTTTGTATAAAATTTAATGGATTCCAAATATTGTGTGCTATATTTAACATATCTATGTTAATAGCTGATTTTTTTTTTCTTTTACTTGATTGTAGCCCTTTGTTTAAGCAAGATTGCGCTCTGCTTCAGTACTGGTGTGCTAAATTCATTTTACATTGAAAATAATATAGGGCACCAGAGCATTTTGAGTCACTCTGATGCCCAGAATAAAAACATACAACAGCTTGTAAATGTATGGAAAGTGTATGTATATATGTGTGTTATACATGCATACATTTCATACATATTTCAGTGTGGGTGCTATAATACAATATAATTTTCCCTTGTAAATGTACCAGGGTGGTTCCCTTGTTTTCAGATGAAGAGCCAACACATTTGGTTAGAAAATAAAAGCAGATATTCAGATTTCTGTAGACAAAGGAACACATCTTTAGCAAACATGGCCTTTTAGCAATCAAATAAAAATATTTCTAAAATTGTATCCCCACTTATTTATTCCCTCTGGCTGTTAAACTAACCCAACCTCCCAAAGGGAACTCTGGACATTTCTAGAACCTTTGGGAACAGTTGTGTTTTGGATAAGTGGGGGTACAATGATTGGTACTTATTGCTGTCAGGGGAACATCTCTGACCTTTGCTTAATCAAGGGTCAGAAAATCTGGGATGCGCTCTACTGAAATTCATTCCTTAAAGGAGTATGGCGTAAAAAGTTTAATAATCATCTGTCAAGCACTGTTAATTACTGCTAATTATATTTTCATCTCAGTAGCTCTCCTGTTTCAGAATTAACATGTATTGGAGAAAATAGCAGTACTTTTTTTTAACATGGATTTGAACAATATCAGGACTATAGTTAGACACATAATACCAAGAAATCACTGAATAAGAGAAAAATTCAAGGATGAACAGTAGCCAAAACAATTGGGTGGTTGCAAAAAGGGACAGGATATTAATAAAATAAATATGATGTTTAAACAAGGAGGGATTAAAAAAACTTTCATTTTTTATTAAGCCCAAACACACACTCTTTTGTCTCACCTTTTTGTTTGAGAATGCTTTTTGTTTGAGAATATAAATATGTTGATCGCAGCAAATAAATTACTTCATAATCAGAATTTGTCCCTGTTTTCAAATAACTATAGCTTGTAAGTCTATGATTTAGTGTTTTCAGCAACCATTGATCCCATCTTGGTTAAAAGTAAGGCTGAATGAACATTAAGAACAGTCAATATATTTCTTCTGTGTCCAGACTGAAGATGATACTAAAATGAAATTCCAACTATGGCTTTGACTAGCTCAGATCCAAAGTCTTGCCTTTTCTTATGGCCAATTGTTTTATTTTGTTGCTTCATTACATAGGATTATTCCCAACTTTAAAACTCTTTCTAAAATGCAGAGGCCTTCTGGAAATGAAATGGCAGCCTTTTCAGTTTTGCAGACCAGTCAGGGAGGTGGACATTGATCCATCTTTTTCCTGGAACCGCAGCACGCCAGAAGGTGATACCGTAGAAAGTCCTTGCAAGTCTTTCAAGCCTTCTGTCTAATTGGCAGGAAAAAAAAAACAATGCAGGGCAACAAAAGAATGATCTTATAGCGTAAGAAATCTCCATCCCGCCCTCCTCCTCCTTCCTCGGTACCAAAAAAAAAGAGGCTTAATTTTTTTCCAGCTCCAGACAATGATTTGATGCTCACTCTTGCATTGAAACAGTTGCTGTCGTAACAGGCAGGAAACAATTTTCTTTTAATTGCTGAAATGATTCGGAAGTGCTTCGTGTGCTGCTTCTGTGCAGCAGATGCTGTGCATTAATTGGCCTGTGCAGAACTGACCCAGGCTTCCTTACAGCAGGCCCAATACTAGGCGCAGAGTTTAAATAGCTTATTTATTATTTTGGGGAAGCTGGCAAACATGGTGTATGTTCTTGTATGTGCTGTATTTCATGGTCTGCTGTTCCAATGTCAGGAGAGTTTCCAGCCCTGGTAATGTATTAGCAGCAGGTTAGCTCTAAATAGCATCCATCAGAAGCCTTTTCCCCTCCCCCTTAAGCCCCCGGTCCAGATATACCAATGACTGATGAACCTGTCTTTTGTATGAATGTTTAGCACAGTAGAAAGCCATATGCCACTGGCACGGTTTCCTGTGCAGGCTTTCCAGTGGCTAGAGAGTAACAGGGTGGGGTGGGATGCGGGGGGAGGGAGAGTCTTTTGCTTTTGCATCCTGTCATTTATAAGCAGTGTGCAATTTTTGAAAATAGCTTCAGATTTTGCGAGCTGCAAAACGTAGGACTCGGGGTTACCTAAAGGCGATTTGACTTCCCCACCCCTCCTCATGGCGTTCTTTAGCCAGGATATTAGGGCTTGTCCTTAATAGGAAATCTTGTTTTGTAACTCCCCGTCTGTTCTAAGCAGACCTCACCCCATTAGAAGGTCCTCCCTTGTGTGGGAGGACCACAGCTGTTACCGTAAATCTCATCCAGTAACTGTATAACCCCCCATTTTGTGGTTCTGAAGGATGAAATTGAGAAATGGAATACGGTGCACTCATCCTTTACCTCTCCAATTTTAGACCCGTGCACATCATTTTCATGCTTTTATTCCAAATCAAACTACATTAGTGAGCAACACCACTCTCGGCTCAATGGGTAGCATCAAAGACCCCTTTTGTTTACATTGCTGACATTTTATTTTATTTCTTTCCTAAAGGGTGGGTGACTTCGTAGTCTCAAAAGTCTGGGCGGCTCCTTCAATGTTTCGCAGTTGATTCAAAAGAGAGAAAAAGATGAAGTATTTTAAAATGGAATTTCCACAAAGCAAACAAAGCTGCAGCTTAAATGCTACAAAAGGAAAATAGAAAAGCTTGCAGTCTGACTTAAGAGGTTTCCATTTCTTTAAACCTTTCTTTCAGAAGTGGATCTATCTCCTTATGATGGAATATGGGGGCTTTAATAGAAATAAATGGATGAAATCATTAGCACAACAAAGCAAATGATAAGCTTGAAGATAAAAGTCTCTGGGGAAAGAGTTCTCTGAAAATAAATAGGACTTGATAGATTTCCATATCATTTATAACTTCCCTTAATTACACTTGGAAGACTTGCCAGTAAAACTGGAAAATTGGCAGCCTATATCCATTATAGCAATTTTGCCAACCATGGCAAGCAGCTGGCTTTACTGGATTTTATTTCCCATCACTCACAATTAATCATCAGCTGAAACTCTTCAAAACATAGCAATACTGTGTGACATTTGGAGCTCCTTAAAATGCTAAAATCTGCTGAGTAAATGGGCCGAGGTTTCTTTCCTTCAAGCTAGCTTCTTTTGGTGCGAGGCAGACCACTGCTTAATGAATGCCACTTTGATAACCAGAGGCGAATGTGAACCTTGACCTGGTGTCAGAGGAGAGGATGCAGCAAGCTGGGCGAAAGATACGAGAGTCAGATCTCCAAACTTTACACCAATTAGACAGAGTGGAGAAATACATCAGGGCCGATTGGTTTTATCAAAAAGACTTGCAAGGCTTGTGACTGTTTTGTAAGCCTAACATTGAAGATACCCTGTCACAATAATTAAGTCTTGATGACTCACAGAAGTACTAGGGAAGTGGGCTAGGTTCACAAAAACTGGTCTGAGACCTCATTGTACCTCTAAATGTCCATAGAAAAACCATTAGCAGTCTATTATTATTATTATTATTTTTGTGCGCAAACTAGGTACATCCAGTTTCAAAAAGCTATTTGTGCAAGAAGCCCTGCCATATTTTAATTTTCTTTGCATAAGCCTCAAGGCTGTACAAATCCTCAGTTTAAGCCCACGTTTTGTTTTCAGTTGCTATAATGAACAGCTACACTTTAAAAATGGAATTTGAAGAATTGATGCAAGACACCATTGAATCTGATCTTATACTTCATTTTAGAATGAAATATTAAATATTATTTTTCATATTTTATCATTAATCTCAGCATTTTTATTGTTTCTTCTGAATAAAAAAATATATATTTGAAACATAATTTGCATTTTTTCTTTTATTTGCCTTTTTTAGAAAACCAGAGAGTTTAAGGCTGAAATTGGTACTATTGGTGAACAAATTTTTTGGGTTATACTTGATAAATCCCTTTCCCCATTTCAAACCTTCATTAAAACCACTGATATATAAAGACACATTTTAATCACAAGTAGATTTAATTAATACAAATTATACCATTGGATATGATTTGTATATATGTGTACTTTTATGCCAGCTCAATCTCTTTGGAAAAGTTACTGGGTTTTTAAAAGCTGAACTTAATCCTTAAATGATGAAAGAGGATATTTTAGAGATCTCTTAAGATATTCATTTTCCGGCTTAAATAATACAGGCAGGCAAAAAGATACACACAATTATGCAGTGAAAGAAACTGAACAAAGCCCTAGAGAATGAATGAAGTAGGAAATTGTGAGATATTGGGGACTAATTTTAGGATTTGCTGTTTTGCAACACAGTAGGAAGAAAAGTCTATAAAGGATTGACATAATGAACAATTATTAAATGTAGTCGCTTTAAGTGACACTTTCCACTAAAGCCATTTTAGACAAATTAACTATTATTAGAAGTAAAGCCACAGTGTTTAAATATTGGATATCTATGGAAATACAGTTTTTTCCCCTCCCTTAAGGTAAAAAGTTAAATAGGTGAGTTTATCTTCAAAGGCTTCCAACTATTATTTGCTATTTTTCCAAACACAGATTTCTTTTAAAATTCTTTATTTGAGAACTCCACCACAAAATTCAGAAGAGCTCAGTTTTAAAGGACAACCATGATTTGATACCCAAAAATAGGACTGCCTTCAAATGTAAAAGGAACAGATTTGTTCTTATTTTTGCTCACAACATAATTCTCTCATGGAATAGAGGGTGTTAATTCAGTAGGAAGACCTGTATTGTCCTGCCCATATATTTATGTAATTCACATAGACCTTTCAACCTTACAGAAGAAAAGCATGCCTATATTTCCAGGGGACATAGCTCATAGCGTAATATTCCAGCTTGGAAAACACATTGATTGGTCTTACTCAGAGGTCAATTTCACGTCTAACCAATTTTCTATTGGGATATCATGTACAAGTAGACCATTGTATTTACCACCAATATGAGGTGAATATTTACCTCATAGTAAATAAACAGTTTATAATTTGTAAACATTTGACAAAAGGTTCTGTGGTTTCTAGTCATGTACTGTATATAGTGAAATCTGTGTGTCATCATACACATCATGTATTGTAGTGTAGAGGAAAAGGTTGACAGCAACGAAATAGATGAGAAGACCTTGACTTGTTGGGTATAAAGCCCTGTAGCTCATGTATTACTCTCCAAAGACTAAGCAAACTTGCAAATGGAATTTACAAGGGGTTTTTGGTAAGTAAAACAAACAGTGGGAAAATCCTAAATGTTAACCTTTTTCCCATGTTGAACTATTTTAATACATCTTCTCAACTGGTAGATAATAACTGAAGCCACATGACTTTGCTTGCGAACTTGTTGGGAAGTCACAGAAATAAAGTGACTGGATACCCATGCCATTGTGTAAACAAAGCATCATTCTAAATTAACAAATGACGTATTTTTTTAAAAAATCCTTTACGAAAAGATGAATATTCAATGTGTGTACCATAAGTTGATTTTAAGTATGACAGGAATATTATTTGTTAATATATTTCTTTTTTTCCCTTTAGAATCAGAATCTAAAAGAATCAGAACTGTAAACTTTAGACACAATTGAAAAATATAATATCGTAGCAGGAAAATTGCAGATTATAAATATAAAATGTGTAAATGGAAAAAAGGTACACAAATAGTAAGAAACCTTCTTGAAAAATATAAACAATTTTGACAAGTTTCACTATATTTTTCCTGATGTTTTAGACTGCTACATGCAGGAGAAACATTACGCAGTATAAGCCCACACATGCCCATATGTATATAATTTGATATAATGCAGCTCTGAATTTGATTTTCTGACTTTGTATAATATCTAGAATAATTTCAGTACTGAATGCCTTACATTCAGAGCTTATATTAAAGTTACTTTTCTTTATAATGTACAATTTTGTAATCAGAATTTTATCTAAGGCTATAGATGGTGGTTCTTCTGTACCATTTGTTTACTGCATAACAGGGGTGGGATTCAAATTTCTTAATCGGTTCTGTGGGTGTGACATAATTTGTGGGTGTGGCTTGGTGGTCATGTGACTGGGTGGGCATGGCTTGTATGTAAATATTATAAATATTTATGTAAATATTGAATTTTTTATAAAAAAGAGCAACTTTTACCCAAAAGCAGGCAAGGCAGGCAGGCAGATTGAGTTGCTCACGGAATCACAGATTCACTTAGAGATCTATCTACTTAGAGTCAGTATCTCAACTATCTCTGAGTCTGCAATCTACCTGAGTCTGCACTGAAAAGTAGAAGGTTCAGTCCTAAGGAAGGTTTGGCTCTGCTTTTAGATTAGCTAGAAAGCAAGAAATCCAAGGATTTCCTGCTTTCTAGCTAATCTAAATCTCCCGGCAGAGCAAAACAGCTGATGGTCAGGGGAAAAAAAAAGGAAAAATAGCAACTTACCAAACCAGGCAAGTTGGATGGCTCGCATGCCAGGAAAGGAGTGAGTGGATGGGGAGGGGCGGGATCCAGCCAGTGGAACGATTTGCCGGTTTTCCAAACTGCGGACAATCATAACATGCATGTGTGCAGCCTTTGCAAGAAATCATCAGCTGTGCCACCTGGAGAGCTGACAAGAGCTGTGCACAGGTGTGCAGCATTTGAAAATCCTCTTGTTTCCTGCTTTTTCAACCTCAGCTGTGCCGCACAAAGCAGCTGAGGAGGGAAAAGCAGGGAATAAAGGACAGCCTAGAGCCTGGGCAGGCGGGTGGGCCAAACACTGAACCGATTCGGTGTCAGCTGTTCTTCGCAGTTACCGGTTCTATAGAACTGGGCCGAATCAGTAGCATCCCACCCCTGCTGTATATATGCATCAGTTGAAACTGAATATATTTCAATTTCTACTTATTTAAATAAGAATTTAGTCATGATTTACTTATTAATTTCAGTGAATTTTCCTTAAACAT
Source organism: Naja naja (assembly GCA_009733165.1). NCBI lineage: Eukaryota > Metazoa > Chordata > Lepidosauria > Squamata > Elapidae > Naja > Naja naja. The sequence continues at coordinate 28,142,170 of CM019153.1, forward strand.
TATTAAACAAAATAAGCATTAAAGATTGGAAGGGAGGCTGGTTTTTTTAAATTACCCTAACCCTAATAATTCACCTGGTATTTGAGATCATTTTATGGAAGAATCTTAAGCCATTGCCGATAGTGTTTTGGAAGCAATGTTACAAAATCTCCAAAGCAAACAGAAATGCTCTTTTGTTTTATAGTCTCTCTTTCTATTCCACATCCTCAATTCCCTTCAGAATTTTGTTGGACCAGAGTGGATGGCGTGGTCCATACTGTCTCCTTCAGAAGCAATCGCTTTCGAAGAGAATATTAGAGAAAAATATTCTCTTATTTCAGTCATGATATTTAATTGTTCTAAGGAAACAATGTGTTCAATCTCATCCGTAGCTACAGGTTTAATGGGTAGATGGAATTGCATTACAGATCACTAGCTGCCTGCTTTCCTCTACTAGCAGGGTCCAAACAGAATCTCTCTATTAATTTTCTGAAAGAATGAAACAGCTTGATGGTATATTTTTATTTTTATTTTTTTTAACATCAGTGCCATCTATTGCTTTTACCAGGTTGCAGAAGGTCAAGAAATTTGCGTGATCGAAGCTATGAAAATGCAGAACAGTTTGGTTGCTTCTAAAACTGGCAAGGTATGTCTCAGTTAAGCTCCAGTGTCTTATAATACTTGACAGGTTGAACATACACTATTTAAAGAAAGCAAAGTATTACTCAGAAAATCTGGCATTACAGGGTATTTTACTGAGACTGTGGTGGTATATACCAGGACATGGACTACCAAATGTTTAATGTCACAAATTAATAGCAACAGCATCGTTCCTGGAATGTTCCAGCTGGGTGACCTTGGGACAGTCACTCTCTCTCATTCCACTGCACAGAGTTATTGTTGTGGGGAAAACAGGAATAGGAAACTGGGTTGCGTTGGATATGTTCACTGGGTTGGATATGTTGCTTGTCTTATTTACAAAAATAATAAAGGTGGGATACAGATAAACAACTAAAATAATAAAAATAAAATAAAAACCACTACCGGCAGACCTCTACTTCTGACTATAACTGAGGCCAAAATTTCTGTCGCTAAGCAAAGCAGTTGTTAAGTGAGTTTTGCCCCATGTTGTGATCTTTTTGCCACATTTGTTAAGTGAACTATGAGGCAGATCTGGCTTCCTTCATTGACTTGGCTTATCGAAAGACGGCTGGGAAGGTTACAAATGGTGATCACATGATTCCAGGACAATGCAACTGTCATAAATACATTCCAAATGCCCAGTTTTGATCAAGTGACCATGGAGATGCTACAACAACCGTTAAGTGAGCAAAATTGTCATAAGTTCCTTTTTTCAGTGCCATTGCAACTTTGAAATTTAAACAAATGGTTGGAAGTTGAGGACTACTTGTATTACAAGTGAGGATTCCAGATGAGCTTTTCCCAACCTTCATTTTAGATGTGTCCCATTATGTCTCACGAAGTGTGCCTTGGACTAACTTTTGTAAAGGCACCTTTTATGTATTGGGCACATGGGCAAATCTGTGCATTTATAGAACTGGAATAAGCCCCTTCCTTGTTTGCTACAACTGGACTAGCATATTTTGTTTATGCTAGATTTATGTCTTGACTTTTCTTCACAACCTAAAACATTTACCTGTTCATCCAGAACATTAAAATGAATGTTTAAGATTGTAAGAGGGGCAGTGGTGTAAATTGATCTAATTAATAAATAATAAAGATATCAGAATTATGTAATCTTGGGTACTGCTGTGAGTTTAGAAAAACCACAAGCGAAACCAAGAAAAATGGAAAAGGCCATATGGGCTATCCCATATAGCTTCTGCATCCTGCTTTCTACAGAATGGTCAGAACATGTATGTCAATTCAAAAATATTTCTCTGGTCTTTTAGACTTGCCAGCAGAAAGGGAGTGGGGGAAATAGTACATTCCTTAAATGCTTCATAGATAATTTCTAGGAGACCGAAGCTTCTGGTGCACAAGATTATTACTGTAGAGCATGATGGATGACTCTTGGCTATGGATGTGTCCCATTGGAGAATATACATCCAGGGGTAGGGAAAGACCAGGGTCAAGGGTGAAATGAATGATGTGTCTCAGAGTCGGCTACACCCAGGTAGCACCGGCATGTTTCACTCCTAATAAATCTTCTTTAAACTCTTGAGAGATGCGGCTAGAGACTCATGATTTAAATGGGGGTGGATGCCGGAGCCATGACAATATATAGTGTTGAAGAACGAACATTCATTTATTGATGTGGTATTTGGGTAGAAATGAAAACATGCAAAACATACACAACTTGTCTAAAGGTCTTCCAAAAGATACTTTTTTAGGTATCAGTAATTTCATGTTTGTTTTACTTATTTGATATGGAATTGACTATGAATGAGCTTAGGAGTGTGTAAGGGACTTTGTGCAGGGCAATGCCATGAGCGATGCAAACTCCAAATCTGTTCCTTGAGGAACTGAGGCTGTCCCTTTTTCAGATAGTGCACACTTCAACCCCTTCAAGGGGCTTTATAGATATACCCCTCCCCTCCATTCACACACACACACTTATATACAAAAGACACTTTGGCTAGGCAAGGTAATTAGGCAAAGCCACTCCAATTGTTGGCAGACTCTATTCTCTAGGTATAACTAACTACAATTTAGAAATAAAAATGTGTTTAGAACCCGTGTATTTATTTATTTTGTGCTACAGGTGAAAGCGGTATACTGCAAAATTGGCGATACTGTTGGGGAAGGAGATGAACTTGTGGAATTGGAATAAATCATTTCTTTCTAAACTTACCAGTTGGAGTAGCCTATTTTATGGTCAACCAGAAAGTAAAATGAATGTTTATGAAAGCAAAGGAGTTATGTAAACTCAACTATTTGCTTTTCTTTTTTCTTTTAACAAAAAAAACAAAATAAAAATGCAATGGGTTGATTTAGGTCATCTTTCACAATTTAAATTAACATTTCCGTGAAACTTGCACTTCACTACATTATAAATATTTGTATATATGAAATTTGTAATTCTTTTCATTAGATCTATTTACATGAAGAAAATTAATAAAATCAACATTTTGGTGTATAAACTGTGTGTGATGTTTAAAGTTTTTAAGATAAACTATTTTAAGATGTTTTTAAGTGTATGGATGTGTGTGCATATATATGAGACTGAGAATATTTTCTGACAATTCGTCAGTCCATAAAATTGACGGACAAATTTGTCAGTAAAAGTATATTAAAAATATTTAAGGTTTTCCTACACAATCTGAACATTTATGTAATGTGCTTGACTATAACAACAGTTGTTGGCGTGATGAGACTAGCTGACAAGCCTTCTCTTCTATCCAACAAAGGACAACATTGAGCTATTTTGATACCTTTCATATGTTACCAGATTCATACACTCAGGTGAAGGATGCAGCTGAAATTTTTGATGGAATAGCTTATCAGAGCAATTAAGGTAGCAGATGTAAGGCGCAAAGTATCAAGTTGCAGTTAATCAGATTTATTGCTAATGCATATACACAGGAATCTAGTCAATTAACAATCAGTAGTAAATTGGCAGCAGATAAGAATTATGGAAGTTCAAGAGAGGCTGGACTTGCTGCTTATGAGTACGTAGGTTCCAGGCTACTTCCTCTCTTGATTCTGCTTCTAGGCTCTGCCTCTCCTTCCCTTACAGCAGATGAAGAAACAATGTACTATCGTCCTCCTTTCTCATTATATACTCATTATATATACTGCCAAATAGATGTATTTCAAATGGAAGAGACTACATGTTTCAGGTCCTATAACTCTAGAACAGTGTGATTTTTTAAAATACCAAACCCCATGATTTCTGAACGTTTTGAACAAGTTACCTTGGGTGAAACCAGTAGTAATTTTGTCAAATTTTAACTCATCACTACTATACAATTTACAGTTTTAGGAAGATTCATATTATTAAGAAAAGCAGCATGATGTATGAAAATTATATACAGTATTGCAAGAAGTCAATGGCAAAAAAGAAATAGGTACATCACTGATATAAAAAGATGATAATGCAGGAATGCTGATGGTTCAGAACTTTCAATCAAAAATATGCAGTGCAGTTTTAAATAGCTGAAAAAGACATTAGGAGGCAATTTATATGTACTAAAATCAATAGCTGGGTAGAAATATTCATTAATCAGAAATGGGCCATAAGGAATGAAAAAAATAAGGGATATTAGTATCACTTTTGTCTCCTCTTCCATTCATGTCCTTCCCCCCATTCATTCATTCCACATTTTGAGAAGTGATAGGTCTACCTGAATATTGGTAATATTCTAACGTAATTGAAATATTTAAATTACCCTGTTTAACCTTGGCAAGACAAATACTTCATCTCATGAGTGCTGGCGTTTGGATCGTTCTTTCATTATCTTGCTCACTTGGACATTCATTTAATAACATAAATTAATTCAATTATATTCTGAAGAGGTAAATTAGGACTGCATTTCAGCATAAAATAATAAAGATGTTCTTCAGCACCTGGGTAGGTGTTTATAGCTAAAAGTATTGTTTGATTTTCCACTTTTATTCTCTGCTTTCTCGCAAGACGTATGGAAGATTATGCTTCCCAAAAGAATCATAGTTATCGTAGTAAGGGAGATGGAACCATTCTGGCTGATAAGTAGTAGTGCTATACACATAACATTCCAGGGTGTTTTTATTTGCTGATGCTCCTTCAGGCATGCTATTTTTATTTTCCCACTCGAGTACCTCAACTTTCACTGGAGTACGCTGATACATGTTTGGACATCCTTCAAATTCATCAAGGAATCGCAACATCTGATCATCAACAAAATATATTTCTCCAGCAACACGGTGCCCCTTTCCTGGATTGTTCAGCAAATAAGGGATATTATATTTGCCTGCAATCACTAGTGGGTATTTTTCCACTATAAGTCCTCTGCCCTGGAATTGGGATGTCCCATGAACCCCATTTATCATGTGTGGGTAGTTTGGCTGGCCTTTCTTTAGTGTCCCATAGACGAAGACACGGACCATTCTTCCAACTGAAGGGACTGAAAGAAAAAAGAAAGAAAGAATTAATTTTTGTATTTTGCATTAGCAGGCTTTTTACATCTCTCTCTGTCAGCAACAAATACACTTGTTTAAAACAAGACAACACTATAAACTGCTGCTTCTCACACTTGTATTAAAATTTGCAAAAACTTATCACTATAATGAGTAGTTGATTATTGTTATGCATATTAGATAACTTCCTGGTTAGTTTCTTTATAAAGTTCTGTTGGGTCTCACAACTGCATTAAAAAGTCCTATGATTTGGGTTAAGCAGCCATATACGTGATTCCAGTGCTTTCTGTACCTACAATTTGAGCTAATAAAGATCACTTCTCTCTCCATCCAGTCAAGCAACAGTGCCCAGTTGAGAATGGTCTAGCACATTCCTCCAAAAAAGCCACTTATTGCAAACAATTATTATTATTTTTTTAAAAAGTTTTATTATTTTACGACAAACATACACAAAAGAAAACATATAATATGCCGGTAACTCAAAACTCCTTATACATCTTTTCCATTCTCGTCTATAGATTATTTTTATATACTCTCATATATAACATATTCCATATTTTTAAATTAATGTATCTTATATCCCTTCATATTGTTACTTCAAGGCTATTCCCGGCGGACAAACACATACTGACAAATACACTAAAACACTGACAAAAACACTAAAAACAAAAAAATCTTCTTTTGAGAAAGTGTGCTACCGAACCCTCCCTTCTCTTTGCGACTAAATTTCAGTTATACACTTTCACTCATTTTTTATATTCTATCTCATTTATCATAAGCATTTGTACTATTTCCCTTTATTTCCCCCCCGACATTTTTCCAAACAATTATTAAAGCACTTTTGTCTATCATGTTTACAATATCATCTTCTTAAAAAGCATCTTTTGCCCTTAATTATTACATCTGAGGATAGCACCCCATCTTTTTTACCAAATATTATTTAGAACAGTCTCCTTCAAAATCATTATCTCTATTAAGCCTTTATAGTGAAAAACAATAAGATTGTAAATATCTATAACCATTATAACAATTATAACAAAGGTGATTCTTTCTATTCAAATTTGATTCTATTCAGAATATTTCCATTTTAATCCCATATTAAATCCATATCATATAGAAAAAAAGACAAAACAAGAAAAAAGCTCTAAATTTCATTTCTAATATAATCATATATCTCAGGTACTCTTACAAATTCCTTTAAGTCACCCTAATTACATTAACCATTATCTCGATATTCCCCTAGATAAATAAATTCTTTGTACTTAGTATATTTCTCTTGCTTCTGTATATCTTGCTTCCATTTACAACTTTCTTTTGTACTCCAACCCCCTTTCTTCTCCCTTCCCTTTCTATTCTTTCTATTCCCTTTCCTGCCTGGTTTCCCCTTCAGGAGTCCTATCCTTTGGCTCCTTATAACATTAAAATCAAGCTTTTTTTAATGTTAATTCAAGTTTTAAATTCTTAGCTCTCTTCCCTCTTTTCCCCTTTTCCCCCTTATGCTTTTTCTTAATTACACCAGCTGTTTTTGGATCCTTTAAGATGGCATCCTCTTCTTTGTTCCGCCCTTCTTGCTCAGCCGACATTTCCTGTTGTTTTATATATTTCAGGACCTCAATTTTTACCCATTGTAGCTCTTCTTTAATTTGTATAAATAGCGTTTTAACTTCTCCCACAGATGATGATATTCTTGAAAGAGGTTATCCTTTTAACACAACCCCCAATTAGTTTTAGTCCACTTAAAATCCTCTGTGTAAAAAGCCAAAATCCTCTAAATGTCCAAGGTTATCTTTTACTTCTTGGTTCCCTTTGCTTCTCCAGGGGTGCAACAATGTTTCAATTATAATGTGTCTTTTTCCAAATGATGTTACAAATCCACTCTTAATCCTTTTAAGTCCGGGTGGTATCCTCAGTTCCAGATAACACCCTACTTTCACTTTTTTTCCTTTTCCCCTTCCTCTGTCTGCTTCCTTTCTTTTCTTTATATACAAAGTTCTTTAAAATTCCAAAGATTCTTCTTCACTTGGCACTTTATTTTCAGCTTATAAAAAGCCTAATCTTAATGTCCAAGCAAGTTAATAACCTTCTCATAGGCTTGTCTTTTTCTCTTATCTTTCTAAGCTGTCTGCATCAAAGGGGGAAAAGATAAAAAGTCTGTCTTTTCACTTTCTAGCGCCGCTTCTTTAAAAATCTTTCTTTTTTAAAACAAACAGAAATTACAATTCACCTTAGGGCACTTCAAACAGATGTTTTCCAAATCCAGCCCAGTCCGCTACACTTTCTCCCAGCAACTTCCTCCTGCCCATTCTTGTCTGCTTGAGGACTTCTTCAGGGTGGCCATTTCTGACCACCACTTTGCGGCCTTCGGGAAAGGGAAAATCGACTGGGGAGGAGAGATGCGGCTCTCCTCCACCCAGCCAACAGCTCCTCCTTCTTCACCACCTCTACGGGGTGGTTTTAACCCCAGAGCCAGCCAGCTCAGGGTCTTCCAGCGGTAAGCACGGACCAAAACCGCGCACAATCGCGGATTTCACATCCGTCCTCGAAGCCGCTCAAACCGGATGTCCTATTGCAAACAATTATTAAAGATCTTTACATTTCTAATCTCTACAAATGTTCAGTAAAAGAATATTGACAACTCAGCAAAGATCATGACAGTTTCAAGAACCTAGGTCCATGATGGCGAACCTGTGGCACATGTGCCACAGGTGACATGCACAGCCATTTGTGCGGACACGCGAGCCCCAGCCAAACTTACCTCACTGCACATGCGCCTGCCTCCCAGCTGATTTTATGCCCGTTTGAGGCCTTTTTTGGCCTCCCAGAGACTCAAGGGAAGCCTCTGCAGCCTTGGAGGCTGAAAAACAGGCCTGTTTCTTCACTTCCTGTATTTCGGAAATGACGAAACAGGCCCATTTTTGGCCTCCAAAGACTGCAGAGGCTTCCCTCGTGCCTCTGAGATGCTGAAAAACAGCTGGGAGGCATGCACATGCCCAGTGCAGGTATGGGGGAGGTGGTGGGGGGAAATCACATGTGCATGCACAGGGGGCGGTGGGGCCCCACATACATTGCCTTCTGGGTGCTGGCGAGCGTGAGAGTGAGTGCAAGTTTTGGCACAGGAGCCCAAAAAGGTTAGCCACCACTGACCTAGGTCTTCAGAATCATAACTTTTCTTTTAAATAATTAAACAGAACAAAAGAAACAAACAGAACAAGAAATTAAAAGGAAAAAAGCAAAATAATAACAAAAAAATCAGATATAAGGACTTTTCATACTTTAAAAAATAAATAAAATTCTACTTAACAGTTATAATAAAGAATGAGCCAGTTTGGTCTAATAGGCACCAGGCTAGAAAGCAGGAGACTGTGAGTTCAATTCCTACCTTAAGCATGAAAGCCAATTAGGTGACTTTGGGTCAGTGAGTCTCTCTCATCCCAGTTCACATTAACTCCGAATAACAGAATTGGAAGGGACCTTGGAGGTCTTCTAGTCCAACCCCCTGATCAGGCAGAAGACCCTATACTATTTCAGACAAATGATTGTCCAATCTCTTCATTGGCCTGAACCTTAGTAAGGCATCTATAGTCTTATTACTAGTCAAGTGACTTCACAACAGGCATATGAACAGGAGGGTCCATTAAGCAGTGAATTTAAAAACAGAATTTACAAGCTTCCCAGTTGGCTTCTAACAACCAAAACAGTAAAAGTTTAGAAGGAATTACAGGGAATGTGCATTTCTTGTGGGGAAAATAGGCAAAGGAAGGAATACTATGTAGGTTTTCCACCTTATTTATAAAAATAATAAGGATGGGATTTAATTTTTTTTAGAAGTAAATTATCTGATTGTAATCCTCCAGACATAATTTATGTCTGTGAACAGTTTGCTCAGAGGTTGAAAGTCATATCAGATCTTCAGCCCACTGACCTTTAGGGCCATTTCTCTTTTCAGTATTGAAGGATGAAGGGGAAGATAGACACATGGTTAGCTGTCTTTCTCTACACCTGAAAATACATGGAATAACAGGGCTCCATATACTTTTCTCACACATAAGGCTAAGGGATGTAACATCTGGTGGCCTCTTGAGGTGCATTTTCATCCTTAAATGAAACAAGTTCTCATACTTCTAGTACTTCTAAGCACAGAGAGCACTATCAAGTCGCCAAGAGTCAGACACAACTGAATGGTCAAACAACAACGCTTCCAGTAAAGGGTGCAAAATATATTTTGAGTCATGCTGAATCAAGTTCAGCCACTGAGATTTATTTGTCAGTAAATTTAACAAGCTATACTGTTTTTAACAGAGAAGAAAATGCCACTAACAGAAATAAGCATTGAGTTTCACATTCTCTGTGTATATATTATATCCCATGTTTAAAGTAGCTTTTCTAGCACAAAGGGAAAAAAGCCCTTGTATTTAAGTCACAAGATCCAGTAACACCCCCTTTTTTCCCCAGTGGTTTTGTTTAATGACAGCTCAATATACCTGATACTTTCGGGATTTTCCTCGGACAAAAACTGCCCAGGAAAGACCATATCTGTTTTTCTAGCACAACAATGTAATCTCTAATTATCAGGTGCAGAATAGCCTTTCTCAGGCTGGTGTCCTCTAAATATGTTTATAACCCATCTGACTATAACCCATCCCATCACTCCAGATGGAGGTGATAACTGTAATGACTATATTCAACCATCTGGAAGCTAGTAGGTCAGGAAAAGGTAATGGAGATACTTTGAAATAGGAGTCTCCAACCTTGGCAACTTTAAGACTTGTGGATCTCAGCTTCCAGAATTCCCCAACCAGCATGGTTGGCTGGCTGGCTGGGAATTCTGGAAGTTGAAGTCCACAGGACTTAAAAGTTGCCAAGGTTGGACACCCCTGCTTTAAAGAGTGGACAGTGCACCTGAACCTGAGCTTAATTATACATAAACTTCATCTTCCAAATCCTTTCTCTTCCCACCCCCCAATTCATTTGTTAGAACATGTGTTGTGTATTGTAATTGTCTGGACTAAAATTGGCCTTCTAACAGTCCAAAATGCTTGAAAGTGGCAAATGAACCAAGCAAAATGAATAACCAAACCCACAAAAATATTTGTAGAAAAAAATCCAGCCAGTCTCTGGAGCGACATCTTTCCTCCTAATGAAAAACTTAGTTTGCACATGTGGGCATGTATGTGTTGGTTCGTGGCATGGGAAAGGTTATGCATCTTGTGGAAAGTTGTTTGTATACATATGCCAGTTTATGGTCTGTGAGAGTTTATTTTTTGCATGTTGATAGACATAGAGTTCTTGATGTACTGGTACTCTTTGGCTAAAAATATTTTTTGGCCCTGTTTAATGAATTCTTGTGCTTTCAAGCTATAATTCCCAGAAATCCTTAGAAAAACATCTAAAAATTAATGCTATTTAAGACTTCAGAATACACTGGTTATTAATGTAGGCCAGGGGTGGGCTTCAAAAATTTTAGCAATTTTACCAGGTTCTCTGCCTGGTTGTTAGTCGGCCTCCTGCACATGAGGGGGCGTTTTTGCCCTCCCTGGGCTCCGGAGGCTTCCCCCGAGCCTCCGAGAGGGTGAAAACAGCTTTCCGGACTCCGGAGGCTCTCTGGAAGCCAGAAACAGGCCCATTTCTGGCCTGCCTGAACTTCTGGGAGGCCTGTTTTTTGCCCTCCCTGCATCCAAAACAGGCCGCATGGGGACTCCTGGGAGGGGAGGGGCCAGCCAGGAGTGGGATTTGGGAGTTCTCTGAATTGCACAGAATCTTAGCTAGGGGCTCTCCCGAACCCCTGCGAACCCCCAGCAGCCCACCCCTGATGTAGGCCCAACTTGACAATGACGAAGCCAGAGTAGCAAACAGCATAGAACACAACAGCAACTGCCTTTGATCAGGGTCTTCTCAACCTGCACACAACCTTTGTATTCATTCTGGTTTTCCCCCTCTCAAACTTCATCTCACAACAGAATCTGAAAGTTTCTAGCAGAGCATGGAAGTGTCAACTTGTTCCCTAGTTCAACTTCTACCTTAGCCATGAAGTCATTAAAGAGGGATAGAATCAAGTTCATGTGAAATACTAGTACTGCTTTATAAAGCCTCAGGAAGACCGGACTTCGGATGTAATATCTAATTTTGGTCACGATATTATAAAAAAGATTTTGAGACTGTGGAAAGAGTGCAGAAAAGAGCAACAAAGATGATTAGAGGGCTGGAGGCTAAAATGTATGAGGGACAGTTGCAGAAATTGAGTATGTCTAGTGTAGTGAAAAGGACATGATAGGAGTGTTCCAGTATTTGAGCTGCTGCAACAAAGAACAGGGTCAACCGGTTTTCCAAAGCATCAAAAGAAACACAATGGATGGAAACTAATCAAGGAGAGAAGCAACCTAGAACCAAGGAGAAATTTTCTAACAGTGAGAACAATTAACCAGTGGAACAGCTTGACTCCAGAAGTTGTGGGGGCTCCATCACTGGAGGCTTTTAAGAAAAGACTGGACAGCCACTTGTTTGGATTGGTATAGGGTCTTCTGCTTGAGAGGGGGTTGGACTAGAAGACCTTCAAGGTCCCGTCCAACTCTGATATTCTAATTAATTGAAAGCTAAGTCAGTATCCACAAAGATAAGAATTTAATGATGATTGGTCTGGCTCCTCTTTGGAATAAAAATGTCATTATTTTCCAGATTGTGGTATGAGTAAGAAATGCAGACCCCTCAGGAAGAAGGATTGAAAAAGATTCAGAGTTAAATGTGCAATTAATTCCCACTGGGGACTTGTGCTCACTTTGAATTCTAAATGGAGAATTGTGGAACAAATTGTTCACAATCAAGAGGTGAGTTGCCAGAGTTAGTTAGTTTTATATGTGTGTGTGTGTGTGTGTGTGTGTATGTAGGTCTTGGTGTATTGGGGTCTTGTCCCGTGTAAGATTGAGAGTATCTTGGCAACGTTTCGATGAAATCTCATCCGTCATCTTCAGGCTGGTGTCTTCAGCTTCGTTCTCCTGGGAGAAGTGTGTGATCGTGGCTGTTTTTCCCTTTTAAACTGTCAGAGTTGGCATTGATCACATGTAACAACACAGCCAACTCTGGCAGTTTAAAAGGGAAAAACAGCCACTATCACACACTTCTCCCAGAAGAACGAAGCTGAAGACACCAGCCTGAAGATGACGGATGAGATTTCGTCGAAACGTTGCCAAGATACTCTCAATCTTACATGGGACAAGACCCGAATACACCAAGACCTACATACCTTTACCCGTGAAAATCTACGAAAACATATACATATGTATAAAAGGAAATGAAAATGTACATTAAAATCTTCATATCCATCAGCAAAACATATACTTTATTTACATTATGCAATTTCTTCATTGGGAACATAGATCTATGTTTTAACAAAACATAATTTTTTATTCATTTAAAAAAAAGCAGAAGACAGCTCCTTCATCTTCATGTATCGTAGAGAAATGAAGCACTGGTTATTCTGTTACAGAATTGATTCCATAGGCAAAAGTAGTCTCCAAGCCCAAGGCTTTGCTTAAAATATGGGGATATAGTTTCCCTTTTAGATTCTGGTTATTGGCAGTCTATTTCATAGGGGTAAATAGCTAGTCAGGAAATTAAATCTTAAAATAAGACCAATGTTTGTAGCAGAAACCCTTCAGCTACCCGCTCAGCCTTCCCACTCTGAATTCTGAGAACCAGCATACAAGATAAATAACCCTGGGTTGTACACGTAACCACAACGTTCAGCACCTTCTACCGTTCCATTCCTGAAATGTTCATAATCAGGTCAGTGTTCTAGGATAGCAGAAGCAGGACACCACAAAGTGTGTGACAGTAGCAAGAGCAAGGTATCTGTCACACCATCCCTTTTCTCTTAACCACTGGCATGCTTTGTGAAACATTTTGTGCCAGTGGTTTAAGAGAAAAGGGATAGAGGTGTGAGAGAAACTTATTCTTTCTGCTGCCTCATTGATGCATCAAAAGATATATGAAGCGACCAGGAAATATCTAAGATGTAAGAGGCCAGAAGGCCCAGTATGGGTCTGACCTCAGGTTGCTCATGGGTTCTGATGAGTGCCTGGCAGCGTTTTTGGAAATGGTTTGCCGATAGCTGAGAGAATGGGATGGCCCAAGGTCACCCAGCTGCCTTTGTGGCTAAAGCAGCTCCTGGTTTCTAGTTTGGTGCCTTAACCAAGCTAGCTCTCAGAGAGGAGTTTAGGACTGCTGTTTTTGTGTGTGTGTGTGTGCTGTTTTTCTTGTTAGAGTATGAGTGGGCATCATTTAACTCTACTTTAAATCAGTTAAATTATGAAGAAAATAATTGGAATTTCATTGTCAAATGCTGGTCAAGCACTGATTTAAGTGACTTCACAGAATATTGGTTTCTCTCACAGATGTCATTTCACACCAGAATTCTGATTTGGGTTTTATGCTACAGACACCCATTTTATTGCACTCCACAAATCAAAATCAAAATCTTAAACTAAATATTTGTTTCCAAAAGGAAACAGAGTGAGTAATAAAGTGCCGAAACACATTTAGTTTAGATATTTAGGTGGTGTTTAATGGGGAATTGCATGCAAGTAACACCCCGTAACCTTAAGTGTGCATGACTATGGTTGCTTCTGGTCCCCGCTGGTGGTTTAGCTTTGGCTTGGATGCAGAAAGAATGAGAATCTTCTCTTTCCCCTTCCATGGAAAACCAACCAGCTCGTGTTACTTCCCACTGCTTCTGGGGTAGGATAGGGTGGGTGGGTGAGTGAAAAAGAAGTGTGACCTCTGGAACTTCTTCTGCCTTCTTTCTTTTGCATGGAACACAGCAAGGGATCCTGCTGGTTCCCATCCCAAGCAACCTTCTGCATCCTGTTCCTTGGATTAATCTGCAGGAACTGTTTAGAAGAGATTTCTCCCCCAGTCATTGCTGTACCCTGCAATCAGGATTCCAGCTATTGGGGGGGGGAATCCAGGTTGCAAAATGGCTTGCAATTGTATCATTTTGTGCAAAAGGATACCATGTTGTTGTTGTTAACCAGATGTATGTACACAAATGTGGATGCTAACTTTTCTGTTGCTCCAGGACTTGGAGTTCTTTTTTGTGGGGGATGCTTTATTGCTTTAACTATTTTATAGTTTTAGAATCACCTAAGTTACTTGGCTGAGAAGGAGAGTTATAGAAATTGAATAAAATTAAATAAACCACTTCACCTCCATTGAAAGGCTAATTAGCCATCTTGTGGCAAGAGTAAATAACAATAGCTACTGCTTAATTTTATACAATGACAGTAAAAAATAAACAACTGGGCAGTATAAATAAAATATATAACAGCAGAAATAGATGTACTTTAATTTGTATTCCAAAGGAAAAAGTGGGCAACTACAGTATTTAACTAGTTCCAACTAGTCAGAAATTAGGTCTCACTATATCCTTCAGGACAATACAACTTATTGAAAAGATTGTCATGAAATATTCATACTGCAGCCATTAAAGTTTAATATCCTGGGAAAATGAGTGAAACCTGTATGTCATTTTTAAAGCAATTTCTTTTAACTATAACTGACAGCCTATCTGATTTCTGGTAAGGCTTATTTGGTAAGGAAAAGTGTTTAAAAAAATGAAGCATATGAAGTTTGTTGGGGTGGAGGGGAGAAAAAATTAAAATAATTTACCCTAACTAGGATCATTCATTCAGACCTGGTAGGATATTTTTTCTTTCAAGCCTACAGTTCAGTAATTCCTTTTAAGAGTATTAGAAGCATATTAATAGCACTGTAACTGGTCCTGGTATCAGCAAGCAGAGCATGTTTTTGCTCCTTAAATTTTTTTCCTTTTATTAAAACTTACATTAAAAATGCAGCTGATTTATTTATACTAGTTCCCCACTAATAGTGTATTTATAACATCCCTGAACCATCCCTGAAGTGATGGAGTTGTTTTGGTGCCAAAGCTAGACTCCAAGAGATGCTCTAAGGCACTTAAAGGGGAAATGAGCTCTCACTGAATCCCGCCAGAGACCCTGAAGGACAAGCTGTCCACTCATTGTTTGGCTTCTCCTGGATTTTGTTTCTTGTTATGCAAGAATGTAATGCAGTCTAGGAAATGCCCGTGTTTAGCAAAATAGCTGTTACTATGATGGAGGGAGCAGCAGATGAATCGCTGCAGTGTTCCATTTTCCACATTTGTCTGCCACTATTTGGGAATCAAGCAGAGTGAATTAACTTAAATCCAAAGGACTTAAAATATTGATGTAAGTCTACATTTATTCATCCCCAGAAGAAACCTCAGATTTAAACTTGACTGATCTGTCAATCAGGCTAGTGTACTGTGTATATTTATTTAATAATGGTGCAAGCATAAAATGATAATTTACAATATAGTACAAGACTTTCTAGCAAGAATATTAGCACAATATTTTGGATTGTAGTTTTTAAAAATTTTCTTATATCAAACTGCTGAAGGAAGCAGTATATTAGCAAAAAATATCTCCCAGAGTCTTTGTTCTCTGCCTCTATTTCCTCACTCAGCCAAACCTAACACACTACACCAAGATTTTGTTGTCTAGGTAAATCCAGCAAAAGTAAAACAAAACAAAACCTTCAATAACCAAGAGATAGGAATTTTGATACTATAAAAGCCATTTTCATAAGATAAAAGCTGAAATGGACATACTTTACATGTGATTTTCTGTGATTCAGTTTTATAAGATTTTGATTATATATTCTAAAAATTTAGAAAAATGTACTAATGGTAGTCCTTGACTTATGACCACAGTTGAGCCCAAAATTTCTGTTGCTAAGCAAAACATTTGTTAAGTGAATTTTCTCCCATTTTATGAATTTTCTTGCCACAATTTTAAGTGAATCATTGCAATTAAGGTAGTAACATGGCTGTTAAGTGAATATGATTTCTTCATTGACTCTGTTGTAAAAAGATCGCAAAAGGTGATCAGATGACCTTAGGACACGCCAACCGTCATAAATATGAATCAGTTGCCAACCATTCAAATGTTGATCGTGTGACTGGGGGATGCTGCAGTGGCCATCTGAAAATGGTCATAAGCCACTTTTTTCAGTGCTGTTGTAACTTTGAACAGTCATTAAATGAACTGTTGTAAGTTGAGGACTGCCTGCATTTAGTGTCATTAAAAGCCTCCGACTGAAATTATTAAAATTTTAATTTAATAATTTACTTTTCTGTCATTTAGAGAAGAGGGAGCACCCCTGGCATGGTGACAAAATTATCTGTCTCCTCGCTTTTCCCTTTCTTGAGTAAAGTGTAACTGCAACCTGGTTTAGGGGAAGAGAAACAAATCAATTTCTAAAGCTGAAAACATCAACCCCCAACATCAAAAGCAAGATAGGTCAGAAGATTCCAGGGATTGGCTGGTCGCTTAAATGGCAGTCTTGGAATAAGTGCTTTATAGCTCATAAAACATATATGCCCTGCCACCTCACCCCACCCACCCCTGCATTTCTCGGACTTGGCATCTGGCTCACCTTTATGACCAGTTCTACTGGTCATGTGATTGTGATTTGTGTGTGTGTGTTTTTTAAAGGAATATCTGTATATGTGCCCTGTGGTTGCAGCCTGACAAAGCAGAAATACCAGTATCTCTTTCCTATTTTTTTTATACCAAGTAATCAAAGGGAAAATAGTGAAATTTAAAATTATTAAAATAGTTTCCAAATGACATACATAGGAAACCTCCAGATCCGTTGGGCAGAAGATGAAGTACGGATGGCTCTATAAAGATCCTAACGCACCCATTTTTACTTTATTGCAGCACAGCATCCTATTTTTCTTATCTTTTTACTTCAATAACTTTACTTTCTCTAGAAGAAAAAAAGTGCTCACTGTTGGCTCAGTAACCAGATATAGTTACATATTAATTCTTTAGAAGTTCCTGAAAACTGTAGGAAGCAGGTGAAAAAACAAAATGCCTTGAACTTTAAACCTGAGCGCAGTCTGTTTGAATAAAGCGAGTTTTAAGGTCACTCTTCACTCAGTGCTAACTTTCAAGAAGGACCCACATGCCAGAAGAGACTCCTGGGACTGCATCCTGTTGGTTCTTTGATGCTTTCATTTTTGTAACTTGCTATTTTCTTTAGAGGCAGACCACGGGCTTCCTGCTTGGGCCAGCCGCTGTCCAACCTTACCAAATATCTCAGAAGCGTTTATGGCAAAACACCTTTCTTACATTAGCCAGGGAGGCACCAGTGGAAACCACAGCTCCTTTGAAATCAAAAGGTTAGAGCCTTCTCTCAGCAGTTGTCCCTTCTGAAACTATGAAATCCTGGTTTGTGAAAACAAACAGCATTACAACCACTGAACAATACCTGTGAGAATGCTTTGTATTTTACTTCACAGACAGATTAAGTATTCGGTGATTTGAATTTCATTTGAAACAGGACCACTGTTTACTTGCAGCTGTCTTTTAAAGGTCAAGAAGTCCCTGAAGAAATGAAGGAAGGTATGAAATCATTTTTAAACATACATATCTGAAAGGTACATAAGGCATGCTGCATCTCACAAGATTCTAGAGTCCAACTGCATCCTCTTCCTCTCTAAATTCCCAAATGACTGGTGATCTGTAGCATTCCCACGACACGTTTATAGTCTTCTCTGAACCAAAATACTCCAATACCTGTTTTTAAGAACGGGTGCAAACTCCTGTTTGAAACATGAGTCAGGCATAGCACTGTACACATGGCGTTCCTTCCACACTGAAGTTGCAAGCAGAATGTTCCACTTCAGCACTGGGGTAACATATAGGCATGAAATGAAGCCCAGTGACTAATCTTGAATTAACAAAGAATGCTTCACAATATTTCACACATAGGTGTGAAGATTAATTGGAAATTCTAAGCAGGATTGACTGCTTCATTGTAAAAAATGACTGTAATAGAAAATTTATTTATTATTAAATTTACCCAAATTGACGCTAAGCAGCAATCATTAATATACTTCTATTGAGACTTGTTCAGAGACTCCAGACTACCTTTTGCCTGCTAATAGATAACTATAAAATGAAGTAATATAACAGGTATTTCTTCACAATTATTAAACAAATAACAGAAACGTTTAAACATTTTAAAAAGATAAAATTACCAACTGTTCATGGTAGTTAGTACATGTGTGCGTTCTTTTATAGGTGGCATTGGAAATTAGTAATCTCTGAATTATACTTAAAACCCAAACAAGTGCAGCTCATAGAGCAGTAGTGTCACATAAGCATACAGGCAGTCCTCAATTTATTACTATAATTGAGCCCAGAATTATGGTTGTAAGTTGTGCCAGTCATTAAGGGACTGACCTGATTTTATGACATTTGTTTGCAGTGGTCGTTAAGTAAACTCATTATCTGCAAATGGCATTTTTTGCTCTGAACTGAAACTAAGCGCCAGTTTCCAGCAAACAAACAAACAAACAAAAAACATAAATCATGGACAGATGACTGTGGATGTCAGAATTTTGAATCTGAGTCTTAAGTACTTTTTTGTGCTCACATCATAACTTCACATGGTTGATAAGAAACTGGTCATAATGTGAGGACTATCTGTATTAAAGCATGCTTATTACTGCCTATGCTTGCAAACTAGCTGAAGCTTCTGAGTGATCTTCAAGGGCAGCTCCACTGCCTAGGACATTAGTGACCATCTGCAGGGCCTTCTGATTCAGGAATGGGTACAACTGGCACACAAGACGAATCACTGCAAATGCCCTTTCTCCATTGGCCACAGCTGCCGCCTGCTTTTCATGCAGAAAGCACGAGTCTAAAATTATTCCCCAATTGTGTACCAGTCTTGAATAGGAAAGTGCAGCTGAATCCAAGGCTAAAGATGGAGACTCCCCAGCTGGGATTGAGCCTATGTCTGTTCCTCCCCATCCAAATCTGCACAGCCTCCAGGAACTGGGGCAGGACATCAATAACATCACTGACATGGTCTGAGGCCAAGTTATATAATTGGACATTATCTCGATACTCAACCCAACTGATGATCTCACCCAGCAGTTTCATGATGATGTGGAACAGCAGGGGGAGTGCCAAGCCCTGCAGCAGGGCTGTAGTCACAATCTCTCTCTTCTTGTCAACATCAGCTGAAACCAGCCAGAGAAAATAGGCAACCATCATAGTATGGTGTTCCCAATACCCAAAGCCTGTCTAAAAGAATACCACGATTAATGGTATTGAAAGCCACTGAGAGATGAAGGAGCACAATGGACACATCCACCTCAGCTCCCCAAAAGAGTGATCTATGCAGTCTCTGCAATGAACATGCCTAACTAAAACCATGGTTTTGTCACAAGTCATCAGAAAGCACAATCGGTCCAGTGTCTGTACTAAATGCTGACATGAAACAAGTCCAAATAATCTGCTTCCTTCAAGTTCTCCAGAGCTGAAATCTGACCTCCTCCATAAAAGGAAATGCTGTATGATAGTTGTCCAGGACTGTTGGTTTTAGTGTCTCCTTAAGGAGTATGTGTACCAACAAGCTCCTTCAAGGCTTAAGGGACTATATCTTCCTTCCTTAAAGGACTTAAATGGTGTTCCCCTTAAGACATTATATGAACCTAATTATAGATCATCTTCTGGATGGCTTTCAACACTCAGAAGGGACTTGGATCTAACGAACAGGTGGCTGAGCTAACAGACTGGAGAACACCCTACTTCTTCAGGAAACACAGGACTAAACTCACTCCAGATAACTAACTACATAAGGTCTTGCCCATCGGAGTCCAACTCTGAGTGAATGTAAACAACACTTATCTGCCAAAGATGAGAATATTCCTCACAGTAGCCCTGCAAGTCATCCTTCCCCAGTAGGACCAGATTTCCCGAAACCAGGGGCTGGATGATGGCAACTGCATGAGAAATAAGGGCTGAGAAAATAAAGGCTGAGAAATCACTCCATTGTTAGCAAAATGTAACCCCAAATATGGGTTCTTACGCTCAATCCAATTTACTCTTCATCTCTACAGCATTTCAAGACTCTTTTACTTTTTTTTTGTAGCAATTGTCATCATGATTGATAGAATTCTTATAAATCTTTGTTATGCAGTCTATTATAAATATTTTGAGCTGGAGGGAATATTAGGCTACAATTCCTAAAAAGATAAGTTTTGAATTTGACTTGAAAATTTTATTTTTTAACATTTAGTGATTTAAAATAGAACTCTGTTTTCAGTTAAGGCAAAAAAAATTAACGATTATTCAGAACTAACATTTTCAAAAACAAGGTTTTTTAAAAAATGTTCTATTTATTTTGAAAAGGACACTTCTCTGCAGCCAAATATAACATTACAATTCAGTAATTCCTTTTCCGTGTTTTATTTTTATCCTCCTTGGTATTAATATCACAAAATAACTGACTGCATTTGTAAAGTTTTCAGAATTTTTTATATATTTATAGCATTGTAGGGCAAAGTGTACAAAAATGTATCTCTCCAAGTCATTCTGATTCTTTTATATGACTTACGAGTTCAAACTAAAGGGATTTGGCTCAGCATTTTTTCATGAATATATATGGCATTTTGAGCCCTGTAATCCCCCATAGATAAATAATAGATACGTGATAGCCAACAATTTTCTCTGATTTGCTCAAAACAGGCTAAAAGACATGACTATTACAATTCTAAACATGCGTTCAGTGGTTCATAGTCCTAGGACCCCCCTGCATTTAAGAAAAGAATCATCAATTTATTCCAGAGTATAATCCTCAATGGCAAAAGATTTCTTAGTATGGTTTGTCTTTCCAGGAAGCAAGGAAGAGAACAAAAATAGGTATGTTACACTTTAAAGACATTTTATATGATAAATGATGATAGTATAAATATATGTAGCCTAAAGCATACTTCATTAGATTCTCTGGTAAACTGCACTCATGCCTGTAAAAATTCATTCTGCACTGCAAGTTATTTGGAGTAATTGAAAACACTTCATCTTAGGGTTCATCTGATGTACAGCAAAACCAATTACTATTAGGATAAGCCACAAAGTATTTCAGATTCAGTGACTTCCCATTCACTTTCACGCAGTTGTGAAAAGGAGCTCAGAGGTATTTACTCTGTTTTAAGTTAGCAAACCAGGCAAATTCCACTTAATCATTCCATTTAGTTATTTATTTGATTTGGTTGCTACTTATCTCTCGACTTTGGACAGTTTAGAAACATTAAAAGCCAATAAAACCATGACCAATAAATATTACTAATAACAGCAATAAATTACAGTTAAAAGATGGGAAGTAAAAAAGCAGGATGCACATGGGAGGGGAAGTGGGGTTGTCTCTTAATCTGTCAACCACCTCCAATAGAATACTGCCCTGTTGGGTGGGGCTCAAGGCAAATGGCATAGCCAGGTCTTCAGGCCCTTCTGAATGATCAAAAGGATGACAGCAGATTTCCCCTTGGGGATAAGGGCAGGTGCCATGGCAAAAAAGGTTCTTTTTGTGGACCCCACCAACTGAAATTCCTTGTCCAATGGGACCTGCAGCATGCTCCTTCTGCCAGCAGGAGTTGGGCAGACCAGTGTCATTGGGGTGAGAAAGTTCCTCAGATAGCCTGGACCTGTGCCCTGAAGGGTTTTAAATGTGATAACCAGCACCATGAATTGCACCTGGATTGCAAACTGGAGGAAGTGCAGCTTATGGAACAGTGGTGTAACTCTAGGGCCCCCAAAGACTGCCCATGCCTCTACACTCTGCACAGCTTAATATTCTTTTATTTTAAACTCTGATCAGTGGAAAGAAATCAGCTTTAAATTAGAATTTAACACGGTGTATTCCTCCCGAAAAGGAAATGCTCACAGATCAGCAACAGATGACCTTAATATTTATATGTACATTAAATAAATGCAATATACCTTTGTAAAAAATATAATAGTCACTAATACAGTTGTCAGCAGAAGATTCACTGCACATCCTAGATGCAGAAAGATACTAGTTATGGTTTAATAAACCCAAAATGGCTGGGTTAACCAAAGCTATATATTATAGGTCACAATAGCTTGTTTCATACTACACAGCAAGTGAAAACCCCCACAACCATCACAATTTATACTACATGAACCATAAGCAAAATAGAACCTCAACATCTATTTATGTATTTAAAAGGGTAAAATATGTTGTTCTGATACTGTCCAGAAAAACCCATTTTAAAGACGGTAGAGAAATCCCTTCTCTGTTGCATGGCATATAAATTGATCAGGTTCTCACAGCGGAAATTTGGATTATGGTTTTGAACTGTGTGTATTGCAAGAGTGAGGGGCTGCCACAAAGCCAAGGGAGGGTTAACATTTTTCAAAGCACCTGAGGGCAGGACAAAGAAGCAATGGATGGAAACTAATGAAGGAGAGAACCAACCTGGAATTAAGGAGAAATTTCCTGTCAGCTGGAACAATTAATCAGTGGACTTCAGAAGTTGTGGGGCTTCATCACTGGAGGCTTTTAAGGAGAGACTAGATCACCTGTCTGAGATGGTGTAGCGTCTCCTGCTTGAGCAGGGGGTTGGACTAGAAGACCTCCAAGGTCCCTTCTAGCTCTATTCTGATTAGATCGCGAGAAATGTTAAATAATATAAACATTAAATATTAAGAGGTGTGCATAAGTGCACTATCGTGCCTATCGTCTCTGTCCTATTGTCCCCATTTATTCGTACCTATTTCCTGTATTCTTACTCATGTTTATACTTATACCTATTATCTTGTAAGCAATTGACAAATCAAATCAATAAATATTCTGGTTCCAACTCTCAACACTATTCAACGGGATGACTTTTCTGCGCCTGTTTTTTTTGAAAGCCGCACTTTTATAACTCAGCCATTACACCTGAGGCCTGATCGCTTCAACTCAAGAGTCCAGTTTGTGGAGGAGGCAGTTCTCCCAAAAATACCAACATAGCCACGAAACTCTTTCCCCAGCCCTCGAAGTCAAAGGCCTTTCTGCGCCTGCGCACCAGACCGGGTAACCAGTCCAGTCCCGGCCGGGACCTTTTCGTCAGCACATTCTTATCTTCTCCCACTAAAACGGTTAATCTTTACGACTCCGCTCAAGGGGCTAGAGTTAATTCCTTCGAGCTAAAAAGACTTCGGACTTCGCTCAACGCCGAGACTGCCCGTCGTCGCTGACAACCACGAAAACCTCCTTCCATCGCTCTCCAACCGGGTCTTTAAAACCGCGGTCGACCAATACGATCGCTCGCCTTCCCTCACGTGGTCTCGCGAGGGGCACGCGCCGCTCCGTTTGAAAGGCCGCTCTAAGCCAACGTTCGGTATTTGTCTCACTCTAAGCGCCCCCCTCCACTGGCCCCTCCACGAATTTCACATGACGCTTCTTAGCCAATCACCTTCCAAAACACTGGCACCAATCCCGGGAGTGGGGGGGCTTTCTAGGACAGCCTGAACTCTCCCACCGGCTCACCTGCCAGGTTGAACGGCCGTCGAGTCCGCCTCGACCGACTTGCTAGACTGTAAAATTCTCCGACCTTTTCACCTCCGTCGTTTCCGGATTGTGGCCCTTTAAAAGCCCATGATTGGGCGGAGCCCCCGGCGTCACAATAGGGCTGGGCTAGAAAGGGACTTTCGGTTAGATCCAGAGGTCCCCAAACTTGGCAACTTTAAGACTTGTGGACTTCAACTCCCAGAATTCTCCAGGCAGCTGGGAGTTGAAGTCCACAAGTCTTAAAGTTGCCAAGTTTGGGGAGCCCCTCGGTTATGTAGTTTGGGGGGGGTGTTGGCAATAAGCTGTGACTTTCCCCCCTCCCACTAAAGGTTTATATAAAGGTGTGGTATTATATACACGGGTATATATCTCATATCTTTGATTCTGGGTGACTTACAAACAAAACAAATACAAAAGCAACAGGAGAGAACAGTACAACAAATTAAAAAGGAGAAAAAAATAGGGACGCATACACAACATAATAAAATACATAAAACTTGCAGCCAGGAAACCCATTCATCAAGGGGCTCTGCCACACTCCCAGGTCTCCACCCTATTGGCAAAACCATGTTTTTCAGGAGGACCCTGTGAAAAGCCAGCAAGATGTGGGCTAATCTGATCTTTGAATGAATGAATGAATGAATGAATGAATGAATGAATGAATGAATGAATGCTTTATTGGCCAAGTATGATTAGATACACATGTCTTGGTGCATATGCTCTCAGTGTACATAAAAAGAAAAGATATATTCGCCAAGAATCAAGGGCATGATGTTCTACACCAACGATGGCAACAGTTTGGACAGTTTGTCACAGCGTGTGTCAAAGATTTAGAAACGCCTAACTTGACTGCTGGTGTATCATCTCACTCCAAATGAAAGAAAAACTTCCCTATCCCCCCATCTAGGTGACCATGAACAGTAGCACCCAATAGCGGTGCCAAGGTTGGGCCTGAAGCAGAGGCCCTGGCCTCATGTTTTCAGCCCTAGGGCCACCGCTGCTGCTTAAAATGTCCATGTCAGAAATGGTATAGTGTCTCCTGCTTGGGTGGGGGAGAGGGTTGGACTAGATGACCTACAAGGTCCCTTCCAACTCTGTTAATTTGTAATCTTCTGACATTCCTCAAACATACACCTTTCTTGTGTGGCCTCTACAGACTCCAAAAATCATATGAGAAGGCACATATGAAGAATAGTTGTGGTGTGTTGGTAAATCTGGAAATGTGGCATATCACCTTTGACATTTGTCATAAGTTCACCATCATTGTTCTACATGCAAGAAGGGCTCTTTTCCTATGTATATATTTTTGTATGTGTTCTTAGAAGCACCTATAGTATTTTAGAAAGGGGGTCGCTGAATTAGGTATTGGAGTCAGGACTGAATTCGATTGCAGCCCATAAATCTTACAGTGTAATTATTGTAACCTTTCCAATAACAGGGTTGAATCTACATTTAAACTTTCATGCTAACAGAGCAACTGTTTACTGAATAAACCCAATTACGTAAATTCATACTGACACATGGTTCTGACCATAGAAACCAACTAGCAAAAAATATATTTACAGCTTAACTTTTGTGCACCCAGAGTGGTAATAATTACTGACAATCCTGCCATGCAATTCAACATTAGCTAGAAATATTGAGCATTAGGAATCATGTTTGCTATAATGGTTGGTATAATAAACATATGCCAGGCAAAACACAACTCCCTCTGCATGCTTTAAAAAAGAATATGGTTAGGTTTAGGGCTTGTCTCTGAGGCAAATTAGACTCTTGCTGACATGTCAACAAGAAAAAGTGCCATCAACTCTATCTGTGGTGTGCCCCTTCC
Source organism: Naja naja (assembly GCA_009733165.1). Classification (NCBI taxonomy): domain Eukaryota; kingdom Metazoa; phylum Chordata; class Lepidosauria; order Squamata; family Elapidae; genus Naja; species Naja naja. Next base: position 28,167,485 of record CM019153.1, read on the forward strand.
CTCTTTATAGCCAGGTAATTATCTAAGGTGCTGCATCCATGTACCAATCAGATTTGGCCTTCCTTACCTTTTTTTTTTGAATTGCCAGTGTTGCCCTTTATTTAATTCTTCAATGTTTCAAGGTTTCAAGGGGTTGGCTTGGATACTCAGAAGTGAGGAACTATGCAGTCTTGCTTCTCTTTGCAGTCAAACTGGTTCACCAGCCTCATTTATGTGTATTGAATTTAAAGCAGGCATTCCCATGATACTAGATACGGTTCCTCACCAATGAAAATTATAACTCAAACTGGGGCTGTGCTACAGAGGTGGGATGCAAAACTCCATACAAAAACAAAATGGCAGAAATACAGAAAGTTATAGCCTAGTTCTGGTTATCTACAGAAGTGCATATCTAATAACAGCTCAGCTGACAGGGCCAGCAGAAATACAGAGGGAGAATTGAGAGGAAACTTTCAAGCTTGTGAGAGGTGCTGGGAGAATACCCTCCATTTTGCTTTGTACCTCTCTTAACTTACATGTGACCCCAGTAAAGCATCTGTAAGAATTTGACAATGGAGCAGACAGAACCCAGGTCTCTTTCAGACATTTGCATCACAGAACTAACAGGCTGTTGCTAGTTCTGTTTGTTAATTGCAGACCTGGCACTGGTTCAAAAAAAAAGCTCTACATCCACACAGTATTTAAAAGCAGATGTAGCCTTCTTCTGTATATAAAGAAGCTGTGTAATGCTTGACTGATGCTATTCAGAATGCTGGACAAGCAAATGCAGATGCACAGTGCAAGCCAGGTTTTGATATTTTTGCAGTCCAAGCAAAAATGTTCACGAAGGGCAGCGCCAGGCAACTGAAGCAGTGTGTGTGTGCCACATCAGGAGGTCCATAGAAGCTGGGAGATCCTAGCCCTGGCAGCATCCTCAAATCATATGGTTGATGAAGCTTTTTAGAAAGTGTGTTGGGAGAAGAGGGAAAACTTTTTAAAAACTGGAGTGGCTGAATACAATTGTAAGCTGTGTCTACAGGCTGCCACAAAGAAGACAGGGTCAACTTATTGTCCAAAGCACCCGAAGGCAGGACAAGAATGGACGGAAACTAATTAAGAAAACTAATTAACCAACCTAGAACTGAGGAGAAATTTCCTGACAGAACGATTAATGAGTGGAACCACTTGCCTCCAGAAGTTGTGGGTGCTCCAATACCGGGAGTTTTTAAGAAGAGATTGGACAACCATTTGTCTGAAATGGTATAGGGTTTCCTGCCTAAACAGGGGGTTGGACTAGAGGACCTCCAAGGTCCCTTCCAGCTCTGTTATTTTGTTATACCATGGGCTGGGAATAAATGAAATATAAGGACCCATCATTTAAAAATGTTAGTAGGGCAACTTCATGCTGCAGCTAGAAGGGTGGAAGAATGTGCCTTCTAGCTATCCAGCTTGATGGGACTGTATGAATTCTATGCCCATAGATTGGTTGGATGTCAGAGAGAAAGAAGGGCCAGGGAGAAGATTGCGGTTGCCAAGACAACCAGTGGATTTCCCTTTGTGCTTAGGATGGGTTAAGCAATAAGGTTAAGATGCATGAATCCATGTCATTTGTGATGAAAACTGTGTTGACTGTCTGTGGGTGGAGGGACACTACTTGTAAATTTATTCCAAATCTATTCGCTAGCCATTTCTTGGGAAGTAATTCTGCACCTTCTGGTCCAGGTAAACAAATTAAATTGCTGCTGCAAATGCATATTGTTTGAGATTTTAATATCAGCTCATTGATGAGTGAGATGTAACAGGGCAACCTCATTGCCAGGGACAGTGAAAGGAGAGCCACTGCCTGAGAGTGACAAAGACTGAAGAGGAATCATTTTTCATGGCCATGCTGGCGAGATCTATTCCCCTTGTGTCATTGCAATTGATACAACTCCTGATGCTTTCACCAGCAACCCTGTTCCTTTTATGAATAGATTTAAGAATTGACAATTTAAACTGCATTGGGGTTTCCTATTTGCTTCAAATACATAACAATGAAAGAGTAATACTCCACCTGTAGAGAAAGCGTGCAGACTTAGGAACTTTTTCGGAAGGTGTCTTGTAGTGCTAACAGTGGATATGGAAATAAGAAACTGGCAAATTAGCTTTAAAAAAAGATTCTGCTATCAAATTTATTTTCAGGAATGCCATGATCTCACTGAGATAGAAAGCATGTTGGGAGGCTGGTTTAGCTCTTGATAAATACTAGCCAAGTTCACTGTAGCAGCCATTTTATGAACGGGCTTCTCTCTTATGGTGGCCACAGTATGTCTCTGCCTTCTGCTGTCTTAATACATTCACATAACAGCAATCATTACTTTCATCCTAAAGGGAAAGATGCACTAATAATCAACAGAGGCTTTGTTGAACACTCTTTCTTAAGTATTTGAATTTCAGGCAAGTGTGTCTGGGAGCTAGCAAAAATTTCTGCCTGAAATCCAGAATGCAGTTTCAATCCACAGTGACACCACTGAGCTGGAAAGCCTCTGATTCTCTGAATAAGGCATTCCTTTTCTTACAGAAGCCGTTTGTTTGCAGAAATGATGTTCACAGAAGTGTTGAACTTTGCAGCCCATCTAGATGTTCTTGATCCAGGAACTGGTCTAATGGTACGAACTAGCACTGGGAAGATTTACTTCAGCTATGGAAGCTCTCTAGGTCAGGGCTGTCAAACTCTTGGCCTGTGGGCCAGATGTGTCACCTGCTGGCCATGCCCACGCCCAATTTAGCGAAGGGGGGAAAACCTCCTGATACGTCATATGATGACGTGAGTTTGACACCCCTGCTCTAGGTGATACTGTAAAGGCAGGAGTCCCCAACTAATGGGCCGTAAGGGGTTTGCAACTGGGCCATGGAAACAGCCAGTGAGTGCACACGCATGCACATGCATCCTCACTTGTGTGTGTCTAGCAGGTGAGCATGTATGCTCCATTTGTGTGGGTGGCAGACGCATGTACATGCCGCTCAGGCAAATGGAGCCATGTGTGCGCTTGTCAGTTGTTTAGGCAAACCATCCTCCCCCTGCCAGTCTGCAAAGCCTGAAACGTTGAAATCTGCTGTAAAGGAAGTTTGTAAACTTGTACATTTGGAAGCTTGTACACTGTAAGGGAATACAATGTGCATGCTTTGAGTTCCTGGCTGGAACTGCAGGATACAAGTAGTCCTTGACTTACAACATAATTGAGCCTGTCCACTACAGTTGTAAGCTCATAAAGTGGGTCACCCATGTGACCAATTCAATTTTATTACCTTTTCTTGTAGCAGTCACAAGAGCGGTGTGGTAGCCTAGTGGTGAAGCTAATCACCTCCTGTTTGGAAGGTTGAGAGTTCAATCCTAGGTAGCGGCAGATATTTCTCTCTCCCCGGGCACAAAGAAAAAAAATATTTCCACGAACTCCACGTGGCATCAGGAAGGGCATCCGGCCAGTAAAGGCTCAGCTCCATCCAGTCATTCAGACTTTACTCCAAATTACTTACGGGATGAGAGTCCTAAAAAGTACTTTTTAGGGGGTGGATCTGTCATAACTTTGAATGGTCTCTAAGTGAGTGATCGTAAGTCAAAAACTACCCATGTACAGCTAGGAATTAATTATCTACATATTTGGGCAGAAGTCAATTTCACACTGTGGGAGATACTGACTTGAAATTTAAGACTTGCTCAGATGCAAACCTGCAAAATCACATACAAGGCACAAATATTGTAATTATTAACAATGAAGGACTCCATTAAGACATCCATCAATCCATCCAAGTAAGACACTACTTTTAGAGGCTTCATGCATTTTTATTACTAAACATTTATTACAGTTTAACAAGCCCTCCCTGAATAAACTTGTAACGTATCATAGACAAATAAACATTGAACATACCACATAACCGTAGATAATTCTATGTGTTCTAATACACACAGAAATCCCATGAATTCTCCTGTGCAAAATCCATACTTACAAAATTGTTAATATTTACAGCAAACAGCTACAATTCTTACAATCCAATTTAATACAGTCATATCTTGGTACTTGGCTGCTTTAAAACTTGTAAAATTTGGCACTCGGGGCATTTTGAAGTAAAAATCTAGTCCCAGTCTTTCTTTTTCTCCTGGTAATCAATGCGTAAGGTAGAACTTGCTAGTGTCGGCTGCCTCATGACTCGCTACTTCTTCCAGCCGAAATAAAGGATCGCGGAGTAAGTCATGTGGTTTGCTCAGTCCTCGTTTTTAGTACTCGTCACTCCTCTTGACTTAGAACAGTTCAAATTCAGACGCTTGGCAAAGGACTCATATTTATGACAGTTGCAATGTCCCATGGTCATGTGATGACCTTTTGCTACCTTCTGACAAGCAAAGTTAATGGGAAAGCCAGATTCACTTAACAGCCATGTTACTAACTCAACAACTGCAGTGATTCACTTAACAACGGTGGCAAGAAAGGTCATAGAATGGGGGAAGACTCACTTAACAAATGTCTCACTTAGCAATAGCAATTTTGGGCTCAATTGTGGTTGTAAGTCATGGACTACCTGTAGAGACGATCCCAAATTGTTATCAGATTAAAGTTCATAGCAAAAACTTGCAAGCACCTCCGAGCCTTGAGCCCCAATCCTCATTATAAACAGTAAAGGAATTTATAACAGCTATTATTTCATTTTAGAAAAAGACATGATTTATAGCGTTTACTGGAGAGCAAGCAAATAAGGCATTAATTTGAGTGCCTTACTATATGGAATGAACAGCTTGCTCTTGAAGTTGTGGGAGCGCCATCACTTCAGACTTTGAAGAAGAGATTGGACTCCCATCTGTCAGAAATGGTGTAGGGTCTCCTGCTTTGGCCAGGGGTTGGACTAGATGACCTACAAGGTCCCTTCCAACTCTGATTATCTCTTATCTGTTATTTGTATCCAGAAGTCTGAAGTAAGGTTCGAAAGAGGCTTATTAATTGCATTCTAAATAATCAGGTTGATTTGTTAATTTGCCAATCAAAGTGGCTTGACATATGGATAGTTTTTGTGCAAAAAAAATGGCAGAAAGATAACTGATTAAATGTTCCTATCCTCCCTATTGCCTTCCCTCCATCATTCATCACCTTCTAAGATTTTTAAAATATCTAGTGCATAATATGTACTTCTCTAAATCCCACCGATATTGGCAGGCAATAATTAAAAAGACAAGGTGTAAATCTCTCACAAATTTGACACCAGATCAGTTACAAAATGTTTTATGCTGCCATGGGCAAAGACATAAACAAGTAGCCTGGCACAGTTTCACACCTGTCCCAGGAAACGTTAATAAGCACTCACTACCCACTATGTCAAAATAAATGTTTTGCACCAGGAAGCAACCATCTCTTAAGATAAACTGGGTAGGCAAACACGGCTGTCTCTAGGTGAAGGGAGTATCAGTAGGTCAAGAGGAAGTCTGTGCAATTGGAAGTTCAATGCTTTTTATAGGTGTCACACATACAACCAAAAAAGAGTGTTTCAGTTAGGCAAAGACAATCTTAATTTTTTTAAAATCCTTTCTGCCAATGTTTCTATAGACCAGGTTGGAAAGATATGGTTTCCTCATGTGTAACTGCTGGAATTTTTACCACAACTGGAAATTAACATGGCCACAAGACTTTTGGGTGTGTTACCAGAAGCAAATAATGACACGTGAATATTTCATTGTGGAACTATGTGCCCAGTACCTGTGATACTCATGAACAATTAGTGAATAAACTGGGCAAGTCATCCAAATGCCTTTCTTGATATACTAGGTTTAGGAAACCTAGAGTTAAGGGGAAAGTCTAACCTTCAACCTTAACCCATCATGTAGATTGGGTCCCCAAACTTGGTAGCTTTAAGACTTGTGGACTTCAACTCCCAGAATTCTCTAGCCAGCTATGCTGCCAAGTTTAGGTCTGGAGGTTTGGATTTATGAGGTGTAATGTACTTTTATAGTGTTTTAAAATGCTATTCAAGCAGCTCCAAAATAAATTAGTTTTAATACTTATCATTTTCAAAAGGAAAATCATTTACATCTCATCTAAAAACCCACATGTACACATGCAAACCAACAAGCACACATTAAAAATGTTACTTTGAGTAACCAATGTTTGTAACCACATGCATTTTACAACTATATTAGAAAAGGATTTAACCACTGATCCAGCTCCCTGCTGGTTTATTCTTGGTCTGAGTTGTATCACATGCTAATGCTGGTTAACTGAATCATGGTTTGGATTAACTCAACTGCCTCATCTCACATTACACAGAGAACCAATTTTATCCTATTGTGCTGGTTGAAATTAGTTTTTGCAAAGACCTATAATTTCAAGCATACTGAATTCAGGATTTTTATGTATGTAAACGTCTACAAGAAACTTCTACAAGGATTTACAAGAATTCTAAATGATTTGGGGCAGTAATTTAACTAATTGGTGATTTTTAAAAAGAAAATATACTTTTGTTAATATAAACAAAGAATAAAATATAAAAAAATTTAAACCCACAAATTTAAAATAAGCTTCACCTTATAATGTCTTGATTTTCTAATTCAGAATACAAAATGCAAAGCAATGATGCAGTGACTAGCAATTAGGGTTGTGCAAAAATGTCTCAGATTAGAAATAATTTAAACTTGAAACTCCCTGCTGTGCTTGTATTTGGAGGCCATTTCTACTCAAACTGAAAATATTTTGTCCAATTCTATCAGTAATATCCCATTATTACTGTACTGATTACTGATAAATACAGTACTACCTTATTTGGTTTCAGTTAAAGCAAATAAAGTGTTAGATTTAAGTAGGCAGAAAGAATGTGAAGAGAAGAAATTACAGAGGAGAGACAATTGGAAAGAGGAGACATTAAAAGGGAAAGGAAATAACTAGTATATAGAAAAGAGAAAATGGATAGCTCTCATGACAATCGTTCCATAATGATGTCTATGGTTCTCTTGATTTATTCTTTTAAAGAGCATGCTCTTATATCCTGTATTATCTGTTATAAATATTATCGCCAAAGTTAAGTTTTACTTGTTCATAATCTAGTGATCCTCTAAACCAGGGGTCTTCAAACTTGACAGCTTTAAGACTTGTGGAGTTCAACTCCCAGAATTCCTCCTCCAGTCAAGTTACTCAGGAATTCTAGGCATTGAAGTCCACAAGACTTAAACTTGCCAAGTTTGAAGATCCTTGCTCTAAACGTATAATGGTATGTGGGAAAGTCCTTAAAGAAATGACCAAGAAATGCTACCTAGGGAATGATCAGAGACAGCATCGTCTCCGGCTGAATAGTGATAGAAGATGTTCAGATGAGACCCTAATTTTTTGGCCTGCAAAGGAGATGGTGGGAGAATGGTACTTTCAAACTTGCAAGATTCTATTAATGTAGCTTTATAAAAGAGTAGAATTTATTTATCTCATTGTAATTCTTATCTAATCCAGCTAGTAAGGCTGACAAATGGGACATACTATAGTTTCTGTTCTAGTAAGCATCTGGGATGCTTTCATGGGCTGGTCTAAGACAGCTCTACTAGGAAAAGAACGGATAAGAAATAAAATCTCTCTCTTTCTCTCATTTTGGAGGGTGGTTATAACATCTTGAAAAGTGTTTCTTTGCCCACTGTGTTCCCATAACAGAATAAATTATGCTATTTATGATCAAACAAATTCAGTTTTGCCATAAATTATTATCAAATACTAGGAGTATTTTAAAATCTAGAAGATTTTGTAATCCAAATCCTTATTAAAATGATGTAGGTCAGGAAAAACTCACTAACCAAATGGGTTTTTTGAATATCATAAAGCTTTTATAGCCTGTGACATTGATTTCTATTGTCCAATCAGATATTTTGTCTGACAAGATTGATACCTACATCATTCTTTTAAATGTTTTTTTTAAATAATAGATTTTTGAATGCCAAGAGACCCTTAATACTTGTACATAAATAAACTGAACTGTATATGGGAACATAATTTGAATAAACACAGTTGTCACTTAACATATGCAAGTACTTCAGAAATGATTATATCTCTATCTTGAATCTGTTCATCTAATGTTGAACAAATGAGAGGACCTGAACATATTTAAAGCTGAAAAAAACAAAATTACAATATCATGGTACCCTCAAAATTCCATCAAGCTACATGCATTGCAAAACACAGAGGTTTCCATTCCCAGAGAATTGCTCTTATTATTGAATGAGCATGAATCTGATGTAATCACTGTCTGGAGATATACATATCAGCAGGAAGAAAGGCAGAATGGAAAATGAAAAATAAATGCAGAACACACTTACTTTATTCCAGAATCTCAGCCCACAATTCCTACTACTTCTATAATGAAATGAATATGGCATGTGGACTTTCTAGCTATTTAAAATATTCACTACAAAGGTGACCCCCCCAACCTTTTGGGTGCCAAGTACCGGTTCCGTGGAGGGCGGTTTTTCTGGGGTGGTAGTGGTTTCACACACTACTTGGATCCTGCGCGTGCATAGATGAAAGGTTTGCTCGCTTGCACAGCCTGGTTCCTGGTGTGCCACAGCCCACTGCTGGTCCATAAACCAGGGGTTGAGGAACTCTGGTCTATAACTATCTTGTGTGATGGAATATTAATATCTAAAAAAATCCATGATGGCTAAAACAGTGCAATGCTGAATAGAATCTATTTGTTTGAATGTTTTAATAAAGTGTGTGGAACCTCTGATACAGAAGTCAAGAGGCTAAAGAATCCTTTAAAACTCCTCTTCCCATAATGGTCCTTCTTTCAGAAGAAGCTGAAACTGGGGACTAAGAGTCTAGAATAAAGTATACACACATCATATTTATTTATTTTTCACTATCCTGGCTCAGTGCATATCCTTTTCTTTGTCTTCAGCACAGAAAAATACAGACTCCACCAAGAATAAATATGGACATGGAAGAACAAACTATTTCCTGATCCTTAAGTTACTAGACAAAGTTAGATATAATACTAACAGGTGACCTTGCAATATATTTTTGGCATCTCTACACTCATCAAGAGGAAATGAAGAAATATCAAGAAATTGTATGGATTTAAGTTATTCATAGGACCACAAAAACAGGCACCAGCATATCAAACCCAGGGAAAAAAGCCCCTTTGTCTGAAGTTGTAATGATCGATTCCCAGATGAAGTGCTGAAATAATTTATGCAACCTTCCAGGCATATTCTGCCCCCCTCTAATTTTATAACTTCAAAATAGCAAGCCCTCCTTTATATCCCAGTCAAACACTGACTTTAATCTGAACCTAGGAGCAGCATGAATTCAAAGAATTCTTGCAATGGAAAAATCTCGACCTGCTATATCTCATTTTCAGCAGATTTATTTACAATACACGGACAGCAATTAAAGCCTGGCCAGATGAAAGCAACTTCAACTTCTGCGCTATCGAAGCAAATCATCTCTTCATCAAATGTACAAATCAATTTTCCCTGCTCCAAGTGTTGTCCTTATTGCAAGGTCATCTTTCATACAGGTAATCTTTGACTTACAATTGTCTATTTCATGATGGTTCGAAGTTATGACAGCCTGAAAAAAGCTTACTTACAACCCGCCCTCAAAAGTTATGACCATCATACCACCCTTGCAGTCATGTGATTGCAATTTGAGCTCTTGGCAACTGGTGCACACTGATGACAGTTGCATCTTCTTGCGATCACGTGTTAACAACCTGCAACTTTCCAGCTGGCTTCCCACAAGCCAAGTCAATTGGTGGTGGTAGTGATGGGGGAGCCAGATTTGCTCAACAACTTTGTAACTTGCTTAATGTCCATGGAGAAATGGTTGTAAACTTGGATCCAGCCATGGGATGTCTCGCTTAATAACCGCCTCTCTTTTGGGACTGAAATTACAAGTCAAGGACTACACGTACCAGGACTGCACTGAAATTCCTATTGAAAGCGAACAGTTACCATCCGTTTCCATTTCTGAAACTGGGGGACAGGTCTCCGTCTATAGGCTCTGCTGAAGTCTATCCTCCAACTCTTCATTTTAACGTGGACTCTACCAGTGCAAATCATTTATTATCAGTATAAATATTCATCAGATTTCATCACTGATTCGAAAACAAACAAACCGTGAAAAGGAGAAGCAAGCCCTTTTAATTCTCTAAATGAAATATTCTAAACTAAGGCGTTATTTCCCCCCTTTGAAATTTTAAGGCTAAATTTCAAGAAACTTCAGAACGGCTGATGTTGTTATGTTCTGTAATCTTGGGTGACAATGCCTCTCCCTGGTGATCTGTAGCCACGTTATATGCAATCTGCATTCAAAGCCTGAGAAGAAACCTCAAGCATCACCCTTTGTTTTGCAGTTGGTCCAGTTTCTTTTTTAAAAGGCTGTAGTTTTCCCTGGTCCCAGCTGCTGTGGGGTCAAGTTTCAGAGAGACTTCATAGTGTTTCTTGGCTAAGTCAAAATTTCCCCAGCGATGGTACAGCACAGCTGAAACAGCAAAGAGGGGTTTTTTTGTTAGCAGCGTTGTTGACGAACAGACAATCTTGCCAATTACTTAGAAAACATTAAAACATTTGGTTGGCTGTCGGCACAGTGGCAGCCTGCTCTGTAGCCAGCTGGAGCAGACATGTTTGGAGCCACGCGGGCCAAGGAATGACAAGAGTAGATTGTGCTACAGACATCAATGGCTATTTTTTTTTAAATCAGGAGAGCTCATTGTGATTTGCAAGCAGAGGACAAACCAATTTGCCACCACTGACATGCACCACCTCTGGGTTGCAGCCGGCAGCCTGCCTGGTTGGTCTGGCATACAATGTGATCGGCTTGACACTATTGAAAACCTGCTCTAAGAACTCCAGTATCTTGTTGGCAATTTGTTTAGCAAGCAGGCGGACGAGAAATCTAGCTAGCAGAAGAATGCCTGCAAGACACTGAATGTGAAAAAAAAATTCAACCAGTGTCTGATTAAAAAAAAAAAAGTTTGCACTAGGGGAGGTATAAAATGTCTTACCCAAATTACCATGGTAACTGGCAGCCGTTGGATTGGCTTTAATTGCCTTGTGGAACAAAGCTTCAGATTCCTGAATAATTCAGAAAAAGAGATCAACAGGACAAGCTATTTTTGTAGTGCCTACAATGTCAAGTGCAACCAAACACTCCCAATTACCTCATGCTCTATGGTCTATTAATGTGATTATGTCACCCTATTTTTTTCCCACATGCATTCACACTTCCACTTCTCCCTAATGGAGATACGGACAATATAATTCACAGGCCGATCCAGCTGTTGGTTGGTAGTTTCTGTCAATTAGACAGTAATTACTTCAGTGTTGGTAAGAACACAAAAACACTTGTGGGCTGCATTAGAAACCTCATACAAATCACTACTTAAAACCAACACATGTACATTCAATCAAATTTAGTCTTAAGAAAATTGATGGTATGAATCTAAGATTATCAGATCTAAGCTGTAAAAATCCAGACTATCCCTAGGTGGCAGAAAACAGGTATCAAATTCTGCCTTTTGCTGCTCAATAGAATAGAATAGAATAGAATAGAATAGAATAGAATAGAATAGAATAGAACAGAACAGAACAGAATTCTTTATTGGCCAAGTGTGATTGGACGCACAAGGAATTTGTCTTGGTGCAAATGCTCTCAGTGTACATAAAAGAAAATATATATTCATCAAGAGATCATGTGGATTTTTCCATTTAGTTACTTCTAATCACATTATAGTATTTGTATTTGAGGTAAATTCACATATTTCATTTGTAAAATGTAGCAAACTCTCCCCTCCCCCCAGAGTCAACAACTCTAATCTAAAAGGATTTCTAGCTTGCCAAAAGAATTTTCATTATTTCTCTAACAAACTTTTGTTTCATATCTGTTCATAACTCTTCTCAATTTTCCATTTTCCCTTGTGGCTGCAAATAACCTACCTTAGTCTGAACAGTTAAAAACAGTGGGCATTGTCATGATTCATTTTTCAATTTTTCTATAAAGCTTACAGATCCTTCATGGATGACATCCTTAAGACTTTAAAGACTACATTCAAGCCAAATTCCTTTTGTTAAAAGAAAGCGATTATTCAATAGGAAAGATAAAGAGAACTGTAACGCATGCAACCTACATTGTTTTAAATGTTTTATCATAATTAAAATAGGAACAAAGAACTATTCTGTATTTCCAACACTTTTTGAAATTGATGCTATTTTTATTACAAAGGTAAATACATGTAAAAAGTAGCATCAAATTTAAAAAATTGTTGAAGAACAAAATAGTTTTTTCTATATTTATGGTTTGAGCTTTTGGCATATAATAATTCTTTGTAATAACTGAGACATATTTGTATCTGGATTTTGGATTTCCCTAGAAGAGACTCATGCTTGTATATTTCTATCTGCCCCCTAATTAAAAAGTAAAATAAAATAGTGCTTCAGTTTAGTCAGATTGAAAAAAATGAAATTGACCTGGTAACAGCTGTTTAGGAAGTGTCATCCCACAACGAAGCAAGCCATTTGGACAGGACTTACATTTTCTCTTAAGATTCCACCCCCCCCTGTGATTTTGAAAAAAACAACAACTCTGGATATCAATACATATTTTGCTGGTTGGCTTCCAAGTTAAACCCACTGCCAATCTTTTCACTTAATCACAATTCTGAGGACATACTTAATCCCTGAATCATTGAGAAATAATATTTGTAGGAGTTATCTATCTACAATTTGTGGTTAGAAAAACGCTTTACCTTATACTTCTGTGATTTCCCCAGTACATTTGCCAGCGAAAACATAAGAGAATGATCATTTGGTATTAACTCCAAAGCTTCCCTTCCAACAGTTTCTGCTTGTGCCAAGTTCCCTAGGAACAAATTAAAGGAGAGAACAAGATGGAATGAGGATGAATAATTATTTTTAATCATAAGAAGATGCTTAGCTATTTTCCTTAAAGAAAACAATTAAGAACAAATCAAATAAAAAATGAATTGCAAGTGAAGAGAAGACCATTAAAATTTGTACGGCATTTTTCTCTAGATATAAAATATAAAATAAATATTTGGTTACTATGCTTTTAAATGCATTTAAAACAGGCTTATTAGAATGTGAATATAACCAGATTAAGAAATATTCAGATCAAACACAAAAATAAACTGAAGAACACCAACATGAAATGAAAGGTTTTGTGAGCATCCTGAAGGCTGTTGGAGAAAAAGAATAGAAAGAACAATCAGCAGAATGAAAATTTTTCTAGCTGGTTAGTAAATTGACAGCAACTAGAATGATTCTTTCCCCTTTTTTATTGAATTTTGTTTGAAGCTAATCCAATTAAGCCTCTTAATCAATTAATTTGGTACTGAAAGTTCTAATCCATGATGAAATAAAACTGATGCAGTACATTGTGAGTCTTTTCAAAAGATGGTCGCCTGAAACATCTGTATTTGTTATGATTCCAAACACTAGAATGTAATAATAAATTTATTTCTTGTTTAATTCTGAGATTTGGCCCCAAGGACTGAATCATTACTTGCAAAAGTATTTTGGAACACAAGACATTAATGGAAAACTGATGTCTAAGGACACACTTCTGGCACATTAGCAGGTTTATGTATAGTTTGTGAGAGATGCTGTTTTACAGCAGCTGTAAAATCTTGGGTTAGTGACATTCTAATACCTATTTTAGAACTAGAGCCTGAGATCATATAACAGAAAACAATGGGCTGGAAATCTAAACAAAATGTAGAAAAAAAAATACTCCGGAAAAAAAAAGAAACAGATTGTACCTGTATTGTCGAGCAATATAATCATGTTGTTCCAAGCCAAACTATGTTGCGGTTTCAACACTGTGGCGTTTCTCCAGGCATTCAATGCATCTATGTGGCGATTTAGATCAGCATACTGAAAGTAACACAGTTGGCCGTGAGATAACAAGCCAAGAAAAGTAACCCTTGCTCTGGTCCCACTGTATGAGAGTCTCTGCACACCAAATAAATCTGCAATGTGAATAGCTATAATTCCAGAAAAGTGTTTTTTTAATAAAGGTCAAATGTAAGAAAAATAAATTTACACTAAGAATTGCACATAATTGGGTATAAGATAGAGGAGTTTGTATATTTTCTGAACCTTTGCCCCATTCTCTACAAGACCTTCTGCTTAGAAAGGTCCCCAGTCTGTATGCCTTGGGGCTGTGTTGTTTTGGGTTGACCATTAAAAGGGGCTTCAGAGTACATAGGATTTCACAGATCCCCCATCTACAATTCTTTTAAGAAGCTACCTCTCTTTCCAGGGTAGTGCCCATTGTGGGTCAGTGCTTCTGCGCCCTCCAAAAGCACAGAGTTTGGGAGTGTGCCCCATAGGACCTCCCTCGCATTTAAATCAGAAGGGCTGCACATTCTGATTTAAACATTCAAGCAGCCCAACATTCTGTGCTTCTCTTATTTTAGAAGGAAGATTAGTGTTTATCGATTGAAGAAACTGATTGGCGTTTCCAACTGATGTAATCTAAGTGTCTTACATGTTGGGATGCAAAGCAAACAAGCAAGCAAAACAAACAAACAAAACCACAAACAAAAACCACCAGAATAATAATAAGTACTGGGCAAAATTTGCCTATTATTTACATTTATCCATTAGTGTCTGGAAGGTTGGTTTAGGAATAGGACACAGATGATCTATCCATTGTTTATAATCCACAACCTCAAATATGCTTTTTGTAACCCAAGGAGCTCCCAGGACACTTCTGGAGTGGGGTGGGAAACACATTTTCAGGATTGTGGGGAATTTGAGTTTTGTCTAGCAACAAAGATCTTGGGGAGGCACAACATATCAATCTGTGGCATTCACACAGCATCACCAATCCCTAGTTGGTGCTAAGTTTTTGCATGACAGTACAGTATTAAGAAATAAAATTATTCCTAACCCCCAATTTGATGAGGGATAATATGGAGAGCTGACTCCTCCCTCCAAAAGACTGCCAAGAACAGCAGTTGGGAGAAAATTAGCAGTGGTATCTGCCAATTTATTACTGATTTTATTAAAGAGCATTTATCCCTACTGTTTGATTAATACTCTCCTCTAGTCCTTTTCTCCATTTTTCCCTAGACTTTTAGATTGTTCAGTTACAGATAGCCCTCAAGTTATGACCACAATTGAATCAAAAATTTCTGTTGTTAAGTGAGGCATTTGTTATGCCCCATTTTATGACTTTCTTGCCACAGTTGTTAAGCGAATCCCTGTAGTGATAAGTTAATAACCTGATTGTTAAGTAAATCTGGCTTCCCCAATGACTTTGCTTGTCAGAAGGTCACAAAAGCTATCACGTGTCTCCAGGATGCTGCAAACCATCATAAATATGAACCAGTTGCAAAGCTTCTGAATTTTGATCATGTGACCAAGGAGATGCTGCTAAGGTTGTAATTAAAAAATTGTCATACGCCTACATTTTTCAACCAATGGTTACTAAATGAACTGTCATAAGTCGAGGACTATCTGTACTTCAGTAATTAAGTTGGGGGTCAGTGGCCCCAACCTTTTGGGCACCAAGGACCAGTTCTGTGGAGAGAGGTTTTTCCATGGACCAGAATGGACATGGTTTTGCATGCTGCCTGCATCCTGTGGATGGGGCTTCACTTGTTTATGTGGCCCGGTTTCTGGCATGCGGACCAGTGCCGGTCCATGAACCAGGGGTTGGGGACCCCTGATATAGGACACAGTGTGCTGCTAATTTTTACACTTTAATATACAATTTTATGTACTGTATATTCTTGTATATACAGTACAAGAAACATTTAGTTCCTAAACAAGAGTCTTTACTTGAGCATTTCTGAGACACCAGAAGAATCAATGTGAGCTTTGGTTTATATTTGTTCTGATGCAATCCTATATTATAATTCACTTCTATTAAAATTAATGCTGCAACTTCAGTGTGTGAAAGAGCCTAAAGAAACTTTCTAAACAAGACCAAGGTCCTGATCAACATTCAAAACTCACTGCATCTTACGTATCTAGGACAGTGTTTCTCAACCTTGGAAACTTTAAGATGTGTGGACTTCAACTCCCAGGTGTTTCTTGCTGGGGAATTCTGGGAGCTGACAACCAGACAACTTAAAGTTGCTAAGGTTGAGAAAGGCTGATCTAGGATCATTAGCAGAAAGATAAATAAGTACACTTACTAAGCGTCCTAGATTATAGTAACAATCTGGGTATTTTTTCCTGTGTCTAATTGCAGTCCAGTAGCTTTTCTCTGCTTCTTCATACCTTCTTAAGCTATTCTGCACTATCCCTAAATTCATCCATGCTGCTGCAAAATCAGGCCTAGGCAAAGAGAGTTGTGAACATTTTAGCATATTAAATACAAGTACAGCTTTGATGCCCCTTACTTATTTATAAAATTAAAAATGCAATCTGAATTTAAAACTGTAAAGCAATTTAAGTATCTTTTTAAAACAAAACAATAATGTAATAACATAGTACATCAAGGACAAGGGGAGGGAGAATAATTTAAATACAAGAAATAGAGACAATGCACAAAGCCAGGCTGAATAGAATTAACCTACAACTAAAGAGAAGGGAAACATGTTCTATAATCCAGAAATCACTACGGTGAATCTTTGTTCTCATTGCTTCTCGGCCTTTTAGCTAAGATCAAGCTCAGAGAATCCTTGTTCTATGTTCGAATTAACCTAAATTCTCTTGTTAGTGGGATTTAAAGAAAGGCATCTGAATACAGAAGGATGGTCCTCCAGGTACCTTCAATCTAAATCCTCCTTATGCCAAAGAAGCAAACTAGTAGCCAATGACTGGTCCCCAAAGTATACGACAAGAAACAATATAGCTCCATTTTGTAGTAGCGGCGCTATTTGAACAACCTTCAAGGGCAAATTTACTCTAAGGCAAAATACTTCATTCCAAAGAAGGAATGTTCTGGGAAATTCTGGAATCTTCTCTTATCTCAACCAGACTTTTAGAGTCTAGACTATATATATATATATATATATATATATATATGTGTGTGTGTGTGTGTGTGTGTATGTATATGTATATATGTATATGTATATATATATATAGATTTGTAGATTTTCACGGGTAAAGGTATGTAGGTCTTGGTGTATTCGGGTCTTGTCCTGTGTAAGATTGAGAATACCTTGGTGACGTTTCGATGAGATCCCACTCGCCATCTTCAGGCTGGTGTCTTTGGCTTTGTGCTTGTGCCAGCAAAGCGTGATCTGAGCTGCCTTCTCTCTATAAATACTGGGTAGTGGGCTCTGTGATGACCTTCTGAGTTTTATTGTTGTGACATCCTGCTGTCTTGTGCTAACGTATTAATGTCCAATGGATTCCAAAGAAGCACAATCACCAACCTAATCCTAAGGGAGACTCCCCCCAAAAACCAAGACACAGAACAGGACAATGGCATCCCGCTCCTCCCTTACATCAAAGGCACCACAGATAAAATCAGCAAAATTCTCCACAAACACAATATCAGGACAGCCTTTGGCACTGACCAAAAAATAGCCAACATCTTAAGAAACCCCAAAGACAAGATCCAGCTAGAAAACCAAGGAGTTTATGAAATACCATGCAAAATTTGCCCAGCCACATACATTGGACAAACCAACAGGAGCATAAATGCTCACATCGCAGAACACAAGAATGCAGTCAGAAAAGAAGAAAAAACTTCCTCCCTTTTCCAGCACCTTAAAGCCACAGGACATGAAATTGATTTTGAGGGATCCAAACTTATCTCCAACACTGAACACTTCAACAAGAGAATAATTAGGGAAGCCATCGAAATAGAGAAACACCCCATAACATGAATAACCGGATGATACTTCCGCCTACCAGACATCTGGAAACTAGCCCTAATCAACAAACGAGTCCCAGCCACGAAAACCAACACCGGACCCAAAATAACACAAGATGCCACCACCAATCTCCCTCACCAGACTCAAACCCAAGCCCACGCCACAGATGAAAGGCAACCACCATCCAGAAACCAGACCATAGCTGCAACTCCAGCTGCTACACCCCCCTCCGACCCCCAAACTAAGCAAACTGACACACGCTATAAACACATAGCCAGACCTCAAACTTGGAGCCAAACCAAGGCCCGGAATGTCACATCACAGCCTTCCACCCAGGACACTACATCACGGAACTCAGGAGATTACAACACAAAACCTCAGGAGGTTGCAACACAGACAACGACCCAGGAGATTACAGCACCACACCCAGGATGTCACAACAATAGAACTCAGAAGGTTGGGGATGAGATTTCATCGAAACGTTGCCAAGGTATTCTCAATCTTACACAGGACAAGACCCGAATACACCAAGACCTACATATATATATATATATATATATATACACACACCATAAACCAGTTTTGACAAACATCCTAAAAAAGACAGCTTTGTGCAATCTGGAGGAGGAATGTTCTACAGTTTCCTCTAATGAAACACTTTACACATAACTGCATCACAAAGTATATTTCAGAAGATTAACTAAGAAAAGGTCCAGGTAACACCACAATATGTTGGTGACCCACAGCTGTATTTTTGTCGTTCAAAACATACTGTATTTGAACAGCTAGTGAGAGAAGTTCTTCAGCTTCATGAAGTTCATTTTTTTTCTTTCAAGATATTTCCCAAGTTGTTCATAGCGTGCACGTATTTAGGATTCAATCTGGGATTGAAAAGACAAAAACAAATAAAAGAATTATTCAGTCGAAAGAACCTGCTCTCTTAATTTTATTTGTCTACACAGCCATAATTTTTCTCTTCCACCTGTCATTTTTGTAACAATCGAAGTCAGATGCAGGCATGTAATAACACCTCAAGCATGTATTAAACTGCCCTCACCATCCCACTCAGGACTGGATTACTGAACACCGCCACCCCAAATCAAAACGAAACAAGACAGAGAGGAAGGAAAAGCCTCCAAAATGAACTTCAAACACAATTGTTTCCGTGTCAATGCCTTTTTGTATTGCCCGGCTTTCATCTCATTAATGCTTTACTGCTCGCTAATGGTTGTAGAGGTAGTCCTTGACTTACAACCGTTTGTTTAGCAGCCTTTAAGATTACAAATTAATCACTGTACTTATGACCCTCTGTACTTATGACCCTCTCGGCATCCCCATGATCAAAATGTAAGAGCTGGACAATCGCATCATTTGCAACTTCCCCTACTGGCTTCTGACAAAGTCAGTGGGGAAAAGCTTGATTCCTTTAGTGACTGCAACAATTCACCTAACATGTGTGGTAAAAAAAAGCTTGTAAAATCTGGCCTGACTGATTTAACAAGCACCTTGCTTCGCAAGAGAAATTCTGGCCCCAATTGTGATCGTAAGTCGAGGACTACCTGTATTAAGGACAATACCAGAAAGCATAGCTTCACCATTAATTGAAGTCTGGAACTAAACTTCCTCATTATTTGATTTTTTTAAAAGGTAACTCATTTATTTCAAAAGAGAATAACCAACATTTTCTACGCTGTATACAATAATTCAATAATTCTGAATCTTTATGTCACTTCCAGGACACAACTGTCCTGCAATCTGCTATCCACGTGGTAGCACACATTCTAGTAATAAGATGTGGTGTCAACGTTCAAATTTGTCTTCAAATTTTACAGATATGTAATTTTATCCAGTTAATACAATTGATGTTTTATAAAATAATTTTCCTGGACCACATAACCAATATTTTTAAATCACTGGGTTAGTTTCCAAATTCTGCTAAGCCACTTTTATTTTTTTATTGTTTTATTAAACTAGATCACAGATAATCAGAGTTGGAAGGCACCTTGTAGGTCATCTAGTCCAACCCCCTGCCCAAGCAGGAGACCCTACACCATTTCTGACAGATGGGAGTCCAACCTCTTCTTGAAAGTCTCAAGTGATGGCGCTCCCACAACTTCCAAGGGCAAGCTGTCCCATTGGTTGATTGTTCTCTCTGTCAGAAAGTTTCTCCTTATTTCCAGGTTAAATCTCTCCTTGTTCAGTTTCCATCCATTATTCCTAGTCTGGCCTTCGTGTGCTTTGGAAAATAGCTTCACCCACTCCTCTCTGTGGCAGCCCCTCAAATACTGGAATCATGTGTCCACTGGTCCTTCTCTTCACTAGACTAGCCATGCCCAGTTCCTGTAACCATTCTTCATATGTTTTAGTCTCCTGTCCCCTAATCATCCTGGTTGCTCTTCTCTGTACTTTTTCTAGAGTCTCAACATCTTTTTTATAGTGTGGTGACCAAAACTGGATGCAGTACTCTAGGTGTGGTCTTACTAAGGCTTTATAGAGTGGTATTAGTACTTCCCTTGATCTTGATTGTATCCCTCTGTTAATGCAACTTAGGATTGCATTAGCTTTTTTGTCTGCTGCTGCACACTGCTGGCTCATGTTTAGCTGGTTTTCCACTAAGACTCCAAGAACCCTCTCACAGTTACTGTAAGGTAAAACTAGTTTTACCTTAATGTACTATAAAATCCCAGCCACTAACATGGTATATTGTTAAGCGTTAAGTCTGTACTAAACTACAATGGTTCATTCAACAACAAATAGTTAAAACAAACATGGCTTAGAATGTATTTCCTTAATACATCCTCAATATTCTATTATCACGGCTGATGATCTTTCTGATGGTCAGGTTCTTACCCTGTATCTGCTTTCTACTTTTCAAAAACAAGCCAACTATTAAAAAAAACATTCCAAATCATCCATACCTTACAGCCTCTCTGTAGTAGCTGATTGCAGCACTTTGATTGCCATTATCAGCTAAGTTTTTGCCAACATTATAATGGACCTGAAAGCGAAGGTCAGAACCAAATCATTCTAGGCAGTGATTTTTTTTCAATGCATATATGACTTTTGGTTTATAGAAATTTGAGCTGGATGATTGTAACGATTTTAATAGATGTGTATTTTTATTCATGTATTTTAACATGATGCTTGGTATGCCTATCGAAAAAACAGTTGATTATGTGAGAGACAGATGTAATTATACTTCATAAAACAAGAACTGGGGGGGGGAACAATAGAATATTGAAAGAGCTCTTAGCTTTAAATGTAAAG
The DNA here is from genome assembly GCA_009733165.1 of Naja naja. Taxonomy (NCBI): domain Eukaryota; kingdom Metazoa; phylum Chordata; class Lepidosauria; order Squamata; family Elapidae; genus Naja; species Naja naja. The sequence goes on from CM019153.1 coordinate 28,188,527, forward strand.
GCTCTGGAGACCATCCATATATCAGGAACACTTAATGGGACTCAGAACTTATCCTGACCACCAGCACCACTTTCAATGGCCATATCCTTATCAAAACATTCATGTATACCGGGTGGACAACTCCAGGAGAAATGCTACAACTATATGCATCCTAGTTTCCAAACTAGTGCTGCAGAATTGTAGCTTATTTGAAAGCCTAAAGATATTTTTCTATCAGATATCCTTGCTGCAATTTGTTGGAGAATGAAAAAATATTCTCAATGGTTAATTGGTTTTGATTATGGAACCTTTGATAATTAAAATGCTACACAGAAAGTGACTAATAAGATTGCATTTTGATTACACATCTAAAGTCAAGTAATTCCTGAATGAAAATCAAATTGATGCTGATATTGACAATTGGCTGTGATGTTTCTGTCAGATTTAAATTTACTATATTTTCACTTTGTTGTGTAATTGCATTTCTCATGTAGTCAATCTCAAATAAATATTATGATTTCAAAATTAAATCTAAGAATTACAATCTTTGTAATTAAGAAAACAAAATTAGGAGTTACATAAACAAGTTCTGTGACTAGAATGGATTGCTTTCTGCAACAAAAATGTTAGAAGATTAAGTTCAGCTATGTGTTAGAATATGATTAAATAGTCAATATATTTTCACGTTTTGTCTTGGTGGGAACTGTACTCCAAATTAAATTGAAAATGGGTCCCCTGTTTCAGGAAATATTAAAACACAATGCCAGATGCTATAAATATTTATTATAATTACTAATATAAGCCCATATCCATACAGAACACGAGCGGGAAGACCTACTGTTGGATGTAACAATCTAAAAGAATATTAGCTCTTTATAGAACCAAAATACTTTTTTTCTATGTTGTTTTGATTTACAATATCACATTTTCTTCATATTGAAGCTTATATTCCAGATTTTCTCTCATTAACCTGCCTTTTGATATATTCTAGAGGAAGACTTAAGGTAGAATAATAATAGTTCTGCTGCTCACATTTTAGACATAAGCAACTGTAATGAGAGTAGAATGAAAATCATGTAACATCTGTGCCTGGTGAATACAATACATTATTAACAGCTTTATTAACAATGTCCAGTTGCTTTTAATAATGCCAGAAATCAGGGATTGGCCCAATATCTGAAACAGCACCTCTGCACAAATAACATAAAATCTGAGTTATCTGCAACCATCTTGTGCTCATAAGTAAACAAAATCTTCAACACCAATTCCCTCCTGAGGATACTAGCTTAAGAACCTGTTAAGCTTAGAAGCAAAGTAGTATAATTTATTCATGGACCCTTTCTATGAACAGAACATCCAGATTGAAAAGTGTATGAAAGCATTGGAAGTTGTTGATCTGCACAATAAGAGATATGTATGCTGCAAAGCCACTTGTTCACTGGATTTATTACTCTTAAAAAAATGCTGTGCAACTTGTGATTGTATGGCACACACCACTGCATCACAAAAGATCATGTAATCCTCATCATTTTTTACCTCACTCAATCATCAACAGTATTCAAATTAATTCTAGTGATGGAGAAGCAAAAACAATTTAAGGCCTGAAGGCAAAGCTTAAATTCAGGCAAGATGCCCATGGCATTTCAGAAATCAAGACTGTGTTAATTAGTGTGCCTACATCCAACCAATAAAATTGGGTGTGACATCCTCTCTAAAACATGCAATGAAGATGTTCTTGTTTTCCTACTCACGAAATATGATATACTACTCTTATTATTATTAGCTATCACTAACACAGCAACTGTAACACAGCAACTGTATAAAAACCATTTAATGTGACCTTGGACCTTTTATAGAATGTAATAGGAATTTTCTCTCTAGGGTCCTGTTTTCCAATTAGGAAATGAAACAATAAAAATGTATACAGAAAACAATTGAACTGAGACAAATCAATAGGAATAAATGCCTTCACTAAATTTCCAGGTGCTATTATAATTACTAAAACTGCTGATATAATAGAGACTAAATCCTAAGGTGATTCGGCAAGAAGATAAATACCAGAAATGATAATTATTTACCATAATAGAACAATGGAATTATTATTTTTAGAAAACACAAACGCTTACTTTGGCATTCAGTGGACAAACAGACAAAGCACTTCTAAAAAGCTGCTCCTCCGATCTCCATTGGTTACTACGGATGATGCAACGCCACACATTTATCAGTAAGAGGCCCAGCAGAGCCGCAACCAACAATTTCTTGAGAAAGAAGACACATATTAGAAATCTCAGCTTTTAAATCTCTTTTCCATTTTTTTTTGCCAACCGTTAGGATAATGTTCTTTGTACCTTATTCTTAACTTGTTTACACAACAGACAAAATCCATATGTAATCAATATGCAGTAACCAATACTGGGGAGATAGGTGACCCTCTCGGCAACAACAAACCCAACTCTAAAAAATAGGTTACTTGCAGGAAGAAAAGGAATGATGAGAAACCCCAATCCTAGGGTAAGGATTCTGAAATGCAGAAGAAAAAAAATATTTTACAGCATGCAGTAAAACTCTTACTACAATACATATTGATTTAATCATATAAATTGATTTTATTTGGGCTTGTTGGGTTTAATTTGTTTTTAAAGTATTTATTGTTGTATTTTTAGTTGTGAGCTGCCCTGAGTCCTTTCGGAGAGGGGGCGGCATACAAGTCCAATTATTAAATTAAATTAAATACGATACAAGTAATTCAATTTAGATTTGCCATGAGATATCCTAGCATCCAGACCTACTTTGCTAGGGAGCTCTGCTATTCCCTATCCTTCTGTGAGGTTCGGTAACATCAAAAATCCATGACTATCTGGCTCCTTTCCATTCTTACCATATGGGCCCACAGGGGGAAGGTAGGGAGCAAGTGATGATGAAACATACCACAGCTACTGCAGGGGTGTCAAACTCAAGGCCTGTGGGCCAGATCCAGCTTGTGGGGTGCATCTGGCCCATGGGGGCGGCTTGGAAATAGCAAAGGACCAGCCCGTAGTGCCTCTGGCAGCTAAAATGGAGTGTGGCAGGACTAAATGCGCCCCCCCTGCCCATTTTCAACCTGGACGGCCTCCTGCAGCACTTTGCCAACCAAAATGGGCTGCGTGGGGGCCATGCGTGCACTGTTTTGGCTGGCAAAGTGATGCAGGAGGCCGTCCAGGCTGAAAATGAGCCACGCGGGGGCCATGTGTGGACCCTTGGCACCCTGTTTTGGCCAGCAGGATGCTGCAGGAGGCGTCCGTCCTGTCTCCCTCCCCCTGGCCAGCCCCTGGAGGAGAACTACAATGCAGATCTGGCACTTGAAGAAATCCAGTTTGACACCCCTGTAGTACTGTCAAACTTAAGGACATCAGTTCCTAAGAACAAGCTTTGTGTCTTTATGCCAGTAAACGCCTGTTGCCTTTTGTCTAAGTTTCCATTCCCCAAAAAGAGTCATCCTGGGAAAATATCATATAGGCTTCTCAGCATGGTCCTTAACTTCCAGTATTAAAGGATTACAAACCATTTAGAAAGAAATGTTTCAATCTAATAATTCTAACTATGCAAAGTGAAGATTGAAACTATCCTTTTTAATATGAACAAATTATTATCTCTGTATGATGGAAGAGCTCTACAGGATGACTGCTATTTAACTATGAGCTTCACAGGTTTAATACAAGGTCTTTTTCATTATTCTCTTTTATCATGGACCATGGCTTTCTGTTTTGGGTCTTTTTTCCCATATCAATGTGTAGGCACAACAGATCAACGGCCTAAATCCAGCTATTTCCTTTTAATGTTTCAGGGATATTAAAGACCAGTCCTAGACATCATTCATATTGCATATCTGGAACAAACACATTTTGATGGCTGAGAAAAATATCATTATCAAGGAAAATGTAAATATCCAAGTGTAATATAGTAAAGAAAAAATATCTGTTTAGTGTAAAAATCTGCAGAACAGAAAGTGTGCAGGTATGTGAAGGGATGGATGGGTATTAAGATAAATAAACTACATATTTATTCTCCGGTCTCCTGGTCTTTTCAATTGTCTATTGAAAAACCTTCTGTAGAAATGGATCTCTCCTAAACAATGTGGGATTGATTAATGGAGGTTTTGGCACAGGGACAGGGTGACTGGCTTCAAATAGGCTTATACTGTACCATAAATAATCTCAAAAAAATAAATAAATCATAGAATGAAAGTTTTCAATTTCTTCCCAGCAAATCCCCACTTCCCTTTCATTTGCATTATCAAGACAATTCTTCCTTGCAAGTTATGGGACGATACAATAATGTACATAATGTGTTCAAGAACAGTTCAAGAACTGTCATGCACATAAGATTATTATTTTTAAAATAATTCTTGTTTTAAAAATTGCAATCTCAAACAAAGCAAGTGTTCACGGAAAATGTCTAGTTTGAACCCCAATCTCTTTTGTCAATTAAAGCAATTTCAGATGAGAGAATAATTACTGATTATCTAATCAACACAGAAGTGTAAATACTTTTACAGAAATCGTTTAACAATTCAATTCTGTCAAGCAACTTTCATTTGTTTAAAATGACAGGATGTTTTCCCATTATTTTCCCTGGATCTGCTTACCAACAAAAGAGTAATCATCCTGGGGCAAAATTCCATTTAAAGCTAACACCGCCATTGTCAATAGTTCTTTTTTTAGTCTCCTGTTTTTTTTTGCCAGAGGAACAGTGTCGAAAAACATCACAAATCAATTATATGTTATTCTGAGCACAAATTATTATTTTTACCTCCTACAGAGTTAAGGAGCTCGAAATGTCCTCTCACAAGGAAAATAAAGCAGTCACTTTCCCCGTCAAGTTTTCCACCCCATGGCCAGTGGAAATGAAGATGGCCCAAATTAGGAAAGTACTGCTATAAATATTTATTGGCACTGTATTTGCTAAAAAATATTGATTCCACAATTCTACAAAGAGGAGTGGCGGTAGATGTCTTACCAACTCAGGAGAACCTTAACGTGTTGACCCGAATTTACCTTCTCTTCTGGCCATCTTTTGAACCCAAAGCTTGGCACGCCAGCACAATCAGGCACAGCCAAAGAAGCACCAGAGCAATCATTCTCCAGTCACTGATTGATTTAATAAGGGGTACGCAGCCCATTGACCAATCAAAACACAGCCACCAGGGACACAGCAACAGCCAAGCATTCAGAGAATAGTAGTAATTATAATTTACAGCCTGTCAATGAAAGGGAAAAATATATGTATATATATATAAAACAGCTTGTGGAAATATCAAAAACAGAGAAGGGAATCAACATTTCACCAATGCATCTGAATTTCAAGGAAACATCTTCATCTACTTAAACCAAATCGAACCAAAGAGACTTCAAAGAGATTCAACCAGCTGGTGATATGTAAGTAACATAATGTTATCTCGGTGTGAGCAGAATTACCTTGCTGGTCAAGATGATTTCTCTTCCTTGGGAGGTTAGGAAATAGTGTATGTGTGAATCACAGGCCACCATGGAAAGTTTAAAATTCAAGATGGCTGTTGTGACCACACAACTGGAACCAAGCCTCTTGTGTATATGTTATTAAAAGGGGGCACAGCTTCAATCTGGGGGATGTCACCTCTGTTTTCATTTCTTTGATTCCAACCCCTCCTTGTTTTGGCCTGATATGAATTGATCAATCACATGAGATCACATGAGGTCCACCCAGCCTCATTACAGTCTATTTTGATCAGTAACCATTTCCAAGACCTCTGCTACATGTATTTTTCCCAAACTATTATTGGCATGGATGGAGCTGAACAGGGAACTCACTTTATATAGCACAGTCACTGTGCTACTACTCTGTGCCACTGTCTGTTTTTTTGTACAATCATTAATGTCAGCAAAACCCCATATTTTCCAGCTTACCCTTACAAATGGACTGGATGCAAATGAAGCTGGGTTATCCACTTCTGTAAATGCTGGAGGTCCTGTGCCCATAATTTGCCAGCGGGCGTATAGAACAGTGGCTCCTCCAGATAACAAAAGAGTAATTCTGAAAAGAAGTCCTTTTCTAAACACCACTAGGCTCTATGAAGAAAGGGAAATAATAATTATGAAAAAAAGAAAAGAAATCTAAGTTGTTAACTGCCTTTTACTCTTAAAAGTAGAAACGGAGCAGATAAGTATGCACAGACTGGGTAAGAATGAGAAAGGTTAACTGGCTCTCATTAAAAACAATTGTAACAGCCGTTAAAACAACCAAGACTGTGAGAGAATAGCAATAGCACTTAGATTTATATACCGCTTCACAGTGCTTCACAGCAGTGGTGGGATTCAATCTTTTTTTACTACCGGTTCTGTGGGCGTGGCTTAGTGGGCGTGGCAGGGGAAGGATACTGTAAAATCTCCAGTCAGAGGTGGTATTTGCTGGTTCTCCGAACTACTCAAAATTTCTGCTACTGGTTCTCCAGAATTGGTCAGAACCTGCTGAATACCACCTCTGCTTCACAGTCCTCTTTGAGTGGTTTACAAATGTCAGCATATTGCCCCCAACAATCTGGGCCCTCATTTTACCGACCTTGAAAGGATGGAAGGCTAAGTCAACTTCTGAGCTGGTCAGGATCAAACATATAATAACAACCATCTGAACATGATACAGCTATCTTGCATGCTCCCCATGGGATCCCCAAGGTTTTTGGACAAACCGGTGATTTAAGTGCTTTCCAGAAAGCTAGAAGCATAATGGTTTGGATCATGGCCCAAATTACATTCCATAGCTGTACAAGAATAATGAATAGAAGTTATTGATAATACAACTCCTCATTATAGAAACATCTATGTAGGTGTTATTGCTGGTTTAATTTATGTTTGATTATGTTTATAGTACTGTACCACAATTATTTAAGAAATAATTCTATAAATGTCAATGCTTATCTATTTCACAAGCTTAATAATGAAATAAAGGATTCCACTTTTACTGAAATCAACAGAGAAGACTTTTGGAAGGAAATTTGGTGGAAATACTGTATTTGTTAGCTGGCTAAAGTTTTTTAAAAAATTATTTAACATTACCTTCCACATCAGAGGTGGTATTCAGCAGGTTCTGACCAGTTCTGGAGAACTGGTAGAGGAAATTTTGAGTAGTTCAGAGAACCGGTGGTAACCTTTTCTCAGGAGTGGAGAGGGAATGGAGATTTTACAGTATCCTTCCCCTGCCATGCCCACCAAGCCACACCCACCAAGCCATGCCATGCCCATCGAACCGGTAGTAAAAATTTTTGAACCCTACCACTGTTCCACATGTATCGATACACTTATTTTGAATATGTCAATGGGAATGTATACAAACCTCTATATAGTATTGCCATTGCTTTAACTGTTCATAATTTGAAAAAAGTATATCTTTACAATTTTGATAGATATTAAAAATATTTATAACTGTCATGTAACAGAATTCAATAGTAGTCTGGAATGTATTTAATATTTTTTTATTTTATTCGACAGAGAATATTATTGGTGTTTAGTATTTGACATTAATAGCATTCTATAATATTTTGAATTTGTTAGATGACATGCAATCCTTTATGACATCTGGCAGTTATGTGATACTACTATACACTGTGTTTGATAACTGAGAAAACAAATTAAACAAGGAAGAAAGCCAATATTACAGTTAACAGTCAGGTTTCAAAAGCTGTGGACAGATGTCACATTAAAGCTTTGATATGATACTTAATTTGGTGTTTTATAAAAACATTCAGCCATATATAATGTTTAATTTTTTTTACTGTTTATTAAACTTGCTCCTTATTGGTCATACAATATGATTGAAGTGTGAAGTAAAATAAAATATGCAGTGCTGTCAGATCTCTTGGTGAGAATACAAGTCACTTAAGTGAAACGGCAATGTAGAAATTTGACGAAAACAAACAAACAAACAAACCTATTTGATGACTTCCACAGGGGCAATCAGAGTAATTTTTGCAGAGAAATCTCTCCTACGCTGACTTCCTCTACTGTTGCTTTCCAGAAGTTTTGGATTCCACTGAAAACCTTTATATCCAATCTATGTGCATATTTATGGAAAACCATGCTCCTTGCATGATATGTCACGCCTAACTGAATAGGTACGTTTAATATTATTACTTGCAGGAACTTCTAGATTATAATAAAAGATCCAAAGAAATCTATTGTGGGCATTGGTATGTATTCTATTCCTAAACTTAACATTCTTATTCCAACTACCATTTTAATTGGAAGTAAATTCCACTGAAATAAATGGAAACCGTGTGCTGAAAGAAGATTAGGATAGGCAAGAGATTTAAGTAACTCAGTTGAACAGCATTTTGAAATAGCCTGGTTTTAACATAATGGCTTTTTAAGGGGGGAGGGGAGAAAGAGTGAGAGTGAGAGTGAGTGAGTGTGTGTGTGTGTGTGTGTGTGTGTGTGTGTGTGAGAGAGAGAGAGAGATTGCATGCTAACATTCTCTACCAAAATCTAAACTACTAACAATGGAAGCAAATGGTGATAGATAAGGGTCAATGGAATTCAATATGAACTAGAGTTAGAATTGCTTATGGGTGCAAAGGGACTTGAGACTGGTTGACCCTTCTCTTGGGCTTGGTCTGGTCATCTCTTACAGAAAGGCAGTTGTGCCCAACATTTTCCTTCCTCATAGCTTCTTGCTGGCAAGGCAATCAGTTGTGTGATGGCATGCGGGCCACCAAGGGGCGGGAAGCATTGTCCTGATTTCTGACCCTAATGGGCAGAGTCCATCATGGTCATAACTCAAGGACTACCTGTATCTCACACAATATCTTATTCAATCTAAAAACAAAGGGACTTACCTCTACTGACTTGTCCTTATGAAGTATCTTCAAAACAACTTCCAAAATATTGAGCCTGTTGATCACGACAGCATCAAACAGAGCATTTAAACCCTAAAAACACAGAGAACCAAGTAAGAATGAGAGAAAAAATTTATACAGTATATCTTCTTTATATGTATGTATGTATGTATGTATGTATGTATGTATGTATATGACATTCATATATATGAAAGATATATATACTGGTATATATCTGGGGTAAAAAGAAAATCTGGAAAAAGAGTGGAACTTTTGAAATATCCAGTATTTGCTATCTATGAGCATTTCACAGTACGTTTATTAAGCATTTTTCTGAGACACTTTTTTTGGTAAGCATTCTCCAAAATAATACAAATTATGTTGTATGATTTAATTATTTGTATGCACGTGTCTGGGTGCACGAGATTATCCCAAAATGGAATCAACTTTATTTAGTGGTGTTTAGCATTTGGTAAATACGCAGCCTCATTCTCAGCAGTATCAAAGTTGTGAAGTCCAATCCATCTATCTATAATCAGGAATGTCCTGTTGATTTTAGTGGGACTTACTTTCAGATGACACAGGAGAGAACTGTAGTCTTAAAGTGGTAAATAAAAATCCACAACTTGTGTAGCAAATTGAAACGGATATTCAGGAAGAATATCTTTTATCCAGTATTAAGGGCTCACAACATATCTGATAATCCAGTTAAACTCTGTATATGACCATAAAAACTCTGAGCTCTGCTATGTAATATGGGAATATTCCCCATTTTGCAGGAAAATCATCATTTGTCTTGATGAATTTAACAAATTCCAAACATATTTTTGTTTACAATTTCACTTTGGAGGAAATGGCAGTTCCACACAGACCTGACCTAGTGTGGTTTATTTCAATCAGTTAGCAAAAGAGTTTGATCCTAGTTTAATCTAAATTTGGATGAACAACCATTTCCCAAATCTGCAAATAATATAAAAGACCTGACTGCTGTCACATAAAAAGCTTTCATTCTCTTCAAAAGTCATCATTAATAAATCATTATTTAGCAATGGAGGTCAGGAGGTTAGTTGAGACCATGAGGTGATGCTGATTTACTGTGGATTGGTGTTGTGCTCAGTTGCCACTATGTGCTTATTATATTGTTATTTTATATTGTGTGTTTTTTAAACTCTATCTTAGTTGCATAGAGTTGCAATTTTAAATTGAGTAAAATATACAATAAATCCATAATTCTTTGAATAAATAATCTGAACTACAGCAAAATGCAAATGCCTTGGATTAACCAGTAAATTGCTGATTCTGAATTCTGGATCATTCTGGAAATTGATCCTGGCATTATTAGAAAATATTAAATAATGGAAGACTAATACACACACACATAAAACTGATAGATTAATCCAGTCATTTGTGACTTGTAAATCATTATTTATATTACAGCATACTAATATGGATAATAGAAATATAGGCATAGAGATATATTTCCCAGCAATGCAAGTTTGGTACTATGTTTTATAATTTAATGTTCAACATCATAAGAAAAAACATTTTTCTCTACATATCAAAGCTTTTACATTTTTTGACATGCACTGTCAAATATCATCAAATATGCTTAAATTATTTTTGTTTCACTTCAAATCATGTAACCCAAGTACAGATCATGAGATGAATCCACTTTTTTTGAACCATATTAATATGCATTTGAAAATGTCCATAATTTTCCAGAAAACCCAAATCTTTGTCAATATAGCCAAACCATAATTAAATCAAATGATGGTTTAGTGCAATGTCTGGTCACTCATGACAGCAAGAATAATAATGAATAAGAGGAAGCGGAAATGTACCTTTTGAAAATATTCAGAGCAAAAGAAAGTTTGCTGAAATTGTAAGAAATCCTGAGTAAAATGGAAATACAGGAAGTGCATCTGGGTACAACACCATAGTCACCACTGAACTGAGTTGCCAAGAAATGTTAAAATTACCAGTACTGTAACTCCTTGTTCTTTGCACAGCATCGCCATAGTGCCAAGGAGAGCACTCAGCAAAACCCAACCGATGGAGAACTGGGTTCCTTCTTTATCTATCAATTTTAAAAGAAAAGGCAAAAGAAAGAAAAATGAGAGTCTATATCAAGGGTGTCAAACTTGAGGTCCCCGGGCCGGATGAGTCACGTGCTGCAGTGGTGGGATTCAAAAAAAATTACTACGGTTTTGTGGGTGTGGCTTGGTAGGCGTGGCAGGGGGGTTACTGCAAAATCCAATTCCCTCCCCACCCCACTAACCTGCTTTCCAGCTCCGTTCTCTTGTGCAGGGCAACAAAAGAAGACCCAGCTGATCAGCTGGGACTCGTGAGACAGCGACTAGATGGGGGCGGGGCCAGTCAGAGGTGGTATTTGCCTGTTCTCCAAAGTACTCAAAATTTCTGCTACCGATTCTTCAGAACTGGTCAGAACCCGCTGAATACCACCTCTGATGTGCTGGCCACGCCCACCCCATTTAGTGAAGGGGGGAAAAGTTGCAATATGTCACATGACGATGTGATGACATGAGTTTGATACCCCTGATGGTGTTTTTTTTTCAATGTTTTTTCAATGATGTTTTTTTCAGTGTTTAAGTTAAAAGCACTTTCAGTGTGTGTTTTTTCCTTTGAGAGTGTACATGCATCTTTATTATGTCTTTGTTTTATTTTTATCTTTTTATGATTTATTTAAAAGGCTCAAGGTTGACTCAGCCTTCCATCCTCTTGGGGTAGGTAAATTGAGGACCCAAGATTGTTGGGGGCAATAAGCTGACTTTGTAAAAATGCCGCTTAGTAATAAGCAGGCATATACAATGGAATGAAGGCTATTGCTGAGCGCATTGGGTTGTGCTCCAAAAATTGTAAGCCGCCCTGAGTCTCCGGAGAAGGGCAGCATATAAATATGAATTAAAAAAAAAAGCAGTAGAAAAATAAAAAAAGATTTTTTTTTAACTTTTGTACACTAAATGCCCCATTGCAGAGGTCTAAAGGACATGGTTCTCTCATAATGTGCTTAATATTTTGGACCCAAGTAGTCAACATGTTGGCTTGTTTTAAAATTTCTTTTAAAAACAGCCACTGTCCCTGACTTGGCTACTTCTGCGGAATGGATTTCTAACTTCTGAACTGCCTTCCTAAGCAAATCCACCTGAACTACCTTTACTTACTGCTATCTTAATAAGGAAGAAAGCTAGTGGCAATACATTGATCCTAAACTAATATGTTAGACCTTAATACCTCAATAATGTAAGGTCTAGATAATTCCATTGCCCTAACTCTTTTAGTTCATGCAAAATAGATGTGCTTTTGGAGAGTAATTCATGAGAAATACAAGAGTTTCTTTTTTCAGATCTTTGCTCCCAGGACCAGCCTGCTTGCTCCATGCTATCACAGTTTGAAGAAGCTGGATGCCCTTATGGCTAAGATTGAAGACATTTTGCTTTTTAAATCCATCGATATCAGTCAATCAATCCAATAACCTGTAATATTTTCATTGCCTGGATATTCTATAAAAACCAAGGTATATGTTGCAGTACTCAAAAACAAAAATGTAGCTTTTGCATCTCAATCTTCAAAAAAGTAAAGCACCCAAAAAAGTGCCAATTATGATTCCAAAGATGCACACATGCCAAGTGTGTTAATCAGTTTAATTGAAGCACACATTCTACAACTATGCTGTTTCTCCCACCATGATCTCCTGTCAGAGAATGGAACTCATTTGTGGTTGGCACCTGAACCTAGTTTAAACTGGTACACCATATTGTGGGAAGGCATTCTGCCACCCTCAGCAGATGGTCACAAGCTTAATGTATGCCAAAGATTTGCAGCAAGCATTTTGATTCCTGTTCCAAACGCTACAATGCCCGCAAGTGCTTCTGTTATTTTATAGAAGAAATCTAGCTTATGTAATTTGATTATATCCATACTGTAAGGAATTTCTACATTCACTTTACGTTTCAATGAAGTTGTTCCAGAGACAGAGGTCTACAGGTAATCCTTGACGTGTGACTATAATTGAGCTCAAAATTTTTGTGGCTAAATAAAACATTTGCTAAGTGAATTTTGCCCCATTTTGAGATCTTTCGTGCGATGGTTGTTAAGCAAATCACTGCAGCTGTTAAGTTAGTAACACAGTTATGAAATGAATCTGGTTTCCCCATTGACTTTGCTTGTCAGAAGGTTGCAAAAAGGGGATCACATGACTCTGGGACACTGCAACCGTCATAAATATGAGTCAGTTGCCAAGCATCTGAATTTTGATCACATGTTGTCTATGGCAGGAGTCGCCAACCTTTTGGACCTCAGGGACCACCAGACTCATAATTTTAAATCCTGCGGACCACTAATATGAATTTTGACTGACGGGGGCTTGCTGATGTTAGTGGGAAAGTCGGTCCCATATTCCAGAGCTGCAGTAGTCACAGGACTGGCCCTTTGGTCATCCCGAGCAGCTGCTCCTCCAGTCCATGGCAGGCTGTCCTCTCGGGTGGAGGAGCAGCTGCGCCAGGATGACCAAAGGGCCAGTCCTGTGACTACTGCAGCTCTGGAATATGGGACCGACTTTCCCACCAACGTCAGCAAGCCACCCCAGGGCGGATTTCCCTCTCCTGCCATTGGTCTTACCTTCCAGTTCCAGCTGGCGTGGCTCTACTCAAGGTAAAGTTTGCTCTCAGCCGAAGGGTGGGGGCCAGCGGGTGGGTGGGCCATGTGGGTGGCACAGCCTTGTGTTCCCACACAGCCTGGAGTAATTGCTTTTGGGGGGCACATTTCTCTGCAGACCACCAAAATTTTCTCGTGGACCATCAGTGGTCCCCAGTCCACTGGTTGTAAGCATGAAAAACAGACATAAGTCGCTTTTTTCAGTGCCTTTGTAACTTTGCACAGTTGCTAAATGAACTGTTGTAAGTCGAGGACTACCTGTATTTAGATTGCAAGCTCGGCTGAACATCCATACCTGAAGCCTCTTACTATGTTGAACGTCTGTAACTTGCAGCCTAAATAGACTTCAAAACAGGCAGTCCTCAATTTACAACCATCACATAGTGACCGTTCAAAGCTACAACCACAATGAAAAAAAAGCGACTTACAAGTGTTGCAGCATCCCCAGTAACATGATCAAAAATTCAGATGCTTGGCAACTGGCATGTACTTACGACAGTTGCAAGGTCCTCATCTGCAACCTTCCAGCTGGCTTCTACAAGCAATGTCAATGGGAGAAGCCAAATTCCCTTAACAACCTCATGATTCATTTAACAATTGCATTGATTTGCTTAACAATCAGGATAAAAAGATCATAAAATTGGGTGGGACTCATTGAACAACCATCTTGTTTAACAACAGAAATTCTGGTCTTAAGTATGATTGTAAGTTAAGAACTACCTCTACTTCATTTGTTGTTGTTTTTAAAAAGAGTTAAATTTTTTTAAAAAGTTTTTAATCTTTTAAAATCATTTTTAAAAAATTTCCTTGACTTGACAATAGGATAACAAGAAAGAGAGCAGGACATCCGAGGACAACTCTTATCTTTACCAGTGTGTTACGGATCATGTTTAAGAGCCTTGGTGGTGCAGGCTGTTAAATGCCTAGCACTTAGTTCCAGCTGCCTGCAATTAGTGCAGGCTCGAATCCCACCAGGCTCAAGGTTGACTCAGCCTTCCATCCTCTCGGGGTAGGTAAAGTGAGGATCCAAGATTGTTGGGGGCAATAAGCTGACTTTGTAAAAATGCCGCTTGGGGGGGCCAAAAAGCCCTAGTAATAAGTAGGCATATACAATGGAATGAAGGCTATTGCTGAGCGCATTGGGTTGTGCTCCAAAAATTGTAAGCTGCCCTGAGTCTTTGGAGAAGGGGGGCATATAAATGTAATTAAAAAATAATAATAATGTGATTTTTCATTCCATTTTAATATCATTTTGAATGAATGAATGAATGAATGAATGAATTCTTTATTAGCCAAGTGTGATTAGATACACAAGGAATTTTTCTCGGTTCATATGCTCTCAGTGTACATAAAAAGAAAAGATACATTCATCAAGAATCATAAGGTACAACACTTAATGATAGTCATAGGGTACAAATAAGCAATCGTTTTATATTTTATAATATTAAAATAACATTACGTTATTTTAAGATGTTACCATCTGGGCCATGTGATAACAACAATGAAAAAGAATGAAAGAAAACCCCATAGCTATTTTCTCCATCATTTGCAAGCACTATAGATTGGAAGTTTGTTTGGGTTGCCTAGCTCCTCCTGATGCAAATAATGCTGCATCCTTTCACCTGCCCCCTGAAATCACAAAATTAAAGCAAGCAGCTTCTTCCCTCTGTTTGAAAAAGGGGGGAAGGGGTAGCATTATTTCTGATGGCTAGAGGGAGCTATCACAATCACAGCTTCTCTGCTAGCATCAGTGTTAAAACGCTGCTGTGGCTTTGTCTTTCGTTTGAGCCCTTGCACAGGTGAGGGAAAGAGGGCATGGAAAGAGGCTGAGGAAGACATCAAAGGCTGGCTTGGTCCTGCTTAAGCATTAATACCAACTACAGGTGAGAGTCTAACTGCCATGTGAAAAACTGGAAAGAAGAGACTGGAACCCCAGGGATTCCTGTCTCTCCCAGCACCAAGTCTGAACTCAATGTTTATTTTCTAGGCAAGAAGATGAGTCAGAAAACACAGAATAGGAAAGCTCAAAGCAGCCTAAGACATCTTAACCAAATGTTTGTATACCATATAATGCATAGGTACATAAAATGCATGCTACTGATGATATATATGGACGTCTAAAGGTCCAGCTTTAAGGTCTGTGGACTTCAGCTCCTAGAATTCCCCAGCCAGCTTGGGGAAATTGAGTCCACAAGTCTTAAAGTTGCTAAAATGGGACAAACCCCACCCCCAGGTCTAAAGCCATGTCCACACAGTATTCTAGAGTTAATTAGCTTCTTTCAAACAGTATCAGCATGGAGAAGTGGTTGGTTTTGTCTATGTTTGGAAACTAAGCAGGTTTCAACTTGGTTAACATTTATTGACATATGCTAGACTGGAAATTAAAAAGAAAACATCCAGAAGAAAGAAAGAAATGGTAAAATATTACCACGAGGCTGCTCAAAAAAATGGCATTGCAACAATTACAAGAAGTGTAAATTGACTCAAAGGTGAAAACAACATAAAATTGAAGCTTTCCCTAAACAAAGGAAAAGTTTTAATTGCAGAAGTTCTGAAAAATCATGTGTAATTTCTATGTATAACAGTGCAAATTTATTTTGGCTCCTTGTCACCTAAATTTCTAAGATTCTTCTAATCAGTCATTGAAAAATCAAGGGTGTTGCTAATTAAAATACTGTTAACTCATATACGTGTCATGTCCCACCCTCGGAGCCTGAATCTGCAGAGGAAAATGAGTCAGAACTGGAGCAGACCGAGATCAAGGGGGCGGCTGTTGGCTTGGGAGGAAAATGGGGAGGATCAGGCCCAGTCAGATCAGGGCCTTTGAGGATTGGGATGGCTTGTAGGCAGGAAGGGGAGGGGCAGGATGACCAAGAGAGGCTAAGCAGTGAACATGAGAGACAGAGCTCAGGTGATGAGCAAGGACTAATCCCCTCCTGATCCTCGAGCATAGAGCGTGGAGAGAAGGTCAGAAAAGCGCAGACTGACCGGATTACTCGGGAGGAGACTGCCCTGCCCCGCTTCACAAGGCACACCTGGAGACTGAGACTTAAGGAGATGCTGTGGGGAGGGGCATTTGTCGGGAACAAATGCTGAATTCCTGGAGTGTTGAGTGCCAACGTTTGAACTTTCCTGGATTCCTTGCCTTCTTTCTGGATTTCTTGCTTTGCAGCTATGGTTTTCACAGCGTTGGGCTGGATTATTTGCAGCTTGAGGTGTGTGCGTGCGTGCGTGCGTGTGTGTGTGATCACTTTGCTCTGGGACTTGCCAGAAACGTAGGAGCATTTGGGGAAATTTGGAGCAATAAAGGGGTGGTTTGAACTGCCAGTGCCGTGCCCTGGTTCATCACAATGCAGGTGAGTTGGGAATGGAGATGAGACAGACAAAGCAACATTTTGGACATGCTGATTTCTGAAAAAAACCATTCCCTAGTCTTCAAACTCGGGCATTATGTTCATGTTTATCGTCTACTGGCATAGCCTACCCAAAAATGTTCAGGAGGAAAGTACTTACTCTCTTTAAACGCCTTGCAGTAGCCAAGAAAAGATAACAGAAAGAACAGGGCACACAAGAGGTCTGCTCTGCCAACAATCCCTGCAATCTTAAAATGGAAAGGAAGAAAAGTTCAGGGTTTAATAAACAAGCCTCTTACCCTCCACTCAGACAGCAACAGTCTTTAAATTATAAGTAGTCCTCGACCTACAACAGTTCATATAGTGACCATTCAAAATTACGGCACTAAAAAAGTAATTTTTGACCATCTTTCACACTTACGATCTTTGTAGCATCCCCATGTTCACCTGATCAAAATTCAGATGCTTGGCAACTAGTTCATACTTACATTGCTGTGTCCCAAAACCATGTTATCCCCTTTTGCCACCTTCTGACAAGCAAAGTCAATGGGGAAACCAGATTCACTTACTACAATCTGGTTACTAACTTATCAACTGCAATGATTCACTTAAGAACTGTGTCAAGAAAGGTCATAAAATGTGATGGCAAACCTATGGCACGTGTGCCACAGGTGGCACGCAGAGCCATTTGTGCTGGCATGCGAGCTGCAGGCAAATTCACGCCTCACAGCTGATTTTCGGCTGATTTTCGGCCTTTTTCGGCCTCCAGAGGCTTGAGCAAGATTTCTGCAGGCTTTGCAGGCCAAAAACTAGGCTCATTTCATCACGTCCTGTTTTTCCGGAAATACCGGAAGTGATGAAACGGACCTAGTTTTTGGCCTGCAAAGCCTGCAGAAACCTTCCTCAAGCCTCTGGGAGACCAAAAAGGCCTCAAACCAGCCTAAAATCAGCTGTGAGGTGCAGTGCAGGTAAGGTGGTGGTGGTGGTAGATGGGTGGGTGCACATTGCCTTCTGGGTGCTGTCATGCGAGCGTGCAAACGCATGCACAATTTTTGGCACAGGAGCCCAAAAAGGTTAGCCACCACTGCCCTAGCAATGTATGTCTCTTCCTCACAAATATGCAGTGAAGTTGAAATGTATAACATTTTTATGGAAAATGAGTTTGTTATTAATGAAAGATGTATACCAACTAACCCAATATTAGAGAAGCCTCACAAGTTCAACATTATTTTTTTTCATTTGATTACCCTTAGCAAATGCCTGCAAGAAACCTATATATTATTTTCAAATATTTGTGTGGGCTTATGTGTGCTTGTGTGTTCATGATAAAAATAATAGCTGTATCTTTTTATAATAGTTTCTCAAGAGTGATTATACACAGTAGTTCTCAATTTACAACAGTTCATTTAGTGATCATTCAAAGTTACAACGGCACTGAAAAAAGTGACTTATGACTGTTTTTCAGTCATGACCATTGTGGCATCCCCATAATCAGGGGTGGGATTCTACTGGTTCTGTCCAGCTCTGTAGAACCGGTAGCTCTGAAGAGCAGCAGACATAGAACCGGTTCTGTGTCTGCTGCTGTTTTGGCCCGCCCGGGCTCTTACCTGACCTTTATTTCCTGCTTTTTCAACCTCAGCTGCTTTGCGTGGCACAGCTGCGGTCAAAAAAGCAGGAAAAAAATAGCTTTTTCAACTGCTGCGCACCTGGGTGCAGCGCTGCTCAGCTGTCCAGGCAGCAAGCTGATGATTCACACACATGCATGCACGCAAAGCGTGCATGTGCACGCAAATCGTAAATCACTGAACCGATAGTTACACTGGGCGGATCCCACCCCTGCCCATAATCATGTGATCAAAATTCAGATGCTTGGCCATTGATTCATATTTATGAACTTTGCTGTGTTCCAAGGTTCAGTGATCCCCTTTTTTGACCTTCTGACAAGCAAAGTCAATGGGGAAACCAGATTCACTTAACAACTGGGTTACTAACTTATCAACTGCAGTGATTAACTTAACAAATGTGGCAAGAAAGGTCATAAATGTAAGTTTGGGGCAAAACTTACTTAAGAAATATCTCACTTAACAACATAAATTTTGGACTCCATTGTACCCATAAGCTGAGGTCTACCTATAGTTTTTGAAGATCAAACTCAGTTTCACAGAATAAAAGGACTGGAAGATACATCTTAGAGACCATGTAGCCCAACTTCCTACCTTTGTAGGAATTTGCTCTTAGAGTAAGTGAGATAATAATGTTGCTTATGCTCTGAGTCAATTTTCTCTAACTGGGGTGATATCCAAATGTGTATTCTTCAGCTCCCAAAACTTCTCTTCTAGCTTGGGAGAGGGTGAAGGATCAAGGTTGTGAAAGGATACCTTGGACATCAGAAAAATTTCCAACGGATGACAAACCTACCACGATTTATCCTAGGACATTTTTTTTTCTTGAAAACCTATCCCACATCCCCTTTAAAACTATTTTCTAGTGCCCCTGGCAATATCAACAAACAGTGGCATGAAACCACTGAGAGCCATTTAAGCAATCACATGGCATGGAATGACTGAATTGTGTAGCCAAGCTACAGTCAGCCATCAGAGGGAGAGACAAATCCTTCCTCTCAACAATATTCTGAGAAGAGAAGTCATGATATTTTTCCTTCAAAATACACCAGGGAGGAAACCATGAACTCAGAGATGGGGTAACTTTCAGGTCCACTGGCAGACTGGAACTTCTTTATGAGCCACACAGCCCAGCCTTCTTTGGCCATTTCCTACACTTTTGAGAAACAGCCTGGAGGACATGAGGGAGCATTCAAGAGACCTCAATGTTTCCCCCTCCTCACGTATATCTTTGTAAAATCCTCAAAGAGGAATCATCAATTCCAAGGAAAAATGTAAACTCGCAAAAACCAAAAAAGCATAGGTCTATCACCCAAACTGTGTAGCGTGCTACTAATATGTATAGGCATCACATGTAGGCTCAAGAACAAATGCAGCCTCTTGGTAACCTGCTCTGATTTTACTCTTGCACTAACTCTCCTTGACCTCCCATACTGACTGAGGGATTCATGTGTCACTGTTTAACCGCTGGATCTTCATCTGATCTGCACTCCCAAGAGTTGCAGATTTCAGAGTCACGGCACTTTCTCAAATAGGAGAGCCACACTCTACCAACCCCTCTGAGCAGAACCAATTTCAGATGTTGTAGTTGTCATTAAAAAAACAACAACAAAACAAACCATTTCATAGCAAGTCATTGCTTCACATATGTAAGTGGCAGTCACAGACAAGACTAGATCAAACGTAAAGCCCCAAAGCATCTGACAGGATAAGCAGTGATAAACAAAATGGTGTCTCCAGACATGTACATAAGCAGACACCCGTGGTTCCTTATGTTACCTCAATTTTATGAAAACACCTTATCTTCATTGGCATGTTCCAAATGTGAAATCAGCCCCAAATATTGCTTAGTATAAACAATTCTTACCACCCAAAGACTACTCAACAACTGAATTGTGGCATCACATTAAGTCTCCGTTCAGAAGTGCATGAAATGGCTATCCTCTTTGTATGATATGAGAAAATAACCATAGGCCTCTGGCTTCTATCCCAGTGTTAAAATCTGAATATCATAGTTCTTGTTTCTCAGAGAACCCTTTAAAGAAACAGATCACAAGGATCTGCTTCTGTCTGAACCACATAAAGTAGATCATATGAACTGCTCCTGAGAAATTTGTTTCAAGAAAGACATTGGATATATCCAATGCAGCACTTTTGGGGGTGTTTCGGTAGGAGACTGACTACCAAGGATTCATAAAAACTAGGGATTCTGCCATACAAGTACTTACACTTTCTCCTAGAGAAATGCTATCATAGATCTCCCCAATTATGGATACACCATGCCGTCTTTATGCCAATCAAGATACACTTTAAAAATAAATAATTATATAAATTATCAGCATCTTTTGAAACCAAAATCTCTCTGAGGGTTTAGTAAGGTACCAGAGATGTCAATGCAAAGGACACACAAGCAAAGAGAAGTTACAACATAAAATCAGGTATGTTGTATACAGACACAAAACAGAGGAGTGCATAAAAGACAGGTAATTTGCAAGCATACAAAAGATTCTGAGCACTTCTCAACACCCGAGTCATTAGGTACTTACACATTCAGTGTGCACAGGATGTACGGCAAACAGCAAAGCCGCTAGGAAGGAGGATTTGGGGACAAAGTTGAGCCTTCTTCCTTTATTGGTGTAGTGCAGCCCACCCAATAATATTGAGAAGACATCAACAATTAAGACAGAAATAATACAATGGAGTATTATATTGATGATATGAAAGCCCAATGGGTGGAAGCCTCCAGCTAAAAGGTAATTAATCCTATACAAGGGAAGACAAAAAGAAAACAGTGAAGTTAAAAACAGGAATAAATGAAATTAGAATATGTTAAAATAATCCAAAAGAGTGCTTTATGTGTATGCACAGAAATGGCCGTGCCTGTGTAACTTAGCATAGAGGAGACATTGAAGGGAAGTGACAAACAGGGATGCAAAAGGCAGGCAACTTAACACTTGGCCTAGCAAATAGCACTCCTGTTTCTGAAGCATCAAAAAATGGGAAACAGGTTCTTCTCAATCCAGAAATAGAAGATCCTTTTTAGAGATTTTGGTTCTTTCTTCTTTTTCACATGCGTTCTCCTTTTCTTTTTGACTTCCCCAACCAGTGATTCAACCTGAGTTCCAGGATAGTTTTAAACCTCTGTTAGTACCAGAGCAACATTAAAATAGTAGCAATCAAGAAGAATGGTTTGAAGCCAACTTAATGCGTAAACGGTAGACTACATGTCCTACAAGCCAAAGTTCCCAAGTTTAATCCTAGGCAATTCCGAGTAGGAGTGGAAACTTTGCCCCCATTCAATATATAGTAACATGGCACATTGAGTGGAAATGCCATTATTAGCCTTTCCTTGTTAGATGCTTACATTGGAACTTATCCCACTACCACCAGACTTGCGAAGGAATGGTGGATATTACTCACTTCTTCCTCAAGAGATTCTGAGTATGTGGATGTGACAGTGACTGTACTATAGTGGACCATATATTCCAATGAGAACCATAACACAATGGCAGCCTTCCAGCCAAGAGAACAAGGCAAGCACCAATGAAACTACATGTTGTGTTAAAATGTTGCTAATATGGTTTGTGGAAGCAAGCACAGTATATTCAGGGTTCTTAGTGATCTAGAAATGAGGCCCAAATTTTACTTATGAGATGTTTCCAACTGTCCGTAACAGGAGAAATTATTCTATACTAGGATGTTCATGGTTAAGGAACCCAAAGTAATGGTCACATCCAGATGGCAAAATCAATCTATATTTACAACACTAAATGACACTTTATTTCACTAAATAGACAGCATCTCAATTAATTTTATCCCCATTGATGACTCCACACACCCCCCTCCAAAGAAAGAAAACAATCTTAAGATAGCCTAAAATGTCTCACCTGAAAGTCAGTACAGTAAGCGGTCGATAAGATTTGTGGCTTGTATTGCTATTGAGTTTATTCCCCCAAAAATCATGATGCCACAGATCACCAAGTGGGGTATCAGCCCTTAGATCCTGAAAGAAATGAGGCCCAAATTTAGGTGATCATCATGGCTCAGAATCTGAGCTCTAAAGCTCTAAATCAAAAGAATTGTTCAGCTGAGATTGTGCCTAGATTGTGTATATAATCCTTTGGAATGCTCAATCACTACTTTTGAGCTGGAACAACACTCTTTGAAACTTGTTTAATGACAAAAAAAAGATTCTGGAAAATGAGCAATTTCATTCTTATTTCATTGTCTGTAAAACATTTGGATAAGGTGGGGTAAACACATTAGCATGCAACTGACAGGAAATTAAATAATGTGAAATAACTTTGACAATTTCGCAACGTCAGACAAGGAAGGCGAGACCATTCCAACTTAAGAGAGCTGCATCCATGCAGTAGATCTCAGGTTTGATGAAAACTCTCTTCAGCAAGATAGCAGGTTGACTGATTATGAGCCATCAAATTATTTTTGACTCCTAAAGATCGATCAATCAGAATAGAGCTGGAAGGGACCTTTGAGGTCTTCTAGTCCAACCCCCTGCAGGAGACCTTATGTCATTTCAGACAAGTGGCTGTCCAGTTTTTTCTTAACAACCTACAGTGATGAACCACCTATAACTTCTGAAGGCAAGCTGCTCCACTGGTTAATTGTCCTCACCGTTAAGAAGTTTCTCCTTAATGCATTTTTCCTTGATTAGTTTCCATCCATTGTTTCTTGTCTTGTCTTCTGGTGCTTTGGAAAATAAATTGTCCCTCTCTTCATTTATGGCAGCTCCTCAAATATTGCTATCCTTCTTTTCTCTAGACTGGCTATATACAACTCCTGCAACCGTTCTTCATATGTTTTTGTCTCCATGCCCTTAATCATCTTAGTTGATCTTCTTTGCACTTTTTCTCCAATAAATAGATGATAGCAAATACTTTATTTTAATTTATTTTGAATAATTATTGAATAATAATTGCTTAGTCTTGTCTCTAAACCTTACACCCATGATTCTAGCTGGGAAAATGTAGGGAAGCCACAAAATTACACCAGGAAGGAAAGGAAATATTCTCATATTCTCTCTTTGAGGGAGATGGCCAGTTCAGAAATGTGCAATATAAATTTAAAAAATGTACCCCCCACCTTTAAAAAAAACCCCACTATGTACCACCATTTTCAGCCTGTTACAGTTTTGGAATAAATTTGTATAATCAAGCCTTCCCATTGAATTGCCATTATAAGCACATGTACAGTAAATGTCTATGGAGATGCTCAGTCATCCAGGTCATGGTTGTCCCAAAAACGCTTTTTTAAGATCAATACTATAATGGAAGATATGTTATAATATGATTGATGTTATCACATTTGTTTATATATGATCATAATGACGATGTTTGTATGTTAACACCAGAAGTGGTATTCAGCAGGTTCTGACCAGTTCTGGAGAACCAGTAGCGGAAATTTTGAGTAGTTCAGAGAACTGGCAAATACTACCACTGACTGGCCCCGCCCCCATCTATTCTCTTCCTCCCGAGTCCTAGCTGATCGGCTGGGTCTTCTTTTGTTGCCCTGCACAGGAGAATGGAGCTGGAACACAGGTTAGTGGGGTGGGGAGCAGAGATGATATGCAGCAGGTTCTGACCAGTTCTGGAGAACTGGTAGCAGAAATTTTGAGTAGTTTGGAGAACTGGCAAATGCCACATCTGACTGGAGATTTTACAGTACCCTTTCCCTGCCACGCCCACCAAGCCACTCCCACAGAACCGGTAGTAAAAAAAATGAATCCCACCACTCCTTAACACCTTGGATACCTAGAGAGCACACTGCTCAACACAGAAAGGAAATGTATTATATAAAACAATAAAAAATATGTCAAAAAAAGAAGAGGAAACTGGACTTTCAATAACATTAACAGAAGCAACAAAGGAGAAAAAAACATTAGGCATGATAATGTTTGTATCCATTGCCAAGGTGAGGTTATATATCTACACAAATACATGCACACCCATATATACACACATGTATGTGAAAGAAAGAAGGGCTAACAATGTGTTCCATCCTTTCAGGAATGCATTTTTATATATTGTTTTGCATCTAGGTACATGAACCTTGAGTACCACTCTGCAGAGCCCACACATTTGGAGTTCTTCCATCCATTTGGTTGTCCTGGTTGACTGTACAAGAGATCCAGGCAAGAACTAAGACTATGTATTGCCTTCAGGAGCAGTAGGAAATGAGAATGCATATTAGAGATAAGCAAGGTAGCATTTTCCAGGTGTTTGGGACTTCAAGTCTTTTGACTCTCACCTTTTATGTCAAGTAGCAATAAACCATGAGAGTTGGAGTTCCAAACATCTGCAGGACATCTAGTTGTTTACTACTGATACAGATATTCATTTGGCTATCAATTTCACTGAATGGCTTTCCCTCCCAGTGTGGTTCATGTTACTACCAATACCTTGTTAAGTACTAGACAATTGTACAAAGCTAAACTAATCACTTTCCATGCTGGCTGGAAAATTCTGGGAGTTGAAGTCCACAGGTCTTAAAGTTGCAAGGTTGGACATCCCTGATGTAGACACTGATCCAAGAAAACTTGAGAACATCCAAGCTCTCATCTACTACTGGGGTGACATAAAACCAGCAAGAAGGAACAGAACTGAGCAACCGAGATGACATGTGAAAAAAGTAAGGATTCCATTATGGCCAACATATTGCTTTTTTAATACATCCTTTGCCCTACAAAAGATACCTCACAACAAGAAGTTTAAGAACTACATTAGATTTAATTTAATAATAATTTTAATTAAATTATTAAATAACATCTTTGTGACTATTCCCTATGTATTTAATTATTTTCTTCTTTTGTCCTATTAAAATGATAATTACCTGCCACCATTTGGAGGCATTATGAAAGAGTGTCCAAGGTATGCTTGTAATATCTTATAATTAGCAATTGGGAGAAGGATGAAATAAATCAATTTGTTGACATCCATGTTCTATATTTTAAAGCCTTAAAACGTCTTCATAATTGTACAGCTCGATCTTCAGCATGTTTATTCAGAAGCGAGTCATAATTTAATCAGTGCATTTTGTTGAGAGGTAAAACACACACAGAACTGTAACTTCCTAGGGTTTCTCTCCCATATTAAATACTTCAGAGGTAGCAGGAACATATTAATATATTTGTTCTGCACTAATAGAAACTTCAGCAAAAAATCAGCAGGCAGTCTCATTACATCCATAAGGCAGAATGCAAACAATAAGAAATTATTCATGCATGCTGCCCAAAGTATTACAACGCTCAGGAATAATTTATCCTACAGCTTATATATCCATGGGCTTTTTTCTTTATCTTTAGTAAATACGAAAATCAGGCAAAGCAAACCAAAAGCTCAGAAAACAGTTTGAAATGAAATTCTGGCATCAGTGCAGTAACCTCTTGTTACTTTAAATAGGGGAAGGATTTTGCTTGGACAAATGAGACAATGACAACCTCTGTAAAAACGCCTGACTCGGTTTTTAAAAATACCCATGTAAGTGGAGGTCAATTAGCAAACATGGTCTAATCCACTCTGTCATTAGATTTCATTTTTAGTTAATGAGTGCCTATATCAGGGCATGTTCAATCTTTCTGGGAGTTGATTTGACAGGAAGCCAACCAACAGTCTTACAATGCTTCATAGACTAAAAATATCCATTGGCATATCCACATTCAAGATCCAAAGATTGCTTCAACAGATGGATTCTTTATAGTTTTTCTCAACCTTGGCAACTTTAAGATGTGTGGACTTCAACTCCCAGAGTTCCCCAGCCAACTATGCTTCTTTCCAGTATGTGTGTCAGAACTGCCATCAAACCACTTCAGCCCTGCTTCGCTTCGCTTTGATGGCAGCCTGCCATAAAATGTGGGGAGGGGGAATGGGAAGATAGGGAGGTGGGAATGTCAGGAACCAGAGGCACCAACGAGAGACAATGGTTGAAAGATCCAAGGACACAAGCCTGGGAATGGAACGTGAAACACCCATTTAAAGAAGTGCTAAAATGTGGAACTGTTACCAAAACATCAAATTCAAACCTTATGGGACACCACCAAGATGACCAAGGGGGAAAATTACCAAGGTTATGCAGGAAATCCTCAGATCTGGCTTTGTTACACTGAAACCCACTTGGCTTCAGTAAAAATAGATCTTTCACTACAAAAGGAGTCAAGGTCTTTCTTTCCTGAATATCCAAGTTTGGACAGGCCTGATAATATGTGCATAAAACTGCAGTTCTGTCCCTTAGATGGGCACTAGGAGCTGGTAGCTAGAGGTTAGTATAGAGCACGGAACTTCAAATATGGGTATTTTGCAATGTTTAACACTGGGGAGAAGAGAATTTGTCAATGGGAAGGAGCGTAGACTTAAAAATATGGCATTTTATAGCACACGGAACTGTCTGGACCATACTTCTGTAAGAAAGCACAGTGTCAACTCATAAAACATTTTGTATACACCTTTTATAGTTGACAACAGAAAGAGGGGGGGAGTTTCAAAGAGCAGGCAGCAGTGTGGAATCGAAAGTACATTCCATTCGTATTTTCTTCAGAGACTGATTAAATGGCTGAAGCTTCTGCCTCGAAAAAAATCTAATTGGAGAGCATGATTGATGACACTTGGCTATGGACATTTTTCGTTGGATGATACACCCGGAGGGGTGGGGGAAAAAGCAAGATCAAGGGTGACAGTGAATTACGTATCTCAGAGTTGGCTATGCCCAGGTTAGTGCCAGACATAGAATGGTAGCTTCAAATAAATCCTCTTTAGTTTTGGGAGTGTGGCTCGAGGCTGATGATTTAATTGCAGTAACTGCTGGAACCCTGACACACAGAGCACTATCTTGAAGTACACAACATAGGTTGTCCTTAATTTACAGCAGTTCATTTAGTTAACACTCAAAGTTACGACGACACTGAAAAATATGACTTGTGACTGTTTTTCACACTTATGACTACTGCAGCATCCTCATGGTCACATGATCAAAATGTGGGGGCTTGGCCACTGGTTCATATTTATGACAATTGCACTGTTTTGGGGTCATGTGATCACGTTTTGCGACCTTGAAAGAAGCAAGTCAATAGGGAAGCCAGATTCACTTAAACATAGGGATGAGAGTTAATATCTTTCTACTGTTCTGCTTATTACGCTCTGGATGGGTATAAAGCAGACAGAGCAACTCCACAAAGCATCTATACAAAGTCTTTTTTATTGGTTCATCAGGCATTTTGTCAACTCACAGTTATGACGAGGTTCTTCTTAATGTCCAATTCTTTGCATTTCTGAATTGTGGTGTAGAAGGATATTAAACTTTCATCCCTATGATTTTATTTATTTATTTATTTATTCGACTTGTATGCCGCCCCCACTCCAGAAGGACTCGGGGCGGCTCACAGATAAAAAACGATACAATAAATTAAGTTAACTAAAATAGAATTAAATTACAGCAAGCCGAATTAACTAAAAATCCCATAATACATATAAAACCCTTCCCCCAAGGAGTCAGCACAGCCCAGCCTGTTCAAACAGCCAAGTTTATAGGTCGCGACGGAAAGTGTGGAGTTCAGGGGCCAGGCGGAGCCCCAGAGGCAGTTGGTTCCAGAGAGCGGGAGCCGCTACAGAGTAGGCCCTTCCCCGGGACGCCGCCAGCCGACACTGAGTCGCAGTCAGCACCCCGAGAAGTCCCTGCCTGTGCGTTCATACAGGGCGGTTGGTATTCGATGCTGGCAGTAGATGCTCCCGTAAATAACCCAGACCCATGTCTCGTAGGACTTTGAATGTTAATACTAAGACCTTGAATCTCATCTGGAGGGCAACCGGTAGCCAATGCAGCTCGCGCAGAGAGGGTGTAACATGGGAGTACCGGGACGCTCCCATCACAACCCGCGCAGCTGCATTCTGCACCAGTTGAAGCCTCGGATGGTATGCAAGGGCAGTCCTAAATACAGAGCATTGCAGTAGTCGAGCCGGGAGGTAACAAGTGCCTGAGTGACAGTGCGCAGGGCATCTCGGTCCAGATAAGGGCACAGCTGGCGAACCAGCCGAACCTGGGCAAATGCCCCCCTGGCCACGGCCCCACCTGCTCCTCCATCCTGAGCTGTGAATCCAGGAGGACACCCAAGTTCCGTGGCCTGTCCACTGGGGGCAACACCTCTCCCCCCATGACCAAAGATGGAATCTCCTGACTGGACCGAGATGTCAGATGATGATGATTGTGGTGATGATTGTAGTGACCGCATGGTACAGGATTCAGGCTAGAGTGAAGGAGCCTCACCCAACCCAACAAGGGTCAATTTAGTGACCAATCAGGATTACAGATGTGACCACATGACATGGACTACATTTCCCAGGATACCTTAACTACAGTTACCATTAAGGGGACAGCTCTCAATTCCTAACTACCTATCTCAAATCCCATTAACTCTAAGCTGGCTGGACAGCACAAACCATGTTCCTAACTTAACAACTGCAGTGACTCACTTAACTGTGGTGAGAAAGTTCCTAAAATGGGGCAAAGCTCACTTAACAAATGTCTCACTTAGCAACAGAAATTTTGGGCTCAATTGTAGTCATAAGTTAAGCACCCCTCCAAGCTCCATTTTGGGAGCTTCCTAGCCTCAGAGGAGCCTCTGGGGGGACGTTTTTGCTCCCCTAAGGCTCCTCTAGGGCTCTGGAAGGCAAAAAATGGAGGGGGGGGGCTGAGCTCCTCACTCCATTTTTTGCCTTCCTGGCCTCAGCAAGAGGAATCCCAGCACAGCTGATCTATGCACAACTGATTGTCGGGAAGAGAAAAAAAAGGAATACCTTAGGCGAATGTCAGGTGGGTGGGTAAACGAGCATCCGGGTCAGGGGCGTGGCCAGCCAGAACCTACTACTGGTTCAGCAACCCATGCCAAATTCTTGCTACCGGTTCGCCTGATCCAGTGCGAACCGGCTGAATACCACTACTGTTCCTTTCTCTTGCAACCCTTGTTCCAATGCATATACTTTTAAGTATTTTCAAGATAAAGTTGAATGGGCTAGAGTTAAATCCTTAATAAATAAAACCATTTGACATCAGCCAACAATTTCAGAATATTTATAACAGAATTCCCTTTTCACTTGTTCCCCTCAGTTGTGTACGATGTGTATTTCAGTTGCGTACGATGCCACAATGCAAACTTCATATTATAGGGCTTAGATTGGTTGCTGGAGTTTCTCAAACAACCTACAAAGTTGTCACTTTGTGAAAGCTCATACATCTCAAACATGTAATAATAGGCTTGTGCCAATAAAAATGACATAAATCTTGCAGCTGATTTACTGTTGCAAAGCTTTCTACAACCTAACAACCAAGGAGTTGGTGTCAAGAGGTCAGGTCTTATGGATTTCCTGTCAGGAGTCCTATCCATTGAGTTTTGAAGAAGATTACGCTCACCTAATTGACCACAGAGTTATATATCTGATCTGACAATGTTGTCCTATACCGCATCTATCATTACAGACCAGCATGGCTCTCTTTCCTTGGCAGAGGATCTTAAAACTTTTATTAAAGTTTTTTCTGCAGCTGTTACATGAGGATTCTGATGCCAGGTAATTAAGTGGAGCCAATTCTGTTGAAACAACTACGGTATTCCTAATGCCTATCATGTTCTGCAGTGTATTCTTATTTTTAAAAATTATCATTCCTGTACTCTGGACATTTGATGCCAACTAGTTTCTTACTGCAATCTTGAATGGTCTCCAATGTGATAAAATGTTGGCCTTTCCAGAGTAATAATGGTAGGAAGGAGAGCCAATGGTAGCAGGAGTCCTCTTCCCTCTTCATACATAGGTACCCCCAAACACAGTAATACAACTTCTAGGCAATGTACTACTGTAATTAATACTCAAGCATTCTTTATTGCTAGAGCATCAGAAAAATTATATATTGATGGAAACCTAAGTTGTACTACAATTCATTTATGACAGGTGGTGGAATGCCACATTGATTATGGCTCCTTTATTTGAAAATAAAAGACTTCTACCTTTTACACCTTTACTACATTCTTCATAAATAATAGCAAAAAAAATCGAAGTAGTTTCGTCTAATAGATGCTGGGCAAATTCCTCCACTGGTTAAGTACTAGCGATGTCCTGGGCATCTCTTCTCCTGTCAATTCCTTTGTAAACCAGAGGGAATGGGATCACCGAGAAGAGAGAGGTTGCATGGGCATGATCTGATCCAAGACCTCAGCTGCCCCCTTATTCCAAGTGGCAATCCAGGCTTCAGATGGATCTTATAGCAGACCAACAGGAACAACATCAGCTCCCTCTAAAAGTCATCTGGGTTCATCAGTTTCAGGAACAAAGCAGTCTAATGGGTATTGCTTCCCTGCAGTGGATGGTGGCCCTAGAGAATGTCGTGGAAATCAGAGGATGATCTGACTATAACAAAGAAGACACCAAGAGCTTGCCCATTTCACATCACGTAGCCAATGCTGTGACAGGAAAACTGGATCCAAGTTTGACCACTGTCCCATGTCAGGCTCTGAATGACCCAGGATA
Source organism: Naja naja (assembly GCA_009733165.1). Lineage (NCBI taxonomy): Eukaryota > Metazoa > Chordata > Lepidosauria > Squamata > Elapidae > Naja > Naja naja. Next base: position 28,219,521 of record CM019153.1, read on the forward strand.
GGCCCATGGTCATCATGTTGGCCATGAACTTCAGAGCCAACTCAGACCTCCCTCCTAGAGAAGGCAGATTAAAGTCCTCCAGAACCATAAGTCTGGGGAACTCAACTATCAGCCCAGAAACGGAGTCAAGGAGTTCAAGTAGGGAGGTTATATACAGCTACACTCCAAACTGGTCCCTAGAGACCAACTTGGTGCAATGCTGTGAAGGAATTAATTACTGGATGACAATCACCACATCCACACTCTTGGCCCAGAGTCTCAGCTGATGCCACATGCCAAATCTCATTCGGCATATCTCTGAAAGAGCTAACACTTCAATTCCTGGACCTAGTCAGGTCTTGATAATACATGCCAGGACTGCCCTCTCATCAATGATTAAATAGCTGATGAGGGAAACCTTATTACAGACCAACCTGGTACTCAGTAGAAGTGGACTGGGCCACTGATGGTCTACAGACAGAACAGAGTTTAAGGCAGGGTCTTCAAACTTGATAGCTTTAAGACTTGTGCACTTCAACTCCCAGAATTCCTCCTCCAGTCATGTTAGCTCAGGAATTTTGGGAGCTGAAGTCCACAGGTCTTAAACTTGCCAAGTTTGAAGATCCTTGGTTTAAGGAGTCGAATGTAAAACCAGACAATGGTTCCATATTTTCTGAGAGTGGCTCACTCCCTGTCTCTCCTCATCCTTCCCCATGCACATCACCACCAAGATCCCCAAAACCAAGTCCACCAAGACTAAGGGTTCGGAACCTTCCATTTTCCTCACCAGACATCACTGGAAAGGCAATTGGGCACTTGACGGTACTATAGCTTCACCAGTAATCAGATCCATCAGGGTACCCAGTCCCTACCTCATACTCACACACATTACCACATATTCATACAGATCAACACTCCTGGAAGGAATGTTGGCCTATTCATAATAGGACTCCGCAAACAGATAGAGCGTCCTTCTTCCTCAGGGCTACCCAGAGGGTAGGCAAGGTGACATCTGTGGGGAAAGGGGGCCCATAGTATCCTGCACTTTACTATAGCTCTCACCTGCCCAGCTACCACTCAAATTCCTGAGCCGCAATGGCCAACAAAAGCACAGATGTACAGGAAGGGACCAAGCAATGGGGAAGGACTCCAGCAGTACAGCCTCAATGGAAGCCCCAGAAGTAGCCAAAAGAGTGTCCAAGAGCAGCACCCATCAAAAGATGCTCCCCCAAAAGCATCTAGCAGCATCCTGCCCCTCTGAAAATACGAAACAGCCTGCTGCTCTGGAAAACAGATTGGGAGCTGGAGCCCAATTAAAAAAAGGTCCAGAAGGCAACACCAAACATGGTTGGCAAAATGTGCCCACAAAAACACTGCATAACACCATAAACTGGGTAGTGCAGTAAAGGAGTAAGCATGGCCAGAATGCTCTGCTCTAGTCCAATCCAGCTTGCTTTCAACCTCTGTTCTGAACAGTCCTCTCCCTCCAAGAAATTGCTTTAATCAAACAATCAATGCACAAGTATCTACAAACACTCATGAGGACACCCCTCTCTTTCCGCCATCTTAACTGAAAATTGGTCACGTCTGGGTCCTGACTATGAAATCTAACCCATCTTAATATTATTTTGAATAGGTCTTGATTCTGATGTGCCAAAAAACCCCACTACTTCCATCTGCAACAACAGCTGGCTACCAGTTCAGCCACATGTGGCTTCAGCTTTCCTGGAATTTGTGGTGCCTTGTTTCCTTGTGACGTGAGGTGGTAGAAATGCTTAGCGTGACAATGAAAATTGGCATACAGATAACTGTGGAGCAGGAGATCTGACAGCCACATCACCTTGGCATTCAATCTCGGCTGACAATTTTTACATCGCATCAGAACACTTAGAACATATGCTTTAGAAGCAGTTGTGTGAATCTGACTTAACAAAAAACAAACAAGTCACAGGAGGCCAAGAATCCTGGGAACGCATTCGTCTAAAACTGTACTCTTATTATAGGGAGTCTATCATGGAAAAAAAAACCCTGTTTTCCTTTCAGCTTGACTTAGCACACATTCATTAGACAAATTATGTGCATATGATTCTGTTGGATCAGAATCTCCACACTTGATTTTCAACAGCAGTCTTTGCGTTGCAGGCTGTAACATTTGGCAAAAGACGCATTGTTCTAATTAACACATGTTCCGAGAGGGGCTCTCTGCCTCAAATGCTTTATTTGATCAAATGTTTGCCTTTCTACACACACCAGAGATAAATCATTGCTCCATGTTTTAAAACAAGACAAAACAGAGAGATGTTTATATGCGCTAGGAAGCCTCTGGAAGACTGTTTGAACTCCATGAAATTCAGTGACAGTTGGCATCACAATGCAGAGATTGCCCTGTGGGGATAAACATTGGCTGCTGTCGAAGAGAAAGAACAATGGCTAATTTGCTGGTGGAGAAATCAAGATGGCTGAGACAATTTTCAGGGTCCAAGTAGCCAAGGTGCTATTTCTGGGCTCCTCAAGGAAAGGAAGCTACACAGGTGGTCCTTGTTTAAGGATCACCAGCAAATACAATGAAAAAACCAGTAGGAAGTTGGAAGTTGTGGTCATGTGAGGTCCCACTGTGCAATCCTTGATTAAAAATGGCAACTGGGACTTTTGGAACTGCTGTCCCTAAATAGCATGGTCATTTTTTTAAAATTTACAACCAAACCCATTAACAATAGTGTCCCAATTAATGGAGTTTAATCAAATATCTTTATTATGGTCATTGACTAGGCCCGTGATGGCAAACCAATGGCACGCATGCCAGAGGTGGTACACAGAGCACTCTCTATGGGCATATGAGCTGTTGCCCCAGCTCAGCTCTGCCGCGCATGCACGCACGTGCCTCCTGACAGTCTTTGGGTCCATGCCATGCATGTGTGGACACTGGGTGAACAGGTGGGGGGGGTGCTTGTGGGGGGGCACTTGCATAGGGGCAGGGTGCATGCATAGGGGTAACATGTGCATGCATGGAGAGTTGCATGTGTATGTGTGGGGGTATGGGGGTTGTACACGCATGTGCAGGGAATGCACGGGGTGCACATGTTGCATTTGGGGATGTGCGCCAAAAGTTAGCCATCACTGGACTAGGCACTAAAGGAAGTCTATTTTTTATATATAGGTACCTCATCAAACTGAACAGGATTTTTTCTTAATCTCCTATGCTTTGAAGTGACTTAGAAAAGATATGTTGGTAAAATGAAATCAGTGGCAGCTCCAAATTTTGGGGGGGGTTTGGTGGTCAGAGAAGGAAGTCAGAAGTAGGTAAATTTCACTCAGCCAGGCCTCTTTTCAGAATACTTGGATGGTTGACTCAAATAACCCTTTCAAAAATATTTGGCAACACAACCAAACAACTCCCTCCCTGAAGGCGGATCTACCCCATGCTGACCATGGCTGTCCTTCCAATCCCTCCTGAGGGAACATTAGAGAAGAAGGAAGTTTGTTCTCTCTCAGTGGCCACTGTGACTTTAAAACTGGAGCTCCAGTGTATATAGAAAGGAGACGAGGTTTTGAACATGTGGCCACTATCTCGACTTTTGATTCCTCCCCCAAAGAGGACCCTGGTAGCAGCTGTAAAGCAGGAAGGCCAGGAATTGACAATGGATAACTTGCAAACACATGAACCTCAGAATGTGCCCGCCCCACCCTAAGATTAATTCCTGGAAAAAATTATTTAAACCATTTCTTTTCTCCTTCTTTATGAAAAGGCAATGCATACTTGTATTTTTTTTCTTCTCTTAGCTACTTCAGGGGCTTGAAAATTAACAGATTATATTCTTAATTTATTTCTAGCTTTTAAAATTAAGTTGTGATGGAAGATTAAGCAAAGGATCTGAAATCAAGTTCCAAGCTCAACTTTAGGACTATTTCACATAGTACAAGTAGTCCTTGACTTATGACTTGAAGTTAAGATGGAATCCTCTCCCCCCCAAAAAGTTATTGATTGTTCAGTTTTGAAATTATGATGCCCCTCGCCCCCAGTTGTGTGACTGCATTTTCAGTGCTTGGCAACTGGCCCCCATCTACAACTATTCGCATTGTTCCTCGATTACATGATATAATTTTCCCCAAAACAGAGCACTGTAAACAATGGTTCACTTAGCAACCACTTTACAACTGGTGTTCGCTAATGACCATTGCAAAAAACTTGGGGTTGATTACAGGATGACCCATTTTACAACTGTCAAGACTTATGACTACAATTGCCAGGTTCCATTATGGTTATAAGTTGAGGATTACCTGTATACTAAAAATACACTTTCACCATTATGGAATAATCAGAGATACAAAGACAGTATAGGTAGTCCTCCACTTACAACAGTTCATTTGGTGACCATTCAAAGTTATAACGTCACTGAAAAGAGTGAATTATGACCGTTTTTCTACAAATACAAATTATTAGCATCCCTACAATCACATGATCAAAATTCAGGTGCTTGGCAACTGGTTCATATTTACGACAGCTGCAGTGTCCTGCCTGGGGTCATGTGATCACCTTTTGCGACCTTCTGACAAGCAAAGTCAATGGGGAAGCCAGATTAATTTAACAACCATGTTATTAACTTCACAAATGCAACGATTCACTCAAGGGTGGGATGCAAATATTTTTACTACCTGTTCTGTGGGCGTGGCTAGGTGGGAGTTGCTAGGTGGATGAGGCCATGTGACTGGATGGGCGTGGCTTCTTCTTTTTTTTGTAGCCCTCCCCCTGTGCTCTGTTAGCCTCCTGGGCCTCTGGGAAGGTACCTGGGAGGCCATTTTTGCTCCCAGGAAGCTTCCCTGAGGCCCAGGAGGCAAAAAATGGAGTGCCCCCAGCACACACACCCCAGCACACCCCTTTTTGCCTCCTGGGCCTCAGGGAAGCCTCCTGGGCGAAGCAATAAGACAGCAAGAGGGATCCTGGCGTCAAACCGATAGAATACCACCACTGGATTCACTTAACAACTGTGGCAAGAAAAGTTATAAAATGGGGCAAACTCAATTAACAAATGTTTCACTCAGCAATATTAATTTCTGGCTCAATTGTGGTCATAACGTGAGGACTACCTATACCAGTCCTGGTCTTCTTATGCATATATTATCCTTATGTCACGCACATCTTTCCATCATTTGTAAAAAGTTTGCAGACCTACAAATTAGGTTTCAGATGAATGATTTAATTGATACAAATATACACAACAGGAAAACAGAAAAAGGAATAAAATATACATAAAACCTATTATAAAACCTGAATCTGAATGAGTTGAACAAAGCATATTTGCACCACAGTTCCTTCTTTTTCATCCCAACAACTGAATGCAAAAATGGCCCTATTTTGCAGCAGCTGTGATGCTGAAAGTATACCACAAATATAGTTATTTGCCATATTTGTCTTCCTAGATGACAGAACAACTTCAAGTACTATTTTAAGACTGCTGATGCAATAGAAAAACACAGTTTTAACTTCTTTAAGGTATTTTCTTTTGTATTTTTTTCAAATTTATACTGTAAATAAGTTACATTATATTCAAGTGTGCTTTTTAATTAATCAGAGATGTAGTCTAAATCTGTTTAAAAGGTTTTCATCTGATTAATGTAACCAATTATCGGAAGCACGAGTAAATCTGCATCCCTTTTTAATTCTATTTACAACAATACATCACTAACCTTATTGTTGATTATAGCTTCAGAGTCATCAAAGACAAAATCTCCATCATAGCTGTTCACAAAGCAGATAATGGAAAAAAGTCCCACAATGATTTTGGCCCAATATGGTGGAAGGGTCAGGAGTGGTATATCATGGTCCAGGTTAACTTCTCCCTGCGCCATTCTGCACACTTCTGGTTAAGAATTTGGAGTACCAACATTATGCTGGTTGTGAATCTAAAAGACATATGACATAAATGCATAAAGAACCAACTCAGCCCTGAACTACAAATACTCTCTTCTATCTGAGGCAACTCAACTTTACCCAAAATTTTTTTCGTGTACTTACTAACACGTAAAAATATTTCGTAGTCCACTTGTTAACCCCCATGGATGGCACATCATTTGTGACATATTGGTACTTAGACGAGAGGGGGCTGTATGAGGAGAAAGCAAAATAAAAACTCCTTTCCATTATTATAAAAAATCTTTTTCAGCTGTATATAAATGTGTAGTTTAAATGTCTTTGATACTCACTAAAGATGTAATAAGCAACAGCCTGTGTAAGTTATTGTAAATATTCTGTTTTTAAACGACTACTTGGCAAGTGTCTGCATCCAATACTTTAAGATTCTGGAACTCAAAACCTATTTTCTATAAACCTAAATTATTTTAAAAAACATAATGTAGATGACTGCCTATCTTAAATACAGGTAGTCCCCAACGTATGACCACAATTGAGCTTGAAATTTTTGTTGTTAATTGAAACATTTGTGAAGTGAACTTTTCCCCTATTTTATGATCTTTTGTGCCACAGATGTTAAGTTGGTAACATGGCTGTTAAGTAAATCTGCCTTCCCCACTGAATATGCTTGCCAGAAGGTCCCAAAAGGTGAACATATGACCCTGAGACACTATATCTGTCATAAATATGAGTCGGTTGTCAAGCATCTGAATTTTGATCACATGACTACAGGGATGCTGAAGTGGTTATAAGTGTGAAAAACGGTCATAAGTCACCTTTTTCAGTGCCGCTTGTAACTTTGAACGGTCACTAAATGAACTGTTGTATGTTGAGGACTACCTGTAATACAATTGTGTGGCCAGGAGTGGAAATATATAGTTGCATGTCATCAATGTAGTGATATTTCACCCTGTGCTGACTGATGACCTCGCTCAGAAGTTCCATGCAGATGTTAAATAGAAACGAGAAATGAGTAGAGACACTGGACACAAGAAGTCCCAAAAGTGATGGCTTCTTGGATGAGAAGCGAAACATCTTCAAAGAAAAACCAGAAAGTCCAACTGCCTCTTGAAAAAGCATCTTTGGGGCAACCATGACACGGATGACTGAGAATCTTCATCCACACAAGGTCTAGGGTTGGGCCTTTCCCCCCTTATCAATATTGAAACAGGAAAGCCACTATAATGGCGATTCTATTCTCAACTCCAGAAGAATATTATGGTTGATGGTATCAAAGCCTGCTGACATTTAGGAAGGCAAAAATGGACATGGACCCCCGCCTTGAGCCCTGCAAAGGTAACCCACAAACATGAACAATGCTATCTCAGCATTATAAGCAAGCCTGAAATCTTATTGAAAAAGGTCCAGCATGATCTTTCTAAGATCCTACAACAAGAACAGAAATCCTGTGGCCCTTCAAATTTTGCTAAACTAGAACTCCTTGACACTCGTGATCAAATATGTCGACTGAAAGTACAATCCACATCTGAAGAACTGCAATTCCTTAGAGAGTAAAGAGAGAGCAGAGAATAAAGAGGATGGCCTTGATGGAGACAAGGGAGATCCATTACCAAAGCAACAAGGAAGGAAATATTGTTTAAGTCCAGACAATGAAAGAGGAATGCAAAAAACAGCTTGGACAACACTTTCCTGAGTTGTTTTTCTTCCATTAACAGCTTATGTATTCCTTTATGTAAGCAGTGTTGTCATCGTTTTAAGAATGCTATTATGCCAAGATACAAGCAGATTTTATGCTAACTTAGAAACAGAATGTTAAGCTATTTTTATGATATTGAATGAAGTTAGGCTACAGTTCTTCATGTATGAATGCGGCTTTGAGGAACCCTGAAGATCTCTTTCCAGCTAGGTCCCAAAGGCTGCAAATTTATGAATGGCTGGAAATTTGCAAACTTTGGTCTTCATCTGGGTATTTCAGAATGAAATCTTCCTTACTGTTCCTTTTCATCACTAGCAGAGAATTCTTAATTTCCAATAGAAGAGATTACATGTAGTGGAAGATTGAATTGTCAAGTCCTTGGTGCATTCTGAGCTTGGTTATTTCATTATCCAACCAGGTAACATCTGGGTGACCTGGTGGCATGAAGAATTGACAAGTAGACCAACTCTTTGCTAATTTCTCTCTGGACAAGGAGAGGATGTAAGATTCCCCACAAGTGCTCCAGACAGTTGCTCTTCACAAGGAGTGTAAGACAACAGATTCCAGTATGTTTAGAAGGGTCTAGAACAGGAATCCCCAACCTGTGGGTCGCAGTCCACTAAAGGGCCATGGACTCTTGGCCACCAGGCTGCAAAAGTAGTTGGCCAGTGCATGTGCACACATCCCCTTTGCACTAGCATCATGAGTGCTGCGCAGGTGCTACCACTGCTGCGAACATCATGCTTGCAGCCCTGTTCACATGCAATGCATAAAGGCACCTCTTCCTCCTCCGGGCCACCAATCCAGAAAGGTTGGGGAACTCTAGTCTAGAATAATTAGCTGCAAGTACATGGCTGAGTCTACTTCATCATGGGGCCCCTTCCAGCAGCCAACCCGCCATGGCTATAAATAAAGGGGAAGATCACTTAAATTTGACTTACTAATATAGAATGGGCCATAATATTTTAATATTAAAAAACCTGAAAAATAGACTGTGTCCAAAAGATGTCATGGAAGAAGAACAAGTTTTACTGGATAAGACAGGGACTGATCTGAAAGTGGAAAGCAGATTTTACAAATACAGCTTTTAAGAATGACATGGAAAACATGCTAAACTAGACATACAAGAGAAATCACCTTAAGTCTTAATAGATGTCATTAGACGATTAGATCTCAAGGGGTCTCCAATTTCACTTTACTGATCACGATCTGTGACCCTATATTATTGGGAGGGAAATTAAAGCAAAACATTGCAATTCCTGTGCTAAATAAAAAAGATTTCTTAATGATTTTTTTAAACTTGGGATAGCAAAAAAGGAAAAGGAAAAGAAAGAAAAACCCAGCTATGATTTGACCAACAGATGACACCAGATCTTCCAAGCAAAGCCTTTTCTGAGAATGGGAAATAAATTGATTTGTAGTGGACATTAATTTGTTGAGTCTACAATCCAGCCACGGTTACTATAGCAATATCCCCTATATTGATCTCTATAAAAATACACAAAGTGCCATACTCTGGCTAATTATCTTCTTGTTTTTAGGCTATCATTGCCATTCCCTTCTGTTTTAAAGGCAATCCTCTGGGCAAAAACAATTCAGTAGGGAGAAAAGGTAAATAGGAGATTAATAACAATTTTCAGCAAAGCTATAATGGAGATTCCCAAAGAGAAGAGCAGAATGTCATCTTTTTTCTAGGCAAAGAATATTCTTTGGAACCAAGTTCTGAAATTCTCCAGAATGAATCCCTCCCCCAATCTCACACTTACACACACTGTAAATTTATTCAAATGAGATGTGTTATTACGCCCAAGGATATGTGTGTGTGTGTCCTGCATTCAGAGCACACACACACACACACAAACATCCTATATATCTCCTCAACAGAAAGACTTAGGGAATTCTATGTCACCTATGCGTGCCTATTTAGAAATATGTCCCACTGACAATTGGTACAAATGGTTGAACAATAGGAATAAGATTAATAAGAAATAAGAAGATTGTAGATAAGCATATAAATAAGATATTGAGATTTGTATATGTATTACTGATGACACAGTGTTGTTAAAGATGAGAATAAGATTTTTAAAATGTGAAAAAGCATAATGAAAATAAATAAATAAGTAAATATGTCCCATTGAATTCAATGGGATTACATGAAAGCAAGCATACACAGTTGATCAGGAGCTTATCTGCAGGGCACCGGCATACATGGAACTTTCTGATGTGTGACCGAAAAACTCATCACAAAATTTTAAAGTTGGAATATGTTCCATGCATACCCCTCAAGATAGAGGACTGGTTCTGCACATTTTGCCAGCAGGAAATTTCCATTGTGGTGGGTTACTGAATCCATTCCTATGAGGGACCGATCAGGAAGTCTTCATGCAGGTTGTCCCAAAGATGCTTTTTTTTTTTCAAGAGGCAACTGGACTTTCTGGTTTTTCTTTGAAGACGTTTCGCTTCTCATCCAAGAAGCTCTGACTGGTTGCTGGGGGAATAGAATCCAGTCAGAGCTGAAGAAGCTTCTTGGATGAGAAGCGAAACATCTTCAAAGAAATCTCAAAGTCCAGTTGCCTCTTGAAAAAAAAAAGCATCTTTGGGAGGATGATGATGACTCTCCATAGACACTTAACGCAGGCTAGACAGCCCGCATTAAGTGTCTATGGAGATTCTCAGTCATCCAGGTCATGATATGCTTTTTCAAGAAGCAACTGGATTTTCTTTTCTTTCTTTTTCCTTCGAAGGCTTTTCTTCTCATCCAAGAAGCACAACTCTGGTGACTCCGAGCACCAGGACAAACCTCCAAGGGGCTTCAAGGACACTCCAAAAAAGAATGCAAACGACCAGCTGTCTGTCTGTCTGCAAGGAGAATAAACCCTTCCATTCCCCACCATCCAGTCAGAGCTGAAGAAGCTTCTTGGATGAGAAGCGAAACATCTTCAAAGAAAAAAACGAGAAAGTCCAGTTGCCTCTTGGGGAAAAGAGAGGGGAAAAAAAGCACCTTTGGGATTTAACGCAGGTCCTTTAAGCTCCTTGCAAAGACCCGCCGCGGAAGGTCGGCTGGATGCAGGTCACCCATTGCTATATCCGGCAGCCTAAAAGGCCGAGGGGAGTCAGCTCTCCAGGCACTCTGGGATGTGAGCGCAGAGAAGTTTTGCGCGGCGGTGGGGTGGCGGGTGGGTTCTTCCCGGGAACGTGGAAGGGACGCTTTCCCCGAGTCCGCCCGGGCAGGTCCTCGGGAAAGATCGCGGCCGGTTATAGCAGCGCCTCTGGGTCAGGTAAAAAAGGAGGGACCGAGCGGGCGCGGACAGGCAGGCGGAGAAACGCCTGAAAAAAGTGGCGTGGAGAGTCGGACCCCTCCCAGCGTTTGCGGTGTGGCTCCTCCGGCGATTCCTTTTGTCCTGAGCGCCGCTCTGGCGGAGGGAGCCGCGGAAGAGCCTCCCCGCCGCATGCGGAGATCCTGGTTTCCCCCACAGCCCTGCCCGTCCCGCGGCCGCCGCCAGAACGCCCCGCCTCGCCCCAGACGGGCTTTACCTGCAAGCTGGAAAAGGAGCCCGAGCGGCATCGCCCACCCGCGATGAGGAACTCTGCCCTCTCTCTCTCTCTCTCTCTCTCAGACGGAGCCGGGGATGGGCGGGCCGGGGAACCGGTCGACCGAAGGAGGAGCCACCCTCGCCTCCTTGCTCCCGGAAGGCAGGCGCCGGGCGGATTGGCTCGCCACCCCCTTCCCCGCCCCTCCAAAGGACCGGCCCCGCTCATTGACGGGCGGTGTGACGTCTGTGGGGCGGGCGGGGGAGAGGCCGAGTCGCGTGGATTATTTTTTTTTGATGGTAGTGGTGGGGTGTTCTGCATCCGCGCGATCGTGGACGATTTAGCTGGGAATAGGAAGTACAGCGCTATCCTAACTAGGTGGTGTCAGCTGGGAGGAATTATTGTTCTGTAGAAAAGCCCGCTAAATTCCTTAGGAATTATCCCAGGCAGGCAGGTAGGCCTTGGGGGCGCAGACTTACTTAACTACTACTACAGGACTACCTGTAGTAGTAGTAGTTAAGTAAGTCTGCGCCCCTCAAGGCCTAACTACCTGCCTCATCTTACGACTACAATGACCCCCCAAATTTATGTTGCTAACCGAGAAATTTAAGTCAGTGTTGCCCCATTCTAACGATCTTTCTTGCCACAGTGGTCAAATGAATCGTTGTTAAGTGATTAACCCGGTTGTTAAGTGAATCAGGCTTCCCCAAGTTGACTTTGCCATTTCAGAAGGTCGCAAAAGGGGATCACGTGACATCACCCCAGACACTGCAGCTGTCATCAATATGAGTCGGTGGCCAAGCATCTGAATTTTGATCACAGGACAATGGGGATGCTGAAGTGGTTGTAAGCGTGAAAAACGGTCATAAGTCATTTTTTTCAGTGCTGTTGTAACTTCAAACAGCCACTGAATGATCTGTTGTAAGTCGAGGACTACCTGTAATCCGTCTTTACCTTCATCTTCTGGCAACAATAGAATTCTTTTATTGGCCAGGTGTGATTGGACACACAAGGAATTTGTCTTGATGAAAATGCTCTCAGTGTACATAAAAGTAAAGATACATTCATCAAGGTCAAGAATCATCAGGCACAACACTTAATAATAGTCATAAGGTACAATAAGCAATCAAATCATACTAGGAAATAGTCAATAAAAATCATAAGGATACAAGCGACAAGTTACAGTCATACAGTCACAACTGGGAGGAGACGGGTGATAAGGAGTGATGAGAAGATTAATAGTAATAGCAATGCAGACTTTGTAAATAGTTGGACAGTGTTGAGGGGTTTATTTGTTTAGCAGAGTGATGGCATTTGGGAAAAAATTGTCTTTGTGTCTAGTTGTTCAGTGTACAGTTTGTGTGGTCCCTACTCATACTGTGTTATGAGGACTATAAATGGTGAGGTCTTCCTCTTGGCCCCCTCCTATATTCTGAATTTATTTTAGAATTTCTCAATTTCTTATAGAACTATCCAAGGCTGTCCAACAGTGGTGGGATTCAAATATTTATACTACCGGTTCTGTGGCTGTGGCTTGGTGGGTGGCAGGGAAAGGATACTGTAAAACAGGAGTCTTCAAACTTGACAGCTTTAAGACTTGTGGACTTCAACTCCCAGAATTCCTCCTCCAGTCATGTTAGTTCAGGAATTCTGGGAGTTGAAGACCACAAGTCGTAAAGCTGTCAAGTTTGAAGACCCTTGCTGTAAAATCCCATTCCCTCCCCACTCCTGGGGGAAGATTAGTGCAAAATCCCATTCCCTCCCACCCCACTAACCTGCTTTCCAGCTCCGTTCTCCTGTGTAAGGCAACAAAAAAAGACCCAGCCAATCAGCTGGGACTCGGCAGGGAGAGAATAGATGGGGGCGGGGCCAGCCAGAGGTGGTATTTGCTGGTTCACCGAACTGCTCAAAATTTCTGCTAGTGGTTCTCCAGAACTGGTCAGAACCTGCTGAATACCACCTCTGTTGCCCAGTCTACAAGGACAGGTTTTTTTATACGTCAGTAATCCAGTAGGGCTACCGGAGATTAATTTAGCCTTACAGGGTGATGATAGGGAAAAACAGGCACCACTTGTGAAGAAAATAAAATACATGAAATTCAGCAATTTTCAACTCTGTAAATGCTGGAAAGTATCATGTTTTTAAAATGAAATGTGATCTCTAGGAAGCACCAACAAATTGCTGTGACTGCAATTGGCTGTCCAGTCCGTGCTTAAACATTTTCAGAAATGAAAGCTAATAAATTTTTGGAAGCACCTCCTGGTCATTGTTTAGTTAAACTGCTTTTAGTCCTGCTTTCCAGAATAATAGTATTAGATGGCCACAGTTCTGCCTTGCCTTAAACTTTTTTCTCCAGCTGCTAAAAATGCATGACTATAACTTACTAGCAGGGTACCTGTGCTTTGCTATGAAACTATGTGATCGGGCAATTTTGGGGAGGAAAATAAGGGGGGAAGGGGAAATTGTGCCTCTGCCTACCAGCATGCATCGGTATTCATCTGGCTAGCGTCCTGTCAGTGTGTGAGACAGTTGAGGGCTGTTTGGAAACTGAAACAGTATTTGCTGTGTGAGCAAGAAGGAGACAGCAAGGAGCCTGGGAGTGGCTTAGCTCAACTGCAGTTGGAACATATTTTTTTCAGATGGGCAGGGGGAGTAGAACTCCTTAGCATCAGAGCGTGTTAATAATAATATAGAAATACTAATGTTCATTAGTCATTTTGAAAAAAATCCTTTCTTAGCAAGCAACTAGAAGCCAAGAGGACCATACGTGCCAAATTTCAAGTTTGTAGGCTTTACAGTTCTAGAGATTTTGTGATGATGAGTGTGTGGTATTTCACGTTTATAGATATAGTTTTACCTCAGTCATATGTTCTACTTATTTTATTTATTAGTTTTTATCCTATCTTTATCATTTTTATAAGCAACTCAACAGAGCAAACATCCATAATACTCTTTCTTCCTCTTATTTTCCTCACAACAACCCTGTGAGGTGGATTGGACTAAGAGAGAGTGACTGGCCCAAGGTAACCCAGCCAGCTTTCATGCTTAGTCAGGACTAGAATTCACAGCCTCCTGGTTTCTAGGCCAGCACCTTAACCACTAAACCAAACTGGCTCATGTGTGCCCTTTGATTGAGGCAGAATTTGATAATAACTGATTTTAAAGATTACGATGAACCAAATGCAAAGAAAACAGCAATTCTGTTGCTTTAGAACTCAAATCTTTCTAGAATTCAAAGAGGCCGCAGAGACACTGCACATCTCGGAAAACTGCAAAGAAGACAAGGAAACTTATCTCAGCTGCGCCTGGTAACCTATGGCACCACAGGAATAAGCTTGCCCAAACGGTTTACTTCCAAATCAAACACTCTTTTTTTAAAAAAAGACTGCTTGCTTTAATAAAACCACACATAAAGCTTTTATTTATCAATAAATATTATGTATTATTTAAATAACATGCACACACATTCAGAATGCATCCTGATTGTTCAAAGCCAACTTTGCCTGCTTTCTTTTTAGTTGAACATCCCTACTTAATAGGCAGGTAAATACCATTAAATCAAAGAATCCTCTGCCCATCCATTTATTCAAGTCCCCCCCAAAATGTTAAAAGTTATAAAACCCATTTAAATATATATGAGGAGCCTAAAATAATAGAATCCCATTTGAGCCTCTCTAGTTTAATACCAATGATGAAACTATAGAATTATGAAGTTTGATGGGAACATATGCAAGAAAATAAATGAAATCATCCTTGGAAGGTGCTGCCCAGCTTGTTCCTAAAGCTCTTAAGACATGGAGGACCCACAGTCTCCATGGGAAGCTTATTCCCCTCTTGAGTACTCTTTAACAATCCGAAAGCATTTCATTATACAGGTAGTCCTTGACTTACAACAGTTCAAAGTTACAGCGCACTGAAAAAAGTGACTTATGACCGCTTTTCAGTTTTACAGCAGCCCCATGACTGTTCTGATCTAGGCTTTACAAAATTATAAAACAGACTCCTTGTCCCAACAAAACCCTTTTTATTTGGCTAATGTGAATTCCTGTCATTCATATCCAGCAAAGTCCCGGTAAACAGTCTTTCAAGGGTGAATTGAAACCATAGACCTTATCGGGCTTGGAGAGTTGCCAGGCCAATAGCTTCCAAGTGCAATGCTATACAAGGAAATACTTGGCAAGGAGTCTCTGTGAGTCACGAGCTCAGGTAACCAAAACTTCACACTAATTAAACGAACTAATTGTCTCCTGCAATCACCACTCCCCTTTTGCTCCTATTTATTCCCTCTGGGAGGGGCCATTCACCAACCACCTGTGCCTTTACTCCCTAGTCGACCCTTGTTCCTTAACTGTTCCCTTCTCCTGATGGCTCTGGGCATGCACACATCGGGAACAGGCTCCAGCTTTTTTCTGCCCCACTGATCTCAGACTCCGAATGCAGCTGATAACTGTTGGACAGCCCTGGCCCCATCTCTGCCTCCGATGCAGAACACTCGTCAGAGCCTTTCCCAGACTCCAGGACTGGCTCATGTTCCTCCCCAACCTCCTCACTGTCTGAGTCTGCTGCCCTCTGGCAGGCCACAACAATGACCATGTGATCAAAATCCAGGTGCTTGGCAACAGGTTCATACTTATGACTGTTGCTGTGTCCCAGGGTCATGTGATTCCAGGGGTGGGATTCATTTTTTTAACAACCAGTTCTGTGGGCGTGGCTTAGTTGGTGGGTGTGATTTGGTGGTCATGTGGCTGGATGGGCGTGGCCAACTCAGCATCACTCAGGCACTTCTCCTCGCCTGGCCTCTCATGACAGTGGGGAACTTGTAAGTGTGAAAAATGGTCATAAGTCAGTGCCAAAGTCAAGTGCCATTGTAACTTTGAATGGTCACTAAATGAATTATTGTAAATCAAGGATTACCTGTACAAAAATACAAAAAGCTTCTTTGCTTGCAAAAAGCTGCCCTAAATACCAATCATTAGATTAAAAATACCTGGAAGCCAGAGTTACAAGTCAGGCAGGGTGCCAGAGCACCTTGAGGAATTAAAATAGTTAAAATGCAATGATAACTATCAGCAGCCAACTCTTGCTCATAAAGTGAAACCCTTTAGCAGAGAGGTCCTTTAAGCTCTCAAGAAAGAACACACCTAGGAAAAGCAATCCTCATTTGCACCACTTAAAGATATCAGCTGGTCTCACTCATCTCACAAGAGGAAATAATCCAGATTTAAGGAAAGGTCACATAAAAAATCAGTAAAAAATCAGTGCCAAGTACACCCCAAAAGGATAGTGCCAGATACCACTAAAGCAGTGAAGGAAGACCCCCTCCCCAGATAGAAAAAGAAACCATGAGGCAGGAAAAAATTCAAACACAATACAAATAATTAAATCACAACAGTAACTGTTGCTTGTTAAACCAATTACCAGAACAAATAGACACAGGAACTAGCCAGATTTCTCAAACCGGTTTCTTTTCAGGAGCAGAGATTAATCTTTTTCCTTCCAAACAAAGCTGAATAGGGAAAATTATCCCATCAATAAACACAGGATTAAATATCACCAAGCACAGAATTCAACTTCATCAAAAACCAGTTTTAGACCAAAACTCAGAAAGGGTATGTAAACTCACATTTGAATGTCAATCTTTCTAGCTAGTCAAGAAGAAGTATTTCTGAGGGAGTATTTCCTCCTAACAGCAGTGTAAAAAGCTTAAAACAACCCTTCCCTTTTAAGAAAGTATCAAGAAAAAGAAACCTGGTTCGGACACAGTAAGTCTAGGCATACTGCCAAGAATGTAATAAGGGTGGAAAAAAAACAAAAGGAGACTTCTTCTAACTACGGGCTCTCCGAACTACTTAGAAAGTTACCAAGGGGTTCTATAGAACCGGTCAGAACCAGTAGAATCCCATCCCTGTGTGATTCCCCTCTTGCGACCTTTCTATACAAGCAAAATCAATGGGGAAGCCAGATTCCCTCAACAACCATGTTACTAATTTATCCACTGCAGTGTGATTCATCTAACAACTGTGGCAAGAAAGGTCATAAAATGGGGTAAAGCTCACTTAACAAATGTTTCATTTAACAACAGACATTTTAGGTTCAATTATGGTCGTAAGTCGAGGACTACCTGTATTGAAATGAAATCTACATAACTGTAACTTGACCATTATTTCTGGTCCTAATTTCCACAGCAGTGAAGCAGTGGTGGGATTCAATTTTTTTTACTACCAGTTCTGTGAGCGTGGCTTGGCGGGCATGGCCAGGGAAGGATACTGTAAAATCTCCAGTCAGAGGTGGTATTTGCCAGTTCTCCGAACTACTCAAAATTTTCACTATCGGTTCTCCAGAACTGGTCAGAACCTGCTGAATACCACCTCTGCAATGAAGGTAGCTCCTGCTCAGGTCCCTATGGCATCCTTTTATTGTGCATGCTTGGTCACTTTTCCAGATTCACCTCGTAGCTGGAAATGAATAGAATTTTAATCACAGTTAACCTAGTCTTAATGTGGCTTTTCTTCCTTTCTCAGCTTGCAGTGATCCAGATTACATTTACGTCATACAAAAACAAGTAAGGCAATGGCAGTCCTGCTGTAGTGAAAGTTGTATTCCAGAATATTTTGAGTGGAATATTTGAGTGACCAAAGCTACACTAAAGTCTTGGCATGGCTGTTCTCACAATTAATTAGGCTTGGTAGAATATCTGATAAAAATGAATGTACTATTATGCTATGTTTACTTTAAAGAAGACTAGATTAGGACTAGAAAGAAAGGCATTATGAATTGTCCAGGTGTGCAAGGAGCCTGAGACTCTGCATTCAGAGTGAAAGTACTTTTGCAAACTTGAAAAAGCCTGTCACATGGTTAGATATTCCCTAAAATGATCTTTTTTCTTTTACTTCCTGCCCAGGAGGTAGAAACTGCTAAAATACTGTACATAGCAGATGCCACACAGCATGTTAAAACAGAACTGAAATGTGTGTTGCAATAATGATAAGTGGTAATATTCTCTATTGTGCAAGGATATTGCATGAAAATATATCAAAAGGCTGGCTGTAATGCCCCTTGTTTTTCTCTGTAAGAATTCTGTACAGTTCTTGATAGCATTTGTATTATATTCCTTGCAAATTCTCTATTTATCTCCCTTATACTCTGTCATATAGAGGTGACTGTTTCATTCCCAGTTTTAGCGAGCAGGTAATAAAATCACTTTTCTGGTATGTCATCATCTTTCTGAGTTCTACCGATATAACACTTCTTTTGAATTTTTGAACAAGCAATCCTTGCTTAATGATGGGTTGCTTAGCCATGCTTTAAAGTTCCAATGGACCTGAAAAAGGTACTTACGACCCAAATTTAACATTCTGATACCTGGGGGTCCTTGTGGTCAGATGACTGCATTTTGGGGACTAAGCAACTGCCCTGCATTTTTGGCTATTTAACAGACTAACAGAACTTAACAGAATAACAGAGTTGGAAGATTGATCCTATATGATTTCAGACAAAAAGATGTCCAGTCTCTTCTTAAAAACTTCCAGTGTTGGAGTACCCATAACTTCTGGAGGCAAGTTGGTCCACTGATTAATTGTTCTAACTGCCAGGAAATTTCTCCTTAGTTCTTGGTTAGTTCTCCCTTTCATTAGTTTCCATCCATTGCTTATTGTCCTGCCCTCAGGTGCTATGGAGAATATGTCGCCCCCACCTTCTTTGTGGCAGCTCTTTAGATATTGGACCACTACTATAATACCAACCCAGTCCTTCTTTTCATTATAACAGACATACCCAATTCCTGCAACCGTTCTCCAGTCCTGTAATCATCTTTGTTGCTCTTCTCGGCACTCTTTCTACAGACTCAACATCTTTTTGTATCACACAGACCAAAACTGATGCAATATTCCAAGGGTGGTCTTACCAAGGCATTATAAAGTAGTATTAACACTTCACATGATCTTGATTCTATCCTTCTGTTAATGCAGCCTAGGACTGTGTTGATGGCTTTCTGGCTCATATTTAAGTGATTGTCCACTTCATGTCCCTTTTGCAGTTCCTATATTGAGCCAGGTATCACCTAGTCCAGTGGTGGCTAACCTTTTTCAGCTCCCATCTCTGCGCATGTGCATGCGATTTTCCCCTTGCACGCCGCACATCTATGCATGTGCATGCGATTCCCCCCTTGTGTGCAGCGCGTCTGTGCATGCATGTGCTCTCCACGGTGCACCTACCCGCAATGCTGGGGCAAACATGGCTCTTCCAGGTGCCACTTGCGGCACGCATGGCATAGGTTTGCCAACACTGACCTAATCTATACCTGTGCATTTGGTTTTTCTTGCTAAATATAGACCTTTACTTTTCTCCCCACTGAATTTCATCTTGTTAGATAGGGCCCAGTGTTCGTGTCAATCAATCAATCAATCAATCAATCAGAATAGAGCTGGAAGGGACCTTGGAGGTCTTCTAGTCAACCCCCTGCTGAAGCAGGAGACTTTATATCATTTCAGACAGGTGGCTGTCTATTCTTAAAAACCTACAGTGATGAACCACCTGTAACTTCTGAAGTCAAGCCTGTCAATATACTTCTGTATCTTGAACCTATCTTCTGGGTTATTGGCTATTTGCAGGCTGTTCGTCTGCAAATTTGTTGAGTTCGCCTTCTATCCTCTCATCTAAATCATTGAACTTGATGCTCACACTGGAAATGAAGGAATGCCTACTTTCCACCTACAACTTTCAGTACAGAAGTTCATTAACACTCCTCGTACCATAGCCCAGTTTGCACATTCAGATCTCTAATAAGCATAAAATGTTCTTGTGAGAAGGACAATTCTAAATTAATTGTGAAGCAGCAAGGGGGATTTATTTCTCTTGTATCTGCCATCATATCACATGCATGTTCTTAGTTACGTAGCATAAGTGACTAATTGTGCTATATCCAAAGATTTCTAATTTATTTTGCAACCCCTTCTCTGTTTTCACACTTCAGATTGAATAAGAATCTTTCCTGCGCTTACTATTTAAAATAGATATTCACTACAATCAGTTTTAATTTTCATATCAGTTGCTAAAAAAAATATATCCTAGGGCAGTGGTGTTCTTGCATCTTGACATCCCTCTTTTATCCACTTCATTCTTTTTAATGATTAAACAGAATAATAAAATCATTAAATAGGGAAGGAAAGTTAGTGGAGATGTCTCCTTTCCCATAATTTCCCTCTCATTTTTCATATTCCAAATTGTCCCACAACACGATATGAATATCAGTTATACAGTATAGCTACTGTCATATCTCAAGAATCCTAATATATATGAGTGTCTTGCAGACTTGGAAGCTTTCCCGAAAGGGCTCAAGGATTGTGTGGAGGTTAAACCAGCTTCATTTTTCATTTGATTTTTGCTACACTGACTGAATGTTCCTTTCTTTTTCCTGGCTTGCCCTGGCACCTGGCCCTCAGTTTTAGGAGATGGCAATGAGACAACTCCATCATTATCACATTGAATTTTGGCTACCTGCTGTGCTGGCCTTATACAATGGATGTTTATAGAGGAACTACCAAAAGAATAAAACAATATACAGTATGTATTGTGAATATGTGTCACTTAGCACCAGAGAGCTTTAAAAAAAAATCAATGGCTTGCCTCGTTGAATGACACACAACAAAATGAAGATGTGAAAGATTCACATACACACCCACCACTAAAACTCTGTGCTTACCTGTCGGTCTGTTTCTACCTTCAAGTTAGTCCAAACGGTGCATTGTAGTGCAACAGTTTTTGACTCGAAGTACCTAAAAGCAACTAACTTAAAAATTCATTTCAAAAAATGTGACCCTCATTACTCCCATCATATTGAAATTTTCCCGGAGTTCAGGCCGCTTTTATTCACAAAGTTGTGGCATACTGCAGCATCCCTGCAATCACATGGTCATTGTTTCTGACATTCCCTGCCAGCTTCCCCACAAGCAAAGTCAATGGGGAAGCTGGCAGGAAGTCAGAAGTCACCCTCACTTCCGCTGCATTTTCATCCATCCATGATCTGTTGTCTATGTAAGTGGGGATTATTAAGATATTAGTATAAGTATAATATTATTAAGATAATAGTGTTATTGAAGTTTATTTGCCAATATAATTATTTTTCTATTTGTGAACATGGTATAGTCCACATTGGGGTAAAAAAAACCATGGTCAGCCTAAAACTTAATGTTCATTCTGGTCACATCACAATGCACTTTGTCGCGAAGGATGACCCAATGGTTCACAGGGATGTCACATACAGTATATGTAAATTATCTTCTTACCTTATGGGTGGTATGTGTTTGCCTTAATCTCAGGTCCTGTATTAGAAGTCTGGGAATTTGTGAGTTCTGCTGTTCCAAGCACTGAGCTGGGAACAGTATCTTAGTTGTTCCTAGCACTACACTTTTCTGGACAAAGATCTCTGACATT
Organism: Naja naja; assembly: GCA_009733165.1. Taxonomy (NCBI): domain Eukaryota; kingdom Metazoa; phylum Chordata; class Lepidosauria; order Squamata; family Elapidae; genus Naja; species Naja naja. The sequence goes on from CM019153.1 coordinate 28,241,027, forward strand.
ATTCCTGGAATCTGTTGGAGCCACTTTCCCAGTTTAGGAGCCATAGTCCCAAGTCCTCCTATCACCACTTGAGCCACATTGGCTTTTACTTTACTCATCCTGAGTATATTCATGAACTGAATAGAGCATGGTAACAAGGTCGGCCAATGAATAGGCATAGCAACTAAGTCGGCCAATGAGGACTGTTTGGAAACTGAAACTAGAAGTAGCCTAGGCTGGAAACTGAAACTAGAAGTAGCCTAGGCTGGAAACTGAAACTAGAAGTAGCCTAGGCTGGAAACTGAAACTAGAAGTAGCCTAGGCTGGAAACTGAAACTAGAAGTAGCCTAGGCTGGAAACTGAAACTAGAAGTAGCCTAGGCTGGAAACTGAAACTAGAAGTAGCCTAGGCTGGAAACTGAAACTAGAAGTAGCCTAGGCGTGGCTCTATATTAAGCTCTGCAGCTCTGAAGCTATGTTAAGCTCTGAGTCTGTCTATTGAAAATGAAACTGCTTCTCTCTTGCTTGCCTGATGAACTAAAGAGAAACTGATGTCTGTTTCTGAGCTGAAGTTGAGTTGCTTGCAATATGTCTGCTTCTGTCTGAGTTTGCTCCATGTTGGAGGAATCTACAACTGGTATTATAAAATTTACTTAATATGTTTATACAGATGTTAAATGAAGCATCAGCCATCTGTATTTACTTTTCTGGTGCTGAATTTACACTGCAAAACTCTGAACACATCCTCTCTAGTTTCTCCTTCAGGCCCTGGAACTTCTCCAGCTTCTCATACTCCTTCCTGATGTTGTCACTTGGCACTGCTATATCCATCGCTACTGCTGCCTTCTGGTTCTTGTTTACTATTACAATGTCTTGTTGATTGGCCAGTACCTACTTTGTGTCAGGATCTGGAAGCCTTATGATCTTAGCCCAGGGGTGGGCAAACTTTTTGACTCGAGGGCCACAATGGGTTCTTAAACTGGACCGGAGGGCCGGAACAAAAGCATGGATGGAGTGTTTGTGTGAACTAATATAAATTCAAAGTTAGATTACTTCACGTAGCCTTCTGGGAGAGCAAGAGAACCCTCTGCTCTTTCGGCTCCGTGGGCCGGATAGAACAGCCGAATGGGCCGGATCTGGCCCCTGGGCCGTAGTTTGCCCACAGGCTGTCTTAGCCCTTATTCTCCATGACCTTCAGTGGACTCTCTCATCTGGACTTGGGAGAGTCTAGATCATACACCACAAAGATGTTCTTGTACACAGTGCCAGCTACTTGGTTGTGTCCTTCAGCATATGCTATTCCTCCCACATCTTACACCTTGTCACAATGTGTTGGACTATCTCTGAGGCCTCTCTGCATAGTTTGTGCCTTGAATCCTATCTAGTGTGGCTGACCCATTCTTCTCAGCTAATTCAGAGAAATTCTGCAGAGAAACTACACCTACTAGGTTTTGTAAATTATATTTTGTATCCAATATTAGCTCACATTACTTTATTAGCATAAGTATCTTAGGATCCAGAATAAAAACCCCTCATTTGTTTAAGAACATGAGCTCTCCCTGCCTCCCTCCCTCCCTCCCTGTGTGTATGTGTGTGTGTGTGCCAGTTCTCACTTTCTAAAAGGCTTTCTCTGCTACCTGCTAAGAACTACTTAGAGACATGCTGATTTTGACCCTGGAGGTAGAACTTAGCCATGAACAGTAGTGGAATCCTGTAGTATTTGTGTTCCCTGCTGAATTGAATCCACCTTCCTGATAGAATAGGGGGTAAGAATATTTAATAAGCACATTCTTATTAAAAAGTAATAGAAAACCAGGCAGCAATCATGTCAGGCTTTCAGAATAGAGCTGTTGCTGTGCAATACGTGGAATAAATCTCACAAAGTACTAGCGACGAAAGTTTTGAATTTCAAAAAGTCTGAATTGCATAATAAAATCTCCCGAAATACCTTTCAGGGTTCCTGGTTTGAGACATACCAACTCCAACTACATGTAATATCACTACAAATCATTTCAGTTCATTGCTCCATCCACCTCAGTCTTTCCTGCCATCCACTGAATTACAAATTACAATTTGTAGCTATAACAGGCAGCTCACCTCTTTCTTCCCCTTCTAATATCTGCTCTATATTTCTTTTCTATTTTAGATAAACCCCGGAAACTAAAGAAAAGTGTTCAACAATTTGTCACAAAAAGCAAATAGACATCTCTGAAAACACCAGATAAGAGAACAGGCTCAGTTCTATTATTAGTTAAATTTCTACAGGTACAGTAGTAAAATAGGCTAGGGCCCTGTTGGTGAACCTATGGGTGATATGCGGGTGGCATGCAGAGCCATCTCTCTGGGCATGGCAGCCATCGCCCGTTGCTCTTCCGGGTTCTGATGTGCACATGCATGCGGCCAGCTGGTCTTGCACGCTCAGGAGTGCTGGAAACTGGAAGAGCAGGTGGCCGGCATGCATGCGCGTGGTGGGGAGCTGCTCTTCTGGTTTCCGGTGCTCCTGCGTATGCACACTCTTGTTTTGGCACTCAGTGCCGAAAAGGTTTGCCAACCCTTGGCTAGGGGAATTCTGGGAATTAAGGTCCACCCATTTGGTAAGGTTGAGGAAGACCGGCTTAGAGGATGCTGTTCCATAGCAGCAGTGAGGAAGGAAGGCCTTCCAGTCTTCTTGTTTGCAAGAAACAGGAAATGGTGCCATCTTGTTTTACACCCCAAGCAGCAAAATGTTTTGCGATGACTCAGGCGCAGAAGTTATGAAATGCTCCTTTTGTAGTTTTGGCATCTCAGTAAGCAAGCATTTTGTTATGTATGTAGGTTTGAATGTCATTGGTTTAGTTTGAATTGTTCTTGTAAAATGTCAAATAGGATTGGTTTAAATAGTGCGGGAAAACCCTGCACTCCCATTGGCTGGCAACTACGGCTGCTGGCTATAAGTAGCAGCCGTAGCCCAGCCAAGTGGGGTCCATTCGAGCTGTAGTCACTAAATAACCTCTTCACTGAAGCTCTTCGCGTCTGACTCTTCATGCAAACTTAACACATTTCACATCGATTCCTGCCAGAAGGTAAAGGAGAGTCTCTCAAATATGCTCCATAGTAGTTGGTTACAATGCCATCTTTGTTTCCTTAACTTCATTGATTTATAAGTGACATCTGGTAAATTTGTTCTCAGTTGAATCATGTACATACAGTATGTATGTAAAAACATGCTTTGTATAATTCAGTACAAATTCCTCAAAGAAACAAAGCTTCAGACGAACTTCCCCCTACTCCAAAAGCCCCTGCACTAAATGACTGCCTATTGGCTGGAAGAATTATACTGAGCAGATGCTATGCAAAGCAGCAAGGGACACCCTGCTATGAACATAATATCGGTTTTGGCTCTCTAAGTTGATCTAAATTTAAAATTGCTTTAAACGGTTTGATTTCTATATGCTGTAACAAGAACCTCTCTATTGGCAGACCCCATAGAAAAATTGAAAATAGAAATAGAAAAATTGGCTCCTGATCTTTTCCATTATGATTTTGGTACCACCATTACTTTAGATTCACCAGAGTATATGAGAGTAACCGAGATGGACATTTCCCTCTGTAATTTTACCTGCTGATCAAAAAGCAAGCTAACACCCATCATTGTCCCTAATGTTTAGTTGCTTCCTTGTGATGAAAATCTCCAGGCAGGAAAGTAGCTTATTTTCAAAGTGCTTACTAGATAAAAGTCTTCTGCTTGGCCAGTTGGTAGTACATTTTCTCTCGCTCCTTGTTGATATCCTGCCAATATTATCATATTGGTCTTCTAGCAAACTGGAAAAAGGAGCAGATACCCACCACTTAATAGAAAGGAAGCCTTGATTCTCATAATAGAGAAGGCTGTCCTCCAGCCAACTGGCATAGGTGAGGCTCATTAAATGCTCCTGGAGAACAAGAAAGGGAAATGTATTTATTGCCATCCTTGTTTGCGGAAATGGATGACAGCGACCGTGTAATTCTCCCTCTCTCTTCCCCTTTCCCTCTTCCCCCCTTTCTCTTCCTACTTTTGGAAAGCCTTGAATAGCTTCTGAAATGGCTGGATTGTGGTGATCTGGGAAAATGCTACATTTTGCTCAATCTCTTTTTCCACGAAGCGTTCTGAGTTGTGCAGTTCTCATTCCAGTGGTTGTTTCAACAATGCTTACAGAGTGATGACCTGCTGCCATAACTCATGCGGTAGTTCTACCTACCCAAAGATCCATAATCATGGTCAGCATGATAAACTTAACCATGTGGTTCAGCTTTAACAATTGGGGGTATTCAACCACCACACCAGAATGAAGAAGTGAACTGACTTTTAGAGAAAGGGTTGTAGTTTGCAAGCCTACATTTAATTGGTCAAATAGAAAATTTGACACTTGTTTTGCCACTTATTAAATTAAATTTCATTTATTGAATCTATAAGACTATCTGACCCTATTACAACCCCAATTAGGAATTCCTAATTAAAAAGGCTCGCTAAGCACTCCTTGTAGTATTTTGATTAATGGAAGTCACCCAAGATGGTTGGCATTTTAAAGCAATGTTATCCAACATGATCTGAGTGGGCATCTGCTTGCCTAATGCAGTTTTCTTGCTCCTTTATCTCTCTGGAGCATTTTCTGAGATGGGAAACCTTTTTGATGTGGCATGAAAGCTCAAAGGAAATAATAGGATAACAGAATAACAGAATTGGAAGGGACCTTGTAGGTCATCTAATCCATCCCCCACCCAAGCAGGAGATCCTACACCATTTCTGACAGATGGCAGTCCAGGCTCTTCTTGAAAGCTTCTAGTGATGAAGCAACCCAGGATGGAGAAGTTCCGAAAGTACACTAGATGTCTATATGGGATGAGGACAGAGGTGGTATTCAGCAGGTTCTGACCAGTTCTGGAGAACCGGTAGCGGAAATTTTGAGTAGTTCAGAGAACCGGCAAATACCACCTCTGAATGGCCCTGCCCCCATCTATTCTCTGCCTCCCAGTCCCAGCTGATCGGCTCTTTTTGTTGCCCTGCACAGGAGAACAGAGCTGGAAAGCAGGTTAGTGGGGTGGGGAAGGAATGGGATTTTGCTGTAACCTTCCCCCAGGAGTGGGGAGGGAATGGGGATTTTACAGTTTCTTTCCCCTGCCACGCCCACCAAGCCACGCCCACAGAACTGGTAGTAAAAGTTTTTGAATCCCACCAATGGATGGGAACTTGCAATATATGGATACTGTATTATAGCATTGAATCTATATGAAATTTTCAAGTTGCATGCAAACCATTTCTGGGGAAGATACTAAGAAATGCAAGGCTTTCTAAGAGGTACAATGAAAGTCTTCATGAAAAAGGCAAAAGTTTACACTTTTCAGATGTACCTGACTCTAGGGGGCAGTACTTATATCAGTTTCTTAGCTAAGGAAGCCAGCATTGTCTGAAGACAACTTCTGTGATCATATGGCCAGCACGATTATACACCGAGGTGCAAAATCTCCTTAAAAGACCCAGAAGACAAAAAGGAAAGCAAAAAAAAAAAGCCTTAGGTTTCAAAAGATATTTTTTTAGCATCATCATAACTTTGAATGGTCATGCTTTGGGTGCAGGGAGTTTTAAGATCTGGGACTTTGATATCCTTAGCCCAGGATGGGATGGGACTACCCCAGACAGACTCGGTCTGCAACTTGGGGATTCTCCTGGACTTCGATTCCTGCTCAAAAATCAGGGGGAGTTACATCTAGGAGAGCCTTTACACAACTTCAAGTTGTGTGCCAGTTGTGGCATTTCCGGGATCTGGAGTCCCTGTCATTCAAACCCCATTCATCTCATGCTTGGGCTATGGGTTTGTGCCAGGGGTGGGATTCAAATTTTTATTTATTTATTTATTTATTTATTTATTTATTTATTTATTTGATTTATCAATTGCTTACAAGATAACAGGTATAAGTATAAACATAGTTTTGAATACATGAGATGGATACATATAAGAAAAATAAAAAAACAATAGGACAGGGACGGTAGGCACGTTGGTGTGCTTATGCATGCCCCCTACAGGCCTCTTAGGAAAGGGGTGAGGTCAATAGTAGACAGTCTAAGGTTAAAGTTTTTGGGGTTTGGGGAAGAAACCACAGAGTCAGGTAATCCCAGTAATCGGTTTGCTGCCGGGTTGCTGGGTGGGCGTGGCCATGGTGGGTGGGGCCTATCAGAACTTCCTGTTCCCAGCTTCTGGTGAGCCTCCTGATGGGCCATCTGCTAAAATAAAGCCAGGTCATGGGACACACTTCAAAGTAACTCAGAAATCCTGTAATTGCAGTGTCTGCCTGGCAAGAACAAAGAAGATATGCATGTGTAAATCTTGTAACAATCCTGGCTAATTGGACAGCTGATAAAAGTAATACAAGTTAGCCAACTTGCATGCCTTAGCTAAAAGTTAGAAATAGAGAATGCCCCGCAGCAAATCAAATGGATATTAGATAACTCCTAGGGATTTCATTAGCCAAGACCTAGGAATAGGGACATTTAGAGACCAATAGAACAAATTGTAGAATTATTACTAAAATGTTTATTAGATGATATTTCTTATTATCTCACTTTGTCCCACCTTCTCCTTTAGTGAAAATGTATAAAACTTACTCAATCCTTTGTTCTTGGCTCTTGGCATTTTGACCAAGAGCCCCTTTTTCCCCAATTTTTTTTATTTTTTAAGACAAACATAAACAAACAAATACATAAAAAACATAAAACCCTCTTCCATTTTGTACAGTGTGTCAGTTGGTTACACATCATTTGTGCTATCCTTTCATAGTCATCACTCATAATTTATATAAATTCTCATGTTATCAATCTAACATGCTTATATATTTATCAGTTATTAATCATTCATGACTAATCTATTTATTTCATCATTTAATATGAGATAGTCTAGCTTTCTTTGACCAGGAGCCTTTTTCCTTGCAGTACTCCAATAAAAAGGAGCCTTGATGGTGCAGGCTGTTAAATGCCTACACTTAAGTTCCAGCTGCCTGCAATTACTGCAGGCTCGAATCCCACCAGGCTCAAGGTTGACTCAGCCTTCCATCCTCTCGGGGTAGGTAAATTGAGGACCCAAGATTGTTCGGGGCAATAAGCTGACTTTGTAAAAATGCCGCTTAGCAATAAGCAGGCATATACAATGGAATGAAGGCTATTGCTGAGCGCATTGGGTTGTATCCCAAAAATTGTAAGCCATCCTGAGTCTTCGGAGAAGGGCGGCATATAAATGTAATTTAAAAAAAAAAGCAATCAGAAAACCTGCAACTTGTGTCTGGTGTTCATCATTGGCTTCGGCATCAGGCTCAGACCCGAACTGGGAACAACACTCCAGAGGCCAAGGAAGGCCATTTTCGCCCTCCCAAGGGTCCAGAGGCCTCCCCAGGCCTCTGGGAGGGTAAAAACAGCCTCCCCCGGCCACTGGAGGCCCACCAGAAGTCAGAAATAGGCCCATTTTGCCACTTCCAGTTTTTCCAGGAAGGCCATTTTTCGCCCTGGAAGTTTAGAGCCTGTTGTGAACATACTCATTGAGTGATTAAGAATCTGGAAAAGTCTAGTCACAAAAAACTATTTAGGTGTTGACAGCTCAGGTAGATGCCTAGAAACTCCCAGAACCTTCAAGCTACCTCTTTTTTATAGACAGGTATACTTACCTTGAAACAAATTAATTGTTATCTTTTTTCTCCAAGAACATCTGTGGGTGTTAGCTAGGGCAAAGTCATCAATCTCAACATTAATGTGTGTGTATATGTGTGTGTGTGTGTGTAATGTAAGTATGTATGCCTGTATATGTATGCATATAGCATGTGTGTGTGTGTGAGCGGGCCACAGAATTTCATTTTTAATGTGTGCTAGTATGCTTACAGTAAAACATGACAATAAAGATTATCTTATGTAATTTCCCATTTAGTGCTTTAATTAGACCTTTTTAAACAGATAGGACAAAGAGTCTGACAGATATCCAAGCAAATATCTGGACTCATCATGTGACATGTTCCCACCTTAAGGCCAAACTAGATGATCGATAATCATTCTCAACCGGATCAAATACTGGATGACCTGATTTTAATATCAGAAAGGGCATTCTGCCATGATGGCACAGTAGTTAGAATATAGTATTGCAGGCTGACTCTGCTCACTGCCAGGAGTTCAATCCTGACCGGTTCAAGGTTGACTCAGCCTTCCATCCTTCCAAGGTTGGTAAAATGAGGACCCAGATTGTTGGGAGCAATATGCCAACTCTGTAAATCACTTACAGAGTGCAGTGAAGCATAATTAAGCAGGATCTGAATCTAAGGGCTATTGCTATTCATCTGGGCATTATAGAAAATCTTCAGTCGTGCTTCTGCTCTCATCAATTCTTGTTTTCAAGCATCTTTTTGTGCACATTTATGCTGGTTGTGCTTATGGGAAGAAAATATCCTGAAAAACCAAAATGTAGATGGATATTGTGCCAGGAAGGGACAATTCCTTCCCTCTACCATCCTCTGACCCATACAACCTTTACTATTAAAAAATGATCCATATCTGTTTCCTGTATGGCTGAGACAAGATTATACTTGGACATAATGAACTGCCTCTGATATCTCTCAATCTTGAAGGATGCTGTCTCTGATTCTAATTCATTGCAGTGCCCCTGACATTAGATTGCACTATAAACATTTCACAGCTCATCTTTTTTTAAAAAAAATTAAACATAGAAAGGCTATTTTTTTAGTACTGAAAACCCTCTGGCAGCAGTTTCCAACATCTAAAATATGACACCTGTATATTTCAAAAGCCATACAACTGAAAAATTAATAACAGTGAATAGTAGGATCAATGTGCATCTAAGTTCCAAAAATCCAATAACAAAGAAATTAGTGTAAGAAAGACAAAATTTTAGGGATCTTTCAAAGGCTTCCCTGGTTGATACAGCATTTCACAATTGTGTAGCCATTCTCCTCTTTATTTCTACTAACCTAGTTCTTGCTATAGGGAGGTTTGCAGGGGTGGCTGCTACCTGGTCGCACCGGTTAGGGCGAACTGGTAGTTGTGATTGCTGTACTCACCTGAGCTCCCTGAGTTGATGTTTGAAGCAGCGTTTCACTCTTCATGGCATGTGCTCTCACAACCAGCAAACCGGTTGTTAATGTAAGTGAAGCCCACCTCTGGAGGTTTGGAAGCATTGTAGGTTTTATGTATGGAGCCAGAGTTTTTCAATAACTGCAGAAGACTTTGATGTTCAATAATAATGCAAATCCCAGAAGATACTAAATAAATAGTTCATCTTTTCTTCCTTCTATTTTGCACATTTTTGAAGTTTCCAAACTGTCTCTTAAAAGTAAGCTAGTGTAGAACGCGTTATACTATTCAGCACTTAAATCATTATTTGCATGGAATTCTGCTGGAAAGTTCACTTTCTACACCAAGGCCATAAGGGGAGCGATCTAAGCTGATAACAACATTTCTGGCTATCAACAGTACTTGAGCTTCTCCACTCAGATTTCAATTCAGGGGAATTCCCAAATTATCTTTTCCAGGGGATTCAATCTGATCTGATAGATGGGATTTGCCGTGGTTGCTATATGTTTTTTTATTGTGAACTGCCATAATTGAATGGCTTGGTCAAGGCGGAGGACAAACTACTGTATACTCAGGGGGTGGAATCTGATGACCTGAATGGCCCCAGTAAATGCTGAGTCTATTACTTTAAGGGAGGGTGGTGGCTTATATAGTTAATGCTGGACTTACAACACATCATTTAGTGACCGTTCGCAGTTACAACGGCACTGAAAAAAATGACTTATAACCATTTTTCACATTTACTGTTGATTGCAACATCCCGATGGTCTCATGATTTATATTCAGATACTTGACAACTGACTCATATTTGCGATGGTTGCATTGTCCTGGGATCATGTTGCAACCTTACGATAAGCAAAATCAGTGGGGAAAAGATTCACTCAACTAATTTAACAACTGCAGTGATTTGGTTAACAAATGAGGCAAGAAAAATCGTGAAATGGGACAAAAGTCACTTAACAAGTTTCTCACTGAGCAACATAAATTTTGGGCTCAATTGTGGTTGCCAGTTGAGGACTACCTGTGTGAGAGAGAAAATAAGAGAGAAAGTACATTTCAGTATAATGAGGACTTTATTTCTTTGATGAAAATGGAAACCTCTTTATCCTCCACAAACTCCAATGAAATTTGAAATGTGTCACATGCATGTATCATATAACACTGATCTAAAACACCAGAGGCCACACAATGCAAATTCATTCAAAAGGTGCTGACTCCAGCATTTTAGAGAGGGTGGCTGGTTGCCAGAAATGACTATTTCACGTTTGCTATAAATGGGTAATTTAAGTTCATTGCCTTAATAATTTATACAGCAAAGCTGAATAAACAGCTTTTTGGCAATTTCAAACACCTGTCAGGGCCTTTTAATCTTTTGCTTCTTCACATATCACTTCATTGCTGCCGGGGAAGAACGATTTATTGAAAGCAACGCATCCTATCTTAATTCTTCAGCAACACATATTTATCTGATGATCTGCATAGTTTGGTGCTTAGTGCTATTCAAATTATTAATTCTTTTCAAAATAAAGCATCTAGCTCCTTTACTCTTCTGGCATATCTCCTAGTTGCAAACCGAAGTGAAATGTATATAAGTCATCTGCATATTACAGCTCAAGGGCTGAAATCATCTCTAAATTTGCATCATTTTATGGAGCAAGTGAGGGGAATATTTATTTGTGGATTATATTTTTTCAGCCTAGAAGACTTACTGCTTGTGATCTTTTCTTATGCTATTTTGATTCATATTTACTGGAACTGCTATGTGAGAACTGGTGCTAGATGAAGGACTATGTTGGTTTTGAGAGGGGCGTTTATTAAAGCTTGGATATAAAAGGATGCTAATCTTTAAAGTATCAATGAACAATGTTGGTTACCCATACTCCAGTACAGATGCAGTGGGCATTTATTTAAGGCAGGGGTCCCCAAACTTGGCAACTTTAAGACGTGTGGACTTCAACTTTAAGACGTGTGGACTTCAACTGCACTCCGGGTGAGATTCAAGGTTTTGGTTTTTGGTTTTAACATACAAAGTCCTTCACGACATGGGTCCTCAATATCTAAGGGAGCGACTCCTGCCGATATCGAGTGCCAACCGCCCTGTGCAAGCACATAGGCAAGGACTCCTTGGGGTCCCGTCGGCAAGTCAATGCCGGCTGGCGGTCCCCCGGTGACGAGCCTATTCTGTTGCGGCCCCTGACCTCTGGAACCAACTGCCCCTCGGGCTCCGTACCTTCCGCCATGATCTGAAGACCTGGTTGTTCGACCAATCCAGGCTGTGACCCCTCCCTGGGGGGGATGGGTTTTTAAATTATTTTAATTATTGTAAATTCTAGTTTTGTAATTTTTGGGCTTGTGAATTAGTTTAATCTCTTTTTAATTATTTATTGTTGCTGTTTTTAGTTGTGAGCCACCCCGAGTCTTCAGAGATGGGGCGGCATACAAGTCCAAATAATAAATAAATAAATAAACTTTAAGACTTGTAGACTATGCATAGTTGGCTGGAGAATTCTGGGAGTTGAAGTCCACAAGTCTTAAAGTTGCCAAGTTTTAAGGTCAGACTAGATGGGGATCTTGAAAAAAAAATATTAGTGGAAGAAGGCAATGACACAACCACATCATCATCAGAATTTATCTATATACTGATTTAACATTTTGGACTTCCCATTATCCCTTTGTTTTTAACATGTAATTTGAAATTGCACTCATGGCTAAGCCACAGTCTCTAACCATTTTTTAAAGTAAGCCATGATGGCCATAATCCATCTTACTGAGCCAAACGAGTATACTTTGATGCAATGTGAGCCCAGTTTCAGAAGCGATAGGTTGAGTATATACAGGTAGTTTTTGAGTTATTACCATAATTGAGCCCAAAATATATGTTGCTAAGTGAAACATTTGTTATGTGAGTTTACCCCATTTTATGACTTTTCTTGCCATAGTTGTTAAGTGAATCATTGCATTGATTAAGTTAGTAATATGGTTGTTAAATGAAACTGAATTCCCCATTGGCTTTGCTTATTAGAAGGTCACAAAAGCTGATAATTCTGGGACACTAGTGCAGCTGTCATAAATATGATCCACTTGCCAAGCATCTGAATTTTGATCATGTGACCATGGGGATGCTGTAACGATCATAAGTTACATTATTCAGTGCTGTTGTAACTTTGAACAGTCACTAAATGAACTATTGTAAGTCAAGGACTATCTGTATGCTGCATAGAAAATGTTGAGGGAAAAATATTCATTACCTGATATCACCTCAGGAGTTTTAGCTGTATTATTATTATTATTATTATTATTATTATTATTATTATTTTATTAGACTTGTATGCCGCCCTTCTCCCTAAGGACTCAGGGCGGCGAACATTAAAACCTCATACAATTACAATAAAAAATAATTAAACAAGTACAAGCCTAATCAATCAATTAAAATAATTAAAACGAATAAAACAAGGTCAGTCCAGACCGGCCCGTTGAAACAACCAGGTCTTCAGGTCCCAGCGGAAGGAGCGGAGATCAGGGGCCAAACGGAGATCCACGGGAAGCTGGTTCCATAGGGCGGGCGCTCCCACAGAAAATGTATGAAAATGTATGTGTGTGTGTGTGTGTGTGTGTATGTGAGGGGGGAGGAGGGAGTAAGAGAGATTCCTACCCATCAATTTGAATGGATTGAAATTAATATTATTACACTTCATAAAAGTTTCTAATTCAACGGCTGCTTAATATTCTGAAATTTTGAAACTGTGGTGTCATTACTTTATCAATTGTTGCTTTATATTTTTTGTTCTGCCTTTAATTATAAGCATATAAGCATATAATTACTGCTTGCTACTAACACTGTTTCATAGAAGTTATTATTGGTACCAAGGCTACCAGTGCTCTAACACTTGGGAAGATGCATTTTTAAACATCATATTTAACTAATAGTTGTTTTTCCCCTTGATTTTTGAATCAATTTTCCTTTGGGTGAGTTTGAAAATATTGTTAAAATTGTTAGTATAAATATTAACATGCTGAACTTGGCCATTATCCCAAATTCCTCACTGTTAATTGGGTGAAAAATTGGACTTCTTTTCAGAGGGAAGGATGCATCTACTTGAATTTCCATATGAATAAATTTTAAGGCATGTGAAATGTGTACTTCAAAAAGCTGCAGATGATAAGACTTCTAGAAACCCAATACGTGATTTCTTTTTTTTCAGTCCTGCCCACAGCCCCTGATTTACACAGAGATTATAATTGTGCCTGAGAATGTGTTATATGCAATAGTGGTGAATATCTGTAGCTTGGGTATAGGATGAAGGTGTAGGTTCATTCCCTGAGTTTTTGGTTTGGTTTCTGAACATTTCATTACCAGGCCAGGTAACATCTTCAGCAGAATTTAGAGGATACCAATATTGGTATTCTTCTGCTTATAAGGGCTTCGTGTGGTCAGTAGGCCTTGTGATGGTGAGGTCATGTCAGATGAGGGTCACAGCAGGTCAAGGTCTTGTGATGGATCTTGGAGTGGATCTTGTGATGGGTCAAGTATGAGTTGGGTCAAGTGAGGGTCTTGTGATGGGTCTTGTTTGGGTCTTGTGATGGGGAGGTCACGTTAGGAGAGGGAATTGGGAGGTGAAGTGCTGGTTGGGGGTAGTTGTGTGGGTTGGTTGAGGGTCAGTGCTGTCTCTGGTTGGCTGTGCAATTAATCTGAATTCTGAGAGATTCATAGGCTGGTTGTAGGTCAATGTGTCTATACATGAATTTGCTTGCAGAATGCCAGGCTAAACTCACAAGCATGGTAGGTGGTGGCATAGCTGATGATTTTTGTCAAATTGGTATTGTTCGGTGCCAGTGTGGATAGAGATTAGGGATTTGGGATCATGGTGTTTGACTGCCAGCTGGTGTTCATGGATCCTGGTTTTCAATTGATGAGATGTTTGGCCATGTAGAATTGGTTGCAAATGTTACAGCTGATTTTGTAAATTGCATTGTTTCTTTCATCCTTCTATATCTTGTGTTATATGCAAATTGTACAACTGCAGTCTGATTAGTCATGATTTCAAAGATGCTATTACATTTTTTTGAGTCTGATATATCTGTCCTTTAATTAAACTTTAATCCATTAAGGTAAATGCTGCTTACTTTTGAGTAAATACATACAAGATTGCATTATAAAGAAAAGGATTTCTCACAAGGACATCCTTGGTAACCTGATGAAAATGATGCAAACCATAGCATTCATGCCATTTCAATGATGTCATAACAATTGAATTGTCACCTTCCTGATGCCTGCTTCAGAAATTAGTCCAAAGTTTTTATTAATGGTATAGTTAGATTTCAGACTTTCTGGACAGGATGGATTATGAAGGAATAGGGAATAATTTCAATGATAATAAGACAGATTTATTTTCCTCAGAAAGTCCTGCACTTAGCAGCATTGCTGGTTATTATAGAATAAATGAGTAATCCTTGATTTAAGAATAAACTCTATGCAAATTTCTTTCCTTTCATCTGTGAATTGTTGGAAAATATGCATTTTAATATGCATATTTTAGTAATATCTGAAGGGCAGAGACATATTTTTCATTTACTTCAAATAAGTTGCCAAGCAGCTCAGTGTCTCAAAAATTGACTTTCCTTTATAGTTATGACCTTTACTAAGGCATATGCTAAATTCTGCATGCAGTGTGTAAACTTTTTCCAGATCTGGGTATGTAGATTATTTCATTTTTCCTATTTTTAAATTTTGTGATAGCCAACAGCCAAACATTAGAAAGTATATTGAATTACACATTAAAGCAATGATACCCCACTGTTCATCCTGAATGATTCCAAGAACAGCATGAAGATTATTAAAATAAGATACTCCCTGCTCTTGGCTTTACAAACTAAAATGCAGGAAGAAACAGTGACGCAGAGGGAAAAGGAAAGTAAAACAGGGCCAGGGTATTTTTATAAGGGGTAGCTTGCCAGAAATGGACTGCTCAGAGTGGAATAATGAATTACCAGAAAGTTCTGCCTAACTTCAAGATCAGTTATTTGTGGTCAGGGTTGAGAGGCAACTTGACCAACTAGTAGGGGAATGAAACAAAAATGAAGCTCCTGGTGATCTCACTCCTCTGGGTACTTATTTCATTACAATATATATGAGAAGCAATTTTTCTGCTCTGTTTTGTAACGCCAGAGGGATAAGGCCACAAAATATTATGACGCAAAATCCAAACCGATTTTTGACTTACCTGGTAAGGCAGATCTTAATCTATTATTATTAATCATTGCACAGTCAGCCAGATGTTCAGACTGGGTTTGGCATTTTTGTCTACTTGTCCTTACCAAGGACAGATGTCATTGCAGGATGGAAGCTGTTCCAAGTAAAGCTGCCTTCTGCAATTGACTGATGTCGAATTTGTCAATGCCAATGGTGTTCAAGCGGTGCTCCAGTTGTTTTGGTCTTCACCCAAAGTGCTTATTACTATTGGTACTGCCTTTGCTTGCCTTTGCCACAGTCATTCTATTTCTATTTTTTCTATTTCTATTGTGATTGTTGTTGTGGTGGTGGTGGTTGTTAACCTTAGAGCCAGAAAATACAATATTAAGGCAGAGCAGGAAGAAAAATGCTTTTCAATCCTACAATCATTCCACTACATTAGGGTTTTTTTCAAACTTTATTTCACAGAAGCATGGGATTCACTCAAACACAGCTAATTTTCTAACCTTAGGTTTCTGCCTTTTGATCAGGAACTCCGGTATATTAAAGTCATTAGGTTTACTATGAAGTTCTCCTGTGTTCTCCACTCTCAAAGTAGCAAGATGTGGGGGCATGTAAATAGGTTGGGATTTCTGGCTTCACATCTGGTCCAGGACTAGAATGTTTTGTAAATCGTTTCAATATCTGATAAATTTTTGAGCAAAAGTCTGGAGACATCTTGAAGTTAGGGCATAAATTTTGGGGTCTGTGTGCCTCCAAGGACACAGAGTCCTCCTAATGATAATAAATTAGAAAGACCCTAAAGTGCCAATGTATGTTTTGCATTTTTTTTTAAAAAAATGTTGTTAGCTGCTTTGAGCATTTGTCTAAGCAGAAGGGCAGGGGGTGGGGGTGGGTGGAAGATGAATAAATAAAAATAAAAAAGACTTTGGAGAAAGATTTCTTTCTTCTTCTTTTTTTGCAACAGTTCCCCTTCTGGAAATGGGAGAAAATAGATGCGTTCAATTCACAGAGAGGACCCCATACAAACAAAACCCTTGAATCAATAATATTAGCACTGCTTTTTCTAATGAAGAAAATGTGGAGAAGGTCATGGTTCTCTCTGAGCAAAGCTATTAGAGCTGGAAGCAAAGTGGAACTGAGGGCTGGGTAAGCACTCTCTCTTCACTGCAGAGTAGCACATAACCAGCCCTGGATGTAAATCTGGAATCTTGTCTCAATGTGGGAATATTTTCAATTCAATTTAATTAGCCCCGTCAGAAAAGTGGAGTGAGCCAGTGCATGGCCTGTTAAATTACGCCTTTCTAACCCCCAAGGCCCATTACTCATATAAGAAATAGCTGATCTGGCTTCCTCCTGAAAGCCACAGAAATTGATTATGGTAAGAAAGGCTAGTTTGACTTATTGGCAAATAACAGTGGGTTTTAGCTGAACAAAAAAGTGAGTTAGATTTTTCCTGGGGGCCTCACTGCCTAGCTACGGTGGCATCCGGGTGGGTGATTCTCTAGCCATTAGAGTGGTTGTGACATCTGGATGGGGAACCTCTTGTGACATGGTAAAAATAAGCAGTTTTCACATTTTATCTGGCACAATTTCTACATTTCTGCTACAGGTAGTCCTTTGCTTACAGCAGGAGTGTCAAACTGGATTTTGTTAAGTTTGCATGAAGAGTCAGATGCGGAGTGCTTCAGTCTTAAGTTTATTAGTGACTTCAGCTCAGAACGGACCCAACTGGCTTTGCTGCGGCTGCTACTTATAGCTGGCAGCCGCAGCTGACAGCCAATCAGAGTGCAGGGTTTTCCCGCACTTTTTAAACCAATCATTTCTGACATTTTACAAGAACAATTCAAACTAAACCAATGATTTCAAACCTGCATACATAACACCCCTCCCCACTAGGTTTAGTCCATACTCAAACCCCATCTATCTAATGTATTCTTTTAAATAGATGGGGCTCTTACGTGTACGTTGAGACCTACGTGGTTCAGAAGTTTTAAAGTTCTCACCTTGTGAGGGAGGAAATGTGTCTGTTGACATTTCCTTACTTGGATTTCTAGTAATGGTAGAACCTGTTTGGTTACTACAACCTGGTCTCTCCTCCCAATCCATCTCCCACCCAATGTCAGCACCTAAGTCAGGTAGTGATGTACAATCTTCCCTTTGTGAAGATGGTTGTTGGCACTGTGACAGGTTTTGGGATGGTTCCTGTCGTGTTAGCTCGTTACACATGGGGTTGATTCTTGCTTGCTGATTATCCTCCTAATCCTCCCCTTCCCCCCTAGAAGAGGCAGTAGGTATGGGAACCAAAGGGTAGCAAAGGCGATGCTCCTGAGGTAATCTGGATCTTAACTGATCAATGTGCCTGCTCCAGAGGACACCATCCTCTGTACCCTGTAAGACCTGGGGCCTGTGATTTGGGTTATCTCAGCAGGGATCCATAATGGTTCACCTATAAGGTTCTTAGCATAAACAGAATCACCCACAGTGAATGTGCGAATTTTGCTGGTGGAATCTAGTGGTGCGTTGGGTGCGTAAGTGGGATGAAGGCGATCAAGGGGAGACCTGAGTTTCCTACCCATCAACAAATCAGCTGGTGTTAAGTTAGTTGAGGGGTTAGGAGTGATATGCTGGACACTGAGTAGTTTTTCAACTTTCTCAGTGATGTCCCCTGGGCCCAATTGCTGAAGTTTTTCCTTGGTAAATCGTACCATGCTTTCAGCCCGGCTGTTAGCTGAAGGATGCCCAGGGGCTGTCAGGGCATGTCTGATACCCTGTTGTGCTAGATATGGTTCAAAAAGGTTGGATGTAAATTGAGGACCATTGTCAGAAACAAGCACATCAGGTAACCCATGAGTTACAAAAAGCTTTTTAAGCTGTTTGATGGCAGCTTCAGCTGTGGTGGATGCCATAGGGATAACCTCTAGCCATTTGGAATATGCATCTACTATGATAAGAAAGGTGTGCCCTCTGGTAGGGCCAGCGAAATCAATGTGAATCCTGGACCATGGGCCCCTAGCCGTTTTTAGCTGTTTTCGGCCCATTTTTTGGCCTGTTTTCAGCCTGTTGGTGGCCCATTTTTCAGCCTGTTTTCATCTTGTTTTGGGCCATTTGTGGCCCATTTTTGGCCTGTTTTTGGCCTGGTTTCAGCAGGCAGAGTGCTGCAGGAGGCCGTGGAGGGTGAAAATGAGGTGAAAGGGGGCCGCACACAACCACTTTCAGCCGCCAGAGGCACTGAGGACCAGTGCCTTGATATTTCCAGGCCAGTCCTGTGGGCTGGATTTAAGCACCCCACTGGCCCATGGATCTTGAGTTTGACACCCCTGACTTACAGTATTTGCAGTATTTGGCACTATTTGGTAAACTAATTGAAAATTCAACGTGATCTAGATTCATCTGAATAACACCAGTGGAGATTGGAGTCTTATCTTGTGAAGTGGCCTGGGGCCATTTTGAATTTGTGTGTCAAATAGCCTTAGGTTTTCGTTCTGCCACTGCTTTGTTGTCCCTCACAATGTTAAGACTCCCAAAAGGTAGTAGGAGGTTGAATCCAGATCTTAATCAGTGCTTCTCTGTATGTGGAGGTCACCTCTTTGGATACACTAACCATAGTATCTATCTGTATGGTCTTCAAGGATTTGGAGTAGGGATCCCCTATATTACGGTGTTCTTCTCCTTGAAAGATCAATTTCAATTTTAGTGGTAGTGGGAGAGGAGGAACCTACCAGAGATATCTACTTCTGTTGGTCTTTCCTTTCCAAAATGTAAAAAGGGGTGGGGTTTCAACTACACAAGCATCACATTTTTTCACTCACCTAGTAGACCAGTGATGGCGAACCTTTTTGTTGTGGTGTGCTGAAAGGATGTGCGCCGGCACCCACAATGCAACGTGCCCCCCTGTGCATGCATGTGCAACACTCCCTACCACCTTACCTGTAGTGCATGTGCTACCTCCCAGCTGATTTTCAGGCCATTTGAGGCCGTTTTGCCCTCCCGGAGGCTGGAGGGTAGCCTCTGCAGCTTCAGGAAGCCAAAAAAACAGCTCTTCCAGAAATACAGGAAGTGCCCATTTTCAGCTTCCAGAGGTCCTCTGTGGCCCAGGGGAGGCCATTTTTGCCCTCCTGGAGGCTTGAGGGAAGTCTTTGGAGCCTCGGGAGACTGAAAACAGGCCCATTTTGGCACTTCCAGTATTTCTGGAAGGCCCATTTTTCGGCCTCCTGCGGCTCCACTTCCCTCGAGTCTACGGGAGGGCGAAAACAGCCTCAAACAGGCTGAAAATCAGCTGGGAGGTGTGTGCATGTGCAGTGCAGGTCAGTTTGGCTGGGGCTCGTGTGCCCGCACAAATGACTCTGTGTGCCACCTGTGGCACATGTGCCATAGGTTCACCATCACGGTAGTAGACCCTTCTGACACAACCAAATGTTTTTGTTTTGGTTCTCTTCTTCAACCATATTTTTTCCCTTGGTCAGATCAAGGAACCTTCTTCTCCAATTCCATACCAAGATACTTCCACATCTCTGTATGAAAAAAATAATGGTGCAGACTTGGAGATATCATTGACAGGGACTGTGAGTTCCAATTTCAAGGGGAATGGAGAAAAGAGACTGTCTTTCTCCCCAATACACATTAAATTTATTCCCAACATTTTGGCTATGTTTAAGTAATCCTGTCCTACTGTGGTAAAATTACAGGAATCCCTGCTCCAGTTCTTCAGCCAACACAATCCTGGCACACCAATTTTGTGCACACCAATTTGGCACAAAAATAGCTACATGCAATTTTTTTCCTAGACAGCCAGCATCCTTTTTAAAAATCAGGGTAAAACTACATACACTTTGGGAAATGCATAAATACCCCTCCCAGTGTTGTCCTTGTGGCTACTTGTTAGTTGAGATGGAATGTTCACCATGGGAAAGGCACAGATTATCCATTGTGAATTTTTTCTGCTTTTCACAGCCAGGCAGTAAACAAAACCTGCAAGAACATGGATTTTTTTTTTCTGAGCATCTCCAAGGAACAAGCTAAGTTCAAAGAATAAGCTACATACACACACACATACTTCCCCCTTCCTCTTTCACATTCACCTCTGCCCTCAGACCTTCTCTTTCTTCTGGAGACCACCCACTTCCTTCTATTGCTCTCATTCAGCAATAACTTAAACAGATTTTTTTCTCTTTCCTCAACCTTCTTGGACAACAGAGTTCAAGCAGATGGCTTGAAGCAGCAAAAGTTCAAGTTCCTCCTTTTCTTTCAGGGCCAAAGGAAAGATAAATTGGAGGTGGATCTTATATATAGTCGTTTAACGGCTGTGAAAGCCTGACACACAGATGAACCCAATACACAAGCCTGATGATGGCAGATGAGATTCTGTCGAAACGTCGCTACAACTTTAAAAGCACAACTATAAAGAAAATCCCCGAACAAAGCTGAATACCATACATATAAATACCCGTGAAAACTTAAGAATATATATATATATATATATATATATATATATATATATATATATATATTCGTAGATTTTCACGGGTAAAGGTATGTAGGTCTTAGGGTATTCGGGTCTTGTCCCGTGTAAGATTGAGAATACCTTGGTGACGTTTCAACGAGATCCCACTCACCATCTTCAGGCTGGTGTCTTCGGCTTTGTGCGTGTGACAAGCACAAAGCCGAAGACACCAGCCTGAAGATGGTGAGTGGGATCTCATCGAAACATCGCCAAGGTATTCTCAATCTTACATGGGACAAGACCCGAATACACCAAGACCTACATACACACACACACACACACATATCTGTATGTGTGTGTCCATGTATATGTATACACACACCCACGCACACCATCTCCCATCTCCTATAGTGACCTTTTGTGGCAAAATAACAATATTCTTCATTGTAAAAAATATTACTACTTTGAGGAGACAGCCTGAATTTGCTACTGTCACAAGCTCATACATATAATGGTCATGATCAATTTATTAATCAGACATTTAAAGCAAACCAGCAAGTCAAACTCTAGAACTCTATTGTTCTACAAGAACATCTGATATTTTTTATTTTATTTGTCTTTCTGTGTGTGTGATGCTACTTTTGACATTCCATTACAGATTTTAAACTATTGTACTAATTTTGAAAACAAGAAACTTTATTTTCACAAATGAGGGAGAGAATGCTGAGCTTACTTACATTAAAAGATTTCAGACTACTTCGGAGAGTCTCCACGAGCAATGGGGTTTTTAAAATGTCACAACTGATAAGGATTTTGGTAAGAATTTTGTAATCTTAGGTATAACTTAGATCTGCATAGTAATCCTATCTTCCCCACCCTTTCCTTCTGCTTTAACCTAATTTAGACCTACAGACTACAGTTTAACAGGCTACAGTTTAACTGCTACATACCTCTGATGAAATGAGTGAAACTCCTGAAAGTTTGTGACTTTTAACAAACTATTACTCTCTAAAAGGTGCTATTATATTCCTTCTGATTTTAAGGTAAATTAAGGAACTGAAGTAAAATGCTGTTTACTTTTACTATTGCTATATATTGCCTTGACAAGACCACACTTGCAATACTGGGTCCAGTTATGGTCATGATACAAAAAAGAAGTTGAGGCACTGGAAAGAGTGCAGAGAAGAACAATAAAGATGATGAGGTGGCTGGAGGCTAAAACTTATGATGAACCATTCCAGGAACTGGGTATGTTTAGTCTAATGAAGAGAAACACTAGGAGTGACATGATAGAAGTATCCATTATTTGAGAGACTGTCACAAAGAAGAAGGAGTCAACCTATTCTCCAAAGCAAGACAAGAAGTAACTGATGGAAACTTATTATAGAGAGATCCAACCTAGAATTAACGAGAAGTTTTCTGACAGCGAGAACAATCAACCAGTGGTATGGCTTACCTCTGGAAGTTGTAGGTGCTTTTATCACTGGACGCTTTCAAGAAGAGATTGGACAGCCATTTGTCTGGAATGACATAGGGCATGGGACTATCAAAGTCTCAGCCTGCGGGCCGGATGCATCACTCACTGGCCACACCGATGCCCAGTTTAGCAAAGGGGAGAAAAGTCCCGATATGTCACGTGACATTGCTGTGATGCTGTGAATTTGACACCCCTGGCATGCTGCTTGAGCAGATGGTTGGGGTAGAAGACATCCAAATCCTGTCTCCCTGTTATTCTATGTCAGGGGTCTTCAAACTTGACAGCTTTAAGACTTGTGGACTTCAACTCCCAGAATTCCTCCTCCAGTTATGTTAGCTCAGGAATTCTGGGAGTTGAAGTCCATAAGCCTTAAACTTGCCAAGTTTGAAGACTCTTGTTCTATATTTTAGGTTGCTTTTTCGGTCCTGATTGCTACTTGTAGTCTTCCAAATAGTCTGTGTGATTAGTGGATAGAGTTGCTTTCCTCAGCCAGGACCCTGCAACTAGAGCAGTGTTTCTCACCTTCAGCAGCTTTAAGAAGTGTGGACTTCAACTTCCAGAATTCCCCAGCCAGCATGGGAGTTAAAATGTCCATTTCTTAAAGGTTAAGAGCCACTGAACAAGAGTCAGCAAATAGGAAGCAAACAGACAAATGGGAGTTTTGCTAGGGGAAAGGTGTGTGTGTGTATATACATATTGACCTCCGATAGCCAAAATAAAGATGATAGAGCCAAGGCTGCGAACTATGAAAAAATAAAACATGATAGATTTTTATTTTCAGGTTGAATAGTTCCTAAAGAAGTAGAAAACCAAACATCATTAGTGGAAAGGTGAAAAAGTAGCAGGGGAGAAGGTGCTTTCTACTTTAGTGCACAGTGTGTCAAAAGTATCACTCTGCTTTTTGGCAATTAGTCATGGGTTTATGCTCAGCTTAATGAGCTCCTGGGTCTCAGGAACAAATCCTTTCCATTTGTGAATGGACAGACAATGTTAGAGCAGTAGAGAAATTTGTAGATGAGATTTTCTGAAATGAGATAGTTTTGTTGTGGGATTATAGATCTCTTGCTGTCAGGGAGAATTGGGGTCTTGAATAGAATTCTTCAACTAAGATTAAGGCGGGATGTTCTTTTATGAGGAACCTCAGTCTCTTGAGGGAATAAAACCCAATCCTCTACTGTAAGGTTACTCTTTTTGAAGTGAGGACATCTGATTGTGGTTCATTCAGTCATAAGAAACAAAGCAACTGGATTACAATGGCTGTGTAGCTCACAGGAAAACTTGTTCACCTGGCATAAATGGTGTGGTGTTGAAAGAAATATCCTTCTGGGTTCAGTTCCAAGTGGGGAAAAAGACACTGGAAACATGGAGGCTGCTTGGAAAGTTTAATGGTGAACAGGACCACATGGTCTGGAGCTCCAGAGAAAGATGATCACATGCTTCAAGGAGATCAAGAAAAAAGGCTGAGGTGCTGAGAGTGCCTGGGTTTTATGCCCTCTGCTGGGATTTGAATTGGAGCTTGTATTCTAATTGGTTGTCAGACTCCCATGAGGGGCAACTCTGTAGGCTGTCCTGAGTTCCAGGCTTGGTTGATCCTTGCTGGATGATTTATGCCCTTAAAAGGGCTTTTGGCAATTGCTATAGCTTTTACCTGGAGATCTTTCTTATGTAAAGTATTCTGGCCCAGGCCTTAATGGTCCACCCATTAACAAAGGTGGGGGTGAGATTCTGCTTCTGGGTTTCTACTCTTTTTAAAGGAAATATTCTGCCTTTTTAAATATTTACTAGAATATTTCATTTTTCTAGGAGGGTTGGATGCTAACTTCCTACAGTGGATATCACATATTTTGTAGATAAGTTGACCAATACAGTATCAAAAAGCCTGATGTAATACCACTGTTCAAACCTATAATATAGTGAGGTTGGAATAGCTGGAATTCTGGTCACTGATCAGTGGGCTACATTTGAAAAAGGATCTAAGATACCTGGGAAACATGGAACAGTGGGCAGCCAAAATATTTAGAGAACTTGAACACTTTTTGAGAAAATAACTAGAACATTTGGGACTCTTTATTGTTAAGTTTGCATGAAGAGTCAGACGCGGAGTGCTTCAGTGAAGACTTTATTAGTGACTACAGCTCATAACAGACCCGATTTGGCTGGGCTACGGCTGCTACTTATAGCCAGCAGCCGCAGTTGCCAGCCAATCAGAGTGCAGATTTTCCCACTTTTAAACCAATCATTTCTGACATTTTACAAGAACAGTTCAAACTAAACCAATGACATTCAAACCTGCATACATAACATTTATCTTTTAAAAAGGAATCTGATGTGATCAAGGGATAAATTTGTTCTTGAATGGAGAGAGTACACCACTCTGCCTCTCTCAGACTGGGATCAGCTAATGAGACTGATTGGAAGGAAACTTAGAACAGAATCTTAAATAGTGCTTTTTCACACACTACAAATCTGAGGAGTTCAATATTACAAGATACAAGGAAAGTCATTAACCTACATGGCTTTAAAATAAAATTCAGTAAATTATTGGAAGGGAGCTATCAAGAACTGCTACTCTTGGAATTCAGTGTTACCTCCATGTTGGGAGCTACAGGCATTCAAATACCAATGCCAGGGAAAAATAAAGAAGGGCAGATATGATATTTTGTTCTGCTTCAAACATCCGATGCATCTGGTTTGTTATTGACCAAAAATGCTGAAACTAAGCAGGGCATCAATACATTATAGGATAGTGGCTTCATTCCTTTTATTGTCTCAGTGAATGGACTGGTAACACATAAAGTCTTTTTCCACAAACTTCATTACTATTTATCACAAAGACTTCAGCTTCATTTAAAGATATCTAGGGAAGAAAAATATCTTGTTTGTCTGAAACCCCAAGCAGCTCTTGTAGGTCACATGTATCTTATTATAATATTTTAATAGTGTGGCATAGTTGCATTCTATTAGCTTCTTTTATACTCTTGAATGAGCTGTGGTGGCGCAGTGGTTAGAATGCAGTATTGCAGGCTAATTCTGCTGGCTACCACTGCCAGCAGTTCAATAGTTCAAGTCTCACCAGCTCAAGGTTGACACCCCACCCTTTCCAGGTCAGTAAAATGAGGACCCAAATTGTTGGCAGCAATATGCTGATTCTATAAACTTCTTAGAGAGGGCTGTAAAGCACTGTAAAGCAGTATGTAAGTCTAAGTGCTATTGCTATGTAGAAAATTATATTACAGATACAAGGACAGAAAATAAAGATACTGCATTTCCTCCCCCTTCCCTCCAGTTTTCTATTTTTGTTCCTCCATCACCTCGTTATTTCTGCCAGCAGGTGCAAGCTTTCAGGATACATTCCAAGGCATAATCATCTGTATAACAAATTTCTAATTCCTTGGAGCCAAATCAAAGACCTGAAATGACGATTTGCCTTACTGTTCTTGAGAAATGGCTGGCAGACTTTGTCTTGAGCGAAGTTTGTAAACATATATTATCAGTGGAGTGTACTGGCAGGTTGTTATTATTTGGGGGCTAATTCTGAAGTTTAAGTTCTGTGAACAATATTGTCTACAACTATTTACGAGCGCCTGCTGCTATGGATTGATGAAGAAAATGAAAAGCTCATTAGGCGGTATTAGAAATAGCAGTGCAAACTTTCTGTTCCAGCTTATGCACCCAGGTTAGTCCACAAATGAAATGAATATGGCGTAACTTTTTATCTGAAAAGGTCAGGTTTAGTAATTACTGCAAGTCTCCTTATTTGAATTGCTCTGGAGAACACATGTCAGGCGAATGGCTCCAGTGATTTTCTTTCTATTGCACAGATAAATGTACTGTTGACTGTTTTCCTTCTGCTCACAAATCCTCATTGCTTTTGTATTTCTAGACTGGTTTTTATATTGCACCTTGTGGTACTACTCATGATGCCACAACCTAGACATTGTTCAGGCAGAATAATAAAGAACAAATTGTTCCTGCTCCTTCAGAAAAAAGTAGTTGAATTGCACTCAAACTTTGAGAATGGCGCTCCATTTTTAAACATTTTTAAACATTTTTTAATACTTTCTGGAGGCTGGGAGTTGGAGCATGTTAAGTTTGCATGAAGAGTCAGACGCGAGAGCTTCAGTTGAAAAGTTTATTAAGTGACTACAGCTTGAATGGACCCAACTTGGCTGGTCTAAAATGCTACTACTTATAGCCAGCAGCCGTAGTTGCCATCCAATCAGAGTGCAGAGTTTTCCAAGCACTTTTTAAACAATCATATTTGACAATTTACAAGAACAATTCAAACTAAACCAATAACATTCAAACTACATACATAACACCCCTCCCCCACTAGGTTCAGTCCCATACCAAACCCCAACCTATCTAATGATTCTTTTAAATAGGTGGGGCTCTCGTTAGTTGGACCTTCGTGGTTCAGAAGTTTTAACATTCTCACCTATGAGAGAGGAAATGTGTCTGCTGACATTTCCCCGGGACTTCCTGGAAAGATACCTGTTTGATTGTTAGATCTGGTATCTCCTCCCAACCCATCTCCAGCCCAATGTCAGCACCCAGTCAGTAGTGATGCCAAATCTTCCACTTCTAAGGATGGATTTTGGCATTGTGACAGGTTTTGGATGGTTCCTGTTGTAATGGCTCTGTTTCCACATGGGGTTGATTCTTGCTTGCTGCTTTTCCCTCCTGTTTCCTCCCCTTCCCCCCTAGAATTGACATCAGGTGAGGGAATTAGAGAGGAACAAGTGCGATGTTCCTGAGAGAACCTGGATCTAAGTTGATCAATGTGCCTGCTCCAGAGGAGTCCATTCTCTGTTTGCACCCTGTAAGAACGAGGGCCTGTGTCTTCTGCCGCTGGATCAAACGGGGCTGGGGGGGTGTTCAGCGCAGCCATCTCACTCTTCTGCTTGTCTTCTGCGTCGTCTCTTCTTCAGGGGAATCCCACCTTCATCGCCAGTGTTAAGTTTGCATGAAGAGTCAGACGCGAAGAGCTTCAGTTGAAAAGTTTATTAAGTGACTACAGCTCGAATGGACCCAACTTGGCTGGCCTACAGCTGCTACTTATAGCCAGCAGCCGTAGTTGCCAGCCAATCAGAGTGCAGGGTTTTCCCTCACTTTTTAAACCAATCATATTTGACAATTTACAAGAACAATTCAAACTAAACCAATAACATTCAAACCTACATACATAACAGAGCAAACCAGTGATAGAATGGACAATGCCATGACAATTACGTTTTCAAGCAAGATTTCCACCATATTCCCATCTCATAGACTTCTAGGGAAGCTTCATTTTAATGAGAAAAATCATCAGAAAAAAATTAACCGCTTCCTTTTCACACTTCACTAAGACAGCTACCCTTCACTCAAAAGTATAGTTTCCTGAACCAGCCCATTATTTAAAATGTCAAGTCTTCATTATAATCATTTCCACAAATAAGCATTGTTTATTTATGAATAAGAGACCTTTCCATGAGTGTGAACAAACCAGCTGTGCACTCTCACTCCTGCCTCTCTCTTTCTTCAGATTCTGTAATCCATCACATTTTATTCAGTCTTGTTTCCCTTCCCTGCCATATAAATCAGCTGGATGATTGGTTTTATATTCTCAGTCTGAGTGTGGGAACAAATTGCTGAATGCTGATAGTTCTATGCTGCTAACAAACTGATAGAAGGAAATGTGGAAGCACTGTGGTCTTAAGGAGAGTTTTGACTATTATTTAGAACAGGGGTCTCCAACCTTGGGGTGGACTTCAACCCCAGGGAGTTGAAGTCCACCAGGCTTAAAGTTGCCAAGGTTGGAGACCCTTGATTTAGAAGACAGCTGGTTTCCTATAAGAGAATGTCAAAGAACAATTATACCTGACAAAACTCTAGTTTGTTCAACCATAGTTTATTGAATAAGCATGGTTGGTTGAGTTTGCAAGCTATATTAAGCTAAATTCAAACAAATCACACTCTTGATGTAGCCTTTGGTAGCCTTGCTTCCAACAGAGGTGTGAACTTTACGTTCCAGAGTGCGTAGCAATGGTTAGGCTGGCTGGAGAATTCAGGTAATGGAAATGATGGCTGGACAACATCCAGGGAAGACTTAGCATGTTGTGTGAAGCTTACCTTCTTGATCTTCACTGTCATCTTCACTGGGGTTAAGCTCTGTCGTCCAAACCAGCTTTTTCTCAAAATAGGGGCAGGCAGGAAAATGCTTATGATCTTAGTGCAAAGACACCCCAGTTATTTTTTGCCAAGCTTTGTCCTCATAATAGAGCCTCAATTGTATATTGGCAGGTTGAAGCCAATTCATGACACGAAAGCAGTATTTTTCCTGAGATGTTAGTTAGAACATGCATCCGTACAATACATGGTGCATGGAGGAGGCAGCTGAAGTGCAGGTAACTGAAAATACAGTTGAAATGACTCTTCTGTTCAGTGTCTGTAGCCTATGTGGCATGGAATTCACTTCCCAGGTCACTTTTAGAAGTGGATCCCTGACTTCTCAGTCTCTCCCTTGTAGAATTTTAAAAAAATAATTTCACTTCATCACAGAATGTATCCTGGTACAGGTATGGCTCCCACAAACACCTTAAAGTTTCTCTCCCCATCATACAATCAGAGCCATAGATGAGTTGTGATTTGATATCATTATCAAATTCCAGCTCTTGAGGTAGACTTATTTAGCAGCTGTATCTCACCTGAATGAATGTGGATGACCAGTAGATGGCATACATGAGAGACCACCTTCCAATTCTTTGCTGCCATCTAATGACTGACAGATTGATAACCAACAGGCAAATAATAATGGTGATGGAATTATTGTATATATCCAAGAGCACACCGCTCTCCCACACGTACACCAACAATTGGAAGTTGGTCCCTTCCAACGTTGTTAATCTGTTAAATCTTCCTTGGAGTTCAAGGACTGACCTTTCAGGTCAGTTATAGCTGCTGTGTAAATGTCCTTGTTCATTTATGCAACAGCTATAACTGACCTGCACAAATTTAAGTGTCACCATTAAGATAAACTCTTATCAGCCATCTTTGGTTGATTAGACCGCTATTTTTTTTAGAGAAGAAGGAAAACCATTGGCTTAAGGACCACCCTGGCACACCTTTTTAAACTACATCCACTTTTTGTATGGTTAGTGATATCTAAATTTTAATTGGGGAGTTTTGCCAGCAGCTGCCTTGATGGCATCGCATGAATGGGCTGTACAGACAGCAGCAGGACAGGAGCCCATTCAGATGCGCTAGAAGGGCCTGCTGTGGAGGCCGCATGATTTACGTTGACATGATATCCTCCAGGTGCTGGGTCAGAATAAAAACATGGCAAGGTAGATAATCCTACCAAGGGGAGCCATTTCATACAGTGTTCTTTATTCAGATGAATATTAGGTTCAGTTTCAGGCATCAAATACAGGATCTGAAAAACAAGCAGCAAGAAAAAAGAGAACTATGCACTATGCACTATGAGAATCTGGGTATGATTAGGTTACCCAGTACAACAGTTATATCCATATCCTCTAGACTACTGTAATTTAGTCTATGTGGGGCTCCGCTTGAAGACTCAGAATGCCCCCTGATACTGGCTGGCTGAGGATAGCATGCTTATTCTAAGGGAGCTGCATTGTCTGCCTGTCAGCTTCAAAAAGGTTATGCAACTTCAATCCTTTTTACCTGCAAGATATCTCTTCCACATGGAACCTCCCATCCTGCCCATGGAAAATGAAGATCCCACCCCTGGAAGTTTCAAAACAGAACATCATAGTCCTGTGGAACAAATTGCTCTCTGAACTTAGGCTGCCTCTCCCTTTACCAATTTTGGAAAATACCTAAATCTCTGGTTATAGAGAGTAGGAGATGTTTTATCTACTGTATATGGGCTGTTCTCCTTCCTGCCATTTTTAGTTGAGAGATTTTATTGCTTGCTGTGAATTGTTTTATTGATAGTGGATCTGGGTGATGTAATAGTGAGACACACAGGATCCAGACTGGAATAGCATACAGAACCTCTGTTTCTAAGAACAGAGTTTACATGCTGCAGAAAAACCTGTACATTCCCAGTCAGATTACATCTTGGGGAAAGACTATAATTCATAAGTCTGCCATGTTCATAGATTAAAATAGGTGGAAAGTTGTGGCTGGCAGAGTCACACAGCTAATTTTGGGTGGCATAACAAGCAGCAAGTTAGAGTTTGTACTAAGAAAGGAGTTGGTTAATGATAGTTTGTTATATAAGGCACACTTGCCTGTATTTGCCCATTGGGTAAAGCTACTAATTATAGTTCACAAACCATAATGGCTGTATTTGTGTGCAACACAATCACCCAAAACCAAACAAAACATATTACGACTTAACCGGAAGAACAAACCCAGAAATTAAATATTTCCTCTCCATCTTCCCATTGCCTTTATTCTTTTTTTTTACCTCAACACTCCAGATGGGAAAAATAGCATACCTTGGGAAATAGCGGAACATCTGAATAGATCTGGGCAATACCTGCAGACTTTCTCTGGTTCAAACAACTGGGACAGAACATCTTTCAGATGGAAAAGACCTCAAAGCTAAAATAAAGAGCAAGGGCAGTTTAATAAGCAGATCTGGGGGGGAAACTCAATGAACCAGGTTGCTTCTGGTTAGGTAGCCCAATTGTTTGCCTAGGGATGGTTTTGTGAGGAAGTGTCCAATCTCAGTTTGGGAATTGCTGCTTTGGCAAGGGAGCGTCCCAAACACTCTGGTAAGTGATAAGGAATATAAAGAAGGCCATTCTCCAGTCAGTTATCTATGGACTACAGAAAAAAGAGGACTTGTGGCAGGTTAAACAAGGCCAATGGCTTCTGCAGAGGGATGGAGAGAGGAAAACAAAAGAGCATATTAAGCATGCAACTCTTTTAAATAATTTTTAATACATTAGTAAAGCAACGGCTTGATTTGTAAAGGAATATATACCCTTAAACAGGTAGTGCTTAATACTGTTGAAAATAGGCTTTTGAATGCACATTCTTTCCACAGAATCCTATTTGTCTGCATATTGTTTTTATCAGTGTGGCTGGCAACGGGAAGATAAATTCAGCGGTAACACAAAAAATCCTATCAATATCATAAAAAGTTATTAATATATTCACCTCTCCTCAAGTAGTCTACTTCTGATTTTTGCAAACGGCTGGATTCCATATGCTGGAAGATAGAATCTAAAGACAAGTTAGATTAAATGTACATCAAAAGACACATCTTCATTACCTTAACTTACATTTCGTCCTGCTTCCTGGAGGCAAGGCTGACTATCTATGTTTCTCACTGTGTTCTGCAATAATTGGGTTCCTATACGGCAACTGTGCTGACTGACCAACGTCTATGACAACTCACCATGGCCAACTCGCCACAGCCAACTTGTTGAGCCAATTTGCCACAGCTAACTCATCATAGGACAACTTGCTGGGACAAGAGTCACACTAATATCAAAGAAATAGTGGAATTGAATAATTACAGAAAGGAAGGACAAAATGAAATGTGAATAACAAAAATTTTTTTAAAATTAAATTATTTTAAATAATTAAATTGAATTGATGGGTTTTTTTGTGCAATAATTTTTTTTTGTTTCAACAAGCATATCATTGGATGTGGTTCCAGAGTGTCTTACATTTTAAAACAAATATGACAATATTCTTCATATTTAATACAATTGACAATACAATTAAATTGAATTGATGAATTGTCCCACAGTGAGTTGTCCCATGGTGAATTGGCCATGGTGAGTTATCCCATTCCAGACCAATGTATTTATTGCACTTGTTATATTATTTTTATTGCTAAGCAAGTAGACAGTGTACCCAATCTGATCCTGAAAAATCTAAGCAGGATGAAATCTAGCCTGTGTTTGGATGTCAGGTTATCAGAAAATTCCAGCTGTATAGGATAGACGGACGGACGGATAGACAGACAGTACAGCAATGAACTATATTGCAGGTCATCGATGATGATATTCTACAATGTAGCTCATTCAAAGCGCAAATGTGACTCAAGAAATGATTAATAAAATAAAAACAGCAAAATAACACACACACTGTATACTTATCAGACACTAGGTGACTGATTGCAGCTTGAAGCTCTTTAGTAGAGTCTTTATTATGTGCTTAACAAAGCAATCCATGGGAAATATCCATGGGAAAGTTTTCCAGAATATGGGTCTCCGTACTGCTAATTTGGGATGGGAACAGCAAAGTTGGGCAAAGTTGGAACTTTACCAGGACATGCTAGATGGGAATTTTAGAAGTTATCCTTTCAATATATTTGAAGGATATCATGTTGCTGTTCTAGAGTCTCTTCAGTTTCTCCTGTACCATACATTTCAAATGCTGGGTATGTGAATCAATCTGGGTTTTTGAGAACCTTTTAAGTAATGGTGGGATTCAAAAATTTTTACTACCGGTTCTGTGGGCATGGTTTGGTGGGCGTGGCATGGCATGGCCTGGTGGGCAAGGCAGGGGAAGGATATTGCAAAATCTCCATTCCCTCCCCACTCCTGGGGGAAGGTTACTGCAAAATCCCATTCCCTCCCTATTCCATTAACCTGCTTTCCAGCTCCGTTCTTCGGTGCAGGGCAACAAAAGAATCAGTTGGGACTTGGGAGGCAGAGAATAGATGGGGGTGGGGCCAGTCAGAGGTGGTATTTGCTGGTTCTCCGAACTACTCAAAATTTCTGCTATCAGTTCTCCAGAACTGGTCAGAATCTGCTGAATACCATCTCTGTTTTTAAGGCCTTGGAAAAGAATCCTGATACTCTTCTGAAGATTTAATGTTTTTCAGAACACCATTTGAATGCAATTGATCTGGTGGCAATCTATGATCTCCAGAAATACCTAGAACTTATTGCTATAAAGTTTTATTAAGCTGCCCATGAATGCAAGCAATGATTATATGACTTATGAATCATCAGAAGAAATAGATAAGCTATTTTGACCATTACATGAAATAGTCTTGGGACCTGTGGAAGAATGGGAAAAAGGGAAATATATATAATTTTATTGATATAACCTATAAATGTGGCAGCTGCAATCCTTGAAGACTTTTGTGGGCTCTGAGTATATTCCTGTGCTTGGTCCAAGAAGCCCCTCAGTTTTTCAGGATGCTCTTTAACCTAGAAAATAATTTTGTTCCATGTTAAAGAGCACTCCTCAATGTAATCTACAAGATACAGTAAGAATGCAATTGAAATTCCCATTGAGTTAGGCCTTTCTTCCCCAACTTAGTGCCATCAAAATACTCTCTTTAGATGTTTGCCTATAACGTTGTCTCGTGAAACGTATCTCTGACAATCCATGTCAAGACCCCATAGGTGAATACATTATACTGAAAAATTCAGTGCATATGAACAAAACCTGGTAATTGATCAGCCTTAGGCCATATATGTTGGATTTTCCTTGCCTAGGAAAGATTTCCAATGATGTGATTTCCTTGCACAACATGCTGAGGTTGTCAAAGGTGGGGAAGAGCTATTGGATAGATGGAGAAAACCAACATGCTTCAACAGTATATGCTCTGTGTGATGGGCAGGGCTGGTGTGTGCATTTTGTCTGGGTAGCATACAGAGCAATCTTTCTTCCTAATAACAAGAAAAGGAAAACAGTAGCTGTGAATATATTCCTACCTGGTTGGAGAAACTGTTGTAGGGTAAATGACTAATTAGGAAGCATGCATGCTAAACAAAGGTAGCCTCTTTTTCCGCTCTCACTTCTTCTTCATCTTTATTTGATGATTTGGAATCAATAGATTAAAACAAATGAACAACGTATGACTAAAAAGAGCCCAGTATGGTTTAATGGGCTTACCAGATGCTTACAGAGCACATTCCAAAAGTTTTCATTGTCATTCGCTGTCCATCCCAAGAAGTCTTTGCAAAGTTGTAAACTGTTAGTACGTGACTGCAAATTCAGAGGAAATAAAACGTTCCTCAGAGAGAATAGATCAGGATTTGAAAAATAACAGGGAAGAAAGGCAAGAACATTATTTAGCAAGCTATTACAAGCAACATGTTTATCCAGATAATAAAGGAAAAATATCCAGAGTAGTTTGTTATTTCTTTCAGGAAAATTTAGTATGTTTAATGTTGAGGGGAAGTTGCCTTACTATGGCAAATGCTTTTAAATTAATTCACAGTAGCAGCCTGAAAAATGTTACAATTATAAAAAAGTGCTTTACATAATTTTAAACCCATAAGCAAAGCATTTTCCATATTTTGGAAATGTTGCTTTTCCTTCTCTCAAATAAGACAGTTGTTTAAGTTTGACATTCTTTATTTTTTTGAACATTGTATTTTATTATGTTCAGGTTTTAGGGTGTGTATTGTGCAGGAGAGTCTATAAGTTAAATGTAAAAAAAAGTCAAGACAGCATTTACAAGTGTGCAATGGAAGCCCCTCCATTTTTTTTACTTGTGTTACATATAAAAATTGATGGGCTGTGATCATGCAGTTGTGGTTACATCTTGACTTTCTTGATATCATTCTGCTTCTGTCCCTGTTGTGGGCATTCATAGAGCAGAAGGGAAATGATATACCACAAAGTCTTTGCTCAAAAACACAAAGGATGTAATGTTCATCTATCTTACAATGTTCATATAGTTTGTGTCATCATTTCATGGTGTTTGTGTTGCTATCCTCCTCCTCCTCCTCCTCCTCCTCCTCCTCCTCCTCCTCCTCCTCCTCCACCTCCTCCTCCCTTGAACCAGGTGGGTGCAAATATGTACAACCTGGTTTACCTTTGTCACATCTAGATGTGGATCTTCTAGATTTAGCATCAGTGTTACAATACTATTGAGAACCTGATCCTGCATAGAGGATTTGTCTTTTGTGTCCAAAGTCTTCAAGATGTCTTGGAACAGTTGATTTGCAGCACAACATACATTGTTCCTCCTCTGGAGTTTCAGAAGGAAAGGAAATACTTCAATTTCTATCAGACTTGTAAATATCAACTTTGGAAGCAAAACAAAGATCTAGTTTTTAAGGCTATTTTCTCTCAGGCTCCTTCCTAAGGAAAAGTAGCATAAAATAACTGAATTTATTAATGAGAAGAAAGGGAGATGCTTTATGCCAGATCCTTATGGTTATTTCTCCTATAAGAAGAATAGAAGAAAATATTTTTCAAGATTTCCCAAATTTTTTTATTTATCCTCCCAGTTTGAAAAGCCTGTCTCATGTGAATGAATAATATCTTCTAACTTACATCTACCAAGAATGGCTGAAGCTGTTTGACAATCTTTAGAAGTACATGGTTGACAGTTTTGTGGTGTGCAACCTCCTTGGTTATGACCTCAATAGCTGTCAATGTCACCTTCTCATCAGAATCATTGAAGTTAGGAAGTATACTCAGGATTAGGGATGTGAGTTCTTTCCTCTGAAAAGACATCAACACTCGTTCTTTCTTTCTTTCTTTTTGTATTTTTCTATTTGATATAATTTGATACACTATTACTGGACAGATCAGCAACTTGTATGCTAAATACAGTAAAACCTTTCTGTAGGACATGAAAGTTTAAGATGTAATTCTTCCCAAAATTGTAGGCAGCAAAGAAGGACTTCTTGAGAACTAGGCTACAAAAATGCAAATGCATTTGCCACCTTATTAATACTTGAAGAGGTAAGAAATTGTGCTTTGATGGACTATTTATTTACCTATGATATTTATCTCTGCCTCAATAATAAAGGGACTTTCAATCTCACTTCTAAGGCAGGAGATTGGTGACCTGTCTCAAAGAAACTTAGTGTTTTAATGATTAAAAACAGTAGCTTGAATTGTCCTTGGAATTAAATAGCTCAATCAATACAGTTGATCCCAAAAAGTAATAATATCAGCTTTATATATCCCTCATAGAAGAAAACTGGCTGCAACGTTCTGAACATATTAAAGTTGCCAAAGTCTTTTCAAGGCATTTTTCATACAGGAAATCTTACAATATTCAAGAAAAGAGGCAACTAAGGCATTATTCACAGTTGCCTGGCTGAATGGTTCCAGCACCAAATTAGCTTCATTTCTTCAGAAACAAGTCATCTATTCATTATGTTAATCTCATCCATAAACTAAACTTTTCTTCAAGCATGAAAATAATATACCAGGTTCAATCACTGATGGGGAAAAAAACATTGTCACTCACGTTTTGCAGATGCTGAATTACATTCCCCATCCCCTGAAGACTGAGCCAGCGGTAAGTTGGGTTTGAATCAATCTGCCAACTCTTTAATAAGCTCAAGATATAATGCTTTTGTAGCACTGTATAAGTAGACTCAGAAGAAAGAAGCTGAACAACATAAATCAGTAAATATGTGGCAGAAAATCACAGCACTTCACCTATCCCCCATTAGCTGTGGAAAGATAAAGATGGAATCAGGGCTGTATTTTTTGGGAAAGAGGTCAAGAAAGTCAAGATGGTGACCACCACTGCTCAATTGAAGGACATGTTTAGCAGCTTTGCTATATGGTCATGAGTACCATCGTGACTTTTTTGCCCTCTCTGGGATGCCTCTGGAGGGAACTCTGATTTCCTAACCCTTCCCCGCTTCTATTTTCTTTTTTTCTTCCACGCCTATTTTTAACACATCTATGATCTCTGAGAAAAAGCAGCAAGTGAGGCATTAGGAGTTTGTTCATTTATTAGTTGAAGAATTTAAAAGGCCATATAATGCTGCAGGACAGAAAGGACAACAGAAATATTGGTGTATAATCTTGAGATGATTTAAGAAAAAGAATTCCATTCAGAATTTTGGGCTTTCCCCTTATAACGTTTTCTTTATAACATTATCACACCCTGTTTATCTGGGATGAAAATTAGAATATTAGTTTGTCAAATAGGCAGGTGGTAAGACCTACAGATTTTAGCTAGATAGAACAGGGATGTAGTAACTGATGTATCAATCATCAGCCATAAATGAAGTTCAAATAAATGGATCCATAAATGCATGTCAACAGTGAATTGTCATACCTCCCCCCAGAGCCTTGTTCCTTTTTGTGTGGGTTGCATTGGTTGTGGCCACAATCTTGATCTTTTTGGAAACCTTCCCCACCCCATGTCCCTGAATGCTCAGAGTTTTGTATGTCATTTTCCAGCTAGAGTTGCAAATCTAAATCTACTCCTAAGTGCTCATGCTTAATCTGTCCCAAACAGCTAGGAAGAAATAAACCTACTGCAGTGAAAAAGGCCATTGCTGTTAGTTTCTGTTGATCATCCCCATGATGGAGAAATGGTATCACCTTGGTGAACACAGCATAATCAAGCCCATGATGATGCTTGACAAGAGCCCTAGAAGAACGACATTAATCAAATTATTACATATCACAGTCATGGTGAACTCTGCCATGAACTTTCCCCACCCTATGAGCTTTCCCCTACCTGGCCAAGAGGAGAACACCTTCAAGGTAATTCTCTGGTGAAGATAGAAGTTCCCAGTTTTCTGTGAGACTCGTAAACATGTCTGTTGTGACCTCTCCTTTTAATCAAGGCTTTTAAAGTTTCCATGGTACAGCTGAATTAAGGACAAGAAAAGAATTTGACTAGTATTTGATCTCTCTCTCTCTCTCTCTCCCTCCCTCCTCTCTCTCTCTCTCGAGATCCATCATTCATCTATCAATCATCTTTCTATCATCTGTCTGTCTGTCTGTCTGTCTGTCTGTCTGTCTATCTATCTATCTATCTATCTATCTATCTATCTATCTATCTATCTATCTATCTATCTCTCTCTCTCTCTCTCCTGTCTGAATCTGTCTCACCCCGAATAATGTTTATGGCCAAATTAGTAAACTTAAAATAGAAGAAGAAATTGCAAAACACAAGATTTTTTATAAAACTGTATATGAAAGGGTAAATTATGGAGGAGAGGAAAGGGTGATTAGCAACTAAAATTTTATAAGATACACCCAAAAGTGTTCAAGAAGCAAAATCTTAGTTAGCCAGTATAATTTTGGAGACATATGAAAATGGAATAACATTCTCAGTCTATATGAGAACTTATTTTTTTCTGAAAATCCCTGTCATTTCTGTTGGTAGTAAACTGCTACATCAGGGATGCATTTTATTCTTGGACTGAGGATCCCATTTGGTCTTTGAGTAGTAATCCAGGGATCACACTAGAAAAGCAGATGGATCCATGAACAAAGAAAAGTCACATTTAGTCACTTTAAATTCAATTAGGACCCAAGATTGTTGGGGCAATAAGCTGACTTTGTAAAATGCCGCTTAGTAATAAGCAGGCATATACAATGGAATGAAGGCTATTGCTGAGCACACTGGGTTGTATCCCAAAAATTGTAAGCCGCCCTGAGTCTTCGGAGAAGGGCAGCATATAAATGTAATTAAAAAAAATTAGTTCAGCTAATAATTACACAAATTCCTTCTATTTAATGATGCATATATTTGATGACACATATATTTAATGACATTTCACTTCTGCTCACATAGAAAATTGGTAAAAAGTTTTGAACAGTCACTCATCTGTGCTGAAATTACTGAAACCAGATTTGTAGAAGTATGATTAAGGTCTGGCTTCAACCTTGATACTAAATGCTTCTGAATCTACTGGAACTTACTTCTCAATGTATTGAATGTTCATCCATATGAACCAACAAAATAGGTTTTTAGTATGTTTTTACATTTTTGGTGGTATGCATGTGTGTGTGTGTGTGTGTGTTCACACACATTTAGTGTTTAAATAGCACCAGTATCCTGATTTTTATAGACTAGCACAGAATGCTGGCTGGGGAATTCTGAAGTTGAAGTCCAGACATGTTCAAGCTGCCAACGTTTGCACAAAAAACTATTCTTGCTTCAAGATCTTTGTGTATTCTCTCCCTCTCCCTCCCTCCCTCCCCCCCCACATTTGTAAACGGTGAAATACCATATATCCCATTAATAAAATGCCATTTTGAATGCTATAAATCTAATGATACTAGAAGATCATGTCATCTCTGTTCAGCCAGTGTTGTGGAAGTGATGAGTTCTATTAATTTATCAAATGAGAAGAAAGATACTCAATGAAGATTGGAGAAACATTCTGGAAAGAGGCTATCTCCCTTCTTTCTTCCTTGTCTTCTGACTTCTGAAGAAGAACAAAAATGTTCCACCGCTGAAGATGTGAAGGGTTAGGAGAAACGTTCAGAAGACTTCTGAATGAATGCCCCCCCAAAAGCCTCTCACCCTTTTCTGTCCTTTCTCCATTTTTTCCAGTTTCCTTCCAGCTCACCAGATTTGTAGAAGTATGATTAAGGTCTTGATCAAGCTTCAACCTTGATACTAAATGCTTCTGAATCTACTGGAACTTACTTCTCAATGTACTGAATGTTCATCCATAATTGATGATTAGTCACAACATGTGACAATCATTCTTTCAAGTCACAACATGTGACAATCATTCTTTCAAGTCACAACATGTGACAATCATTCTTTCAAGGTTAAGGAATTTTCTAGGAGAACATTTTAATTTCTCTCATTGTGTACATTCGCTGATGTACACAAGCATCAATATCTCTACAAGTCTCTGTCCTTAAGAAATAAAAAAAGTTTATTATGTAATACCTAACATCATTATTACCTGTTTTGTATCCCACTAGTTACCTTATGTAGTGCGATGTTTTCAGGATCTCCTCCTGCCCATAGTCATCATCTAAAGAGCTCACCAAGTAGTGCAGTTGAATGACCAGGAAAATTATCACAGATACATAAAAGCTATTCATAGGAACTTTGCACCTTTTATCCTTAAATATTATGCCCAGGGCCTTGGTTGCCTGGGAAAAGAATACACATATAAACACAGTATCTAAATTCTAGACAATCTGGTGCTTATCTGCCAAATATGTATCATTCATTATTTGGATTCTCAGATGAGTAAGTAACCATGGAAGAAACTCACAGCCAGTGGGAAAAAGGAAGTATTATTATCCTTGAAATTTAGGTCTGAGCCCAGGGGCTCACTGTTGAGGCT
Source organism: Naja naja (assembly GCA_009733165.1). Lineage (NCBI taxonomy): Eukaryota > Metazoa > Chordata > Lepidosauria > Squamata > Elapidae > Naja > Naja naja. The sequence continues at coordinate 28,281,151 of CM019153.1, forward strand.
GGGTCTTCTTTTTAGGACTTCAAGGAGTTTGGCAAGGACCTGGAGTCTGACAGGTTGTTTAGCTTGGCCCAGGGCTTCCCAAATTTGAGTAACATGTCTGAAAATTGAAATTGAAAACAAAACACATGAAGATTTTTGTTTTTAAAAAAGCCATTGCTGATTACTTCTTCAAACCTAGTTTGGGGTAAAGTTCAAGGCTTTTCAAGAGGCAACTGGATGTTCTGGTTTTCTTTGAAGACATTTTGCTTCTTATCCAAGTGATAACAAGTGAAATGTCTTCAAAGAAAACAAGAATGTCCAGTTGCCTCTTGAAAATCATATTTGGGACAACCATGACCTGGATGACTGAGAATCTCCACAGACATTTGGGATAAAGTGTGTATGTGTGTGTTTTAGAGAAAGACAGAGAGACGGACTTATTGAAATGAAAATATGGGCACAAATACAGACAAAAGGAGGAACTTCCTGCACACCTGGAAAACAATTGGCTATTAAAGATTACAGAGGATATATATGTGACTTGCTTTTTAAACTATGAAGGTTAGAACAGTATTTTAAAGGAGCAGCTTGTCACTGTTTTCACCCAAACTGAGACACTGTCGTCTTCAGTAACCACAGGTCCAGGTTGTACAAGTCAGTTCAGATGCTGCCTTTCACTCGCCCAGTTTGCTTTGTTGTTCCCAGCATTCTTCTCCTGACACATTTGTGAATTGGTCCCTGCTTCATCTTTTTAATAATTGGAGCGGCAAAGAAAGTACACTCCATGCTGCTGAAGCATTCACTGAAGGCTCATGAAAGTTCAGCTGAGTAATGCAAGAGACAAATAACATAAAATTCTTTGTATCAATAAAGTCAATATTTCGTCTTCACTGAACAATTTGTGTGGCTGGGTCTCCAGGAGGCAATCTTATAATGTAGCATCTTGAAAGCAACAGTCTCAGAAACCAGCATTGTGATGCAGTTTGCCCCCAATTTAGTTTTATGTCATGTAACCAAATTCAAGTTTATCCAGAGGTGAGAACAGGGGATTAATTCTTAGATTATGCACTTCAAATTTATGTTTTCAGCAACTTGCTTTGGAAAATTGCTGTGTTCTTCTTATTTATGGCTACTCTATATTCCAACTAATGATTTATAGCATTGTCTACAGTGGTGGTATGCTATCGGTTTGGCCCGGTTCTGTGGAGCCGGTACGGCAATGAGCAGCAGAGACCGAGCCAGCTCTCTCCGCTGCTCTGCTGTTGGGCCCGCCCACCCACCCATTCGGGCTCCTATACTCACCTTTATCCTCTGCTTTTGAAGCACAGTTGCTTTGCGTGGCACAGAAGAGTGCTGCGCGGCAGCTGCCGAAGTGACCAGGAGAGTGCAGGCTTGCAGGAAGTGAGTTGGAATGCCTCTGCACCTGCGCAAAGTGCGTGTTTGCTGTGCACCTGCCCACCAAGCCACACCCACCGAACCGGTGGTAAAAGTTTTTGAATCCCACCACTGATTGTCTAACCATTGTTGTGCCAACCTAAAGCTTGTCTGTTTTACTGTTTTGTTGGCACAAGAAAAGTAGGGTGATTCCAGAAAATGCTCTAAATCGCCCATTAGAATATAGTCCAAGACTGAACATGGAATTCTTCAGAAGATGAAATTCTTACAGTACAATCTATATGATGAACTCAAAAATAATGTTCACTTTTGGCATAATCTTCTTTTGCATTCCAAGAATTCCAAACTCAGTCCTTGACATTTTCAGGTAGGCATGGAAAAGATCCCTACTGAAATCTCTCAAAAGCCATTGTTAGTAATTGTGGGTGTGTGTGTGATTATGACATAAGGCAATTTCCTGTATTTTATGCTCATTTTTGTCTGGGTAGTGCTGATAAATTATGAGGGCTCTGCAGACTAACTGGTTTGTGTTGTCATAAGTACATCCCCCAAGCTCATAGTTTTGAATGAACCCTTGTATTTTGATTTTGTGTCCACTGATACTGAAAAATAGACACTAATTGCATTAGCACCCCCCCCCGCTGTCAATTCAACAATTGAAGTGAACCATCATTAACCCAATAAATAAGAGACAAATGAGTACATTTATCCACAGTATTCCAGGAATAAATGTGCGTATGGCAGAGAATTCAAAATGGTGGGGTCACTGGTATTGTTATCAGCCCAACTCTTTAGTAGAAGAAAGCCTGTTTTTCCCATACTTGTCATAATAATTAGCCTGCCACTCTTTTTTTTCCCCAAGTGCCTTTGAGGCAGTGGTAGGATTCAAATTTTTTTTACTACCGGTTCTGTGGGTGTGGCTTGGTGGCGTGGCAGGGGAAGGATGCTGTAAAATCTCCAGTCAGAGGTGGCATTTGCCGGTTCTCCGAACTACTCAAAATTTCCACTACCGGTTCTCCAGAACTGGTCAGAACCTGCTGAATACCCACCTCTGCTTTGAGGTGATTTTTACTTCTGGTGACTACATGGAAAAGTCTTTGAAGTTTTCTGGCCAACATTTGTAGAAGTAGATTGCCATTGCCTTCTTCCTAGGGATTTTTGAAAATGACTGGCTGAAAGTTCCCCCCAGATTTCTTTATGCTTAACACAGGAACAGAACTCAGATTTCCTCACTCCTAGCCCAGCTCTTTAACCACTAGACCAACCTGTCACAAAAGAGTGAGAGCCTCAGAAGACTTGAGATGGCCTCATCTGTGTGTGCTTCAACCAGCAGGCAAACAGCTCCTATTGCTGCTTCTCTTGCACTGCGATCCTGGATAGCATTCAAGTGGAAATAAATAATATCTATGATTTCTGGCACCTAGAAAGGAGAAAAAAAAGAGATTGTCATGGGTTGTATTTTCTTGAGTTTCTAGTGCTTGACATAATTTATTCATTCAAATATGAATGTAGTAGTTTAGTTTACTTTATTGTCATTGCACCTCGTACAACAAAATCAAATACCATCTTCAGTGTACATTATGACCATGAAAATAAACACAAACACACATCCTTCACACTCCACACATTGAATTGAAAACTCTCGACACCATACCATCATTGCACTATACAGTAGAATTCAACAGAACTACTGCCCTGGGATAGAAGCTGTTTTTCAGCCTATTTGTCCTTGTTTTTATTATTCTGTACCATCTGCCAGATGGTAATAGTTCAAAAAAAGGGTGCCCAGGATGAGATGGATCTTTGAGAATGTTTTGAACTTTCTTAAGGCAGCAGGAGCTATAAAGCTCTTCCAAAGAGGGGAGAGGGCAACCAATGATCTTCTGGGCAATGACATTAACCTTCTGGAGTGCTGTCCTACCTGCCACTGTGCAATTGGCAAACCATACAGAGGTGCAGTAAGTTAAGATACTCTCTATGGTGCAGTGGTAGAAGGTTACCAGCAGTTTTTCATTCAGTTGTAGTACTGAGCATCTTGATAAGACAGGTTCTTCTTAGAAAAAATGGTCCTTTTGTTGTCTAGATTTTCAAAAGGAAGTCTTCATCAGGAAGCAAAAAAATATGGACCAAAACTGGATCATAATGTATTGGAATTTCTCAAACGATGAAGTGCACCCTATTAATTGAAAAGTGTGTTGACTGAAGTCACAACAAAATTTTCAGAGCACTTCTCCTAGGGAACACTTATTTAGAACTTTAAATATTATAAAACAACTTTTCCCAGTGAAGGACTATCTCCATCATGTTAGGATTGAGCAATATGAATGACATGTCCAAAAAACAAAGAATCCTGTTGCTTTGGAATAATATTGCAATTGGTCATCTTTGGACACTGTATTATTTCACAATACAGATTACAGGTGAATTCCTATGTAATGTCAGATGGAAAAATATTCTTTTCTTTCTAGAATTCTCAGTGTTGGAGGACAAAATTGCATCCAGCTACATCTAGAGAATTCAGAATTATAGGTATTTCTGATGATGAAGAAGTTTTTACTGGGCTGATCCGGTTTGAGTGGCTTCGAGGACGGATGCGAAATCCGCGATTGTGCGCGGTTTTGGTCCATGCTTACCGCTGGAAGACCCCGAGCCGGCTGGCTCTGGGGTTAAAACCACCCCGTAGAGGTGGTGAAGAAGGAGGAGCTGTCAGCAGGGCGGAGGAGAGCCGCATCTCTCCCCCCCAGTCGATTTTTCCCTTCCCCAAAGGCGGCAAAGCGGTGGTCAGAAATGGCCAACCTGAAGAAGTGCTCAAGTGGACAAGAACATGCAGGAGGAAGTTGCTGAGAGAAAGTGTAGCGGACCGGGCTGGAGCTGGAAAACATCTACTTGAAGTGCCCTAAAGTGAATAGTAACTTTTGTTTTAAAAAGGAAGATTTCTAAAGAAGCGGCGCTAGAAAGTGAAAAGTCAGATTTTTTATTTTTTCCTTCTTTGATGCAGACAACTTGGAAAGATAAGAGAAAAAGACAAGCCTATGAGATGGTCATTAACTTGCTTGGATACTAAAATTAATAGGTTTTTTATAAGCTGAAAATAAAGTGCCAAGTAAAGAAGAACTTTTGGAATTTTAAAGAACTTTGTATATAAAGAAAAAGAAAGGAAGCAGACAGAGGAAGGGGAAAAGAAAAAAAAGTGAAAGTAGGGTGTTGTCTGGAACTGAGGATACCACCCCGACTTAAAAGGATTAAGAGTGGATTTGTAACATAATTTGGAAAAAGACACATTACAATTGAAACATTGTTGCATCCCCAGAGAAGCGAAAGGAGCAAAGAAGTAAAAGATAACCTTGGATATTTAGAGGATTTTGGCTTTTCACATAGAGGATTTTAAGTGGACTAAAACTAACTGGGGGTTGTTTTAAAAGGAAAACCTCTCTCAAGAATGTCATCATCTCTGGGAGAAGTTAAAACGCTACTTATACAAATTAAAGAAGAGTTACAATGGGTAAAAATGGAGGTCCTGAAATATATAAAACAACAGGAAATGTCGGCTGAGCAAGAAGGGCGGAACAAAGAAGAGGATGCCATCTTAAAGGATCCAAAAACAGCTGGTGTAATTAAGAAAAGCATAAGGGGAAAAGGGGAAAAGAGGGAAGAGAGCTAAGAATTTAAAACTTGAATTAACATTTTAAAAAGCTTGATTTTAATGTTATAAGGAGCCAAAGGATAGGACTTCTGAAGGGGAAACCAGGCAGGAAAGGGAATAGAAAGAATAGAAAGGGAAGGGAGAAGAAAGGGGGGTGGAGTACAAAAGAAAGTTGTAAATGGAAGCAAGATATATAGAAGCAAGAGAAATATACTAAGTACAAAGAATTTATTTATCTAGGGGGATATCAAGATAATGGTTAACACAATTAGGAACTCGTAAGAGTATCTGAGATATATGATTATATTAGAAATGAAATTTAGAGCTTTTTTCTTGTTTTGTCTTTTTTTCTATATGATATGGATTTAATACGGGATTAAAATGGAAATATTTTGAATAGAATTAAATTTGAATAGAAAGAATCACCTTTGTTATAATTGTTATAATGGTTATAGATATTTACAATCTTATTGTTTTTCACTATAAAGGCTTAATAGAGATAATGATTTTGAAGGAGATGTGTTTAAATAATAGTTGGTAAAAAGATGGGGTGCTATCCTCAGATGTAATAATTAAGGGCAAAAGATGCTTTTAAGAAGTATGATATTGTAAACATGATAGACAAAAGTGTTTTAATAATTGTTTGGAAAAATGTCGGGGGGAAAATAAAGGGAAATAGTACAAATGGTTATGATAAATGAGATAGAATATAAAAAATGAGTGAAAGTGTATAACTGAAAATTAGTCGCAAAGAGAAGGGAGGGTTCGGTAGCACACTGTTCTCAAAAAAAGATTTTTGTTTTTGTGTTTAGTATATTTGTTAGTATGTGTCTGTCCACCGGAATAGCCCTGAAGTAATAATAAGAAGGGATATAAGATATATTAATTTAAAAATATGGAATATGTTATATATGGGAGTATATAAAAACAATCTATAGATGAGAATGGAAAAGATGTATAAGGAGTTTTGAGTTACCGGCATATTATATGTTTGCTTTTGTGTATGTTTGTTGTAAAACAATAAAACTTTTTTTCAAAAAAAAAAAAGAAGTTTTTACTGATAATCAAGGCATCCTTAATGTCAGCTGGCCATCTTATACTTGCTTGCACTTCGCTGCTATGCAGCAAGAGACTGCCATTAACTGTGGTGAGGGGGAATGAATGGAAGGGGGGTGCTTCAGGAAATGAAAGTAAGTCCTGTATCTCCTCCAGATGCTGCCTTAAGGTCATCCAGGTAGAAGAAGGAGAGGGGGTGCTTTCCAAACTACACTTGGACTGACGCAGTGGTGGGATTCAAATTTGTTTACTACTGGTTCTGTGGGCGTGGCTTGGTGAGCGTAGCAAGCGAAGGATACTGTAAAATCTCCACTCAGAGGTGGTATTTGCTGGTTCTCCAAACTACTCAAAATTTCTGCTACCGGTTCTCCAGACCTGGTCAGAACCTGCTGAATACCACCTCTGGACCGACCATTAGGAAAACATCTTGCCTGAACTTGATTAATTATACTGGGGTGGGCAATGAGAGACAGTTAAGGGAGGAAAATGTAGAATGTAGGGATTTTGGTGTGCGATTTTCAATTCTGGCTTTGCATTACTGCAGTACACTTGATCTCTAATAAATTATACCTTTCTCAATAAATTGAGCCAAAGATAGTTTTATTTAGAGGTTTAAGGGCCTTGGTGGTACAGGCTGTTAATAGCCTAGCACTTAGCTCCAGCTGCCTGTAATTATTGCAGGCTCAAATCCCACCAGGCTCAAGGTTGACTCAGCCTTCCATCCTCTCGGGGTAGGTAAAGTGAGGATCCAAGATTGTTGGGGGCAATAAGCTGACTTTGTAAAAATGCCACTTAGTAATAAGCAGGCATATACAATGGAATGAAGGCTATTGCTGAGCGCATTGGGTTGTATCCCAAAAACTGTAAGCCACCCTGAGTCTCTGGAGAAGGGCAGAATATAAATATGAATTAAAAAAAAAAGTTGTGGCAGGTCCAACACTTTAACATCTATTTCATGAATATCACTATAGAGATGGCTCAGCAAATCAAAATTGTTTTTGATTACAGCGATTATGCTGTAATATGGTGTTTGATTTAAAGAAATAATAATGCCATTAGCAACTTGTAATGGCCATTTATAGCAGCAGATACCACTGAAAAAAAAATCAGAATAGGTTGGTTACTATTGAAACATAGTGAAAATCAGTTTGCTACTATTTAAACTAGCAGTACTAGGGCAAAGAATAATTTCAAGACACCTGCAGGGTGAATCTGAGCATCAAATCGACATAGAACTTGACAATGAGACCTGCAAAATTCTCAACTTGTCTTACCTTTCCCCTTAATTTGTTCTTCTCTTTCTTTAAAAGAGAATTCAGCATAATTGCAGCTGCCTGGATATTGTTTCTGTCTGAGTCCCGCAGGCTAGCCACTGCCAAGAGTATCTGTCCAGTAACGGTGGCTGTTGGATCAGTTTTGAGAGGTTCCTGAAAGAGACAGAGAAGAGGCCACCATAGGACACTTATTTATAACTGGAGATCAAGTGTAACTATCTGCAATTCTTAAGCAAGTGGCAGAGCCAGTTTGTGCTTTTATTAAATTTTACTCAGTGCTGCAAGGAGAAGTCTAGGACAAGTCACTTTAAGCATTAGCTTTGGACCATAACATTATGTCTACTCCTAGGTTCTCCTGTCAAGAGTCGGCTGGCTGTCAAGGTTCTGATATGCACCCCCATTAAATCTAGCCACATCTTTCAGAGTAAAAAAAATGATTTATTAGGAGTGAACATGTCAGCGTTTCTTGGTTGCAGCTGACTCTGACACATTATTCATTTCACCCTTGACCCTGGTCTTCCCCGCACTCCCCTGGATGTATATTCTCCAGTGAGACACATCCGTAGCCAAGAGTCATCAATCATGCTCTCCAGTAATAATCTTGCACGCCAACAGCTTTGGCTGCCAAAGCAATTATCTGAAGCATTTAAGGAATGCCTTGTTTTCCCCATTCCCTTTCTGCTGGCAACTAAAAAGACTAAAGAAGTATTTTTTAGTTGACATCTCCAATATAAAGTTTGAAAGCTGTGTGAGACTTCAATTCTCATAATGCCTAACCAGTATGACCACAAAGATGGAAGTTGAATTCCAACATGGCTGGAGGGCAGAAAACTGGGGAATGCTAGTTGAAGTGTACATACTGTATATGGCCATCAAACATGAAATTAAATGAAATTGAAAACTGTGCCAAGTTTGTCAAGAACCAAATTTAGTCTTTGAGCAGCCTACTAGAAGCCATATTCCAAAACATAGATGGGGGTCTTTAAAAAATGGATTGACATAGATATTTGATTTCATTTGAATTTTATTAATATTTTTCAGTGGCTGTATTGGGAAAGTATATACTTCCACCACTGCATAGTAGCTATAACTATGAAGGATTGGAGCATAAGCAGAAGACTTTTGGGATTAATAGTCTTCTGATTCATAGATTGATTGTACCTCATTACATTCTTCTGTAATCGGAGTCAAGGAGATGCTCTCATGATGTTCCATATCTGCAATCCCTGTTTTGTGTTTTTCCTCCAGAAGGAAGTTCTCAAGCTCCAACCCTGACTGGACAGTGGGACATTTCTCTTGTAGTCTGTTTCTTGTGTTCTGCACATAGTATTTTTCTTTTTCTGGCACAAATATGTGAACTGTATGTGGATTTGCCTTCACCTGGAGTGGCCCATCTAATGTGTCCCCAGAGGAGGTCTGTGTGGCTTTATCAAAGCAGATAAAATGTGGTTCACTGGCAAAGGCCATGTTCAGCCTCACATGTGGGCCATTGGTCTTCTTTATTTTTTCTTTTATCACCATAGCTGCTCTAGGAGAGAAAGAAATATCGTGAAGTTGCCTCTCAGAAGAACTTCTAAAATTATTCTTGGCCAAAGCATGCTGAGTTGGATGAGGAGAGTTTTCAGCTGAACCCTGTGGAAACAAAATCCCTCAAATAAGGATCTCATAAAAACTTGTTCGCTACAGGTTTTGTCCTCGACTTACACCGACAATTGAGCCCAACATTTTCTGTTGTTAAGTGAGATATTTCTTACATGAATTTTTCTACATTTTATGACCTTTCTTGCCTCAGTTATTAAGTGAATCTGGCTTCTCCATTATCAGGAGAATGCTTGTCAGAAGATTGCAAAATGGGATCACATGATCTTGGGATACAGCAATGGTCATAAGTATGAACGAGTTGCCAAACATCTGAGTTTTGATCACGTGATCATCAGGATCCTGTAAAGGTTGTAACTGTGAAAAATGGTCGTAAGTCACTTTTTTCGGTGCCATTATAACTTTGAACTGTCACTAAATGAACTGTTGTAAGTCAAGGACTACCTGAATAAAATAATAAGAAATGAAAATGTTGTTGTCTGAAAAGCCAGAAATAAAATTACTCCCAAAGTTCATGGCTTTTTGCTTTTGCTCAAAATATTGTGATGATTCACCTGTACAATTCATAGCAGTGTTTCTATAGTATTTGCTTTATTCTAATTCTATAATCACAATTGATAATTATTTTAATAACATCTATTTTATTGTAATAATGTGTAGGTATGTGTGTGTGTGTGTGTGTGTGATGCATAAAGAATTAATCAATTTTCTTCAAGAACTCTAATTAAAATTCCCCTACAGTAACAAGAAATTTAGGACCTGCCCAGATATTTCTACAAAAAGGCCCAAGAAATTTTTACTTACACAATGGAAAATGAGATGGATAACTTCCATCCATTTATTTTGAATAGAGAGTATACACATTTGATTGATTGATTGATTGATTGAGGTGTCATAGTTTTTATTTCTAGTGACCACAGATTTTCTTCATGACAAACATATGCATATGAAAAAAGAGTAGTCATCATGTATGATCATAACTTTTAAATAATAATTCTTCACTATTTTAACATTTGACATCAGAAATCTCTTGCTCCCAGTCTAGAGGTTCAAATTGCATGTACTATGGAAAGTTGCCTTGATTTCACTTATAAACAAATCACATTTGATAATTTTTTAATATTTCACTTATCTGATAGATGACAAATAGGATCACATATTTAAAATAAATAAATCCGGATTACAGAATGGATTCCATTCATTCCAGAATGAATGACAAATCAGGACCACAGAAACAGTGTGGGCTATGGATGTGACTTGTGACAGACAAGCTCTGAAAAGTTAATGGAGGCTTACGAATTATTTGACAAACTGAGATAATCTACTTACAAATGTACATGGTTAGAACCAGGGTTACAGGCTTCTCTTTGTGATGCACCAGTTTTTGCCTCACTGAAATGTGCTAAAGAAAAGATCTCCACTAACCTACGCAGGTAACAATGGATTTTATTACATCATTACTTAGTGGATACCCTGGTTACAATATTACCAAGAGGGCCCAGTGTTCCAGTGGTTGACATGGGTATCCCTGGTACAACCAACTCAGACAGTACTATTCCCAATGATAGAAAGCATTGAGGCAGAAACCATTAATTCAAAGTAACGTTTGTTGCAAAGAAACAGAACCTCTAGAAGCATGTTTGAAAGAAACCTGTCCATTTTGAAAGTCAACAATATGGAACCATAACCATGATGCCATACATTTATCAAAGGGATCATGTTTGAAAGAGGATTTATTTAGATTAAGGAAAACCATGTGTGCAAGAACTCAGTTGCAGATTGGTCAACAGTACCAATTACAAAGGGAATGGGAAAAGAATTTTCAACCAATAGAAGCATAGAATTTTAGGATAGACTTCCAACAATGCTTATTATAACAACTGGAAATTTATTCATCTTTATCACAGACTCTAATCTATTCAAGAAAAAAGGAAGTAGCTTAGCTGATTTTCCTAAATGCCCAGTATGGTCAGATCTGTTTAACATTTGGACAATAAGACATATATTCTTAACCAAATTTTAAGATTATTTTTTCATAGTTATGCTATGGATCTAAATGATTATAGTATCGTTATCATGCCATCATTTAAGATAACAACTGCATTATTAGTTGATTTTAATGACATTCAGTTGAAATAATTTGATATAGCCAAAGCATTCAGCAGAGAGATGCTAAAGAATAACTGAAGAATTAAAAGTGTCATGATGTCCAGAACAGGTGAACAGTACCACTATCTTTTGAGAAGTTTACAAAGATGTTGTCACAAGCATCCTTTGTTTATAGCAGTAATAGATTTTTTAAAAGAAGCATGGGGAATAATCTAATTTGTGATTGGACATTACATTGTATTACTTTTATAGGTGGTCACCCAGAAATGGATATGCAGAATTCATGATTCATGGATCTTCATGGATCTTCATGAATTCATGAATCTTCAGAATTCTATGAAAGCTCCGTCACTTTCCTGGACTTTTTTTTTTATTTTTTTTTATTTTTAATTACATTTATATGCCGCCCTTCTCCGAGACTCAGGCTTACAATTTTTTGGAGCACAACCCAATGCGCTCAGCAATAGCCTTCATTCCATTGTATATGCCTGCTTATTACTAAGCGGCATTTTTACAAGGTCAGCTAATTGCCCCCAACAATCTTGGGTCCTCAATTTACCTACCCAGAGAGGATGGAAGGCTGAGTCAACCTTGAGCCTGGTGGGATTCGGTGGGACTTGAGTGAAAGCCATGAGGGAACCTTGAGTTCTGCATCAGAACACTGAAGAAAGGAAAAGCATTTCTTCATGTGATCCTAATTCAACCAGAGGAATAATTTTTGTCATGCTACTTTGAGATCATGGACAGCCAAGAGAACAAGTCAATGGATCATCAAACTCAATGGTGGAAGGAAAAAGAAGAGGAGGGTAACCAGCGGTCAAACAAATGGCAACTTCAAATCTCAACAAATAAATGCTCTGTCTTACATATTGGCAAAAAAAAAATCAGAAAATAAAATACAAGCTGAATAGTCAATACCTTGTTGATGATCCAAACTCTGTCAAGGACCTTGGAGTACTCATCTCAAATGATCTAAGTGCTAGAGCCCACTGTAACTACATAGCCAAAAGACATTAAGAGTTGTTAACCTAATCCTACGTAGCTTTTCTCTGGTAATATCACACTACTAACTAGAGCATACAAAACATTTGCTAGACCAATACTATTGAATACAGCTCACCAGTCTGGAACCCACATTACGTATCAGATATTAACACAGTAGAAAAGTCCAGAAATATTTCACAAGAAGAGTTCTCCACTCCTCTACTCATTGCAGAATACCTTATGCCACCAGACTTGAGGTTCTAGACCTAGAAAATCTAGAACTATGCCGTCTTTGGTCCGAACTAAGTATAGTATATAAAATCATACATTGCAATGTCCTACCTGTCAATGAACACTTCAGCTTCAACCATAACAATACAAGAGCACACAATAGATACAAACTCATGGTTAACCGCACCAAAACTTGATTGCAGGAAATACGACTTCAGCAACAGAGTGGTCAATGTCTGGAATACCTGACTCTGTGGTTTCTTCCCCAAACCCCAAAAACTTTAACCTTAGATTGTCTACTATTGACCTCACCCCTTTCCTAAGAGGTCTGTAGGGGGCGTGCATAAGCGCACCAAAGTGCCTACCGTCCCTGTCCTAGTGTTTCTTTTATTTTCTTATATGTATCCATGTATTTATAAATATGTTTATACTTATACCTATTATTTTGTAAGCAATTGACTAATCAAATAAATAAATAAATAAATAAAAGATGGGTGGTTACAGTGGTGATGGGTACAGCCTTGAGAGTTCTGAAAGGACAGGTTAGAGACAGATATAGATTGATCATCATGGAGAAACTTGATGGCACATAATCAGTCAAATCTGATGTTGTTGGTCAAAAAGCTTCATAGGTAGCACATAAAGTTAAAAGGAATGACTTGAAACAAAAAAAAAGCCATTTTATTAATCATGATAAATCATATAGAATGGAATGGAACAGAACAGAATTCTTTATTGGCCAAGTGTGATTGGACACATAAGAAATTTGTCTCCATTGAATAAGATCTCAGTGTATATACAACCAACAAGTGATCAATCATGATCACAATTATAAAATAAATCATCATAAACCATAAGATACTGTACAACATGCAGTGATAGTCATAGGATACTAAATAAGCAATCAACATAAATCATAATAGGATACTAATAAAAGCAATCAACATAAATCCTAAGATACAAACAACAAAGTTATTGTCATAAGAAGCTAAGAAAATAGGCAATAGGAAGGATGAGAAGGATAATAATAATAATAGCCCTACTAGGTGGTTTGATATCTCAGGGCATAAGACAGTGCTGTGGGAATTAGTTGTTTAAGAGTGATGGCATAGGGAAAATGTTAATATTAATATTAAACAAATCTATGTATATAGAACTTCAATTACTTATCGCTTTCTAACTATTACTTTTCTTTCTTTTTGTCTTTACATCTGGATGTAGCTCTCTCTTTATGTGTGTGTGTGTGTGAATGGATGATTGGATTTTGTGTGTGAGATAGGGGAATGGATGAATTAAAAAAACTGAGAAAAGAGGGAGAGAAAAGGATTGCTTTACTCAGTGGTAGCTTTGCCGGTGCCAGTATTCCACAGCAAACACCCTCTAAATATTTTTCTATGATCAGAATGAGGCCCTTAATCTCAGACTGGGTCCAATCTGAGTCAGTCACTAGAACCAGCGATTTTTGTCTTCCAAGTGAGAGAAAAATATTATAAGTTACTCTATTATAATAGGATTTTAAGTATTGTAGGAAGTTGGCACCCAACTCTCCTAGAAAAATGAAGTATTCTGGTAGATATTTAAATGGCAGAATATTTCTTCTAAAAGAGTAGAACCCCAGAAGCAGAATCTCACCCCACCTTTGTTAATGGGTGGGCCATTAAGGCCTGAGTCAGAATACTTTACATAAGAAAGGTCTCCAGGTAAAGCTATAGCAATTGCCAAAAGCCCTTTTAAGGGCATAGATCATCCAGCAAGGGTCAACCAAGCTTGGAACTCAGGACAGCCTACAGAGTTGCCCCTCATGGGAGTCTGACAACCAATTAGAAACAAGCTCAATTCAATCCCAGCAAGGTTATAAAACCCAGATACTCTCAGCACCTCAGCCTTTTTTTCTTGATCTCTTTCAAGCATGTGATCATCTTTCTCTGGAGCTCCAGACCATGTGGTCCTGTTCACCATTAAACTTTCCAAGCAGCCTCCATGTTTCCTGTGTCTTTTTACCCACTTGGAACTGAACCCAGAAGGATATTTCTTTCAACAGTATGATTAAGTCAGGGTCTTTCTGTTAATTTCCTCTTTCTTTTTACATATAGAACCCCCACCCTAAAACCTAAAATGTGTTCAGTTACAAGTACGTGATGCATTATTATAAACTTCTAGGAAAATAGGAAGATCTGCCCAGGCTAGACAACAAGTAAATAAGATAAGGAACATCTTCCCAAGGTAAAGCCCAGCAGTGAGACCAGATAAGACACTGAGACACAGGAAACAACGTCTTAAGCTTATAGTAATCTCTTCTTAAAATGTAGAACCTAAAGGGGGTGTAGGGAGGGCCTCTTAGGCGTGGTGTGTTTTGTGCAGGGTATTGTTTGAATATGGAATTTTGCTCTCCTTGTACTCAATCCACTTGGGAGGGAACTTAGAGGCTGTGCTTGCAACTGCTTTCTATTTTTCTTCAATTAAACCTTTGAAATTTTGTACCAGACTTGTCTTCGTATTGTGAGTAAAAATTTATTGGGGGTCTTATATCTCACACAAGGTTTCAGCCCATCTTCATGGAACTTCTCTCTAGTAGAGTGTGTGCTGTTCTCTGTGTGGAATTTATACAGTCCTGTTGTATGTAGCTTTTTAGATACTGATTGGGGTGTGTTGATGGCTGACTTTTAAGTCATTGGCTGTTTGCTTGTGCTGCTCAGCCCTTGCCTTCTAAGTACTTGATAAATTGGTGGTGAATCAGCACTCCTGTTGACTGATGAGGGGCCTATTTCTCAGGCTTCAATCAATTATAGGTGTTAACCTATAAAGCCCTGCATGGTTTGGGTCCAGGGTACTTGCAGGAGCACCTCCTACCAGCATCGAGGTCCAATTGCCCAGTCCTGGGGCCCTCCTGGGGTGCCGTCGTGAGGGCCTTCTACCCTGGAACGGACTACTGGCTGTGGGCTCCTTATCTAAAGGATGGCCTGGATTGAGCGGGGTTGGGGATTTTAATTTTGGGATGTTTTAATATTTTATGATTATTTGGATTGGGTAAATTGTTTATATATTGTATCTATGTTTCTGTGTAAGCCACCCCGAGTCCCCCCGGAGATGAGGCGGCATATAAATCCAAATATAAATAAATAAATAAATAAATAAATAAATAAATAAATAAATAAATTCCCTGGCTGTTTTTGTGCCTGCTCATCCAACAATCTTAGCTGCAAAATGTGTGTCCTTGTTCACTGTAGTGTTTTTACCCTGGGACATGTATATTCACATTCACTCATCAGATGGGGTTGTTCTCCTTGGCTGGAAGAACAACAATATCCAGGTAGGTTTTGCCTTTTTCTCTTTGCATTCCCCATGTCATTCTCCTTGTGGAGGTGGTCAGACTTCTATCTTTCTGTTTTGTCTCCCACCTCATTTCATCTCCTCTCAAATCTCTATGGAGATAGGAGACTGCAAATAAAAAATGCATTTTGTCCTCAGGAGTGCAACTCTTTGATCTATAAACCTGAGATTTTTTTTTCAAGTAGCTTTCAGTACTATGAAGCAGTGCAATTCCATCTGATACCTGAACTCAGTGGCAGCCTTATGTTTGAAGTATATAATGATTAAGGAATGAGGCTCTCTTGCTGACTATTGCCTTGAATTTCTGACACATACTATTGGAAACACAATTGTATCTTTCTGCCAATGCAGATTAAAATCATCTTTCCTGTCAATCTTTATAAACATTGGAAATGACATTTCTCCATGATTTCCAAGACATAGAAGCAGCAGCAAGAGAATATTTATTATGACAGGCATAAAGTATCTTGGATATGATCAGCTTTCTTTTTACAAAACCGTACACTAGCTACCAAACAAAACATATTATTCTATTGATTAAGCTGTCTCTAGCAGTGCTGTAGGCTAGACTGAGATGTCAGAAAATATCCTGGAAGAAAGCAATGGCAATCTCTTTTGTTCCTGTTGCCAAGAAAATTGCACAGACATGCTCACAAAATCAAATGAGTCAAGCTCAACTCAAAGGAAGTTTTTCTTCCCTTCATCTGGCATTGAAGCAGCAGGTATTGGTAGGAACAATTTTCAGTTCTGGTTAATTGTATTACATAAAGTATGACTATACTGTAATGCCTAGCAACACGATTTTACTGTAAATTCAAGACAGCCAGCACAAATCTTTGATTGCTCTCACTCTTTTGTAATGCAATAAATAAACTATGATCAAATCCACACATAGAAAATACAGTTCCAGATATTGAACTAAGCTGATCTACAGTTGCCTTAATCACAGCCAACTTCAAAACACTGAATACTCCATATTCAAGCTGTGTTCTCTTCAGTTGAAAGGTAAAGTCTGCAAAATGTAGCCCTGAATCAGTGGTGGCTTTCTTTCTGTGCTGTGTTTACTCATGTTTTTTTTTTAAATTGCCATCATTTTAATCAATTCAAAGATTGGTGCTGAAAAGACTGTGAAATGCTAGTGTGTTGCTATGGTGCCTTACCAACAGGAGAGGGGAAAAGCCCAAGAATGGGATTTCATGTTGGTTAGAGTAATACCCAGATATTTTTTTCAATCAGAAAACCAGTTTTAACAGTCAGTTCTTTTCCAACTTCTATCTTCATATTTTTATTATCTTTCTTCATTTTTTATTGTTAGTAAGCCAATCACCAAATTCTTTTATTTTTTTCCATTAATAATTCTATTTTTGCCAAAGGGATTTCCAAAATGAAAACCAAATCATAAGCAAATGCCCTTAGTTTATGTCAACCGTCCCACTCGGTCATCTAGCAAGGAAAGACTCTTGGCCCCTGGTTTCACCAACAGTATATTTTACTAAAGCTTAACTGGTTACAGAAGTAGCAAAGCTGGATCTGGTATTTTTGCATGCAAATGATACAACTAACTTTTCTTTTCCTCTGGCCATCCCCCTGTTATCAATTGATGTCCAATTGGGTGCTTGGATATTGTTTGGGTAACAGACCCTCAGTTCGTGGACTTTCCAGCTCTGAATACCAATGGCTGATCTTGGGCTGGCTGGTGTTTCTCACGTTTTGGGCCAGCACAGCTTCGTTTCCATCCCTCCCCTAATTCCTGCCTACATTCAGGTCCTCATTTCCCTCTCCCCATTGCTCATGTCAGGCTGTCAACTTGCAATGCTTGGGTAGCAGAATGGCAGCCATGATAGTTTATATGCTTCTTTTCAGTGATGGGATTCAATTTTTTTTACTACTGGTTCTGTGGGTGTGGCTTGGTGGGCGTGGCAGGGGAAGGATACTGTAAAATCTCCCGTCAGAGATGGTATTTGCCGGTTCTCTGAACTACTCAAAATTTCCGTTACCGGTTCTCCAGAAATGAGAATACCACCTCTGCTTCTTTTTTAACCTTCACCTCAGCAATTCTCAGTTAGATTTTTGTGCAACAGAAACTTCAGTCACCTAGTTACTCTCTCTGAAAAACTATGTACGGAATGCACTTCCGATTTCCAAGCTGCCGCACTATTCTTTCAAAACCCTTTCCCCGCTCCCTTTCTGATGGCAACTCTGAAACAACCATAGAAATATTTTATGAGTTGACATTGTGGTCAGTGGGTCGCATGACTGTGTAGTGTGAAATTCATCCAGTGAGGAGGTGATTGGTTCTGTTGCTGATTGGTTGTTTGGATGGTCCAGTTTCTTATAAGTTCATGTGATGGCTTTAAGTTAATGTGTTTGTTGATGGATCCATTTGTAGAAATTTTGATTCAATAATATATGTCTCCCAGATAATAATTCATCATGGGCATACACATTTAAGTGTTAGCTTTGCCTTTGAGAAATGAGTTACCATGTCTCTGCAATGCCATTCTTGCTTCATATTTTGAATATGTCTGAAATAGTTGTCTTACAAGACAAATGACAAGAAGAAAACCTGAATTTCAAGCACGTCTGTTTCCTCTAAAGAAATTAGTTTTCTCATCAGTATTAGAGATTGTGTGTCAGCTATGTAGTTATATGAATTTTTTTTTGCAAGCAGGAAAAACAGATTTATTTATATTTTGCCATGCATTGTCTTTTATCTCAACATTTCTGGCTGTTTTAATTCATTCTGGGGATTTGTTTTGAATGTAGATGAGTTAATTATATGGGGCATTTGAAAAGTAATTAGCACTAATTACAAGGATTCATCAAGGATATATACTTTATATGATCTGAATTTGAAATTTTAGAAGGATATGTGTTTATAATTTTCCTAATTGGAAACCCTATTATCTTTCCACAAAGCCAGTAACATGTAGCAGTCAGTCATAGGTTTTTATTTTTATTTCTTTAGCACCTTTATTCACCTTTATGCAATCAGGACATCTTTACTGACAGCTACAATTCACCTTAGCCTAGATCAGGGTTTCCAAATTTGGCAACTTTTAAGATTTGTAGACTTAAATTCCAGAATAGAATAGAATAGAATAGAATAGAATAGAATCTTTATTGGCCAAGTGTGATTGGATACACAAGGAATTTGTCTTGGTGCAAATGCTCTCAGTGTACATAAAAGAAAAAATACATTCGTCAAGAGTCAAGAATCATAAAGCACAACACTTAATGATAATCATAGGGTACAATAAGCAATCAAATCATACTACAAAACAGTCAATATAAATCATAAGGACACAAGCGACAAAGTTACAGTCATACAGTCACAAGTGGGAGGGGATGGGTGATAAGGAGTGATGAGAAGATTAATAGTAATAGTAGTGCAGACTTTGTAAATAGTTGGACAGTGTTGAGGGAATTATTTGTTTAGCAGAGTGATGGTGTTTGGGAAAAAACTATCCCGAATTCCCTAGCATGGGGAATTCTGGGAGATGAAGTCCACAAGTCTTAAAGTTGCCATGTTTGGAGACCCTTGGCCTAGACCACGGTTTCTCAACCTTGGCACCTTGAAGATGTGTGAACTTCATCTTCCAGAATTCCCCAGGCAGCTGTACAGGCTATGGAATTCTAGGAGTTGAAGTCACATAACTTTAAGTTGCCAAGGTTGTTAAGGTTGGAGTAGATCACGGGTGTCAAACTCGATCACGTCAAGTGACATATCATGATATATTGCAAAGTTTTTTGCCTTTGCGGAGCCGGGGTGGGTATGGCCTACGCATAACACATCCAGCCCACGGGCCACCAGTTTGACACTTCTGGCCATGATCCTTTGTGTGAATTTCAATTCCCAGAATTCTTAGGGAGTAAGAGCTGAAGTTCAACATTTGGAGGGCTTCCTGACTGGGCAAATAGCTCCATATGATATGTAGTGGCTTAGCTGAAAATTTTTAACTTTAGCAATTCCTTGTTTTGCTGTTCAGATGTTACATGTTCAACTGTGTTTTTCAAATATAAGAAAAAAGGCACACCCTGTTCTCATTCACTTTGCCTTTTCCCTGACACAGTTTGGCTTTGAAGGAGTGCAGGAAAACGAATAGAAAGAGGTGGATTATGGCATGGAGGAAGATATCTTCTCTTCCCTATTTCAAGAAATGATCCCAATCTTTTAGTACTGCATCAAATTTGGAAGATACATTTTGAGAATATGGTCATACAGATAGTCCTTGAGTTAGGGCTGTAATGGAGCTTGCCCATAACTTGTGACAGTTGTAATAGAATAGAATAGAATAGAATAGGAATAGAATAGAATAGAATAGAATAGAATAGAATACAATACTTTATTGTCATTGCATTCCATGAATACAATGAAATTTGCAAGCTACTCCAGCACAGTGCCCCAAACACCACATCACAATCATACTGCAGAGTTTTAAAAATTCAAATAATTATAATAATAATAATAGGACTAAATCACAAATGCACTGTTTGATTCAAGACAATTACTGCTTTGGAAAAGCAACTGTTTCTCAATCTATTAGTCCTCATTTTAAAATGGGTTAGTCATGTGACTGACCCAATTTTACAACCTTTTTGGCAGTGGCCATTAAGTGAATCATCATGATTGTTAAGTGAAGCCATGTTCATTAAACAAACCAAAGTTTGTTTAACATTCTTTATTTCCACTAATCATAGCCACATTCTCCACATTCATTGCCCATTGAAAGTAAGTTCTCTAATGCCAGAAAGATTTTCTGTTCTCTTTTCTCTGCTAAAATAATAATAATTATTCCTTTTTTCCCTTAAAATTTTTCTGAAAAAATCCCACCTAACCTCTTTAGGCAGCTGCCATAATTATACATCTGAGCAGCTCTGAATTTGTAAGATGAAAGAAGAAGGCTATAGAATCAAATATCTCTTATGTCTATTCTTATTTCAGGCCACCAAATAGGCCATTCCTACATATAGCAGGGCTTAAATTACATCTGTTTTTATGATCAATTGATTAAGTGGGTCACTAAACCTCAATTACACCTGAGACATTGGAAAAGGATCGCTCAATAAAATCACTCCGACATCTTAGAGGTAGGGTGAGATTCTGACATACTCTTGGCATTCTTCAGTCATTTTCTGCTACATGCTATTGACTACAATTCTCTTTTATCTTCAGTTCCAACTGCTACAATAATCCTCACCCTTCTACATCTATAGCTTAACTGTGCATTTTATTACACCTACATATAAATCGATCCATCTCTCTGTTTCTCTTTCACTAACACTTAAAAAAAACTTGTAATGGTAAGGGAAAAAAAGCTTTAATTGCAAAAGGAAGATATAGATTCAGGGGTGCTTTGTTAAACATGCACATCAAATGGATATTCTATTTTAAAAAATCAATATTATACTGAGACCACAATAAAACTCGTCTTTCAGTAAAGAGAAATCCGCAAACCCTCTATGAAATGTGGAATTGCTTTTATAAGCAGTTGCAGAACTCAATCAAAATTTATTTTATTTGACTTGAGAAAGAAGGCAACAGAATATAATTTGCTACAGTTTAGAAATGTAGGAGACATTGGCTGGGTTGTTTTGTGTGTGTTTCTGAACCTATAAATACTCATATCATATTTTTTGTGTTTATTCATTATTTTCATTTTTAATTATTACTGCTCATTTTGAGTTTTGAGTTCATTTTGACTTTGGTGTTCAATATTCTATTGATTTGGGAATTTTTAAATATCAGTTTTTATTTTTACTATAGTTTACTTTGTTAAAAGCTGCCAGGAGTCAAATGTTCTGATGGCATATAAATTTGAAAGGAGAGGGTAAAACATGAGAAATCTCATAGTGTGCTCAACAGCATGACAATACATAAAATAACTTTCAGATCTATAGTCTTATATTTGTCTATTTTTTAAATAAGGCCATGGATGTTTATTATGATTGCTATTAATGGAAATCAGTCCTTGTTAAGGGTGCTTAAATGCTCTGTCTGTGTTTGTATAAATACAAATATAGAACCATTATATTTTGTAAAACAAAAGAAATGAAAACAACAATAGGCAACTTAGCCACTAATAAGCATGAGAGAATAATGAAGATTTAGATTTAAACAAGAATCAGACATAGAGGCATTTAATAGAAATGTCAGCAAGTTTGATAGGCTTTTATTAACGGGAAAACAAATATAAGTTTAAAGGCTCTTTCATTAAGAGAATAATCAATATATCTGATTTTCACTCAATGGTGTCTGCTTTAAACAGAGAAGGAGACTACTTTTCCCAATAATGACATTCCAGTTAAGAGTAGATTACCATTTTTAGCTGACCTGGTATCTTTTCAATGCTAAGTGTATGTCTCATGTATTGTTATACCAGTGAAAGTGAAGATGGATTCTTGGTTTTTCCATTTCAGTACAATTTGAATTGCAGATGTAAGGGAGAAGATAGCGTCTAATTACAGAGTCTCTGGAGCATCCCCCCTCTTATGGAATTGGTAAAACTTGGAGCTACTTCAAAAGTTTGCATCAAATGTTTTCCTATACTTAGCTTTACACAAACAATTTTTGGTTAGGCATAGAGTCAGAGAGTCATTGGAATGAATTAACTCCTGTAGGGGTTTTTCCCCAAAATGAAATGCAAATGTAGACTCAATTGCATTTCATTTTGGGGAGAAACCCCTGCAAGAGTTAGTTCATTCCAACAACTCTCTGACTCTATGCTTAACCAAAAATTGTCCTTTTGACTGAAGAAGTTACTTGGATGAGTAACAAAATGTCTCTGTTTAATAAACTTTGGTCCAGTTGCCATGATTTAAACTTTTACATGCTTTTGGCTTGGATGATTGAGTCTACATTTACATATTAAACAGTATTTCTGCCTTATCAATTTTAAGTCAGAGTTCTCAAAGAAGCCCTAGAATTAAACTTGATTTCTGGCTACATTAATACAATTGTGTTATTTTGCTCACAACAAAATAATGCAATTGTATAATGCAATGATACTGGAATAATTCTGGAATGATTTCAATGCCCCAGAATACTGCTCTAGATTTTCCCAGGTTTGCTTCTGTTTAGCTTTTGAGCGCGGAAAACTTGGGCAGTGCTTCCATCTGCTGATACAAGAAAATAGCAAATTAACTTACTGAATCTTTTGGTTCATTTTAATATATAACAAAGAAGAGGAAACAGCAGCCCCATCACAAATTCTTATGGAAGAAGGACTAAAAGACTGCAAACAAACAAAACAGCCAGCATGGCAATGAAAAGTTGAATGTATGGATTATCTATGCAAATTTGTACATTGAATCTTTGTAGATTCCTTCCTACAGAATGAACACTCTGACTGCATAGCAAAACCATAGTATTTTTCCTACAAGTTTAGCTAAACATGTTGAGTAAAATGTCCAAGATTAAAAGTGTGCAGAAGTCAGAATTGAAGCAGGAAAAGTGCTTCAGGATCAGGTGTGGATACTCTACCTGTTCTTGGGTGCATTTCCTTAACAAAGCTGTGGTTTCTCCTGTGCTTACACAATAGCCACATGGTCTCAAGAAGATATATGTTGGAGATAAGGGAGAATAATTGGACTGTAGGGTGCTAGTAACCCAATCAGGGATGGGGTTTTTCTGTTGAAAAACAGAAAAGTTGAGGTTGCTGCATTTGCCGACTCTATTCATTGGGCAACTGCTCTCCAAAGCTCAAACATAATTCCCCATTACAAAATGCAATATATTTGGATTTTAGCTTTACTGTACTTGACAGAACTACAACCAGGATTCCCTAGTTCAGATGATATACATCACAGTAACTGTATTTAGCAGCAGCTTCAAGTAGATAAGAGCTATCACAAAGTAATACAGATTACATTGTACTTGTACTGTGACTGTTATCCAAATCATTTTTGGGCTCTCTTAAAACTTTGCAGAAGTGGCCAAAAGTTAAGATGGTACCTACAGAAATATAACCAATGCCTTGCCCATTTTTAAATATGCATCCTATCATTGTGTTTGCTATCATGATTTGTCTGGCTTTGACACACTGTGTAGCTGGAACTCCAGTGTACCCGTTGCCTGACTAATAGAATATCCAGAATAAGGACAAAAGAGGGTAGCAAATGAAGGAAGTGAACAAAAATGACTAGTGATTATGTTGTTGAGGTAGAACTGAGAATATCTCAGCTGACGTCTTTCCTTAGGCACAGAAATAAGTTTATTGATGCTATGACGTTGGTTGGTAGGCTTTAACTCAATTTACCTTACAAAGTTAATTGTGGGATTAAATTTGGAAACAGGAATGCTTTGAGTTTTGAGCTCTTTTGAAAAAGGACTAAATATAAATCTAACATTAACTGTTGCAAAAACAGTAAAAGGTAGAGAGAGCAATCTGCAAACATCAAAATAGCTTAAGGAGTAATGGCTTTGCTTAATTAGACAATACATTAGAAGAAAACACAAAACGAGAAGCTAAATAAGGTGAATGGCTTTACACAGAGGGTTGTAACTGAATCAATCTCATGCATTGGAGAAACTCATGACTATACACAGATAACAAATGGAGGAACAAAGAACAACAAAGAGTAACTTGCACACAGACAATTATTCATTGTGTTTCAAGAAAGTAAGGAAATAGCTACATCAAGTGGGGAAACGTAGCTGAAGACAATAGTGAAGATTAAAAGCGAAACTTTATTTATCATGAGAAAAACTATGAATATGTTAATCACAGACTTGGTGACTGATTACTTTCACACCAAGTATTGTAAAGATATTTTATAACTAAGAGTTGGCATAGATTAATCCTTGATTTCTCAACAAATCTCCTTTAATCTAGGCAACTTGTGAGCACAAGAAAACGCAAGAAAAGTGGGGAAGAGAGCATGAAAGAAAGAAAAAAAATAGCCAACCCCCTTTTTTTTTGTTTGTGCATGCTTGCTTGATATCTTTAAAGATCCAAGCTACATATGTACCAAATGTAAATTATACGAATTACTAAAAGAAAAAGTATCTAACAAAATGAAATTCAGTGTAGATAAAAGTAAGGTTTTACACTTAGACAAGAAAAAAACAACTGTTTAGGTATAGACGCGGTGAAGCTTGGCTTAATGCCAGCAACTGTGAGAGAGATGTTGAAGTCCTGGTGGGCAAATATGAGCCAACCGTGTGTGACAACAGCCAAAAAAAAAGCGCCAATGCAATCTAGGCTGCCTTCATAGAGGGATAGAATCAAGTTCACGTGAAGTTCTAGTACCGCTAGTTCTAGTACCACTCTACAAAGCCTTAGTAAGACCACATTTGGAATATTGCATTCCGTTTTGTATGCAATTTTATATGCAATATATTGCATATTAAAAAGGTGTTGAGACTCTGGAAAGCATGCGAAAAAGAGTAACAAGAATATGAAGAACAGTTACAGGAATTGGGTATGTCTAGTCTAATGAAAAGAAAGACTAGGGGAGACATGATAGCAATGTTCCAATATTTTAGGGGCTTGCCACAAAGAAGAGGGGGTCAGCCTATTTTCCAAAGCATCAAAAGGCAAGACAAGAAACAATGGATGGAAATTAACCAAGGAAAGAAGCAACCTCCAACCAAGGAGAAAATTTCTAAAGGTTAAAGCAGTCAATTAATGGAATAGTTTGCCACAGGATTTGTGGTGTTCCATCACTGGAAACTTTTAAGAAGAGACTGGACAACCTGACATGGTATAGAGCCTCCTGCTAGATCAGGGGGTTGAACTAAAGGCCTCCAAGATTCATTCCAACTCTATTATTCTATATTCTATGTTAACATGATCATTAGCTCATGATTCAGCAGTTCAAATGGAGAAGAAAGCTTCTTCGAGGCACACATGTCTGTTTGTATATACAAGGAGATGTGGATTTATCTAGGGACCCAGATAAATGTAAGCATAAATTAGCCAATTGCTCTAGAGATTTAACTGCTTAGAGTGGGCTGTAAAGCACCATGAAGTGGTATATAAGTCTAAGTGCTATTGCTATTTGATTCAGGTTGTGAGAATACAATAGGACCTATAGTTCGATATTGGTAAAAGGAGAACTCAAGGAAGGTCTTGTGGTTTGTGTTCATTGAAGATCACGCTAACTGACCATAAATCAGTTAGACATGCATTTGGGACGCATTGGAGATATATAGAAAACAAGGCTTTAAAAAGTAGCTTAGGCACCCCCTTTAACTAATACTCATCTATTTTGGGGGACAGTAATGCTTAAGAGTGGCGAGCCAAAATGGCGAGCCAAAATGGATGGACACCTGGAAATCAGTTGATGTTTGTACTTAGAAATTTCTTCTCTTAATCAATTCAGGACAAATGTAGGGCACATGCAGTGGTGGGATTCAAATTTTTTTACAACCGGTTCTGTGGGCGTGGCTTGATGGGCGTGGTGTGGCTTGGTGGGCATGGCAGGGAAAGGATACTGCAAAATCCCATTCCCTCCCCATCCCACTAACCTTCTTTCCATCTCGGTTCTCCTGTGCAGGGCAACAAAGAAGACCCAGCCGATCAGCTGGGACTTGGGAGGCAGAGAATAGATGAGGGCGGGGCCAGTCAGAGATGGTATTTGCTGGTTCTCTGACTTACTCAAAATTTCCACTACCGGTTCTCCAGAACTGGTCAGAACCTGCTGAATACTACCTCTGAATACATGTCCCTCAAACATGACATGATTATTATCAATGTGTTTTTTAAAAAATTCCCTGTCCCTATAATTTTGCTTTTGCAAATTCATCACCAAAAGAAACCTGATAGTTGCCTTTAGCTATTCCAGTTCAAGTATCTTTCCACTTTATTGGATGTGGTTTTCTGCTCTGGAAATGATTAAGCTACTTCATCAATGATGTGGTTGACAATGCAATCAGGGGTTGAGGTCCAACTGTTATGAGCCATTTGGGCTGCTATAGACACACCCTTCTGTTCCAGTTGTTGGGTACTGTGGTCTATGATTATTTTAAGCTTCAGGAGAGACCAAATGGGTTCTGCCCATGTTTTCTAAAATGGGTGTTATATAGTCTTGGTTAGAGTTGAATGAACAACTCTTGGATAGTAAGTATGAAGACAAGGCATTACTAATTCTTTCGTGCATATTTAACACCTGGATTAAGAAACAGAAAACACATGACACCAAAGTTGCCTCTCCAAATCTTATATGCAGATAGAGATGATAAACATGATCAGGTTTGTTTCCATTATTTTCAATTAATTCAAATGTTGCAGTGGCCAAAAAGGCAATAAAGAACATTAGGGAGAAAAAAACCATACTCATTTAGGCCAAGAGTCAGTTTTGATCTTCACGCATCCTTTGACGTTTGGTTGTATTAGGCTTAACTTCTCACAATACCAATTAATGCAATTGAATCACTTGACTAAGGAAGACTGTTATAGCACATTGAACTGAACAGTAGCCAAGAAAGAGGTCCATTTCAGTGTTGTCATCCATCATTTCTGAAGCTTTAAAAAGAAATCTATGGCATAAAATTAGTTCTCAGGCAGAATCCTTCTTTATTAAACACTGGCTTTTCTGGGTATTCCTAGTGTTTTGGAATTCAGATGTTCACACTGTGAAATGTTCCCAACCCTAATCTTCCACCTAGTGTAATGTTTTTGCCATTCTTTTCTTTTCTTTTTATTTATGGTATACTCCATGTATTAAAATAAAGGCTTGTCACTACAGAGGCTGCCTAAAGCATGCCCCCTACATTCCAACTGATCTTTAGATTACCACCAAAATTGCTGTCTTTGTATACTTAGGGGCTGATGTGATAACTGAAAATAACTTCCATTAGCACTACAGAAACTCCAGCTGATACCAAATGAATTTCATTTGATACCAGCAGAGAAAAATATTGGCTACTGAGATATTTTTCCTTCATGGTCATTTACAGTTAGCTGGGATCCATGTAACATTCAGGAAGGTTCCGGATGTTTTCTTTTCCTTAAAACCCTTACCCAATACATTCCCATTCTCTGGATGTATTAAGAAAACATTCATTTCTTCTTTTGGAAATGTTTAGGATGCAGAAAGTTAATTTTGTTTTAAAAAGTAGATATTTTACTATTCTGTAGCTAATTGCCATTGGCCTGACTCCTGTTGGAAGGAAAGATTATTTTTAATATCATATTTTCCATACTACATAAATGACAAATCAGGCCATTGTATGTAGAGCAAGATAAGGAACATCTACATGTAGCATGCAGGAAAATGCATTAATTTCAAAGAAAGCTGGCAACATTGGGACTTTTTACCTTAGGAAAAAAGTAACCTTGCAACATGAGCATAAGCCATCATATGGAGAAAACAGGGTCAGATAAACAATTCTTCCTCCAGTACTGGAACTTGGAATCATCCAAGAAATTGAATGATGAGAGATGAAAGGATATACTTCATCCCATGTACTTCATCCCATGATCATAGTTAAGCTATGAGATGTGCTATTATTTAATTAGCTTAAAAAAAAGATTAGACACATTTAAGAAGCTATGACAGTCAATAGCTACTAGACCAGGGGTGGGCAAACTTT
Organism: Naja naja; assembly: GCA_009733165.1. NCBI lineage: Eukaryota > Metazoa > Chordata > Lepidosauria > Squamata > Elapidae > Naja > Naja naja. The sequence continues at coordinate 28,309,289 of CM019153.1, forward strand.
TTGACTCGAGGGCCACAATGGGTTCTTAAACTGGACCGGAGGGCCGGAACAAAAGCATGGATGGAGTGTTTGTGTGAACTAATATAAATTCAAAGTTAGATTACTTCACGTAGCCTTCTGGGAGAGCAAGAGAACCCTCCGCTCTTTCGGCTCCGTGGGCCGGATAGAACAGCCGAACGGGCCGGATCCGGCCCCCGGGCCGTAGTTTGCCCATGGCTGTACTAGACAGTGTGTTTTCCCAATACTAGGGAACATGTGCCAAAAGAATAAAATATTAAATTAGATTTGTTGCCTTTGAAATGATAAGAGCTTGGATAAGCCGCAGTTTTCTCTGTTTCCGCTTCTAAGATTTTTAAATAGTGTGACAGCCTACTTCCAATGCTGTTTATATGATGTTTATATAGAGACAATTATATACAGGGCAGTGATACGAAAATAATCGCCATTCATCACAGGTTGTTTTTTGTAATACTTTATTCTCTTTCATTTGGAAAAGACTATTGAAAAGACTAAAAAAAAATCCAAATTTGGGATAAAGATCTATCGTTAAGTAAGATAGATCTTTCTGCAGAAAGAGTCACTACGGGGCACTGAAATTGCCCATCTCCAATTAGGAGCTGGATTAAGTAGGCCTATTAGTATGGTCATAATTTGTACCTCAATTAAGTTGCAGAAAGTTATCACTGTAAAAGGTGGAACAGAAACACAAGTATTTAGGAAAGGGGGTGGGATATCAATTTGATTTTCTATGGTACTTTCATTGTTACCTTCCTTGTGTTATGAAAATGTAGCAACAGACAGGGTTACAGAGGCATTTTGGATCAATCCATCCAAGAACTCCTGGCAGAAGAGCTCTTGAAAATGATTGGAAACAAAGAGTTTAAAACCCTTTGCAAGCCCAGTACTGCTCTGCTACTGACTCTGCCGCCCATTTTGAGGCTTTTACATGAGTCTGAAAAAAGATGTTACTTTTAAAAGTCAAATTAACTATACCGAGTGGATACTTTAAAGCAACATCATCCTTTTTTCTGGATCATACATAAGCATAACCAGAGGTTATTTTAATGAGTAGCAGAAAAATGCTGTACCTCTGCTTGCAGAAAACTTTTTTCAATTCATTTTTGAAATAAGCACGGTCTGAGCCAGCAGGTGCTCTAAGAGATCTCTGCAATTAGTCCCAGGTAAATCTAAAAGAGTTGCCAGAGAAGGTGCTAAGAGAAAGCAGTTGTAGAATCCTGAACAGACAACTTCCTTGCTAGCCAAGAAAGGAACCCAGTTCTAAAGTCTGGACTTCAAAAGCTAAATAAAAGATTTAGATCTACCAGATGAGAATTTTGGATAGATATTCAAGACCCCATTCAACCAGAACATGATGGAAACCTTTGAAATGTAGCATGATTGTTAAGTTTGCATGAAGAGTCAGACGTGAAGAGCTTCAGTGAAGAGTTTATTTAGTGACTACAGCTCGAATGGACCCAACTTGGCTGCCCTACGGCTGCTACTTATAGCCAGCAGCCGTAGTTGCCAGCCAATCAGAGTGCAGGGTTTTACCGCACTTTTTAAACCAATCCTATTTGACATTTACAAGAACAATTCAAACTAAACCAATGACATTCAAACCTACATACATAACAATGATAGCTTCCCTTTTGACATAGAGGAAGGCATAAGGATACACCACATTTCAAAGAGAACATATAAGATTTAGTTTACTTTACTTTATTGTCATTCCACCTTGTACAACGAAATCAAACACCATCTTCAGTGCACGTTATGACCATGAAAATAAACACAAACACACATCCTTCACACTCCACACATTGAATTGAACCCCCCCCCCGACAGCACACCAACACTGCACTATACAGTAGAATTCAAAAGAGCCACTGCCCTGGGATAGAAGCTGTTTTTCAGCCTATTTGTCCTTGTTTTTATTATCCTGTACCATCTGCCAGATGGTAATAGTTCAAAAAAAGGGTGCCCAGGATGAAATGGATCTTTGAGAATGTTTTGAACTTTCTTAAGGCAGCAGGAGCTATAAATCTCTTCCAGAGTGGGGAGAGGGCAACCAAAGATCTTCTGGGCAATGATGTTAACCCTCTGGAGTGCTGTCCTATCTGCCACTGTGCAATTGGCAAACCATACAGAGCTGCAGTAAGTTCTCTGTATGATGCAGCGGTAGAAGGTCACCAGCAGTTTTTCATTCAGTTGTTTTCTGAGAAGTCTCAGGTAGCATAATCTCTGCTGGGCCCTTTTGACCAGTGTTGCAATGTAAGCACCCCAGGTCATGTCCTCTTTTATGGTTCCATTGATAAGCAAGGGCTGGATGTCTGATCTGTTCCTTCTATAGTCCACTCTAAGCTCCTTGGTCTTATTGGTGTTGAGGACCAAGTTATTGTCTCCACACCACGAAAGCAAGTGAATAATAAGACTAGTGAATCCAGTGTTTGAAATGACAAAAGACCATAATTAGAAAAAAAAAGGAGGGAGGGTGTTTTCAGTTATTGCTACCGTATTATCTAAAGACATAATTTGGATTCTTATGCACAGAAAAATTAGTTGATGCTTAATACTGAAAACCAAGTCGGTCTCTGCCATCAAATAAACAACAGGGAATAAAACCAGCATTCTAGTGAGCTGTTTTCAGGCCTCAGTGGCTATGTTATCATTTTAAATGTAAAATGAGATGAGACTGCTCATATGTTCACAGGTTAAATTTTATCCACGACATAATGCAAAAACTATTGGTGGTAACTCTGAACTGATATTTCATGTAGGTTGCTTGATTAAAAATATTTTTTCATTCATTCAGTTGTGAAAAGGCCTATAGTTTATCTTCTTTGTGGAGGGCTTTCATGTGCTCGCCAAAGAATTAATAAAGCTTTCACATACTTTATAGGTCTATGGAGATGGAATCCCAATTTATATGATTCAGGCAATAGGAAAGAAACTTACTGGTTTTTTCTTCTCTTTCCTCTGAGACTATGCCTAATACAGAAAATATGCTTTGCTCTGAACCGGTAGCAAACCACTATGAGCTGTAAGTATGGCCTAACAGTTTCAAATTGCACATAGTTTGGCAGAAGCAAAATGTGGATTATTTTAGGTCATATATATTTTTGTTTCAAATATAAGAATCTTATAAAAAGATATTATGGGGCAAACAGAGTAAGTGATTTTCTGTTCTGGGCACAGCACTGAAGACGTCTTGGTGTTTTTCCCCCCTGACCTTCCTTCCCTACTACTTCTAGCACTGATGATGTAACCCAGTTAGGATATTGGAACGTCTGCAAGAAAATAAGCAAGCTCAGAGAGCACCCTAACCCACCATTACTTCTGGTCAGAGCAGTCGTTTTTCAATATATAGCCAGATAACAATCCTATTTTCTTCTATTTTATGGATTAAAACAAAGAATGTGTTTATGCTGCAGTTTGACCATTCCAAATAGTTTCAATAACAGTTTAAATGCTCCCTTAAACTTATGTCATATTTAAGCAACTTACCAATTGTTATTATTACCTTTATTTATTTATTTTTATTTATTTATTTGTCAAAAGCTTACAATACAACAGAAACAAGAATAAACATAAGTTTAAATACAAGAAATAGGAACTAATAATTGGGGACAACCGGACAGGGATGGTAGGCATGATTGTGTGCTTATGCACGCCCCTTACAGACCTCTTAGGAATGGGGTGAGGTCAATAGAGGTTAGTTTGAGGGTAAAGGAGACAACAGAGTCAGGTAGTGAGTTCCAGACATTGACCACTCTGTTGCTGAAATCGTACTTCCTGCAATCGAGTTTGGAGTGGTTTACATTAAGTTTATATCTGTTGTGTGCTTTTGTGTTGTTGTGGTTAAAGCTGAAATATTCATTAGCTAGTAAGACGTTGTAACATATGATTTTATGTACTATGCTTAAGTCCAATCAAGGTTGTCTAAGATTATTATTGTCAGAGTACAACATATTTACAATGAGATTGGCTGAGTCTCCCTTCATGCACACCCCCCAACACAACTCACAGTGAGGACAGAAGTCCCTAACCCAGTCCCAATCTTATTACACTATGTGACCTTGTTGCACAATGCGCCGGCCCTGCAAGTCTGTCATACTATGTTGACATGAAGTTATTTTCTGTTCAGAAGTCTGACAGCCCACAGATAGAAACTGTTCTTCAGCCTGTTAGTGCGGCTGGCTATGCTTCTATATCTCCTACCCGATTGTAGGAGAGTGAAGAAGTGCTGACCGGGGTGTGAGTCGTCCCTGAGAATTTTCCTCACTCTTCTAAGGCAGCGAGCCCTAGCGATGTCATCTAGTTGTATCAGGGAACAGCCCATGATGTTTTGTGCTGTGCTCACCACCTTATGTAATGTCTTTCTATCCGCAGCTGTCAAGCCAGCATACCACACCATAATGCAATATGTAAGGACACTTTCTATTGTGGACCGGTAAAAGGAGGTCATCAGTCATTGTTCCACTTTATTCTTTGGCAAGACCCTAAGGAAATGGAGTCTCTGTTGGGCCTTTCTGGCCACCAGTGTTGTGTTGATTTTCCAGGTAAGATCGTCGCTGAGGTAAGACTCCCAAGAATTTAAAGGAGGAAACTCTCTCCACACAGCCCCTCTCGATGTAACGTGGGGTGGGTTCCTCTCTCTTCTTCCAGAAGTCTAACACCATCTCCTTTGTCTTGCTGATGTTTAGGTGCAGGTTGTTTTCTAGGCACCATGAGAATAATTTTTGAAGCTCCCCCCGTACGCTGTGTCGTCTCCACCTGTAATAAGACCCAATACAGTAGTATCATCTGCGAACTTAATGATCCACAGTGGATGTGCCTACCGTCCCTGTCCTATTGTTTCTTTTGTTTTTCTTATATGTATTCATTTCATGTATTCACAACTATGTTTATCCTTATACTTATTATCTTGTAAATGATTGACAAAATAAATAAAATAAAATAAATAAATTACAATTAAAAAATTGTAATTTGGACGTGTGTTTGTATGTGTATGCAAAGAGTGTGGGTGAGGTTAACGCAATTCAACTCAAAGGGCCATACGTAATTGTCTGTGGATAAACTAAGCTGGAGATGTTCAATTCAGGGAATGGAGGTTATGTTCAGCTTCACTCAACTTATGAAGATTTACTGGCTAACTTTTAATTACTCCTTAAGCCTAACCTACTTCAAATGTTGGTTGCGGAGGAAAAATGAAGCAATATCCCCATATATGTTGCATTGAGTTTCTGGAGAAAAGGTAAACCAATTATTTACTAAAACCAAATAAACCTTTGAAATACACACATTTTTTCTTACACAACAGAAACAGGAACGTACGGTGAAATGTCATGAAGCTGAGCAAATTAGAAAATTGTGTGCAGAAAAAGACTGCAAATTATCCTGGAATTATAGCATCTAAATTTTCTAGATTGCTCATTCAGGAAAAAAAAGAGCCCAGTGTTGAGAGAGAAATTCATGACATGGCAGAAACACTCAACATCTGCTATTTCCCCTACAAATGGTTTTGTTCACAATACACTCAGGCTGTTTGCATTTGGCATTTATGAGATTCAGCACAAGTACACCAGGCTGCAGTTCCGTTTTGAACAGGATCATCTGTAAAAATAAATAAATAAGATCAGATACTGCAAACAGTACAATAAACAAATAAGCCGGCATCCCAGAAGAATCTGGATGAATGCTGTTTTAATGTTCCTCGGGAATAAGGCCAGCCTGCAGCATCCCCTGGAAAACTGCCTTATTATTCACTGGAATATATTTTCATCAAAAAGCATTTATCTCAATTTTTCAAGAACCCTTTTCTGACTTTTTAAGGAGAATTCTTGAGAAGCCTTGAAATTGTAGAATTCTTTAAAAATGTTTTTAAAAAGGGTCATTCCACTTCCGCCTCCTCCTCTTCTCCAACTTAGCTTGTATGCTAAACTTTCTGTGCTTCTATGGAAACTTTTTAAGGACACCAAGAAACCTTTTTGGATTTGGGATCTTGGGATTTTTTTTTTAAATTACATTTATATGCTGCCCTTCTCCGAAGACTCAGGGCGGCTTACAATTTTTGGGATACAACCCAGTGTGCTCAGCAATAGCCTTCATTCCATTGTATATGCCTGCTTATTACTAAGTGGCATTTTTACAAAGTCAGCTTATTGCCCCCAACAATCTTGGGTCCTCAGTTTACCTACCCCGAGAGGATGGAAGGCTGAGTCAACCTTGAGCCTGGTGGGATTCGAGCCTACAGTAATTGTAGGCAGCTGGACTTAAGTGCTAGGCATTTAACAGCCTAAGCCACCAAGGCCCTTATAATTCTAACTCAGTAGCTTGAGCAAACTGCAGTGGGATTCTGAGCATTCTGACAAATGTCACCTATATTGCAAAGAAAAAATAGGAACAGAAAGCTAAACTGTCTGCTGCCTGCAGACTTTAATGCTGCTGATTTCCATTCTCTTCTCCCAGTTTAGAAAATTGGTAAAAGAAAGGGAATCAGTTCAATAGAAGGTTGTATCTGGCTTATATTGAAAACTGGACAGGCAGAAATTCAAGGACACAGCTCTGAGAAAGTATTTGTATTTCAGATATTCATAAATCCCTTAGTCATTAAAAAAACAGCTACAGGACAGAACATATTAATAGAATTGGAAGGGACCTTAGAGATCTTCTAGTCCAACCTCCTGCTAAGCAGGAGATCCTATACCCATGATGGCGAACCTATGGCACGCATGCCATAGGCGGCACACAGAGCCATTTGTGCCGGCACATGAGCTGCAGGCAAACTTACCTCACTGCGCATGTGCGCACCTCTCAGCTGATTTTCAGCCGGTTTGAGGCCTTTTTCGGCCTCCCAGAGGCTTGAGGAAGGCTTCTACAGGGTTTGCAGGCCGAAAACTAGGTCCATTTCATCACTTCCTATTTTTCTGGAAATACCGGAAGTGACGAAACGGGCCTAGTTTTCGGCCTGCAAAGGCTGCAGAAGCCTTTCTCAAGCCTCAAACTGGCCGAAAATCAGCTGTGAGGTGCAGTGCAGGTAAGGGGGCCGTGGGGGTAGGTGGATGGGTGGCGATTGCGAGCGCAATTACCTTCTGGGTGCTGGCATGCGTGCAAGCGAGCATGCAAGCATGCACAGAATTTTTGGCACAGGACTCCAAAAAGGTTAGCCACCACTGTCCTATGCCATTCCAGACAAATGGCTATCCAGTCTCTTCTTAAAGACCTCTAGCGAAGCATCCACAATTCCTGAAAGCAAGCCATTCCACTGGTTAATTATTCTCACTGTTAGTTTCTCCTTAATTCCAAGTTGTTTCTCTCCTTGATTAGTTTCCATCTATTGTTTCTTGTCTCACCTTCTGATGCTTTGGTAAATAAGCTGACCCTCCTTTCTTTTCTCCTTATACCCTTCTCAAATATTGGAACATGTCCAGAAGTTGCTATCATGTCTCCCCTAATCCTTCTTTTCACTGGACTAGACAGACCCAAATCCTGCAACCATTCTTCGTATGTTTTCTGCATACTTTTTAGAGTCTTTTCTAAAATATGATGACCAAAACTGGATGCAATATTCTAAGTGTTGCCTTATTAAGGCAGTACTAGTATTTCATGTGATCTTGATTCTATCCTTCTGTTAATGCAACCTAGGATTGCATTAGCTTTTTTGGCGGCTGCTACACATTGCTGGCTTACATTTAAGTCATTGTCCAAGATCTCTCTCACAGTTACTGCTATTGAGCCAGATTTCACCTAATCTGTACCTGAACATTTGGTTTTTCTTGCCTAAGTGTAGAATCCCAACCTACTTCTTGGTAAGCTAGAAAAATGTGGGATAGACACCATCACCACCAGATGGGTTTGCAACTGGCTGACAAATTGTACTCAATGTGCAATCCTCAATGGAAGTACTGCAAATTTGAGGAGTTCCTTTTCTATTCCCTAATCTGAATTGTTTCTGGAGATGTTGAAGAGTACTGGGCCTAAAACAGAGCCTTGGGGTACCCCACTACTCACTCCCCTCCATGTAGATGTACAACCATTTATTTAATGACCATTCAAAGTTATGACAGCAATGAAAACAGTGATTTACAACCAGTGCTCACGCTTGTGACCATGACAGCATCCCCATGGTCATGTGATCAAAGTTTGGGTGCTTGTCAATTGGCATGTATTTATGTCACTTGCCACTTGCTGGAAAGGTCGTGTGATTGACCTTTCCAGCCAGTTTCTGACAGGTAGAGTTAGTGGGGAAGCTGGATTTGCTGAATAGAATAGAATAGAATAGAATAGAATAGAATAGAATAACAGAGTTGGAAGGGACCTTGGAGATCTTCTAGTCCAACCCCCTGCTTAGACAGGAAACCAGGAGTGGGATTCAAATTTTTAAACAACAGGTTCTGTGGGTGTGGCTTAATTTGTGGGTGTGACTTGGTGGTCATGTGACTGGCTGGGTGTGGCTTGCTGACTGGGCGTGGCTTGCTGGTCACATGATTGACTGGGCATGGCTTGCTGGTCACGTGATTGGCTGGGTGTGGCTGGGTGGTCATGTGACTAGGTGGTCATGGCCAGGTGACCATGTGACTGGAAAACCAAATACAAGTGGTTCTCACTTAATGGCTGGTTGCTTAGCTAGTATTCTAATTTATGACTGACCTCCCCAGAGCTACTTGACCTGTTTTTGGAGTTTTGACAGCCATGCACACACACACACATACACACAGCATTTGAAAAACAAACCCGCAAAGAATGTACAAAAGCTCTCCTAACGCAACCCCATTTTGTTCAGCTGTTCCAGAACTACATGCTGTTGTTGGTTCTGCTCATCAATAAACAGAGTCTTTCTTTCTAATCAGCTGCCATTTTATTTCCAGAGCCTTTCTTGCAGCTTGGAATCAGATCAGATTTTTCTTCCAACAATGTCTATAAGATAGGTGTGCACGCTAAGAAGCACATACGGGTCTGCATGTCCTTGGCTCTGAGTCATGTGACTGGGAGGAAGGGCTATGGAAGGAGAAGGCAGCTGCATTTGAAATCATGCTATCAATCAATCTTTTTTCCCCTGGATTTTTATTTTTAAAAAAGTTAGTTTAAATTAAAAGTTAAATGAAACCAAATCAAGTTGCTGCCCTGGCCCTGTTTGCTTGTTGCACTCATATTTTTCAGTATGCATCCCCCCATATATCAGTTAAAGTCCCTTAGATGTGAACTGGAAAATATTTGGCACACCACCTACAGCCCAAAATACATCAACGATTCTAGTATTTTCTGGGAAGGGAATTCTTTTTGGATTCTCCTTTACTGCATGTTTGGAAATAAATACCCTTTCGAGGAATTTCTAGGAGATACGGAGCCGGCTATAGTGATTTATATTAGATCTGAATTTTTAAAGAGATCTTTTCATGCAAAGTAACATCACCTCTGAAGCGGAATTGTGATATACCTGGTGGAGTTGTGTGAGCTGCTGCTCCATCTATTAGGGTTAAATGGCTGCAGCAGCAAATGAACCTGGAGGGCAATGATGGGAAGAAAGACCAAAGAAAGAACAATGTATTTGCTGCAAATGTGGAAAATTGCTGACAACGGGAGGTGTTGACACTCGCAAAAAGGAGACAAAATGAGGCAGATCTAATAACAGGCAGTGGGGAAATTGTCAGGGCAATTGGAGCTCCTCTCTCTCCCCCCTCCCTTTGTGTTCAGTTCATTGCTTTTGTGTGAAAAGATAAATGGTAACATGGGAAAAGTTTGCAATGAACAAACCTGTGCTGGGCTTGATGAGAAATTGATAAATTCTCGTGCCAGACAGCTCTCACAGTTGTAAGTTATTCCAAGCAAAAGCCTCAGGAGCAATGGAGCAAATTAACTTTTAGCTGAATACTTTGGTTTTAGGAAGCCAATCGGGAGGAAAAAGAATGTTTTTGAGCGATAGAGAGTGAAAGCCAGTCAGCCAGCAGTGTGTTAGCTAGAAATATTCTGAAAATCCTTTATTTTTAAATTAAGGGTTTCTTCATCCACAAAGACGAAGGTCCTCTCGATAGATTACAAATGTTATTTAGCAAGGTATACTCTTAAAATAGCTTAGGAGAACAGATATTCTATTAAGGGACATTTTAGCCCAGGCAGCATTTGCACAAACATTGTCTGAAGCAGTGGTGGAATTCAATTTTTTTTACTACCGGTTCTGTGGGCGTGGCTTGGTGGGCGTGGCAGGGGAAGGATACTGTAAAATTCCCATTCTCTCCCCACCCCACTAACCTGCTTTCCAGCTCCATTCTCCTGTGCAGGGCAACCAAAGAAGACCCAGCCAATCAGCTGGGCCTCGGGAGGCAGAGAATAGATGGGGGTGAGGCCAGTCAGAGATGGTAGTTGCTGGTTCTCTGAACTACACAAAATTTCCGCTACCGGTTCTCTAGAACTGGTCAGAACCTGCTGAATACCACCTCTGGTCTGAAGGCATTTGTAGGAAATGAGCCAATGCTAGACAAAGGTATTATGCAGGAAAGAGAGAAAGCTGCTATTTTGCTATAACCTGACCTGCGATTGACCATCTCCCTGCAAATCATCCTTAGTGCAAAACAGGAGTGATTTATTTTGGCAGAGGTGCCATTGAGTTCCCACTGGTATCAGTGGAAGTATTGTGGTCTCATTACAGGCAAGGATGTATCCTTTATTCTAACGAAATTGGCAGATGGTAGGAAGAATTCATTGAAAGAGGAAGAGATAAAGGGCTGAGGTTTGTGTTAGGAGTTTCTCACTGTCAGGGTCTGTTGTTCCACCTGCCCATTGCCGAAATATAAGCTGGCAATATTATTTTTCTGCCATGTCCTCTTTATGTCACCCCAGCTTAAGAGAATCTAAGACAGGGGTTTCAAACTTGCGGCATCACGGTGTTGTCGCATGCAGGGCCGCTGAGAGGATTATTAAGTGCTGGAACAAGACTAATATGGGCCCCTCACCTACACATTAAGTTAACACGACCATGAGAGTCTCCCCTCCCCCTCCCCACCACCCTGTGGATTTCGCGTTACTCCCTGCACTGACGTAACTCCTAACCAATTGAGAGGCTCGTTAAAAAGCGGGGGTGCCAGGGCAGCGAAGCAGATCAGGAAGCAAGTCGGGGGTGAGGATGAAGTACAGAGAAGCGGCGTTGGAGTCCACGCAGTCGAAAAGTACATTTTTTTCCCGACTGGGAGAAGAATGATTCACTCTATACGAATGAAAGAAAAGTGACGCGTTCCTCGCCTGCCCCCCTCTCCTGCTCCGGTTTATCCTCCTGCGTTTTAAAGCCACCTCTTGTCGGTTACCCTTTGGCACGACTGGCATGCACAGATCCTCCAAGTAAGCTAACAATGGCGCATCCTTCCTTTTGGCGTAAAGGATTTCAACAGGCTGAGCGGGAAGGACATGCCTTCCTTTCTTGCACCCTCCAATGAGTTGATTTGATCCAGCTTTGGAGTGTTTTGCTGAAAGCCCTCCCCAAGCTCCCCCCCAACCGGGGGCATCTAGGTTGATACACCATCCCGCTGTTTTTCTTTTTAAAAATTTGGTTTGTAAATTAAAAAAAAATTTTTTTTAATTCATATTTATATGCCGCCCTTCTCTGGAGACTCAGGGCGGCTTACAATTTTTTTGGAGCGCAACCCAATGCGCTCAGCAATAGCCTTCATTCCATTGTATATGCCTGCTTATTACTAAGCGGCATTTTTACAAAGTCAGCTTATTGCCCCCAACAATCTTGGGTCCTCAATTTACCTACCCCGAGAGGATGGAAGGCTGAGTCAACCTTGAGCCTGGTGGGATTCGAGCCTGCAGTAATTGCAGGCAGCTGGAACTTAAGTGTTAGGCATTTAACAGCCTGCATCACCAAGGCTCATAAATTTCCCCTTCATGGGCCTCTTTTGAATTGAATTGAATTCTTTATTGTCATTGCACGTATATACGCAGTATACATACAACGAAATTCACACAACAACCAAAGACCAGACTCAACATGCACACACACATGACAATCCCCAAACACCTCCCCACCCACCAAAATTCCCTGCCTCCTAAAAAACACACAAGCACCCACACAACAGACCAAGTCCAACAGCTCATTGATGGTGGTCCTTAAATTCATTGTTAAGTGCAATTATAGCTCTGGGATAAAAACTGTTCAGAAAACATGTGGTCCGAGTTTTAATTGTTCTGTACCTTCTGCCAGAAGGCAACAGTTCGTAAAGATTGTAAGCAGGATAGGAAGAGTCTCTGAGAATGTTGTGCAACTTCCTCAAACAGTGAGATGCGAAGATGTCATCCAGGGCTGGTAGCTGGAGCCCAATGATATTCTGGGCCGTTTGAATGATTCTCTGTAGAGCTTTTCAATCTGCTACAGAGCTGCTCCCATACCATACAAGAATGCAGTGTGTCAGGACACTCTCAATGGTGCTGCGGTAGTAGGACAGAAGTAGATACTGAGATTTTGAGCTCCATGGGCCCTGGAACAATGTACCAGCTGGATTCCCCTCTTCTTAGGACTGGTCACGTGATATATTGGGACTTTCCCCCCTTTCCTAAAACGGGTGGGAGCACATGACGCATCCGGCCTGCACACCGTGAGTTTGACACCCCTGATCTTTTTGGGCTTGGACAACCTTGGACTATGCCACCTACAGTTAGACCTAAGCATAGCACACAAAATTATCTGCTACAATGTCCTACCAGTCAATGACTACTTCAGCTTCAACCACAACAATACAAGAGCGCACAACAGATACAAACTCAATGTAAACCACTTCAAACTCGATTGCAGAAAGTACGACTTCAGCAACAGTGTGGTCAAGGCCTGGAAAGCACTACCTGGCTCTGTTCTTACATCCTCTAACCCCCACTCCTTTAACCTCAAACTATTCACTATTGACTTCACCCCATTCCTAAGAGGTCTGTAAGGGGCGTGCATAAGTGCACCATCGTGCCTCCTGTCCCTGTCCTATCGTTCCCATTTAATTGTACCTATTTTCTGTATTCTTACTTAAACCTATTATTTTGTAAGCGATTGACAAATCAAATAAATAAAAAATAAATAAAAATAGATCTAAGACATCATTAGCCTCACTGATGTGAAAATAGCAGTTTCTCCCTTTTTTCTGATGCTGAATGTTCAAGTTGAGTGGTGCTGAGTAGAAATAGGAGAGGAAGCAACCATTTTCTCCTGGCTTAAGCTTATTGACAGTCTGTCCTCAAGTTACGACCACAATTGAGCCCCCCATTTATGTTGCCAAGTGAAACATTTGTTAAGTGACCTTTGCTCCATTTTACGACCCTTCTTGCTGCAGTTGTTGAGTGAATCATTGTAGTTGTTGAGTTAGTTACCCCGTTATTAAGTGAATCTGGCTTCCCCATTGACTTTGCTTGTCAGAAGGTCACAAAAGGGGAATCACATGACCCTTGGACATTTTCAACCGTCATAAATACGAGCCAATTGTCAAGCATCTGAATTTTGATTGGGTGCCCATGGGCATGCTGCAGTGGTTTGAAAAAATGGTCATAAGTCCGTTTTTTCAGTGCTGGGGTAACTTTGAATGGTCACTAAATGAACTGTTGTAAGTTGAGGTCTACCTGTATTTATTTGCTAGCTCAAAGACCCAGGAACTTAATCATGGGGAACATTTTTATAGCCTTTGAGGCAAGCAAGGTACCAACCTACATTCAAAAAGATCATGGCTATATACCAAAGCAGATGGTCAGAAATAAATTGTATTGCTTTCACAAACCTGGGTAACTCTGGGCTAAATCACTTGGGAGTTTTCTCTAACTTTTAATAGATATTACTCCCAGCTAATGTGGATAGAAGTGAAGGCCAGGTCTTGACAAAATGGGTGTGCCACCCAGAATTCACTTAAGTTGCCTTTAACTATGCTGAAATCTATTTCCCAACAGTGAGGACAATTAACCAGTGGAACAGCTTGCCACCAGAAGTTGAGGATGCTTCATATCAATGGAGGTTTTTAAGAAGAGATGGGACAGTCACTTGTCTGAAATGGTATAGGGTTTCCCGCTTGACTAGAAGACCTCCAAGGTCCCTTCCAGCTCTGTTCTGTATTGAATAATTGGGAATGATAACTGCATAGGGGCAGAGGACCCTTTCCCAAACAAAAGGCTCACAAATCAGAGGTGGTATTCAGCAGGTTCTGACCAGTTCTGGAGAACCGGTAGCGGACATTTTGAATAGTTCGGAGAACTGGCAAATAGCTCTGACTGGCCCTGCCCCCATCTATTCTCCGCCTCCTGAGTCCCCGCTGATTGGCTGGGTCTTCTTTTGTTGCCCTGCACAGGAGAACGGAGCTGACAAGCAGGTTAGTGGGGTGGGAAGGGAATAGGATTTTGCAGTAACCTTCCCCTGGGGTGGGGAGGGAATGGAGATTGTACAGTATCCTTCCCCTGCCACGCCCATCAAGCCACACCCACCAAGCCATGCTATGCCCACCAAGCCACGCCCACAGAACCGGATAGTAAATTTTTTTGAATCCCACCATTGTCACAAATGCCCAAATTTGCCCTGCTCTGGGAACAAATCTGGGTTTTCTCTACATATTTTAAGGAGATTAATAGAAACTCATGTGGAAAGTGAGAGAAGAAATGGAAAAAGTTAGGCAATAATAATCTGCATGGGCAAATTGAAGGGCCCAGTTGCATATTTGGAAACGATATTTAAAGAAATTTTGTGCATCTCACCAGAAGAGTGAAGGTAGATCAGGTACCTTTTTCTCTCTGGGATCTAAATGCTGTTTGTGGCACTTCTTTATTTTAAATTGGAATCGCACTGGACCATCTTCAAATAGATCACATTTTCTTCTGTAAAAAATGTGGGCCCATCTGAGGCATGAAGCAGATCAAGAGGCACAATTTGAGATGCAATTTGGCTTAATACAGATAGTCTTACTTTAGCAACTTCCCTCATTTAGTGACTGTTCACAATTACAATGGGGTTTAAAATAACTTTACCACCAGTCCTTGTGTTTATGTTCTTCATAAGCCTATAAAGCAAAGGGAAACTGAAGTAAGATCATAAGCCGAATTCAGTTTCGCTTAGTGGCCACTTCACTTAATAGCCAAGTTTCTGGTCCCAATGGGGGTTTCTAAAGAGGACTAGTTGTACTATTTCCTGAATAATTGCAAAAATAACATAGAGCTTTGGGTCTAAGCCTTTTCATCTCCTCTCCTCTTCAACCAAACTATGTTGCTTTCTACTATCTATATCTTTTTGGTATTTTTCTGTTCATTGGGTTCCTATCAAAAGAACATCCTTTAACAGTGAAGACATCTTCTCATAGTGAACAGCTATTTAAGCTGATGAAGAAGGACTAGGGGTGACATGATAGCAGAGTTCCAATATTTAAGGGCTGCCACAAAGAAGTGGGGGTCAAGTAGAGGTGGTATTCAGCAAATTCTGACCAGTTCTGGAGAACCAGTAGTGGAAATTTTGAGTACTTTGGAGAACTGGCAAATACCACCTCTGACTGGCTCCGCCCCCATCTATTTTCCCCGCTGATTGGCTGGGTCTTCTTTTGTTGCCCTGCAAAGGAGAACGGAGCTGGAAAGCAGGTTAGTGGGGTGGGGAGGGAATGGGGATTTTGCAGTATCCTTCTCCTGCCACACCCACCAACCTACACCATGCCCCCCAAGCCACACCATGGCCCCCAAGCCACGCCCACAGAACCAGTAGTAAAAAAATTTGAATCCCACCACTGGGGTCAACCTATTCTCCAAAGCACCTGTAGACAGGACAAGAAGCAACCCTTGGAAACTAATCAAGGAGAGAACTAGAATCAAGGAGAACTTTCCTGACAGAACAATTACTCAGTGGAGCAAGTTCCTCCAGAGGTGCTCCAGCACTGGAGGTTTTGAAGAAGAGATTGGACAGTCATTTGTCTGAATTGGTATTGGGTTGTCTGCTTCAGCAGGGGGTTGGACTAGAAGACCTCCAAAGACCCTTCCATCTCTGTAATTCTATTGCTATCTCAATCACCATCCCACGTTTCAGGGCTTTTTAAGAAGCATTTTGAAAAATTATGAAAATTGCTTCATTTTCCTCTTGATGGACTAAAGAATATAAATGAAATATTAGCAAAAATAATTAAGCAGACACTTCACCTCACACACATCTATGGCCAGGGCTATCAGAAATAGGCTGCAAAAATCCAAATGATCATTAGATGGAGATTGTCAATCACCCAGGTCATGATTGTCCCAAAGGCGTTTTTCCAAAAGGCAATTGACTTTCCAGTTGCAAAAATTGGTGTTCATATCTGTGTATTTAGGATGTTAGTTTTGGTCCATGGAAATTAGTGGAAGTTTACATCTAGTCATACCTTAGAAGAAAGGACGTCTGATACTCTTCTAGAATATCTACTGTACCTATGTTGAAAACTTGTGGACAGTTTTATAGAAGGAACAGTTGTAGGATTGTATAGCCTTCCAATCTTCTTAATTCTTTCTTTCTTTCTTTCTTTCCTTCCTTCTTTCTTTCTTCCTTTCCTTTCTTCCTTCCTTCTTTCTTTCTTTCTTTCTTTCTTTCTTTCTTTCTCTCTCTCTCTCTCTCTCTCTTTTTTTTTCTCTCCCTCCCTCCTTTCTTTCTTTCTTTCTTTCTTCTCTCTCCCTTTCTTTCTTTTTCTTTCTCTCTCTCCTTCCTTCCTTCCCTCCCTCTGTAAGAAATGAAATAAATTCAGCCTGTTTCTTACTGGACATGAGGTTTACTGAGTTCTAACTTTAATAATTTCAACACAAATGTATATTGCTATTGATTTTCAAAGCTAATACAAACTTAGGAATGAAACATATTTTAAAATGAAACATATGCTTTTCGTTAGTGGAAAAAAGGTTATATCCTCAAAATGCCGCTGATGTTTTCTGTTGAATATTAAAAGCTAATTTGATGAGTGCCCCATGCAGTAATAATGTCGTCAAACAGCAGGCAACCTGTTTTATATTTTGATATGCAATTAGAGACTATTTGCATTTTTTTCTTAAGAGATCAATTTGTAGAAAGGTCTCTAAGCTATAGCAAGAATTAGTAAATGGTAGTATCAATGATTCACAATTGACCAATCGATTTTAATTAGACAAAAGTTATATCTGTTTTTGGCTAAAGCAACACATTTAGCTTGTTTTTCATCAATAGGATTGAGAAATAAGATGATATAAATTGTAATTTATTTATAAAAAATATAGAAGAAGGAAATGCACATCTCCATTAATCTAAAAAGATCAAAGCATAATCAAATTTAACATTTTTGTTGCAAAAGTAGACGCATGGGGAGGAAATAGCTTTCTTCAAAGCCACAGTTGGGTAATATATTTTTGAGGCTTAACAAAATTTCATTAAACATTTTTTAGTTATCTAATCATCTGGACAGAAATGAAAAGAGGTAATGGGAGAAACATGAAATGCCTAATCAAAAGATACAAAAATTAAGCTACTTGTTCATAATAAAGTGACCCAATGCACATGTCATGCCTCAGCATATAACTTTTGTATACTGTTATTGCTCTCTAGCCCCATCTAGTGGCTGGTGGGACAAATATGACCCAACATATGATCTTTATATACTGTTGTTGTTCTCTAGCCCATCTAGTGGCCAGAGAGACAAATACCAATTATATTGTTTGAAGCTGACCGGACCCATTTTACCCATCAGCCTGCACTCTCAAACAAGTACATGCTGGGAATCCAGACTTCATTTCCTTTAGCATTTGGAGAAGACAGAAGCACAAAGAAGAATCCATCTTAATCTGTAGCACATGGTCATCCAAAGACAAACCCATATCCCACCACACAGAGCATCACTGGAGAGATTTAAATTACTTGTATTTATTAATTATTATGTTCAGCAGTAACTCAATACTGCCTATCTTGTATTTGGTTCTCATTGTATGTATTCCTATTTTCCCCAGTTTCACCATATCCTGTTCTTTCAATAAAGCATTCAGATCTATGTATAAGGTCTATTTTATTGGAGGATAAGTGGGTTTAGCTGCATGTCAAGCTGAACACAGACTAATGTGTAGTGGGGACAGAACAGAGGAAAAATATGCCAGTTCCACTTTCTTCATTGACTTCCATGCACTCAAATCAACTCTGGGCAATGGAGAACTTTTTCTAATGCAGCTTCTCTTTGCACAGTTCTGAATGTGGAAGCCAGCAAAGCAAGGGCTTATTGTGCATAGACTCCAGTGAAGCAACTGAGGGCAAGAGAGGCAAAGGGATCCCCTACATTACATTCTTTAAGACGTCTTTTAAGGACGGGAAAGAACATTGAACATAGAGCTTGTCAGAGTATATTCATGAACTGGAATAGAGCATGGTAACAAGGTCAGCCAATGAATAGGCATAGCAATTAAGTCAGCCAATGAGAACTGTTTGGAAACTGAAACTAGAAATAGCCTAGGCGTGGCTCTATATTAAGCTCTGCAGCTGTGAAGCTATATTCAGCTCTGAGTCTGTGCATTGAAAATGAAACTGCTTCTCTCCTCTGCTGTGTGTCTTGCTTGCCTGCTGAACTAAAGTGAAACTGATGTCTGTTTCTAAGCTGCTGATGTGCTGCTGAAGTTACTTTTTCTGACGCTGAAAAACTCTGAATAGACTTGGAAGGGACCTTGGAGGTTATCTAGTCCAACTCCCTGCAGTGAAGTGGCTGTCCATTCCCTTCTTTGAAAACGTCTGGCGATGGAGCACCCACAACTTCTGAAGGCAAGTCATTCCACTGGTTGATGGTTCTCACCATCAGGAAATTTCTCCTTAGTTCTAGGTTGCTTCTCCCCTTAATTAGTTTCCATCCATTGGTTCTTGTCCTGCCTTCTGGTGCTTTGGAGAACAGCTCCCTCCTTCTTTTCCTGTAAATATTTTCATTTAGAAAGCTGCTTGCTTGCTGAGAAGAAGAAATAAGGCACTGGAGACTTAGTATATTTAAAATGTGCAAAGCAGGCAGGGCATGGTGCCATCTTTTTCCTCAGCGGGCAGAGGGTTTGGTTTGGGGAAGCTGATTCTCAAACAACTCTCATCCTGACAGGTTGCATACCATTCTTCACTGAGGGTCTCATTAGGAAAGGAAGTAGGAGGCCTTGAGATCAGTGCCGCAGCCTTCCAAGAATAACAGAATGAGCAAGCAGTACTGAATAAGAATAATGAGATGGAACATTTCATGACTGCAGCAAAATCCCATTGCTGAAGTTGAACGTGCATCCGGGAACATGCTTTGCAGCAATGCTACTGGCCACAATAATATGTGTGTGTATACAGATCAGTGGTGGGATTCAAATTTTTTTACTACCGGTTCTGTGGGCGTGGCTTCTTGGGCGTGGCAGGGGAGGGATGCTGCCGACATCGAATACTAACCGCCCTGTGCGAAGTCACAGACAGGGACTCCTTGGGGTCCCATCAGCCGGGCAATGCCGGCTGGCGACGACGTGCCTACTCTGTCGTCCCTGAACTCTGGAACCAACTTCCCTGGGGCTCTGGCCCCTGACCTCCGCACCTTCGCCATGACTTGAAGACCTGGTTATTTCACCAAGCCGGGCTGTGACCTATGGTGGGGTGTTTTAGATTTCGGCTTTTAATGTTTTGTATTAATTGGGACCATTAATTTAATTCTTTTAAAATATTTATTGTGTTTGTTTTATTGTAAGCCCGAGTCTTCGGAGATGGGGCATATAAGTCCCATTAATAAATAAATAAATAAATAAAATCTCCAGTCAGAGGTGGTATTGGCCGGTTCTCTGAACTACTCAAAATTTCCGCTACTGGTTCTACAGAACTGGTCAGAACCTGCTGAATACCTCTGATTCAGATGCACATATGTGAATGCCTGGGTGGCCAGTGGGCAAACTATTGAGAAGGTTGAGGTTTTGGGACTGGGAATAAAAACTAAGTATGAAATGTCTTTGAATATTAGTAGCTCAGGTTGGTAATTCTGTTGTTGGTTGTTGAGCTCTGAGCTTAGTGATTTGGTTGCAAACGTTTTGTCCCCCTTCCAGGAGACATCATCAATGCGCTTTGGAGTGTGCTTGTCTGGGGGAGCACTGGCCTTTAAATACCTTTCTGAATCCTGGTCTGATTTCGGGTTGTGTGATTGGCCGGTTGTAGCCATAGTCCTTGGTTTTAAAACTCCTTGAATGGGGGAGAAACATTTGTAACCAAATTGACAAGCTCAGAGCTCAACCCAACAACCTAAAAACTAAACATTTCAAGGCGTTTTCAAGTAGTAGCTGAAAAAGGACACTGTTTAGATAAAAGTAATGGAAAATATTTTCAACCCATGGTAAACACTATGGAAAATCACCATCGCTACAAGATACCTAACGATCAAGGCTATTTATGGAAATTGGAGCTTGGGTTCACAGACATGACGTGTTCAGAGGCCTACATTTGGAGGCAAAACAGTATAGTGTAAGAAGGTATTACTCCAAGCCAAAGAAAAATGAATTAAGGATCAGCAATAATCCCCCAAATTCTGTGTTAATTAAATTTTTGTCCAAAATAAATTTTAATTTAAAAAAAAAACTTGGTGTTTCTCAACTTCAGTGTTTTTAAGATATGTGGACTTCAACTCCCAGAATTTTCCAACAAACTCACAGAGATCAGGATTTCTTATTAACAGTTTTTCACATTTCCAGGCGAAGTTACAAGATGAATTAAACTTTCTTCCCTGCCTCCTTTACATTTTTATTGTGTAGACAATCTGGCACCTTCCCATATATTTTAGACTTCAATACCCATCAGCACTCTGGAGAAGGAGAACAGTGGTGCAAAACATCTGGAGAACTCCAGGCTGACTACCATTAAACAAGACTACCCAGAAAAGTGAGGTTTTGTTCCCCATAAACATATGAATAGCAATTTGTCTCTGACACTATATCAAAGAAAGTCATCATATTTTATATTGAAAATATAATAAAACTTAAATCACAATGCTATAAACACTATGGTCATCTGGCCAGCATGACTGTATCTGAGTTAAAATTAATGCAACCTCGCAGTTCAAAAGCATGCAATGCAACTAGATAAATAGGTACCACTTCTGTGGGAAAGTAACAGCATTCCATGCACCTTAGTCATGCTGGCCACATGACTACAGAAATCTCTTCAGAAAATGCTGGCTTCCTTGGCTAGGAAATAGACATGAACACCAGCCTGTAGAGTCAGACATAACTGGACAGGGGAAACCTTTACCTTTGCTCTATATACTCTGTTAGAATATTATACATCCTTGTCTTATTTTGTAGGACATTGAGCAGTTAATTCAATACCAAGATGAAACTGGCTTTTCTAAAATGCCATCTAATTTATACATTATTGTAGTAATGTGCCATAATATACATAGCAACTATATCAAACTGACTGTTATTTCAATTTTATTTACATTTAAATGTGTTACCTATAAATACAAACATTGTAAATAAACACTTAATGAGAATGTGTCTTCTTGCTCTCTTGCTTTGGAGATTCAATAATAAGTGGTCATTCTAAATGAAAAATATAGAGGCTCCAGTTCAGATGCTTTCCTTGATTTACTTTTTATTTTCCAGCTGATTTGCTAACTTTGTTTTATTAATACAGATTACTTCTAAAACTGACTCTTTTCAAACAAGAATTTGTTCTGCTTAAAAATCTCCAGTAGCTGAAGTCTCACTATCCACATACTGCTTTTATCCTTTGTATTGCCCTCACTCCATTTCAATTTTGAAGCCATTTGAAAACATTCAGTTCTTGAAGAAGAATATTTTGCAATTGAATAAAATGTGCACTTTTCCAAAATAAATAAATAAATGGTAAGATGGTTCTTGGGGAAATTGTTCCTCTTTTTCTCACCTTTGTTGTAGAGGACTGGGAAAACCAACATGTAATTCGATCAGTGGCAAAATGACAGCACTGCTTGTTTTCTATTACTCTAAATAGAAGAAGATTGGCTTATACACTGGGATTCCTGGTTGTTGCTCTGGATTAAATTAAAGCACACAGGGAAAAGGCACAGAAATGCATAGAATAACAGAATAACAGAGCTGGAAGGGACCTTGGAGAACCTCTAGCCCAACCACCTGCTCAAGCATGAGATCCTATACCAGTGATGGCTAACTTTTTTGGGCTCCTGTGCTAAAAAATTGTGTGTGCCTTTGCGCTTGCACGCTTGCATGCTTGCGTGCCAGCACTCCATGCCACCTGCACATGCGTGCACAATCCCCCCCACTGCCCCCTTACCTGCACTGCGCCTCCCATGATTTTCAGCTTGTTTGAGGCCTTTTTCGGCCACTCAGAGGCTTGAGGAAAGTTTCTGCAGGCTTTGCAGGCTGAAAAATGGGCCCATTTCATCACTTCTGGTATTTCCAGAACAACAGGAAGTGACAAAATGGGCCTACTTTTTTGAGGATAGGGTTTCTCATACCCCTGTCAAACTCTGAATACAAGGAGGAAGCTGAACAGATGACAGGGAGTGGGTCCATTGGCTGTGGAGGAAACTGGGGAAGGGCAAAGTCCAGCTGGGCAGAGCAGAGGGAGGTAGAACAAGGGAGAGGGAATTCAGAGGAAGGCCCAGGCCCACCCTCTCTTCACCCAAGGGCACGTAGGGAGGAATGAAAAAGAGAGGGTTGCGTGGCTTATGGGGGAGGAAAGGGCCCTGATTCCCTTCATTAACCACAGCTGGGAAGACAGTTTATACGAAAGGCAGGCTGTGTGCAGTAGCTGCTGTGAGCAAACATGACTTTATCTTGTGTTGTTGTTGCTTATCTGTGTTCCTGGCATCTTCCGAACCATGTGAGTTTTGCTGTGCCTTCAAGTCTGGAATTCTTGCTCTACCCTGCCAAACTAATTACCTCAGTTTGGCTTAATTAGACTTAAAGTTACAGTTTGTGTTGACCATATTTTGGACTTAATTCTCTGCAGTCAAAGGCTGTTCCTGGAGAGTTTTTCTCTAGCCAGAAGG
Source organism: Naja naja (assembly GCA_009733165.1). Lineage (NCBI taxonomy): Eukaryota > Metazoa > Chordata > Lepidosauria > Squamata > Elapidae > Naja > Naja naja. Next base: position 28,332,235 of record CM019153.1, read on the forward strand.
TAACCAGGACATTGGGTGCAAAGTTGGAACTAATAAAGAGACTCTTATTATTATCTGACTGTGATGCCTTTGTGCCATGCCCTGGGTTATCACAGGGTTCCTGACTCTTTTGAAACCACATGGGGCAGAAATTAAGTCAGGTAAATCTTTAATAAAACTCTAACTGCTTTATTTTTATGGTTCGTCACACAGTCAGCCAGATGTTCAGACTGGATTTGCCATTTTTCCATGTATCAAGTTCTTCCCAAGGATCTAAGCTAGGCAGATGTTGATGTTTTATGGTGTTAGAGCAGGGGTGTCAAACTGGTGGCCCATGGGCTGGATGCATCATGCACAGGCCATGCCCACCCCAGCTCCATGAAGGGGAAAAATGTCCCAAAATGTCATGTGATGGCAATGTGACATGGCAAGTTTGACACCTGTGTTTTAGAGGTATCATCACAGGATTTAAGCTGTTCTAAGTAAAGCTACCTTTTGCAACTGACTGATAGTGAATTTGTCAATGGTGGTGGCGTTCAAGTGGTGCTCCTGTTGTTTGGGGATTGAACCCAAGGTACCTGTTACTATTGGTACTACTTTTGATTATTATTATTATTATTTTTATTATTATTATCTTCTTTGCATTTGCTACACATTTTGATATGCAAAGATAAGAAAAGTAATCTATTTTAAAAATGTCTTCCCATGAAGCATGTAATAAAAAACGAAGCACGTAATATTATTTTCATGTTCTTATCCTAAACAATTATAAGAGGAGAGTTGTGTATGGTGTCTAAACTCTCATGTTTCTTAATAAAATGTATTAGTTGGGAAAAACATACTACCAAATTCCTGATATTTTATCCTGAGCAAGAACCTATGGCAAGCCCTTATTTATTCATTATTTTATTATTGTTTTAGCAAATATACAGCCTTTGTTATGTTTAAAACAGTAACATAGAATGTTAACATGGTTAACAATGTGATATCTATAAAAACAAGGTACATTGATTAACACAGTAAAAATATGAAAAAGTTACCTGAGTTTGGCTGATCCTAGAAAGCTAAGCAAGGTAAGTACAGGCCAGTATTTGGGTGAGAGATTCTGAAGAAATACCCTGGCAATAGGCCTAACAGGTGAGTTACTACAGCAACAGCATCAACCTTTCTGGAAGAAGAAAACACTGTAGCATAACACATCCATATTCTTGTCAAGAAAATCATATGCCCACCTACATGAATCCCCAGGAATTGAAATGAGCTTGAAGGAAATTTTGCTTTTAAAAAACAAAGAGTGACACAGCAATAAAACAGGAAAGAGATCAACAAACAGCTTGAAAATTATCTGAAAAACTAGCTTATTTGTAGAAAACTACTTGTTTAATCAGTCAAATCTAATAGCTGAATTTATTTAATAAATTTAGATGTTTTTGCTACTATACCTGAGAGATAGAGGAAGGGAGGGAGGGAGGGAGGGAGGGAGGGAGGGAGATTTTTCTCATGTTCAATTCTTTGCTGAAGGAAATTATTGCGAAGGGAATGCTGGCCCTCTAGTGTTCAAAAAATAAAGATACAAAACCGTTAAAATCTAGAAATCTAGGAGTAAGTATATCAACACATGACTCTTGAATGTTGCTATCATTTTTAATCCTCAGTCCTTCAAATGCAGTTTGAAGATGAACTCCACCATTACAGGCTCAAAAGCCATGATAAATCTCAGAAATCATTGCTCCGGAGTCTGCAGGAACACAACCACAATACACCATCTTTTCCACTCCACTCAAGGCCAAGGAAAAGCAAAAATAAATAGCTTAACAGATATCTCCTACAGTGGCAGTCATTTGTCTGGCTGTCTTCAAATAAATAAACTGATCAATCAAATAAAATCCTCATAATTCCTATGAGGAAGGAGCTGAAAGGCCACCAAGCTGTCAAGCCATCTTTCTCTTTGAAAGCCTCATTAGTATAGATTCAGTCCAGGATAAGGGAAGAATGGGCAAGGATATTTGCAAAAAAAAAATCATCTATAAGCTTTATGGAGTTGCAATATCTCAAATAGTTCAGTTAGCTCCACTGTATTTTCAAGTATGCCACAGTTCTGTCAGAAATAAAGTGAACATTTGGCATTATGGGAGAGCAAATCCTAATTAGAGGAGACCGAAGGGAGTTTATGGAGGTATTCATAGCTTCAGACAGATTCTCTCAGGTATGAACACACTTCAGTACATCGATTTGTTAGAAAGTGCAAACTAGAATAGAATAGAATAGAATAGAATGGAATGGAATGGAATGGAATGGAATGGAATGGAATGGAATAGAATTCTTTATTGGCCAAGTGTGATTGGACACACAAGGAATTTGTCTTGGTGCAAATGCTCTCAGTGTACATAAAAGAAAAGATACATTCATCAAGAATCATCAGGTACAACACTTAATGATAGTCATAGGGTACAATAAGCAATCAAATCATACTAGGAAACAGTCAATATAGATGGTAAGGATACAAGCAACAAAGTTTCAGTCATACAGTCACAAGTGGGAGGGGATGGCTGATAAGGAGTGATGAGAAGGTTAATAGCAATACTAGTGCAGACTTTGTAAATAGTTGGACAGTGTTGAGGGACTTATTTGATTAGCAGAGTGATGGTGTTTGGGAAAAAACAGTCCTTGTGCCTAGTTGTTCTGGAGTGCAGTGCTCTATACTATAATGTCATTTTGAGGGAAGGAGCTGAAACAGTTTATGTCTGGGACATGAGGGGTCTGTAAATATTTTCACAGCCATCTTTTTGACTCAAAATAAAAACTATTTTTATTGATGTAGGTGATGGGTAATGGTATGAAATCTTTGATTGTGGTGTTTGGTATAATGACGAACATTCAGGTAATGGCTTGGATGGTCACTGATTGAGCTAATCAACTATATTAAGCAAAAATATGGGCTTTTATAAACCCCATCGTTTATTAAACATGGCTTAGCAGAACAGAACAGAATAACAAAGTTGCAGGGGCATTGAGGGTCTTCCAGTCCAACAGTGTCAAATTCAAGGCCCACAGGCTGGATGCGGCCCACAGGGTGCTTAGATCTGGCCTGTGGAGCCACCCTGGAAACAGCGAAGAACTCTGCCATCAAAAAGGGAGCTTGCTAACAGAGGGTTGCTTGCAGGAGGCTGACGCAGCTGGAAACTGAGCTCGGGAGCCCGTTTTCACTGGCAGAGTGCTTAGGCCATCACAGGCACCCCTGGAACGAGTGATGTCGAGCTGGCCAGACCCACCCTGGCCATGCCCCCCCCCAAGGTCAAACACAACCCTAATGCAGCCCTCAATGAAATTGAGTTTGACACTCCTATTCTAGTCCAACACACTGCTCAGGCAGGAGATCCTACACCCATGATAGCGAACCTGTTCTATGTTGCATGCCAAAAGTGCCTGCACCCATGATGCAATGCGCGTGTGACTCCCCCACCCCCTGCGCATGTGCATGCATCTCCTATGTGTGCATCTCCCCCCTGCGCATGTGTGGCAGATACCTGACAATCAGCTGGCTGGTGGGGTGTATGCATGCATGCGCAGTAGGGCTCTTCTGGGCGTCTTCTTGCGTGCCGGCAAAAGTGCCTCTGCGTGCCACTTCCTGCACGCATGCCATAGGTTGGCTATGACAGTCCTATATCATTCCAGACAGTGGCTGTCCAGACTCTTCTTAAAAACTTCCAGTGATGGAACACCCATTGATGGTTCTTTCTGTCAGGAAATTTCTGCTTAGTTCTAGACTGCTTTTCTCCTTGATTAGTTTTCATCCATTGTTTCTTGTCTTTACTTCTGGTGCTTTGGAAACTTGGTAGGCCACTCTCTTCTTTGTGGCAGCACCTCAAATATTGGAACACTGCTACCATGTCTCCCCAAGTCCTTCTTTTCACTAGACTAGACATATCCAATTCCTGCAACCATTCTTCATATGTTTTAGCCTCCAGCACCCTAATTATCTTCTGTTGCTCTTTCCTGAACTCTTTCCACAGCCCCTACATCTTTTTTATAATATGGTGTCCCAAACTGGATGCAGTATTCTAAGTATGTTCTTACTAAGGGAGGGGTGCTAATATTTCATGTGATCTTGTTTATATCCTTCTGTTAATACAATCTAGGATTGCATTAGCTTTTGTAGCTGCTGCTCTGCTCTGCTGGGTCATATTTAAGTAATTGTTTAATAGGACTCCAAAATCTTCTCTCATTGTTACTGCTATTGAGCCAGGTTTTACCTAATCTGTAGCTGTACATTTCATTTTTCTTGCCTAAGTGTAAAACCTTACTTTTCTCTACATTGAATTTTATTTTGTTAGATATAGCCCAGTGTCCAAGTCTGTTGAGGTCCATCTGGATCTTGAGTCCATCTTCAGGGGCGTTGGCACAGGGTGTAAAGTCAGGCAATCATGGCTGTTCATTCAATACCGTGTTTCCCCGAAAATAAGACCTACCCCGAAAGTAAGACCCAGCACTATTTTCTAAACCTGCCCTAATATAAGACCTACCCTGAAAATAAGACCTAGTGTAAATCTTCAGTTCCAGGAAGACTTTTCAGGGAGCAACCATGCACCCGCGAAACACCCCCCCTACACACTCACACCCACTATTTGGCACCATAAATATATAAGACCTACCCCAAAAATAAGACCTAGTGTGTTTTTGGGAGCCAAAAAAAATATAAGACAGTGTCTTATTTTCAGGGAAACACGGTAGTTCCTGCTGAAGGAATCAAGACATAGCATAAAGTATCAACTCGCCCACAGAATACGCCCTGTATGTATGGAAGCTCATTTACACAGCAGTAGCTTGATTTGCAAAACGTCACTACAGCCTTAGAAATGTTACTCGTTTGTTTGTTTGTTTTTGCTGGGTGTGTGTGTCTGTTTTCAAATGCAAAACTTGATAATGCATCACCCTCCCTTAAAAGTCAGGAAAGTTCTTCAGATTAAGAAGACGACTGACTGAATTCCAGCTACCAGTATTTTGCTGGGAAATAATTAGACATATTTCCTGCCAGTTATATATTGATCCTTAAGCCAAGGAATTACACCAAAGGGTTTCTTAATAGTTTATTAGTACTTCTAAAACTCCATGAGAAACCAATATCTGGCTGAATGTAAATGGCAGATCAGCATGATTATTCTGGCCTAGAAGCACGGATGATGCTCGGGGAAGAATTAAAAGACACAGCATGTCCAGCTGCCAACTTAGGAGCCAGCCGGGCAGACAGGGATCTCCAGAGCACTGCAGTGATGTCTGGCAGATGGCAAATGCAGCTTTGTCCACAAAGGTGCTGTCTAATTTCTGTCTTTTTTTTTGCTTCTCAACCTGCTGTACTTTAGAATAGTCTCCTCTGCACTATGGCAGATGGGGCCAGATGGTTTGCAGTGCAGAGTATAAAACCGGCCATAACAGTTGACTTTCTTCCTTGTATTCTTCAGCTGATGCCAAAACCTGGGTCTTCTTTAAGAAACAGGGATTGAAAAGTCTAGCAATAAAAACATGAGCAACAGAAATATACTAGCAAATTTCTAGACCCCTTATATTATATACTGTATACCTGAGTCTTAGAACATTATTGATCTTAATCTCATTATTGATATTAGATCATTACTGATTCTTAGGTTCTTGGTTAGGCATAGTTCATAAGCAGTGGTGGGATTCAATTTTTTCACTACTGGTTCTGTGGGTGTGGTTTGGTGGGTGTAGCTTGGTGGGCGTGGCAGGGGAAGGATACTGTAAATTCTCCATTCCCTCCCCACCCCACTAACCTGCTTTCCAGCTCCGTTCTCCTGTGCAGGGCAACAAAAGACCCAGCCAAACAGCTGGGACTTGGGAGGCAGAGAATAGATGGGGGCGGAGCCAGTCAGAGGTAGTATTCCAAACTACTGCAATGAGGTAATGGCAACCAACTGGTACCAGTTGAAGATACCCTGGAAATGTTCAGGAGGCAGGCTAATAAAGAGGTGAGAATTCAGAAAAGGTGAGAGGATGGCTCAGAGCAAGGTGAAAGAATGGTCCACAAAACATTTGCAGTTCTTCTTCTGATCATTGTAAATCTGGAATAGTGAATACTGTAACATACTTTTACATTTCTGCGGCTTGATTCAGCTCACACACTGTGCAAGGTTTGAGAAACTGTACGTAGTTGCTTATGAAGAAACAAAACCAACTGGGCTGCACTTAGATATTGCACATATATGGCAAGCTAATATGTTGAGAAAGTAGTTTGCTTGGCTACTTTTTAGATTAGCCAAACACACAGATTTATTGATTTATTTAGTTAGTTTGTCAAGCATGCATGAGAAAACAAGTATAAGTATGAACATAACATATAAACGTGTAAGTACAAATGGGTATAAGTACATATATAATAAATGAGTATGAATAAATGGGAAGAGTGGGACAGGGATGGTAGGCACACTGGTGCGCTTATGCACGCCCTCTTACAGACCTCTTAGGAATGGAGTGAGGTCCATGGTAGACAGTTTAAGGTTAAAGTTTTGGGGGTTTGAGGATGTAACAACAGAGTTAGGTAGTGAGTTCCAGGCATTGACCACTCTGTTGCCGAAGTTGTATTTCTGCAATCGAGTTTAGAGCGGTTTACTTTGAGTTTGTATCTATTGTTTGCCCGTGTGTTATTATGGTTGAAGCTGAAGTAATTATTGACAGGCAGGATGTTGTAGCAGATAATTTTGTGTACTAAGCTTAGGTCAGACTGTGGGAACGCTGTGTGAAAGAGCGCTGTGCCCGGGTGGCTGCGTCAGCAATGAACTAGGCCAAGGGCACAATAGCTAACTGGCAGCCACAGACCCTAGATACCAAAAGGTTCAATTCTGCTAGGCTCAATTCTGCTAGGATTGGCTAAAATTAATTTCACCATATATGGAGATATCACTCGCCTAATCCAATGGGAATAACACTGTAAACGCTTCCGCATTAAACCAATAAAAGAGGCACCCAAACCTCACTAGGGGCCGCCTCACCCGAGTAGACTTCTGTGTGTGCGTTGTCTTCTTGATGCGTTCTGGCCCCTGAGTGAGCGACCCGCTGGATGCGGAACAAATCCGCAACTGGTGACCCCGACGTGATCGCAAAAGGCGACACGTGAAGGACAAGTGTGAGAGCAGCCTGAGACGCGCCGGCTTCAGTCGAGCTGCGCCAGGCAGTCTCTCAGCTCATCGGGCCCCTATATGACACCTGAGAGCCGGCCGGCGTCCCTCTAGGGATTGGTGAGTATGGGTGGAAAGTTGTCCCAGGAGCAGGTTACACACCTGCGGGAGGTTGGGAGGCTAACCGAGACGTCCTGCAAATTGGCAAATAACGGGGATGGAGCTCTCCCCCGACCAAAAACTAAAGAATTGGTGAACCTTTTGACTTTCATTTGGCAACATTGCCCGTCTTACCCAGAAAGGGCAATTTAAAAATTTCAACCTGGAAGAAATTGGGGAATATTTGCATGCACGCCTAGAGCTCCTGCACAGATATTAACTACTTGGCGAGTTGTAATAGAGTGTCTCATGATCCACCATAAGTATGCCACTCCACGAGGCACGGGTTCTGCTCCTCCCCATATGAGCCCTTGCCGAACAAACCCACACCTCCATGCCCAACCAACTCTCTTCGGAGAGTAAAACCCCTTCGGCCCCAGATCCCCCGCAGGCGGGAGGTCATTTAATTAGGGCTGTTCTTAACGCTAGAGAGCGGGGTGAGCTGTCCCCGGAAGACATGGAGGTTTGCGCGCTTTCCCGTTACATTCTTAGTGCCAGCCGGTGCACGGCCGGCGAAATGCCGTGCCTTTCTACGACCCCCTGACATTTAAGTTGGTTAAAGAGATTAAACAAGCGGTGAAAGACTATGGGCTGCACTCCCGCTTCACTCAAGGCATACTGAATGTCTTACTACGCCACCACCGACATGTTAGTGGCAGATTGGCAAATGCTTTTTAACATGCTTCTGACCCGTCACAGTACGTGGTCTGGTGGTCGAGTCGAGAAATATGCAAACATCGCAATACAAGGGGTTTACCAAATAATGTTGTTAGGATGATGTCCTGGGGTGGGCACTAGAGCGACTGCAGCGCCCAGATGGCCTCCGACAGGGCAGCCTTCCCATCATCAGGCAGTGTGCCATGGCTGCCATCAGACAGTAGATGATTCCACCTCGAAGCCCATTCAAACATTCTCCAAAATTTTCCAACAGCCTAACGAGAACTATTCGGAGTTCCTCAGCCGACTACAAGTCGCTTTGGAACGCCAAATTGACAATACCATGGCAAGGCAGGAGTTAGCCCTGAAGTTGGCATATGAAAATGCCAACTCCGATTGCCAAAAAGTGCTCCAGCCCATTGCCAACAAGCCAGGGGTGACCCTTGCAGACTTCCTGCAAGCGTGCAGAATCATCGGCACCACCGCACATAAAATGGAGGCGCTGGCGGCTGCGCTTCGTGGCTCGCAGTCCCCACCCCCCTCTCCAGGTCGCCCCCCCGGAGGCTACCCGCCCCGCCCGCATGGGAATTGCTTCAACTGCGGGAAGCCAGGCCATTTTAGAGCACAGTGTAGAGCCCCGCCTCGCCCTCGCCCTCCTAGGCCGGCGATCCCAGATGCCTAAACTAGAACTGGGGAATCAGCTACCCCGCTGCCCAAGCCATTAATAAAATTGTCATGTCGAGGATATAGAGATGGACATTCGGGCTCGGTCTATTTCTTGCCCACACCACCGGACACACCCTCCCCACGGATACACCTCTGCTGGTTTACCCCATTAGAGAATTAATGGTGCGAGGCATCCTAGCCTCCCCTTTTTGCGAGAACAAGAGGACTTCTCTTCCCTAGCCATGGTAGCTATTGCCAGCCATCCAGACATAATGAGGAAGGGGGTGGTAGCCACGGCTGTTCAGTTGCCCCAATTGACAATTTGGATGCCATGGCATTAGAACGCCCCTCACGGCGGCAAGCCTATGCTAGAGGTGCGGATCCTTGACCGTGTTTTTGTGGCCTCCTTGATACAGGAGCCGATGTCAGCGTGATCCGCACCACTGGCCTGCCGAATGGCCCACTGACTCTGCCCCGTTGGAGAGGAGTGGGAGGGATCCAAGAGCCATCCGCAGCGCTGGCTCCCAGTCACAGGTGATTCCATATCTCACCCCATTTATATCCGCCCGGTAATCCTCCCTTGCACATCAATCTTTGGGGGGATCTCATGGAACAGTGCCATTCCAAAATCATACTTGATTGAAAAAATGCTCAAGTTACAATTAAAACATCCACCCCAGTGTGGGTAGATCAGTGGCCCTTGACTAGGGATAAGGTAACAGCCCTCACCTCATTGGTATCAGAGCAAATGACCAAAGGGCATATTGAACCATCAGTGAGCCCATATAACACCCCAGTCTTTGTGATTAAAAGAGATCAGGCAGGTGGCGTTTATTGCAGGATCTCCGAGCAGTTAATGCCATCCTGCACCCTATGGGCCCCTTCAAGTAGGGCTACCCAATCCTAATCTTATCCCCAGGGATTACGATCTGCTCATCATCGACCTCAAGGATTGTTTTTCTCCATCCCCTCTGTGAAGAGGATAGACCTTTATTTGCATTCACCATGCCTGTCCTGAATAATTCTCATCCTTCCAATCGCTTTCAATGGACAGTGCTGCCCCAGGGTATGCTGAACAGTCCCACCATGTGTCAATATTATGTGAGCAAGGTGTTAGAGCCCTTTAGGAAAGCCCATCCTTCCTTTCTAGTCTACCATTACATGGATGATATTCTCATCGCCCCCTGGTCCCCTGGGACCGCTTCTGCTACCTTTTCCCAGCTTGCTGACCTCCTCGCAGGGGGTCTCCACATTGCCCCAGACAAAGTCCAGACAGCTGCACCCTACTCCTACCTGGGTCATAAGCTGTTACAGTCCGCCGCCACCTCCCTGCCAAAATTGGATTTACCCCTCGCCCCACCTTGGTCCAACTACAGCAATATTTGGGCACAATTAATTGGGCCCGCCCTTACCTGGGTCTGACTACCGCAGAACTGTCCCCCTCTTTGCCGCTCACCCTTGGAAAAAATCCTAGCGATAAAATTGTCTTGCAACAACCCCAATTAAGGGCCATCGCTGTCATTAACAAAGCAATGTCCATTACTTGGGTAGACAGGGCACAGGCCAATCACCCCTGTCAACAATCCTTGCCACCCTAAACTCTTTACCGCCCTGTTCCAAAAACGAGTAAGATACTAATCCTGGAATGGATCCACCTTCCCCATACCCGAGAGCCTCTATTACTACTCGCCAATCCCAGGTGGCGCTATTGTTAGGAAGGATTAGACATCGTTCAGTAGCCTTACTAGAAATAGGGACCCTGTATGTGCCCTTTTCACTCTTTATCTGGGAATCACTGTATCGTACCTCTCAAGAGCTGCAATTTGCCCTAGCAGACTGGCACGGAGAGGTGTCCTGTCACCCCCACCTGACCCCGATTCCAGATGGTGCGGGCTCTCCCTTTAATTGGCAACCTCTCATATCCGCCCAACCCTTGCCTGCGGCCATCACTGTGTTTGCTGATGGCAGCAAGACACAAGCGCATGCGCCTGGCTACACGAGGGCATCTGGAAGACGAAAACAACACCACCACAAAAATCTGCAGCGTGCTGAACTAGCCGCTGCAATTTTGGCTTTTCAGCTTTTTCTAAAGTCCCACTTAATTTGATTCTTGATAGCATGTATGTTTCTCAGATTGTCTCCACAATATTTGACTCATACCTATCACCATCTATTGAACCTGACTTATTGGCATTATTTTGTACTCTGCAGTCCCTAATCGAGAACGAAATTGTCCATTTTTGTTGCTCATATTAGGCCACCAACCTTTCCCTGGTATGCTCCAAGAAGGTAACAATAGGGCAGACGATGCAGCTGCACATTTGATCTTGCCTTTACAACCTGTGACACCTTGGGAAAGCCACTCATACTTTCACCAAAATACAAAAGCTCATTAAGCAATTTGGCATTACAGCTGCTGAGGCAGCAGCCATACGGCAGCAATGCCCTACTTGCAGTCAGCAGGCTACTGCCATTCCCATGGGAGTCAACCCCAGAGGAACTCAGGCCTGCCAAATATGGCAAATGGATGTCACCCAATATGCTCCTTTTGCCCCTGGAAATTTATGCATGTTTCCATTGATACATTTTCAGGGTTTATTATGGCTACTCCTCAAAGAGGAGAGGCTTCTAAACATGTGATCAATCACTGCATTGAACCTTTGCTTCACTGGGACGCCCAAAGAACTAAAACAGATAATGGTCCTCGTATACAAGCTCTGCTATGTCAGAGTTTTGCAATCGATGGGACATTATCCACAAATTTGGAATTCCTTACAACAGCCAGGGCCAGGCCTTGGTAGAGCGCCAACCAAACACTTAAACATGCCCTCAATCGATATTGAAACAGGGAAAACCCCCTGGCCTCCCAGCGATACAAAATACCTTGAATTTATGCCTATATACCTTGAATTTTGTTAATCTAACTGGCCACCCACTAACTACCGCTGCAGAGCGCCATTTCCCCTCTTCTCCCCCTGCAGATCAGCCTAAGCCACAGGTTTATTACCGTCACCTCCCGGACCGGGCCTGGAAAGGCCCCGCCAGCCTCATCACCTGGGGACGGGGCGCAGCCATACAACTGCCTGATCGAGTGCTATGGGTCCCAGGTCGCTGTGTTCGCCCCTTCCTGCCTAACACCGAATCCCCTCATTGATGTGCTGGTTTTGCCACTGCCTTTGTGGCTGCTGCTGCTGTGCTCACTGCATCGATTGCATCTGCTGCACCTCCTGCACAATCCTCTGTGATATCGTCATAATAGAGGAAGTCTTAACCCCTACCTGCAGACCTTTGCTGATCGGCCACCGACATCCTCTCTGCTCCTCACGCCGACGGTTGCTGCTGCTGCGCAATAGAATAATCCACGACCATGATGATTTCCCTATTCCTTCTCCTGCTGGACATGCCCTTTATCTCCTTTGCTCTCCTGAGCAATAACCGCAAATGAGCATCGACCTCACGATGTATCCTGGCTTATTACTGATGCTTATGGACAAACTCTGAACTCTACCTTTAATCGGACTATCGTAGATTCCTGGTTCCCTGATCTATATTTTGACTATGGACAGATGCTGCTAGGTGTGACTGCATATAACCACAGTAGCGATGCCCCTCTCCTAGTCCTGGATTTGTCCACAAATGCCATTTTTATGTCTGTCCCGGCCACATGACCAACGCTGACTACAGATATAGATGCGGGGGTTTCTGACTACTTTTGCAAACATTGGGACTGTGTGTCATCTGGCAACATCTGGTGGGATCCCCTATGAAAAGTGACTACATAAGGCTGCAAAGGGATCGAAATCGTGCCATGCCCAGGGTATGGTAGGAGGACTTGGGAAGAAGACGATGACTCCACGGGTGGGATGATTGGCCCCTCTGCAACCCTGTCAAGCTTTCGTTCACATCAGAAGGCAGGAAATATAAAGGGTGGGATAGGGGAGTCACCTGGGGAAGGATATATGCAGCTGGGTATGATTATGGCAATATCTTCACCATCACTAGAAGAGTTGCTCTCCCCTAGTCCCCCGCTTGGACCTAACTCCAAGGTTGTACAATACTCATTCTTACAACCCCGTGCCTCAACTCCCCACCCTCTCCTTTCCCTATTGAACTCCACCTTCTTATTCCTTAATGCTTCTCAGCCAAATTGGACAACTTCTTGTTGGCTTTGCTCGGCTGTGCCCCCTTTTATGAGGCTGTAGGTAGTATCGAAACCCCTCCATGGATAAGTCTGACAGTAATTGCCGATGGAGGAATGGCACCCAAACCCTCCATTCCCTTACCGCACCGGCCGCTGCTTGGGAAATGTTCCCCATAACTACTCTTCCTACTGTGATAATACCACCAAACTTTACAATGGGACACATTATGTGCCAGTCTGGCAGCCCTACAACAATTCTGATAAGCACAGAGCAAACTTTACCGCCAGCTTTAAAGACTTTTTCTTCCTCCCAGGGCCCGTTTCCTGGTGGGCTTGTTCCACAGGGCTCACCGCCTGCGCACCCACTCTTGCTTCTCAACAAGGGTTTTGCATCCAGGTTCAGATCCTGCCAAAAATCCTATACTACCCTCCGGACCAAATGCTGCAACAGTATAGCTCTCCCCCACGCCTCCAGAAACGCGAAGTGGTTACAGTCCTGACCTTATCGGTATTGCTGGGATTGGGGGTGGCGGGAGCCAGCACTGGCATCACCGCCCTAGTCGCTGGAAGGCAACAATATTATTCTCTCCGACTAGATATAGACACTGACCTAGAAAGGATTGAAACTTCCATCACTCATCTTCAGCAATCCTTGACCTCATTATCTGAGGTTGTTCTGCAAAATAGAAGGGGTTTGGACCTTCTCTTTCTGCAAGAAGGGGTCTTTATGTGGCATTGAGGGAAGAGTGCTGCTTCTATGCAGATCATTCTGGTATCGTGGGAGACTCCATGGAAAAACTAAGGGAGGGATTAGCCCGCAGAAGGAAAGAACGTGCAGAACAGCAATTCTGGTACCAAAATATGTTTAACCTCTCCCCTGGCTGACAACCTTGCTTAGCCATAGCCGGCCCCTTGATTTTGCTACTTCTGGTCTGTGCTGTTGCACCTTGTGTCCTTAATCGAGCCCTAAAGTTCATAAAATCTCGCCTAGCCACCGTGGAGGCGATGGTCCTCGCTGCCCCAAACAGTTGTGCTCCTGAAAGCTCCCTATCAGCATTCCTCGGACGAGGAGGCTGCCCTGTAACGAAACATCAAAGGGTGGACATGCCAAAAGGGAGGGAGCTCCTTGGAGGCAGTGCCTGCCTTAGATGTAGGCTGCAAAATTTAAACAAAAACAGAGGAGATGTGGGAACGCTGTGTGAAAGAGCTGTGCCCGGGTGGCTGGCCAGCAATGAACTAGGCCAAGGGCACAATAGCTAACTGGCAGCCACAGACCCTAGATACCAAAAGGTTCAATTCTGCTAGGCTCAATTCTGCTAGGATTGGCTAAAATTAATTTCACCATATATGGAGATATCACTCGCCTAATCCAATGGGAATAACACTGTAAACGCTTCCGCATTAAACCAATAAAAGAGGCACCCAAACCTCACTAGGGGCCGCCTCACCCGAGTAGACTTCTGTGTGTGCGTTGTCTTCTTGATGCTCTGGCCCCTGAGTGAGCGACCCGCTGGATGCGGAACAAATCCGCATCAGACCATAGGATATGATTTCAGATGTGTTAGAACCTGTTTGCTTCTTTACTATTCAGTTTCTCAATTTTGTGCAAAAGGCTGCTGTTAAAGAAAAAGCTGTGGAGCCAAGTGGGAAGAGGAGGAGAGGCGACCCAAGAGGCTCTACGATCAACTGCTTCCATACAGTCAATGACAATTGGGAGATCTACGCAAAGCCTCCTATGAGTAGCCTTTCCCTGAAAGGGCTGTAACTCGCATGGGTCAAATCACTTGGAACAAAACCAAAAGCTCCGATCTATAGGATTTTTAGTAGACAACCTTAGGGAATTAAATTATATCAAGACTTCTGCCTTCAACTAAGTGAACATTCACAACTTTTCCTGTTACAGAAACCTGACTGATTTGTTTTAGTTTCTGCTAGTTTTTTTCTTGCACATTTTAAAATTAAATAAATTGCAATTATTACTATAGAACATACAAATAATAGGATTGGAAGAGACTTCCAACCTCCTACTCAGGCAGCAAATCCTATGCCATTCTAGACAAATAGCTTTTCTTGAAAATCTCCAGTGATGGAGCACCAAGGGCCTTGGTGGTGGAGGCTGTTAAATCTAGCACTTAAGTTCCAGCTGCCTGCAATTAGTGCAGGCTCGAATCCCACCAGGCTCAAGGTTGACTCAGCCTTCCATCCTCTTGGGGTAGGTAAAGTGAGGACCCAAGATTGTTGGGGGCAATAAGCTGACTTTGTAAAAATGCCGCTTAGTAATAAGCAGGCCTATAAAATGGAATGAAGGCTATTGCTGAGCACACTGGGTTGTATCCCAAAAATTGTAAGCCGCCCTGAGTCTTCGGAGAAGGGCGGCATGTAAGTGTAATTAAAAAAAAAAAACTTTTAGAGGTAAGCTGTTCCACTGATTAATTGTTCTCACTTTCAGGAAATTTCTTAGTTCTAAATTGGATCTCTCTTTAACGATCTTCCATCTGTTTCTAATTGTCCTGCCCTCAGTTGTTTTGGAGAGCAGGCTGAACTCCTCTTCTCTGTTACAACCCCTCAAGTATTGGAAGACTGCTATCATATCACCCCTGGTCCTTCTCTTCATTAGACCAGACATACCTAGTTCCCTCAATCATTCATCCTATGGTTTAACCTCCAGGCCCGTTATCATCTTTGTGGGACTTTTTTGCACTCTTTCTAGAATCTCAACATCTTTTTTGTATCATGGTGACCAGAATTGGATGCAGTATTTCACCAGTGCAGTATAAAGTGGTATTACCGTGTTTCCCCGAAAATAAGACACTGTCTTATATATTTTTTGGCTCCCAAAAACACACTAGGTCTTATTTTTGGGGTAGGTCTTATATATATATATATATATATTAATGAAAAAAAAACACTTATCATATTCATGTAGAACAATGTACATTTATTCATGTACGAA
The DNA here is from genome assembly GCA_009733165.1 of Naja naja. Lineage (NCBI taxonomy): Eukaryota > Metazoa > Chordata > Lepidosauria > Squamata > Elapidae > Naja > Naja naja. The sequence goes on from CM019153.1 coordinate 28,347,920, forward strand.
ACCACGAACAAATCGCATACCGTGTTTCCCCGAAAATAAGACACTGTCTTATATTTTTTTGGCTCCCAAAAACACACTAGGTCTTATTTTCGGGGTAGGTCTTATTTGTTGGGGTAGGTCTTATTTTCGGGGTAGGTCTTATTTTCGGGGAAACACGGTGTATCTTCATATCTCTTCATATTATCTTGAAAACTGTCCCTCTCTTGATGTAATCTAAAAATCTACTCTTTATCTAATTAAGCTATTTTGATCTACTACTGATATTTGGTTGAGAAGTATTCAAAATGTTTAAAATAAATGAGATGAAATATAGACATTGTATCAAATAATGTATCAAAACCACTGAGAATGAAATTCTAAGCAGCCAACTGCTGAAAGCAACTGCCTTTTATTGACATTATATGTCAAAGGATATTTGCTAGAGGTTTAATATGAATATTTGTTGCAATAATAGCTAGGAAAGTTTCTGTAATTCAGCACAGTATTGAAAGTCCAAGAAAACGTATTTTATAAATCTGAATATCACTCCTGTTTTTTGTTTATTTTTTTTCTAAAAAATATTAAGTTAAAGTAGACATAAAAGAAAAGACAAATAACTATCTTTGACAATAGTAGGAATGATATTTTCTGAAGATTTTTGATGTAATCTAGTTTAAACAACAAAACACACAGGTTTAGTAAACAGATTGTAGGAAGTTTCCATGTGAATGTTAACTCTAAACAGCAAAATGCACACATGGACAACTACATAAAGACAGTAATCTATGACCAAAAATAATCAAATGCAGTACAAATCTGTGGATACATATCTTTTGGTTAAAATAAAACCTGCATTAAGAACAAAAGCGTGCATCAACGTAACACAAGATTGTTAGTTTTGCTGGGACTTTTATGTCCATAAGGCTCTTGGAGAACATGGACAATTTATAGTTTTTAGGTTTTTTTTAAGGTGAACTCTTATGTTTCTGGTGCTTTCAAGCTGGACTTATCATAGTAGTGCAACATATTTTCCATAGGAAATGATGGTAGTGGCAAAGAGCTCACCCCAAAGATGCCATAGTTGGAAAGCAGATACAAAACCCTACAAACACTATTGTCTATGTGTAAGCATCAAAATCCTTTTCTTCCTCCCCATACATTTAATTGTTTGGTATTGTTTGGTCATACTACATATGACGTTCATTTATGATTTGGAAACAAACATTCAAAATACTCAGAATGCCTGTGTTTGTAGCTCAAAGAAAATTCCAAAATGCTCCGAACAGATTGTTTCATATTTGAAACAGCAGTTTTACACCCAGAACAGGACATTTTGTGAAATGTCATACATTAAAGCTTCAAATATAAAATATTTTACACACCATTAAAGCACAATGCAAAGACATACAAAAAAGGTTACACTTTCTGGAGGAACCATTAACTGATCTCAGATTCTGCTCAGTTATGATACCTGTCAAACTTTACCCTTCACAGGCAAATTGAAAAAAATCTTAAGTCTTCCATTTTGTATTTAAAAACCACCTGGTTCAAGTTTTGAACAAGTGATTGTGGTGAAGGTAAAAGCACTTCAGAGGTAGTAAAGACATACTCTTCATTACTGTGGCCAATATAAAACTAAAATTAGGAAGATGATCTATTTGTCCTTACTCTTGAGATGAGAGATAATGATCTCTGTCAGTTGCTGGATTTTCATTTCTATAATTGATAACTGAGTAGTTGAAACTGAGCAGTGGTTAGAGCCAAGTTTTTCCCCAGCCTTCATAATCTTTAATTTTTCCCAATGCTCATGGCTCATTTTTCTATGATGCTTAGATGCATAATGAAGGTTCATAATTGTGTGCTCCTAAATGTTCATTTGCTGCCATTCATTAAACATCTGGAATTCAGAAACTTTATAAATAGAATCTTAGAATTATCAACTATTTTCTTTTCTTAATGCATTATTTCATACTTACCTTAATAGTGATTGGTATTGAAGTTTTTTAAGAAAAAAGACATGTGAAGCATGACTAAAAAATAGATTACTTACAAGAGCTTACTTTAGTTAATCTCACATAATATACTTAATGATTAAGTATATAATGCATACATATATAATAATGTAGTAACTTTAAAATAGCGAATTAGAAATAAACTCTGAGAAAAACATGTTCATTTCTAACTAGAATAATGAAGCACAAAATCAGATTTCTTTCTAGGCCTGCCATGAGTCTTATACTCAATATCAAGTATGAACTTACCTGTATGGATGTATGTAAAGAATGTAGTTAAGTAGTGACATCTACATTGGTTATTTTTGTTTCATTTCTAATAGGTGATAGATATTAACAAAGATGAAAAAGCAGGGAACTTATTAAACAGGTGCACTGATAAAAATCAGTGAACTTCAATCAAGCACATTTTTAAAATGAACAATGAAACTCTATTTTTAAACCAACCACATTACGCTTGCATATTAAAATATAGATATTGTAAAAACAGAAAATAAGTCACGTCCTCCTGAGTTAATTCCAGATTATTAAACAACACTAATATTGATGGATAGAATATAGAAAAAAATCAACATTGTTGCTGTTTTGTTTAAATGATTATTTTAGGGCAAAGGAAATCCTGACAATATCAGAGAAAGTATTGTAACGCTATCTCTGCATGTAAATTTTAACACAAATCAAATACATGAAATACTGTTTGCTTTCAATGATCAAGTGATGTACATAGACAAGGATACCTGTGAATTAACCTACGAATACTATTTATCTCAATAAGAGAAGCACAACCTGAGGTCTGTGTATTGCAAGGTGTCCTCAGAGATTTCCCCAAAATTGCTACTAAAACTGCAATATTTAATTTGATGAAAGGGAAAATTATAAAATACACACAGAGCAATCCTATTAACCATATGTAATAGGAAATAATTTAACTAAAATAAATACAATCAAATTAGAAACATTGTATTTTTTGCTCCATAAGATGCACCTAGGTTTAGAGGAGAAAAACAAGAACAAAAATATCAGGGGGAGCCTGAGAGGACCACAGATAGGTGTTCTCTCATGTGCCAACTGTGCCTATTTACTCCTGCACTGCGGAAAAGAGACAGAAGAGGAGGGCAATGATGAAGACAGAAGAGGCGGGATTTACCACTGTAAAAGGACCCCACTGTCGAGGCCCGGCTGCTATTCACCAAGGGACTGGCACTGTCCATGTTTTTTTTGGGGGGGGGGAGTGCATCTTATGGAACGAAAAATACAGTATCTTAGTTTTTATCTTGGCTTATCTGTTTTTGGGATTACAGTTCAACCCAACCATTCAACATGTATCTTAGCTTGAAAGAAGTCATCTACTCTGACCAAAACAAAAATATTCAGTGATGTGAAACACTAGCAGCATGTCCATACCAATATTCTCTTTGGGGTGCTTTTACTTCCACAACAATTGTGTCTCAGTGTCTCTAAATAAAAATGTTGTGTCCTCATAACTTACCCATACTGTTAAAATAGAATACCAACCTGGTACATGTCATATTTTACTACTAGTCCTGTGTTGCTATTTCCCAGATTTTAGCAAGCCACAATATACTTTCAGAGAAACCTGACATTTCAAATGTTCGCTGAGAAGCAATACTGAAAGTCTGCTGGAAAGTAGGAAGCTCTGCCTTGAGAGCCTGAAGTGTTTCTCATGATTTATGGGAACAAGGCCAAAACTCCTCTATTTTTTCCTGAACATTTATGTTGCTCATTAATAATCATGGATGTTCAAAATAAACATTAAGTAGTAAATCTTGCCCAGTTGAAGGACAGTGAGTTCCAAAGCTTAACTTGATATAAACAATCAATTAGAACCACTTATTAAAAAACAGCAATGTTCAGAGTTGCTATTCCTTCACAATTGTTTTGCATAAGTGTGTCTTTGACAGGAATTGTTTCTCAATCAGATCTCAAGCAGGTCTTCTCCACTCTCATCACTCTCTACAGTAAGTTGCCTTGTCCACCACTTCTTAACTTCTGATCCACACGAAGCCACATCTGACATAGGATTCATTTTGCACACAACAGATTTCATAGTTGTCCGACCCCCAATTCTTATGTTGACTGAAGACACTGAATGGCTTATTGGTTTTGGGGCTAGGAAATGAAAGAGAAAAATATTCACTGCAAACAAATCATCATCATGCTAAGCAATTCTGGTATGATGGAAAGTGGATTTGTGGCAAAATATTTGCCATCTCTGAAGCCTAATGAAAATATTTTTTTAAAATATGTAATTAGTTACTCAGTAACACCAACAAGAGGAAACACAATGTTAACTCCATGGATTATTTTCTTTGGTGAGAGAAATTAGAAGCTTTTGATTCTATGAATTTAAGGCTTCCATTATGTATCCCTTGTTACCACACTTTCTCCCCTATAGAGGGCAAAACACTTCTTGGGATAAATCTACACAGAGGAGTTCCCCAAGAACATAATTTCACCTCTCTGAGCTGTTCTGTACTGATAGGTACTATACCTTGCCAGCTGTTGGATGTAAGCTGATAAGCTATAGAACTTTACTGTTTTTTCTACAATAGTAAAACTGTTTTTATATATAACTGAACGTTTTCATATATTAAAACAGCATTATTAACAATTGGAAACAAAATTTTAGTAAACCCGTGCCCAGTCCATTTAATGCAGTAGTGATTAGAGTATTGAACTGGGACAGGAAAGGCTGAATTCAAGTCCTATGTTGCTAAATTGGGCCACTTACTTTCTCTCAGACCATCATATTTCACACAGCTTTACTTGGAGAAAAAAAAACTACTGGAGAAAGCTGAGAATCCACAGGACACAATGTAAAAGTAGTGCAGGAGTAACTCAGTAATGATGGCAGTTGGGATTGGAATTTCCGTTGCCAAGCAACATTGTCATAAAGCATGACATCATGTGACCATGCTGCTTAGTGATGGCAGTTTTGGCACATCTGGTTGCTGTTATTAAGTGATATTAGAGCACTCTCATTAACTACAATGTCTTGACCTTAATGTCAGCTTGCTCACTGACTTTGCTTGTGGGAAGCCACCAGTGAAAGTCACAAATGGCAATCATATGACCATAGGATGGTGTGACCTTGTAATTATGAGTGCCTGGATCGCGATCATGTGATAGTGAAGAACTCTGACAGCTGCAAGCATGAGAGCCAGCGGTAAGTACCACTTGTTCAATGTGGTTGTAAGTTTGAATGGTTGCTGAACATCATTAAACAAGGACTACATTTATTGGTAACAATAAGAAGAATGCTAACAATGTAGTATACCAATCTATATATTATAAATGTATACTGGTACTAAAAAGATCTTATATAAAAATGGCATACTGTTGTGACCCGCAGCAGATTCAGACAGTGAGGAGGTTGGGGAGGAACATGGGCCAGTCCTGGAGTCTGGGGAAGGCTCTGACAAGTGCTCTGGTTGGAGGCAGAGATGGGGTCAGGGCCACCTGACAGTTATCAGCTGCCTTCGGAGTCCGACATCAGTGAGGCAGAAGAACGGTTGGAGCTAGTTCCCAGTGTGCGCATGCACAGAGCTGCCAGAAGAAGGGAACAGCTAAGGAACAAGGGTCGACTTGGGAGTAAAGCCACAGGTGGACGGTAAATGGCCCCTCCAATAGGGAATAAAAGAGGAGCGAAAGGGGAATGGGGGAGGCAATTAGTTCATCTGGGTGAAGATCTGTTCCTGCATTCTTACAGTGTGGCATCTGAAAGATATCGGTCTGGCAACTGTCCAAGCCTGATAAAGGTCAGTAATTGTGAGATATCTTGAAAGACTGTTGGCCAGGACTTTTCTGGAGAGAAATTCACTGTAAACTAAATAAAAGGGGTTTATCGGGACTAGGAGTCAGCTTCGTGCTGTTGGGGGAAGCCTAAGTCAGAACACATACTATAAGCTGGTTTTTCTTTAATCATTCCAAGTTTGAAGTTTTGCTGCCTTTAATTGTAAGTTTACAGAACATATTTTTATGCATTTAAATCAGTACATAAAAACATAATCAGTGCCTTACTGGATCAGACTCTGCAATCTATAACAACGGTGCGCAACCTACCTGACAAGGAAGCCAATTAGGCACCAAGCAGATGGCCTTCAGAAGTTTTGCCATCAAGGCTAATAGCCATTGATCCCATGATTTCTATGAATTTGTCCAACTCTTTGTTGAAACCAATCAAGCTGGTACCCAACATTACATCTCATGGTAGCCATGGATCTTCAAGGTGAGACTTTTATATTAACTCTCTGAATCTACAAAGCCTAGTTGTTTATAGCCCCAAGATCTTAGCTTATTGCTGTTTTCACCTATTGCCATTCTTTATGTTATTGATTCTGTTATTCTGTGTAGGAATAATAATTATTCATTGTAATCTTTATTTGACTATTGAACAGTTTGAGTGGCAGACATTATTTTGCTATAATCCCAATTCAACGGAACATTCCCCGTATTCTGTATTTAAAACATACAGTATTTATTGAGCATAGATTTCTATCCAGGCACTTAGAGCTAGGATTTCCCTCTTTCCTTCTGGTGTCACCAAAGGTGTAACTGAATTAAAATTATGGATTCTACACAAATGCTATAATGTAAGAACTACCATCCTGAGCTGCAGTTCTTACAAAGTAACAAATTACTTTGCTAGATTACCTGCGATACTGCATCTCTCACAAAGGGATAGAGATGGAACCAGAGAAGGTATGAGCTGTGCTCAAATGGGAAGTCCCAGAAGCAGCTGAAAAGCTTCCTCGGTTTTGCTAACTTCTACCATCAGTTCATTCCAGCATTTGTGCAAATCATGCCAATCACCAATCTACTCAAAACCAAAAGAGAGGGAAAATCCATGCTGGGGCAACCACTCAAATGGTCCATGGAATGCATTCGAGAGACTGAATCAACTGTTTGCAGCTAAGCCCATCCTTAAACACCTCAATCCTGATGAATCATACATCATCCAAGCAAATGCCAGTGATGTCACTGTGTGTGCCATCCTCCTCCAAAGAACTAACAAGGACTCCTACAATCATGTGCCTATACCTCTAAGAAAGTCTCTAACACAGAGCGCAGGTGGGCAAAATAGGAAAGCTGCCTGCAATTAGTGCAGGCTCGAATCCCACCAGGCTCAAGGTTGACTCAGCCTTCCATCCTCTCGGGGTAGGTAAATTGAGGACCCAAGATTGTTGGGGGCAATAAGCTGACTTTGTAAAAATGCCACTTGGGGGGCTAAAAAAGCCCTAGTAATAAGCAGGCATATACAATGGAATGAAGGCTATTGCTGAGTGCATTGGGTTGTGTCCCAAAAATTGTAAGCCACCCTGAGTCTCCGGAGAAGGGTGGCATATAAATATGAATTTAAAAAAAAGGAAGCCTGTGTGATTTGCTGAGCATTATTCACCTGGAGAAACTTCTTGCAGGGGAGTAAGGCTTCTTTCAAGGTCTGGACAAATCACAAGAATCTGGAAGCACTGAAGACTCCCCAAAAACTGTCTCCTAAACAAGTGAGTAACTTTAATCAGTTACTACCAACCTGCCTTCCATTGAGGACCTGTATACTGCATGAATAAAAAAAAGAGCTGTAAATATCTACAGACCCCTCACATCCTGGACATAAACTGTTTTAACTCCTTCCCTCAAAACGACGCTATACAGCACTGCACACCAGAACCACTAGACACAAGAACATTTTTCCCCGAGCCATCACTCTGCTAAACAAATAATTCCAACACCATCCAACTATTTACTCAGTCTGCATTACTATCACTATTAATCTGGAATTTAAAGTTGGTGACAAAGTATTCCTTTCTACAAAATTCCTGAAATCCAGACAACCCTCAAAGAAACTGAGACTAAAATACATCGGACCTTTCCTCGTCATTACAGTCATCAACCCAGTGACTGTGGAATTAAAGCTACCAAAAACTCTCAACAGATCCATCCTGTTTTCCACTGCAGCATTTTAAAACTGCAACCACATCACCTTTGCATCCCACAACGAAGCTGCCCTGCCCCTATGCTTATTGAAGGAGAACAGTATTTGGATGTCAAGGAGATCCTTGACTATATAGACACACAGAAGCAAACTTCAATACTTAAATCTTCTGGAAAGATTTCCCACCTTCTGAAACTGAGTGGGTTGATGCCAAACATGTGTGGTTCCCATGCCTGGCCCGTAAATTTCATAACCAATACCCTGATAAAGCCCACTAAAATCCTAATCTTTCGTTTCTTTTCTTTCCCTAGGTTTAACCCTTTTTCAAGGGGGACAGAATGTCAGAACTGCCATCCTGAGCTGCAGCTTTGCTAAATGTCAGCCTGCCACTGACTATGAGGGGAGAGGAAGCTGCTGGGAGAGGGAAACTGAAACTACCTGTCATGCCTTCCAGAGACATCTGCTCATCATCCCAAGGCCAGAGACCTGGGAGGGAATGCAACATCTCACCATCTAGCAGATGCAGGGAACGTTACCAAAACAATTCCTTTGAATGTGACTGGATAATAAGGAGATAATAAGGGGGAGGAACAGGAAAAGGAATGTTAACTAGGGAACTTTCTTGCACAAACTTTTTACAACTTCTTTACTGTAATCCATTTGGCTTTTAGTAAAATTACACCTTTCACTACAAATGGAATTGAGGGTTTTTCTTTGCTAAGGGACCGAGTCAGGACAGGTCTGACAATGAATATAGGGGCCCATTTCTTATGGATAGGTAGATTTCAAACTATGGTTGTAAGAATAAGGTGTGGATTCATCACTGATAATCTGTTATGGCAAGATACTTTTTCAGTCTGCATAAAATAGATTAATATTAGAATTGTTTGGTGTAACAATTGGACAAAAATGTGCCTAAGGTGATTCAGAATTCATTTCAAGCACATAGTTTCTTTTGAGGGACAGGAAGTTTGAAATTGGCTCATGTTAGGCTAGAATATGAATCAGAAATTTCATTTCCTTTTCTCTTGAGAATATATTTGACACATTTCCCTAAAGTGCCTAGGATTATCATGCATAAGATAGGTAGTCATGTAACTTTTCTAAATATAAACATTCTTTTGATGATTTTCAGAGCTGTATCAGACAGAACTCCAAATTTCATTTGCCAAAGGCATTTTGTATTTATTTTGTACTCTCTTTGATATGGAAAGCTGCTATAGATCTACATTCTGAATCCCTATCAGTTTGGAAATGTGCATTATGCCCTTCTTCACTTACCAGATGGCAAACGCCATTGTCCAAGTTTTCGCTGAGGTCTACCAGAATCACCAGAATCTTGTCGATATCCACCTCTGTCAGAAAGTGTGGGGCTTAACAGTTGCTGTTCACTACTTGCCTGAATAGAATGAGAAAAGAGGAATTAAAATCTGAAAAAACACAAAAAGGACCTTTGATTATGTTTTTTTAGGCCTCATAAAATTGAACATAAAAATTATATTAAGCATAGAAGAAAGGAGAAGTAGAAGAAAGAAAAAGAAAAAAGAAAGAAAAGCAAGTTTCCATGGCCTTCAAATCATATGTGTCCTTTACATATATTTTTGGGGCAGGAATTAATTGTAAGGTCTGCTCTTTTACGAAAGTGCTTTAGATCTTTTTTATTTATTTTATTTTATTGGACTTATATGCTGCCCCATCTCCGAAGACTCGGGGCGGTTCACAATTAAAACATACAAATACAATAAACAGATTAAAAAAGAATCAAACCATTGTGAAGTCCAATAAAGCCGAATTAAAGTTAAAACTATCCCATCTGGTCGGTATCTACCAAGTATGTTGTAGTCAGATGCAGTTGAATGGTTTCCCATATATTGTGTCCTACTGCACAGACTCATGATTTTTCCTTGAGTGGTGGCTTCAAGTCAGTGTTGACTCCTGACAAGTTTCTGGACAAGTCTCTGCAGTTTTCATGGCAATATTTCGGAAGTGTTTTACTTAGTGAGAGTGAGGGTTGAGAGAAAGCAACTGGACCAAAATCATCCAGTGGGCTTCATGTAGGACTAGAACTTATGGCCTCTCAGTTTCTAGACTGATGTCTTAGTCATATACCAAATTGACTTACTTTCTAAGCCCATGATGGCGAACCTATGGCATGCGTGCCACAGGTGGCACACAGAGCCATTTGTGCCAGCACGTGAGCTGCAGGCAAACTTACCTTATGGGGCATGCACATGCCTCACAGCTGATTTTCGTCTGGTTTGAGGCCTTTTTTGATCTCCCAAAGGCTTGAGGAAGGTTTCTGCAGGCTTTGCAGGCCAAAAACTAGCCCCATTTCATCACTTCCTGTTTTTTCCGAAAATACCAGAAGTGATGAAACGGGGCTACTTTTTGGCCTGCAAAGCCTGCAGAAGCCTTCCTCAAGCCTTTGGGAGTCAAAGGCCTCAAACTGGCTGAAAATCAGCTGTGAGGCGCAGTGCAGGTAAGGGGGCGGGGGGTGGGTGGGTATTACGTGCGCATGCATAGGGGGCAGTGGGGGTGCATTGCCTTCTGGGTGCTGGCACGTGAGTGCAAGTGTGCACACAATTTTTGGCACAAAAGCCCAAAAAGGTTAGCCACCACTTTTCTAGGCCAATGACCGAGATTTTTGAGAACAACAATATGGATGACTCCATACCTCAGGCTGTGCATTGTTATCCTGGTTATTAGCATTCATATCTTCACTTGGCTGTGTTGTTTCAATGCTTGGTGGATTTAGGAAACGGCTTAATTCCTGCTGTTGACTCTCTCGGAGGCTGTGGATGATACTGCATGACTGCTGTTGTTTCTAGGAAAATAAGACAAACATGATATATTTTGTTTTCTTCTATGTTTCTTCCAAAAAGAAATGTAGAAGGTTAATTAAGGGTGATGGTAGATAGATGGGATCAAAGAGCTATGGTTTATCAAAATAAAAACTTGGGAATTGTTGACTTTATTACAGGCATGATTAAAGATGTGATATTGCAACCCCTAAAATAATATATGAATTTGTGTGACTTTTTCGTAAATAAAACTGGTGACTTCACTGGGTTTCAGGTTGGGCAAGAAAAGACAAAAATCAACTTATTGTATTTTTCATTATTATATTTCATTCATGTATTCCAAGGATTCTTAATTTTTGCAGTACTGTAACTGCCAGTTCCAAGGGACTTCATCTCAAGATGGCTGCTGCATGATAAGGACTTATTTTTTCCTTACTTTTGATTTGCTGATTTCACTGCCAAAGTGATTCTTTGGCTGTGCTGCTCCCTGATTTTGAATGGAAGCACTCAAAAATGACAAAGATGACTTTTGGACGATCGTGGACCTTGATGGAAAAGAGGATCCTGAAGATTCCAATTCTCTCTGGAAGTGATTGCAGTCACTGGGCATATAAATCTTCCTGTCAGCAATTTCATTATCTTAAGCCCGAATGTGAACTTTCACTTTTGAATTTATTGTTTCATTTTGTTTTTGGCTTAACAAATATATACATATATACATATACATGTGTGTGTGTGTGTGTGTGTGTATGTGTATCCTTTTCCGTATTTTCCTGTTACTTTTCTGTATGGAGGCACGGCTGGTGTTGGGGTGGTGGAGAAATTTTCACTCTCACCACTGGCTTGTTGAATCTGCAAAATATTTGGAATTTATTTCTCTTGAATTTTCCTTATAACCCTGGATTGAAATATAGAGGAAAACATCTCTTCTTTGTTCTTTATTCCTTGATTAAACTTCATGGATTAAAATGGCTGAACAGTGGCTAAAATCTAAGAACAGAGGATGGGGGGATATGCAGCTCCTACCTGAATTTCTTTTTAGAAACCTCCATGAGACGTTACTGATTTTGCAAAATAAGTTAGGGCAAGAAACTTTGGATGAAGACATACAAAAGGACTCCCTGATCGAGTTCCAAATGAAAGAAAATAATGCTGGTTTTCTGAAATGAATGACAACTCTGTGGTATGAAAACCAAAAAAACGAAGCCCCAAGCAGTGAAGCACAGTCAAGCCATGTTATTTCTGATAGATTTTTAAAATAGCATTCAAAAGTGTATTAATAATAATACAATAATGTTAAACTTACTGCTCTAATGCGCTTCAAGCATTTTTTCAACCACATACGTATCGTCTGCTTGGCAACCTCTTCCTCTATGGTGTATTCAAGTTGTTCCCTCGCAAGGAGTTCTTCCAGCTGAAGACTTTTTCTGATGTCAACCGATCTATATGAGAGCATGCTAGAAGAAATGAATATTAGTAAATATTCATTTTTTAAAAAGGAAAATGACTCTATTGTCAAACCATATAGTTCCTTTGCAATGTTTATTTGACTTGTAAAACAATGCTTAATGTCTCGGTGTCCACTGATAATTGCATAGTGTGAGTGTTAAAGTAATTATACATTACAAGGAAATATGTGCTCAAGCACATAAAGTTTGGTGGTCAAGATCCAGTTAAGTCAACTGCTTTCATGACTGTTTAACTCTAACGATGAGTGCACTAACAAAAACTTTGTTTCTGTTTAAGTTTTCATTCTTACCACTATTGATAATGTTATGTATGTAGGTTTGATTCTTACCACTGTTATGTGGTTTAATGTTATTGGTTTAGTTTGAATTGTTCTTGTAAAATGTCAAATATGATTGGTTTGAAAAGTGCGGGAAAACCCTGCACTCTGATTGGCTGGCAACTGCAGCTGCTGGCTATAAGTAGCAGCCGTAGCCCAGCCAAGACGGGTCCATTCGAGCTGT